>CANJKZ010000777.1:2660000-3260000 GCA_947471745.1 Closterium sp. Naga37s-1 | reverse complement strand
ACTGCCGACCCGTCGTTGTTTCTACGCACCGACACCTCTCTGCCGCCGTTCTACATCCTCGTGTACGTCGACGACTTGGTCTTTGCCACAGCTGACACTGCTGGACTCGCCTACGTGAAGTCCGAGCTGCAGAAGAGACACACGTGCACAGACCTGGGTGAACTGCGCAGCTACCTTGGCTTGCAGATCACCCGGGACAGAGCACGCCGCACCATTACCCTGACTCAGTCACACATGGTGCAGCAGGTCCTTCAGCGCTTCGGCTTCACGTACTCCTCGCCTCAGGCCACTCCTCTGTCTACCCGCCACTCGCTCTCAGCTCTGCCTTCGGATGAGTCCGTAGAGTCGAGTGGCCCGTACCCAGAGCTTGTTGGCTGCCTCATGTACCTGATGACCTGCACACGACCTGACCTTGCATACCCTCTTAGCATTCTTGCACGCTATGTTGCTCCTGGGAGACACAGACCAGAGCACATGGCTGCAGCGAAGAGGGTGTTGCGCTACTTGTGCAGTACGTCGGGCATGGGGCTAGTGCTTGGAGGGCGGAGTCCAGTGGTCCTCACTGGGCACGCGGACGCTTCTTGGGCTGACGACCAGGCTACGCAGCGGTCGTCACAGGGTTACACCTTCAGCCTTGGTTCCGGCTCTGTTTCGTGGCGGGCTACTCGCTCGTCTTCTGTTCTTGGCTCGAGTTGTGAGGCTGAGATCTACGCCGGGGCCATGGCTGCACAGGAGCTTCGCTGGCTCACCTACCTGCTGACCGACCTTGGAGAGCCGCCTCGTTCTCCTCCAGTCCTGTACGTAGACAACAAGGCCATGCTGGCCTTGTGTCGAGAGCAGCGACTGGAGCACAGAACAAAGCACATTGCTCTCCGCTACTTCCTTGCTCGTGAGCTACAGCAACGTGGACAGTTGCGGCTTGCGTACGTGGCCTCTGAGGCCAACACTGCTGATGTCTTCACCAAGGCACTTCCGCCTTGTGATCATCAGCGCTTCTGCACTCAGCTGGGTCTTGTGCCCGTCTTGCCTCACTTGCTCTCCTCTTGACCTTGCTTGTACTCTCACATATATATATACCTGCTCTTGCTTGTCTAGCTTTATATATATGTGTGTACTCTTGCATGTGAACTGGCCGTGTGGCCTTGACCCTGTGCTCGGACTGTGTGGTGACTTTGTGATCCACCCTGAGCTTGCTTTGCTTTGCTTTGCTTGACTGGTCTTGTGACCCCGTGTTCTCCCCCACTTTGCCTATGGGGGTGTGTCAGAACATTGTAGCTTATGCTATTGTGTAGGCTATAGTGGGGTATCCCATAGGGGGTACAACCAATTAGGGTTTCATATTTGTACTCACTTCATTTCATAGTCCACCCATTCTTGTTCAAATCTTCTCAACGATTTCATTCAGAATTGACGACACAGCGTCGGTTTGAACGAACGGCACTATGGCAGCAACATAGTCTTAGAAACAGAAATTAGGAAGAGTTACGAGTTGGGAATAACTCCCAGCCCCAAGAGCCGAGGTACAGTGATGTGGAACAGTGCCACACTGTCCCCAACCAAGAAGGGTCTCGAACCTACCCTTCACAAGGGTCTACACCAATAGAAATGTTACACTACACATTGTAATGTAACTATCTTCAATATCTTGAAGTGTACCCTTTTGGCGAGCTTCGAAACCACTTGAAGCTTGAAACCAAGGCTCGGGTTCTTCATCACAAACTCATCCTTGAGTTCTTGATGGGTCTGCTGCACACACCTGCGATACGCCGAACGCTCGACAAGCGACAAAATAGAAACCGCGCACGACAAAATAGAAACCGCGCGGGACACACAAAATGACCACGTTACACGCGACTAGCGATAATTCGCTATTGACTCGACACACAGACACTCGACATCATGACCCATCATAGACACACTATTATAAGCATGAAATATATATTTATTTCATGCACTCATTCCATTCCATGCACACACGCATGCACTCACACGGGCAACAAGCTGAGTGCAAACCGTAGGGTTGCACCAACACAATTGACTTAAGCGCCTCTGTCGTGTCGAAACACTAAGTCATAAGCGAAGCAGAACATATCGAAACATCGGCGAGTCAACCCTCGGAGGTTGAGCAACTGCTGGAGGTTACGCGAAAGTCAAAGGTCAGCGACTTTTGACTTGACAAATACAGCGCGACAGCAAGGACAAACAACTGACTCGTTATTGAGCAGTTGCCCGAGTCGTCACTGTATCGAACCGCAACAGCAACAGCAAAACAGTTATTAGTTATAACTGTTCATATTCCCTTGTACTCTTATAAAAACTTGTACCCTCATACCCCGGATAGAAGCGCCCCTGGGGTTGTAATAAAACACTGTTTTTTAGGGGGTGCGCTTATAATTGAGGAAATTTATAAGCGCTGGTGCTTATATTATGACATATATGAAATGCGTTTTTTTTAGACAACTGTAGATCTCGTTTTTGCATTTTGAATCGAGTCGAAACTATACAGGTCTGTGATTGAGAATCTCACTCGGACAAGCTGGCAGGGAATGGTTCCCTACCAGCACATACAGTCAGAATGAGTCAACTTACGCCCCTGACAAGTCATTCTGACTGGAAGTGCTGGCGATGAGCCGAGCGAGGTGAAGGGTATCGAGATTCAAATGTGGGGAATGAAAATGTGAGTTTCGTTACAACGGTTTCATTAAGATTATAAATACAACAATTAGAGGTAGCGCTTATAATCCGTAAGCCTTCAGGGGTGCGCTTATAATCGAGGACCGAATATAAGCGCCCTCATCCTTTTATAAGCGCCGGCGCTTATCCGAGGCCTGCGCTTCTATCCGGGGCCTTACGGTATCCCTTTGTTTTAATCAATCTACTTTGCCCTCACATACTAGTGCAAGGTGGTTCAAACACTTCACTAAAAGCTTCCGCTATTACATCATCCCTATCCAGAGTTTAGTCCTGTAAAAGGTCCTAAGGGCTTTTCTCAGCCCAACAGGAATAGCATAACGCATGTACCGTATGGTGATACGGTATTATATGCATCTTTCAAAGTATGCAACCATTTATAGGTTGGGATATGGTAGGGAAACTGGAATAGAGGCTTAGCTTCTACTTCTAGTGATTTACATACGAAAAAGAACCAGCACGTAAGTGTGGCTGACACAACCCATGTGATCCTGATGTGAGCATGAGGCACATGGAACGCCCCGTCGCCCCCCCACTTCATCACTTCTGCCCGTTATTTGCCCTTGCACCCTTCGATTCACCCTGGAGTTTGGGATGTCTTGTCTTGTCCCTTCCTCCTTCCCGTGCGTCCTGTCAAAGGAGGAAGGGAGGGAGGCTTGGGGGAAGGGAAAGGGGATGGGGGAAGGGAAAGGGAGATGCGGAATGGAAAGGGGATGGGGGAAGGGAAAGGGGGATGGGGAAGGGAAAGGGGATGGGGGAAGGGAAAGGGAGATGCGGAAGGAAATGGGGATGCGGGAAGGGGAAGGGAGATGCGGAATGGGTAGGGGATGGGGGATGGGAAAGGGGGATGGGAAAGGGGGATGGGGAAGGGAAAGAGGATGGGGAAGGGAAAGGGGATGGGGGAAGGGAAAGGGGGATGCGGAGATCGGAAAGGTCGATGCGGAGAAGGGAGAGAGGTATGGGGAAAGGGAATGGGGGATGGGGTAAGGGAAGGGGGGATGCGGGGAAGGGAGAGAGGATGGGGGAAGGGAAGGGAAAGGGGGATGGGGGGTGGGAAGGGGGGTACGTGGAAGGGACGGGGGATGGGGGAAGGGAATGGGGATGGGGTGGATGTGCAGCAGCAGCAGCTGCCGCACCACTGAACCCGTTCACACCCATTCACCGGCCGCGCCTCCTCCCGTCCCTTCTCATCTCGACGCGTCTCCTCCCGTCCCTTTCCTCACCTTTCCGTCGCTTCCTGTGCAGTTCCGTTGCTTCCTGTCCAGTTCCGTTGCTTCTTGCATTATCACGTCGCTTCCTATACTATCCCGGCGCTTTCATTTCCGCCTCATCCCTTCCTGTCCCTTCCCGTTCCCGGATGTACCCGGGACCTAGAACTGCGCGTCGCTCAACATCCCTTCCCTCCCCCTCCCCTTCCCGTCCTGCATCGTCCATTCAATTTCGGCGCGTCTCCTCCCTTTCCCTCCCGTCCCTTCCAGTCCCGTTTCGTCCAGTCGCATCCATCCTGTCCGTCTCGTCCCGTCCCGTCACGTCCTGTCCCGTCGAGTCCCCACCCGTTCCGTTGGGTCCCGTCCCGCCCGGTCCAGTCCCGTCGCGTCCCGTCCAGTCCCGTCACGTCTCTTCCCGCATCGTCGCGTCCCTTCCCCTTCCGTCGCGTCACTTCCCGTCCCGTCGCGTCCCTTTCCGTATCGTTCCTTCCGTCCCACTTCGTCCGTTGTCGCGCGTGCGGATATGCTATTGCTATGCTATTCCGTCTCATTCTATTAGTGCCGCGTCTTCCTCCTGGTTTTCGCGCAGGAAAGAGTCTAGGGCTGGAATG
This sequence comes from Closterium sp. Naga37s-1, assembly GCA_947471745.1. Classification (NCBI taxonomy): domain Eukaryota; kingdom Viridiplantae; phylum Streptophyta; class Zygnematophyceae; order Desmidiales; family Closteriaceae; genus Closterium; species Closterium sp. Naga37s-1. Next base: position 3,255,490 of record CANJKZ010000777.1, on the reverse strand, counting down.
AAAAGTGGTTGCTCAACTGTCTCATATTATTTCTGCTGTGGTGTTATGCTTGGTTCCGTGTGTGCAATGCCTTCGTCGCACTTGGTGGTGTGTTTCGCACGAATGCAGTTCGGTAGTCGTGCATCTGCCTTCCCCAGCCTGTTGGGGCTTCAGCCAATCGCAAGTGCTCCCAACCAAACCCAACAGAGTTGCGACTGCTTGAGTGGTTACCCGGTTTCAAGCGTATTACACTTGGTTGGGTGTTGTGATGGCATTGGTATTGCTGCCTGACTGAAACTAAACGGCGTTAGCAATTTTGTGCCGTATTAGCTAACGGTTAGGGTTCCTCGTGCAGGAAGCGGCTTAGCATGCTAGAGTCATTTAAAAAGACGTTTGTAAGGGGTCGGGAAAAGCAGGGTAAGACAGACGCAGCGTCGCACAATGCAGGCAATGCAGCAGCAGCTGAAGCAATTGCCGCTCGGGGGGGAGCGGACGCAGGAAAGGCGGAATGCTCGCATCCGCCTCCAGGCGTCGCGAATCCAACGGCTCCCATCCGTCCCGACCCGAACAAAGAGATTGCGGAGGAGAACTTGTCCCATTTCGCGGAGCCGCCGCTGATGTTATCATCAGACATAAGTGGTCACGAGAAGCAGGTTCTCTTCATAAGTACCGGTGCAGCTAACACACGCCCGGTGAGAGGCCCACGGCGTGACGAGGACGAGGACGAGGAGGAGGGGGACGAGGGGGAGGAGGAAGAAGGCGAGGAGGAGGATGAGGAGGAGGAGTTGGCTGATAAGCTGCACCTCCTCTTCGATTTTAACGACCCCAAGGAACTCGAGGAGGATAAGGAATATAATCGGCGGTTTCTCCTCGAGCTAGTCGACTACGTCAATTGCGGAACCATGAAATTCAACGAGGCGGTATTCAAAGACATCACGCGCATGCTGGAGATTAATCTCTTCCGGCCGTTACCGCCGTCCGCGCCCGCGATGTCCGGGTCGGAACCTAAGAACCCGAAGGAAGAGGATCCGACTATGGAAGCCGCGTGGTCGCACCTGCAAATAGTCTACGAGCTGCTTAAGTATGTCGTCTTTAACGAGACCGACCAGAGGCTAAAGCTTTTCGTCGACCAGCAGTTCATCTTAAAGCTGCTGAACCTGTTCGACTCAGAGGACCCTCGCGAGCGGGACTATTTGAAGAGCATTTTACACCGGATTTACTTAAAATTCATGGATCACCGGCAGTTCATCCGCAAGGCGATTAACGACATCTTCGACCAATTCATCGAGTCGGAGCGGCACAACGGCATTGCAGAGCTGCTGGAGCTCCTAGGGAGCTTTGTCAACGGGTTCGTGCTGCCTCTTGAAGAGGAGCATACGCAGTCCCTGGAGCGAGTGCTGGTTCCGCTGCACAAGCTTGAGTGCGTGTCGATGTACCACAAGCAGCTGTCGTTCTGCATCACTCAGTTCGTGGAGAAAGACCCGAAGCTCGCGGATTTGGTGCTGCGCGGGTTGCTTAAGTTCTGGCCCTTAACTAACAGCCAGAAGGAGGTGCTGTTCCTGGGGGAGTTGGAGAAGATTCTGGAGCTGACTCAGGCGCCCGAGTTTCAGATGGTCATGACGCCGCTGTTCCAGCAGATCGCGCGCTGCCTCAGCTCCCCGCACTCTGAGGTACGGGTGTGTGTGATGCACTGGGAGGGAGGGGACATGAGGAGGTGTGAGGCGGTTTTAACAGGTGTTTCAGATGGTCATGGCGCCGCTGTTTCAGCAGATCGCTTGCTGCCTCAGCTCTCCGCACTTTCAGTTATGGTGGGACGGGGTGTGTCCGGGTGTAATGCAGAGCAAGGGGATGTGATACGGTGGCGGGGTGTGAGGGGCTGTGAGGAGATGTGCGGGGGTGTCGTGGCATGGCATGCAGACCGAGTTTCAGATGGTCATGATGCCGCCGTTCCAGCAGGTTGCACTCTGCCTCAGCTCCTCGCACTTCTAGGTACGGGTGTGTGGGGTGCATTGGGAGGGAGCGTGAAGAGGTGTGAGGCGATTTGAAAAGGTGTTCCAGATAGTCATCATGCCGCCGTTCCTGCAGGTTGCACGCTGTCTCAGTTCCTTGCTCTTCCCAGGTGCAACGCTCTCGCCCAATTTCAGGTACGGTGTTCTGGTGCTCTTCTGGCGTGCAGTGCCTCGGCTACTCGCACTTCCAGCTACAACGCTCCTGCTATTATGTCCCTACAGTCGAGTTTGAGTCGTCTCAAAACTCGGTGCCTCAGCTCCTCGCACTCCCAGGTACAACGCTCCTACCATTACGTCCCTAAGAACCCAATCCACTAGGTTTTTAGTTCATCTATGATGGTTGATGCTTCGCAATGTATTCCAAGTTGGTGGGGAGTTCGCGCATCCTCATTGACCGACCGACTGCGGCTAAGAGTTGAGATAAAGAGTGTGTGGGGTTCGTTTCCTTTGCTGTTTTTTCATGAGGGCAACATTATCTTTTGGCCTTTGTGATGGCCGCTGACTTTCTAACATGGCACTCCCTCCACAGTTCCCCCGCCGGCCCAAACCCCCTTTCCTTTTTCTCTTCTTCCAAAGGGTGGTGGAGTACACGCTGCGCCTGTGGGACAACGACTACTTCGTAACGCTCGTGGTGCAGAACATCTATGTCTCTCCCTCCACCCTCCCCGCCCCCCCGCAACCCTATTCCCCTTTCTGCAGGTGGCGAGGCGAGTGCTGTTCCTGGGGAACAACGACTACATCGTGAGGCTGGTGGCTCAGAACCGCACCACCATCCTGCCGCTCATCTTCCCCGCCCTTGACCGCAACGCCAGAAGCCATCAGAACGAGGTGTAGTGTGGTGGAGTGCAGTGAGGTGCAGTGGTGGAGTGCTTGGATCGTTTCTGAAATGTGGCTATGGCTGTAGCACGTGCATGCATGTCCTTGACATCTTAACCCTCTCCCACTGCATCTCCCCTTGCTTCACTCATCCTCGCTCCATCTCCCGCCTCCCCGCCTCCCCGCCTCCCCGCCTCCCCTCCTCCCCGCCTCCCCTCCTCCCCGCCTCCCCTCCTCCCCGCCTCCCCTCCTCCCCTCCTCCCCTCCTCCCCGCCTCCCCTCCTCCCCTCCTCCCCTCCTCCCCGCTTCCCCTCCTCCCCTCCTCCCCGCCTCCCCGCCTCCCCTCCTCCCCTCCTCCCCTCCTCCCCTCCTCCCCGCCTCCCCTCCTCCCCTCCTTCCCGCCTCCCCTCCTCCCCTCCTCTGCTCCTCCCCTCCTCCCCTCCTTCCCTCCCCGCATCCCATCCTCCCCTCCTCCCCTCCTCCCCTCCTCCCCTCCTCCCCTCCTCCCCTCCTCCCCTCCTCCCCTCTTCCCCTCCTCCCCTCCTCCCCTCCTCCCCTCTTCCCCTCCTCCCCTCCTCCCCTCCTCCCCTCCTCCCCTCCTCCCCTCCTCCCCTCCTTCCGTCCCCTCCTCCCCTCCTCCCCTCCTCCCCTCCTTCCCTCCTTCCGTCCCCTCCTCCCCTCCTCCCCTTCCTCTCTGTCCAGGCAGTGAGAGGGCTGAGCATCAACGTGCGCAGCAAGTTTCTGAATATGGACCAGGCGCTCTATGTCAAATCCTCTCCACCCCTTCCCGCTCCCCCTCCTCTCTGTCCAGGCAGTGAGAGGGCTGAGCATCAACGTGCGCAGCAAGTTTCTGAATATGGACCAGGCGCTCTATGTCAAATCCTCTCCACCCCTTCCCGCTCCCCCTCCTCTCTGTCCAGGCAGTGAGAGGGCTCAGCATCAACGTGCGCAGCAAGTTTCTGAATATGGACCAGGCGCTCTATGTCAAATCCTCTCCACCCCTTCCCGCTCCCCCTCCTCTCTGTCCAGGCAGTGAGAGGGCTGAGCATCAACGTGCGCAGCAAGTTTCTGAATATGGACCAGGCGCTCTATGTCAAATCCTCTCCACCCCTTCCCGCTCCCCCTCCTCTCTGTCCAGGCAGTGAGAGGGCTGAGCATCAACGTGCGCAGCAAGTTTCTGAATATGGACCAGGCGCTCTATGTCAAATCCTCTCCACCCCTTCCCGCTCCCCCTCCTCTCTGTCCAGGCAGTGAGAGGGCTGAGCATCAACGTGCGCAGCAAGTTTCTGAATATGGACCAGGCGCTCTATGTCAAATCCTCTCCACCCCTTCCCGCTCCCCCTCCTCTCTGTCCAGGCAGTGAGAGGGCTGAGCATCAACGTGCACAGCAAGTTTCTGAATATGGACCAGGCGCTCTATGTCAAATCCTCTCCACCCCTTCCCGCTCCCCCTCCTCTCTGTCCAGGCAGTGAGAGGGCTGAGCATCAACGTGTGCAGCAAGTATTTCGAGATGGACCAGGCGCTCTACGACCTCCGCCAGCGCCACTTCTTTCATGAAGACGAGGGTGCGAAAACAGAAGATAGTGTTGAATTTCGCTCAAATGACTAGATATGGAGAGGTGATGTGTGGGCATGAGCAAAACCCGAAGACGAAGGTGTTTGATTTTGGTGGTGAAACTCAAGCCGTTGTGGGTGGCGGTACTTCTTGCCCCATTAGGTTATTAGATTAGGTGGGATGGGTATTCCTGGCGCCTTACCTGATCTTTGTCTCTTTTTCTCTCTCTTCCACTCTCTTATGAACCAGCAGCACTTGCAGCAGCACTTGCAGCAGCGGCTGCAGAAGCAGCAGCAGCACCATCATCAGCTGCAGCAGAGGGGGCGGCAGCAGCTGCTGCAGCAGAAGGGCTGGCAGCAGGTGCTGCAGCAGCAGGAAGGGGGCAGCGTGCTTGTGTTGTTGTAGAGATGGAAGTAGCACAGCCATATGCGTGCCGAGAATTCTCTTTGGCAGAGCTGGCCACAGCCACAGGAGAGTGGGCAGAGGGAAACAGGATAGGAAGTGGCGCCTTCGGCGTTGTCTACAAGGGAGTGTCTCCCCACGATGGCAATCAAGCTTGGGCAGTCAAGCGAGCTCGAGTGCTCACAAACGACTTCCAGAGAGAGGTACCTGAAGCCATGTTGTGAGTTGTTTATTTAGAATTCTAAATAGCCAACGCGCTTGAGTGCTCACAAACGACTTCCAGAGTGTACTATGTTGTATCTGGTACCATGTTGTGAGTTTTTGTTGGTACCACGTACTTGCTGGTTCCACGGTTCTTGCTGGTTTCGCGTTTCTTGCTGGTTCCATGTTTCTTGCTGGATTCTTGTGCCAAGTGCAACATTGTTGTTAGTTGGATAGAGATTGGTCCAACATAGGCTGACATTGGTTTCTTAATCGGTTCCCCGTTTTCCGACCATCAGGTGAAAGGGATGGCAAGCAAGCACCATCCGCATCTTGTGCGTCTGTTGGGCTATTGCATTGACTTTGACCCGTCCACACGAACCATGGAGCAGCTTCTTGTCTATGAGCTCATGCCCAACGGTGACCTTGACCGTTGGATCGGTCCCGGTGTCTCCAACCCTCTCTCGCTGCAACAAAGGCTGGACGTTCTGATTGGAGTGGCCAAGGGGTTGCTGTACCTTCACGACTTTAACATTGTGCATCGCGACATCAAGCCAGCCAACATTCTCCTTGATGGAAAAATGCAGGCATGCTCAAAACATCAAAGCCGTGTTGCATGTGGAAGAAGGTGCTTTGTTTATCCGTTTTGTTCATCTTTTTCTACCATCATGGGATATTTTGAACAGGCCAGCATAGAGTCACGTCTCTAAATCTCCTGTTGCATGATGATGCTGTTGCGGTTGATGATGTGCAGGCAAAGTTTGCCAACATTGGTCTTTTGAAGCTGTGTGGTTTCGAGGCGCCACAAAGCTAGATTCATGTTGCGTGATGATGCCGTTGTTGTGGTTGATGATGGGCAGGCAAAGGTTGCAGACTTTGGGCTTGTGAAGCTGCTTGGAGGGACATCTGTGGCCACATCTGAGGCTGCCACCCGACTGGTGGGAACACTGGGCTATATGGACCCTGAATACTGCAGCTCACACAAGCCTTCTCCTGCTGTCGATGTGTACAGGTGAGTAGATTGGCACAGCATGGGTAAGCACATTGGTGCATGTCAGAAGATTGGTACAGGTGAGCAGATTGGGACGAAATAACCATCCAACAGGCATCTTATGTTTGCGAAAAGTCTCCGGGTTCTGTTTTTTTTACCTTCACCGTGTTTTTTTGCCTCGTTTCTTAGTGGCTGTTCGTGGCTGGCATTTGAGGCATGCTTGCCATGCCTGACCAATCAAAGGCTCTGAAATTCTTGGCCACTTTACGATGGGGGTTTGGGACACAAGTATTGTGAAGGTCATATTAATGATGTTTTTTCTATGGAGACTGTCCAATGCATCTTCTAGAGGTGTCACAGGTGAGCATCACTTTAAGTTGATGTCCTTTCTGGGTGCCTTGATTGCAGTTTTGGCTTGGTGATGCTGGTGGTTCTCACGGGGCGCGAGGCTGTGCTCGTTGTGGAGGGCGACCACGTCAATATCAAGAGATGGGTGAGGCATACCTCACAACGGTATACAAAGCCTAGAAAACGTCCAAATGGGGCACTAACACCATTTTCCTAAGTCCAAGTGCACTTCCGCAACTACACACAATGAATAGGTTTACTTGCCTACCACCTTGTCATCCTCTCTTCCTTTCTCCACAGGACACATGCCGTATTGAGCAAGGTGAGTATTACGACAATATCTTGTTTCACCCTGCACCTGTCACACAATCAGCTATCCTATCCTACTGCTGTCTACCTTGTTGCTCCTCTCCCTAGCATAGGCTCTTTCAAACCGCACACCCTTATTTCAAACTACTCACACCATCCCATGCGTCTACAGCCTCCTCATTAATACACCGTTTTTCTGCCACCTATACTGTTATTCTAGTGTATTGACAGATTTGCACTTCATGCAACACTCCTGCTTTTAGAAAGCCTTTTTCGTATACCAAATTATTTCAACCTCGCAGGTAGCCCCACTGGTGATCTCTGGAGCAGTGGCAGAATTCAAGGACCCTCGTTTAGAAGCACCGGATGAATTGGTGCTGTGCTTGGCTCGCCTTGCCCTCTCCTGCACTGCCCTGCCTGGGGCCTCCCGCCCATCCATGCTCCAAGTGCTGGCTGAGCTGGTGAGGATAAAGCAGGAGATGTTCGGGGCGCAGGTGAGCGCAGAGGTTTCTGGCATCGACACGGAAATTGGAGGCTCTGATGGCCCCTTTGACTTCAGTGCTGAAATGGCCCGCGCGATGCGAGAGGCTGTTAGTCACGGCTCCTCAACTAGCATGCCATAGGATAGGAGTAAAACATGCACCACCTTTGCAAGAGTCCACAGTGAAAATGCCACAAGAGTACGTCATGTGCTGCTGCTGCACTGGTACTCCTTTATAATAGAGCCATGGTTTTCTATGCCTTTGTATTTAGTGCATTGGAAGGAGGGGGACTGGGTAGGGAGCCGGCCATGCGAGGGTCAGCAGTAGCATGTGAGGGATGTGAGGGATACCAGTAGCATATAGGGAGATACATGGATGCAGCTTAAGAGGGATACAGTCTTGGGAGATGGATTGGGTGACAATGCACCTGCTGGCAGATACAGACTATTTGTCTATTGCACTTTGGCATTCTAACACCCAGCTTGTTCAGTCTTGTTTGAACCGATGCAAGAAGTCCACTCTTGCCCTCAGCTCCTGCAGAAGCATGGACTCTGCTCCCTCGCCCCATGACCCTGACAACCGGAAGATTGCCTGGTGTGTGACAGAATGGTAAGTTGGCAATGGGGTCACAAGGCATGGTGAGGTGACTAAGTTTTGAGTCGACTCAAAGCAGCAGCATGGACTCTGCTCCCTCGCCCCATGACCCCGACCACCGGAACAGTGCCTGTGGTGTGGCAGAATGGCAAATAGGCAATGGGATTACAAGGCACGGTGAGGTGGCTAAGTGTTGAGTCGACTCAAAGCAGCAGCATAGACTCTGCTCCCTCGCTCCACGACCCTGACCACCGGAAGAGAGCCTGGGGTGTGGCAGAATGACAGACTGGCAATGGGGTCACAATGCATGGTGAGGTGGCTACACAAGTGGATATGAGTTGATACAAGAAAGGCCTAGATAATCATTCACAGATCACACACAGAGGCACACACCTTCACCTACTGCACACACCTGCATTTGCTGCATGGGTTTACAAGAGCGTTCATGAATCACACAGAGGCATGAGCCAGTTGCACTCCCCTGCTCTTTGGAGCATGCACCTGCACGTGCTCTACGCCCTTCTGCAGCATGGGCACATTTGCCTCCTCCAACCTCGCACAGATGACACGTGATGAGGGTCGATGTTGACAGAGAAGGCGTCGTAACCCTCGGTGTCTTACCACACATGCCCCTACTCCTGTTACACACACCTGCACCTGCTCTACACCCTTTTGCAGCATGGGCACGTTCGCCTTCTCCAGCCTTTCTCTCATCGTCGGCACGTCATCTGGGTCAATGTTGACGGAGAAGGCATCGTAGTTGAATGTGTCATGCCACGGGGTGTCATGCTCACGGAAAAACGTCACTGGGATGCACCCTGAGATCTGGGCCTGGTGGGTGAGGAGAGGGAGGGGGAAAGGAGGGAGGAGAGATTGGGGAGGGAATTTTGAGTTGACTCAAGAGTCACCGAGTAAGCACTGCCAGGGGTTGTCATGCTCGCGGGATGCACCCCGAGATGAGCGCCTGGTGGCAGGTGCTGTAGGGGGAGGAGCGAGGTGGGAATGGGTGGAGGAAGGAGAGGGGGGAAAGACTTATGAGTCGACTCGGTATCGCTGACAGGGGTTGCCATGCTCGCGGAAAAACGTCACTGGAATGCACCCTGAGGTGAGTGGCTGATGGGTGGCAGAAGAGCGGGAAGGAGGGAGGGGATAGGATGAGAGAAGGGGGGTGAGAGAGGGGGGAGGCAGGGAGGTGGTATAAGACATAAGTTGGGGAGGCTGACAGGGTTATGAGCTGCAAGGGTGTGTGCTGGCATGTTTTGGTGGGTGCCGCCATGCAGCATTCGGCGCCATGCAGCATGGGACGCCATGCAGCATGGGACGCCATGCAGCATGGGATGCCATGCAGCATGGGACGCCATGCAGCATGTGACGTCATAAAGCCAGCAGTTAGAGCCTTGTGGGGAAGTGGAGGCTGGTCCAACTCGCACCTTGAAGGGGCGGCTGGTCCATTGGGAGTGGCCGGGCGGGATGTCGAAACAGTAGGCGAAAACGAGAAACAGGAAAGAGTGGATTTCACTAGCAGCAGTTGAGATACATATAGGAAACCCTAATTGGGTTGTACTCGCTATAGAGTACCCCACTGCAGGCTAGACAAACATCGACATTCTGACACACCCCCATAGTCAAAGTGGGGTACAATCAACACAACAAGCAGGCAGTGCAATAGTTCACAAGGATAAGCAAAGCTAGAGGCTATCACAGAGGGCAAGTGAGGAGGAGGAGAAACTATGGAGGACGAGAAGATGAGAGGCGACGGCTGAAGCCGCAGACACACGGGCAACAGGAGTGCGCAGCACTGACGCTACCAGGCTAAACCCGGGCTACACGGCGACAGGCGCAACTGGCTCAGTGTACTCCCAGGAGTGCTCACACTGTGGCTACCGGGCGCAGAGCCCCGGACCACACGGCCACAGGGGGTCGTGGCTCTCTGGACTACCAGGAGTGCTCACACTGTGGCTACCGGGCGCAGAGCCCCGGACTACACGGCCACAGGGGGTCGTGGCTCTCTGGACCTCAGGCGCTGCGGAAGACAAGTCGGCTACCTCCGGTCAACCTCCCCCAACTGTCCCACACCCCTTTCACACACCCCCTGCTGAACCACTAGCACCGCTCACACGCCACCCCCCTCGTACCACTCCGACGGCTCCAACACATCCACCCCCCTCAGCGGCAGCTGCAGCAGTGGGAGACGGAGGAGGAGGAGGAGCAGGGGACGGCTCACACACACGGCACCCCCATACTCTCCACCCCCAAACCCTAACACAGGAGTGCGGTCAGAAGCTCGGGGGACGGCGTGCGGCACTGGGGCAGACGGTACGGGCCACTCACGGGCCTGGCGCAGGCGGGCTGCCCGAGCCGCGCGCGGGCCTGGCGCAGCCCGTACGGGCCGCGCGCGGGCCTGGCGCAGGCCGTATGGGCCGCACGCGGGCTGTACGGGCCGCGCGCGGGCCTGGCGCAGCCCGTACGAGCCGCGCGCGGGCCTGGCGCAGGCCGTACGGGCCGCGCGCGGGCCTGGCGCAGGCCGTACGGGCCGCGCGCGGGCTGTACGGGCCGCGCGCGGGCCTGGAGCAGGTCGCGCGGGCCGCTACGGGCGACGGGGGGCGACGCGCGGGTCCCCGGGGGCGCTGCGACGGGCGACGGGGGGCGACGCGCGGATCGACGGGGCAGAAAACCGCCGCGCGCCTCGGGGCGCACGGCGGGCAGAAAACCACCGCGCGCCCCGAACGCGCGGCGGGATGAAAAATACGCCGTGCACCCGAGCGCGCGGCAAGCAGAACACGTCGCGCGCCCGGGGCGCGCGATAGGCAGGACAGCAGCGGAAGCATTAGGTGGCGGGCCCATCCACAGGGTCGACCCAGGAGGGTCGACCTGCTCTGATAGCATGTCGAAACAGTAGGCGAAAACGAGAAACAGGAAAGAGTGGTTTTCACTAGCAGCAGTTGAGATACATATAGGAAACCCTAATTGGGTTGTACTTGCTATAGAGTACCCCACTGCAGGCTAGACAAACATCGACATTCTGACACGGGCAGATGCAGAAGACGCTGTGCTGTCAGTCCTGGTGCGTCCTCTCCTCGCTCTTCGGGAACAGGTCCCATCCCGGTGCCATGTCCGCCTTGGCTGCCTGGGCGGGGAAGGGGAAAGGGTAGGGGGGAGATGAGAGGCGGAAGGAAGGAGAGTGTGTGTGGAGTTGGTGCCAGTCCTGATCCGTCCTCTCCTCGCTCTTGGGAAACAAGTCCCACCCCGGTGCCATGTCCGCCTTGGCTGCCTGAGGTGCACGGAGAGGAGGGAGGATAGGCGGAGGGGAGATGAGTGTGTGTGAGTTGGTGCCAGACTTGATCCGTTATCTCCTTGCTCTTGAGGAAGAGGTCCCACCCCGGTGCCATGTCCGCCTTGGCTGCCTGGTAGGGGGAGGGGAGGAGCGGGGAAACAAAAGAGAAGAGAAGAGAGGAGAGTATGTATGTTGCTGCCAGTCCTGGTCCGTCCTCTCCTCGCTTTTGGGGAACAGGTCCCACCCCGGTGCCATGTCCGCCTTGGCTGCCTGGAAGCAGGGAGGAGAGATGGGGAGAGGAGAGGAGAGGAGAGGAGAGGAGAGGAGAGGAGAGGAGAGGAGAGGAGAGGAGAGGAGAGGAGAGGAGAGGAGAGGAGAGGGGAGGAGAGAATAGGAGGAAAGAGGAGAGGAGGAAAGAGGAGAGGATGAAATTGGAGAGGAGAGGAGAGGAGGAAAGAGGAGAGGCCAGTCCTTTGCTCGCTCTTTGCGAACATGCCCCCTGGGTCTCATGTCTTCCTTGGCTGCCTGTGGTGCACGGAGAGGGAGGCAAGGAGAGAAGACTGAGGGGAGAGGAGAGGGGGAGGAGAATAGTGTGGGAGAACTCGGGGGAGGAGGGGAGAAGATGGGGAGGAGGAGAGGATACAACGGGGGAAGGAGAGGAGATGCGGAGGAGGAGAGGAGGGGAGGGGGGAAAACGCTGTGAGCTGGTGCAAGTGACAATCAGTCCTCTTGTTGCTCTGTGGCAGCATGGCCCACCCTCATGCCATGCCCTCATGCCATGCACCCTCATGTCATGCACCCTCATGCGATGCACCCTCCTGCCATGCACCCTCATGCGATGCACCCTCCTGCCATGTACCCTCATGCGATGCACCCTCCTGCCATGCACCCTCATGCCATGCACCCTCATGCCATGCACCCTCCTGCCATGCACCCTCATGCCATGCACCCTCCTGCCATGCACCCTCATGCCATGCACCCTCCTGCCATGCACCCTCCTGCCATGCACCCTGCATGGATGCTATGAGTCCTGAGATTGTATTTGCCATGTCTACGGCAGGCGGGTGCGCAGAGGAGGAAGGCAGGGTGAGGGGGGCAAGTGGGGGGGGACCCTAAGTGCAAGCAGTGACGGCCCTGAGACGCCCAGTAGCACATGCTTGTGGGGCAGCGCAGCATGCAGTGCAATCTCACCCTCCTCCTCTTACTTGTATGATTCTGCTGCGCACATCCAGCAGCACATCCTTGTTTAAATCACTTTTGAGAATTCTCAAACATGATTTAAATTTAGTGGGGCAGTGCCCGGCGCGCTGACCTGAATGCAGTGCAGTGCGGAATGCTGTGCAACACCTTCTCCCCCCCCTCCCACTCATCTGGATGATTCTGCCACGGACGTCCAGTAGCACGTGCTTGTGCGGCGATGTCAAAAAGTGGAAGGTAGCCGTCCATTTGGGCGACGAGGCCAGGGGTGACAGCTGAACGTGGAATGCAGTGCAGTGCAGGTCGCAAGGCGTGCAATGCAACATGAAGTGCAATCCCCCAAAACTGACCTGAATGATTCTGCTGCGGGTATCCAGCAGCACATGCTTGTGGGGCGACGCCACGAAGCGGAAAATAGCCGTCCACTTGCGCGGCGTGGCGAAGGGAGACACAAACGGCACCTGGGCGCGCACAATGACGGGCACGGGGATGTCCCGATCCGGCATGTAGCATGGGATGGAGGGGATGGTGGGGTCTGCTGGCGCGCCGTATTGATATGATAGCAGCTGCAGGGTTGGGGGGTGGGGTGAGAGGAAAGGGGTGCGAGGGGGGGATGAAGAGGGAAAGAGGGGAAGATGGGGCGAGACGAAGGACTCCTGGGCGCGCACAATCATGGGCACTGAGGTGTCCCGATCCGGCATGTAGAATGGGATGGTGGGCTCTTCTGGTGCATCGTACTGATATGATAGGAGCTGCAGGGGGTGAGGGGGTAGGGGGTGAGGCCAGGGAAGACACAAAGGCCACCTGGGCGCACACAACCACAGGCACGGGGATGTCTCTGTCCGGCATGTAGCATGGGATGGAGGGGATGGTGGGGTCTTCTGGTGCACTGTCGTACTGGTATGATAGGAACTGGGAGGGGGCGAAGGGGGGAGGGGGTTGAGGGAGGTGGGTGAGGGGGAGTGGGTGGGGATGAGTTGGTGCTGCTTGTCGTATGTGGGATGTCACACAAACTGGTATGCCGGTTTTGAGACGTCTCAAAATCCATCCTCTGCTTGTAGTCTGTGGGATGTCACACAATCCGGCATGTAGCAGAGGATGGATGGGATGGTGGGTTTCGTTTGGTTCAATGACAATGCCAATGACAATGCCAAGCTCTCCGCCATGGCGTCTCCTAGGTTTCTCGAGTTGGCCGATGCCTAGCAATTTCTTGCATGATCTCAAATCTGATGTAATGTTACGATGCAAGTTACAAAGCTCTACACAATGGTCTACTTTTAATGTCCAAAAAGGGGACATTGCTAGGTCATTGACGAGTTCCAGGCATCTCAGCTACTTATCATCAGGCTCTGATCTGTTACCAAGGCAAATAACATCCCAAGGGAACCATGGATTTCTACGCAAAGATAAGAACAACCACCAAGGCTATTTTGCAATCCCTACGTTATCAAGCATTGGTCACCCCAAACGACTGCACGAGGTCACTTTCAACCAAGGGATCCGCTGGAAGGGAGATCATCATAAAAAGCGAAGGATTTCAGTGCTCAGACAACACTCAGTATCAGCCATCATCAGGCTGTTCTGTGTTTCTCATCATCGCACGATGCCACGGGTTCCCAGGACCAACGCAACCAAGACGACCAAGGTCACGGGTCAAGATGTTAACGACGTCACCAACACTCCGCCGGACTCCCCGTTGAAGGATGACACGCTGCAGCACTTACCCGCCAAGCCGCTTCCGGCGTCCTCATCAGATCCGCTTCTGTCTGCTCTACCGACCGCTCCTGCTGGGACAAGCAACGCAACTGTCAAGGGGAAAGGCGTTGACGAGGTTAACGCGAACGATGCGACGAATACGTATGGTGTTGACAAGCCAATCAGTAACGCGGAAAAAGACGACTCTGATAATGAAACGGCAGCTGAAGAACTGGACCTGGAAGAGGAAGGAGATGGATACCTCAGCGACGACTCGGATGAGATGTTTGATCCAGTTGTTGCAGCTGACATTGCATCACAGACAAAGGTCTCTCTAACCCTGTTGGTGCCTGTTAACAGGATCGCGGAAGTCCCGCGTGCTAAGGCTACGATTGTTGCCCTGCTTGATGACTGCAAGGAGCATCTCTCACCAGATGTGCTGCAGACCACCACCTACCTGAAGCTTCAGCCGACCTTTCTCTCCCGGCAGAGGTTCGGGAGGCTTCAAGTCACATTTAACAGCGCGCGTGATGCGGAGTTTGTGCGTGAACAAGTCATTGACCATGAATGTGTAGACGACAAGTTTGTGAAGCTTACCTGGCAGTTTCCGGAGAATGCACGCTTCCTCAGGGAGCGCTCTATCAATCCATCGGCTGTTGAAGTGGTGTTGAAGTCGGTCCCGGCGGAAATCTCACCTGAGATGGTTCGTCGTACGCTGGTGGAGGCAGTAATGGTCAAGAGAGGGAAGAGTGCCTTTGCGAGTGGCTACGGTTTTCACCGTACGACTGATCCTGTCTCCGGAATGGATACTGACCGCATCAAAGGTTTGGTGGTTCCACATGTCGCTGATAAGTACCGCTGGCTCCACGTCGCGGAGTTCCAGTCTTTACCTGGAAGGAAGTTCCTCATCCATTTCCCGAGTGTTACCTGCGACTACTGTGGTGGCCAGCATCTGACCCGCTATCATGATGACTATGTCACTCCACGCCGCGACAACATGAGCCGTTGGAACCTTACGGTAGCTAAGGCTCACAGATTCAATGGTACAGGGAGCAGTGTCCTTACCTCGACTTCGTAACCCGTGTTTATTGTTGCTGACGACTATACTGACCTTTCCGCTTTTGACCTCCCCCGCAGCGGCCTCCTTGAAAGTTTCAGATCTGCTGAAACGTATTCTGAAGGATCCGGCCCTGGTCCTGGTCTCGACTGGATGGTTGCGAGAGGAGTGGATCTGCGTTCAGGCAGCTTGCGAGAAAGCTCAGGGTACCCGCTTCGAACAGGCTTCGGCTCACATCGCCTCTGCACGACACAGGGGGGGGTTGCGCAAGTCAGGCGCTGCAACACGTGCGGCAAAAGGCTCCCAGAGGCTTAGCGACTTCAAGAAGGATTTCGGAAAGAAGCCGGAAAAATGAGTAGCAGTGAAATGGAGAACGACTTACTGGAGATCGCAGTATCTGGAGTCATGATCGGAGGTGTAGCAGTTGTAGGTGGAGTACTGGCAGTGTTTTTGTCGTATGCTGTGGCTGTTAGCATCTCATCAATGAAGTCTTTACGCCCGTGGATGCTGAGGGGCTTAAGCAAGTTAGTCAATGGATAAACACCACAAACTCACCTTTCTCGAGCTCAACATCAACGGGCTCGGTAGCAACGGCAAGCGTGAAAGATGCGGGTATTGGATACGGAAGGCAGCTAACATTGTTGTACTAACGGACACGAGGATACCGGATGACCAAAATTTCTGGAGTCAGCTAAGGCCAGATGCAGTTGCAGCAGTTTCGCCAGACCAGAGAGCAAGCGGTGTGGCAATACTAGGCGTTGCACCAGGGATTCGTTTCAAGGAGGTTGTGTCCCATGGCTCGGGGAGGATTCTGAGTGTTACCTTTACTTGGCAGCAGCAGGATTACAAAGTGGTGGCGGCGTATTTCCCGGCTCAAACTACGAACAGGGGGGAGTTCTTCCGGGACGCTCTGTCACCTTTTGTGCATGGTCTGCCGATGACAACTCACACGATTTTCTTGGGAGACTTGAACATAGTCGCAGATCCGGACCTGGACAAGTCCTCCAGGTTGGGATCACCGGCAGAAAACCAGCGCTTTCTACAGATCTGCAGCGGCTGGGACCTGCAAGACTCATTTAAAACGCTCCACCCAACAAGGAAGGAACTCATCTTTTTCTCTCGCTCGTCGAAGACTAGTACGCGCATTGACCAGATCCTGATGTCGAGGTCGCTGGTTGGACAGGTGCTGGAAGCAAAGCACACCTTCGTCCCGGTCGGCATCACTGATCACTGGTTTGCGGTCCACGCCACAGTGCAGGCTGCGGTTCCTGGGGAAGGGGGCCCGGGGCTTTGGAGGCTGCAGGCAACCCAAACAAGAGGAGAAGGGACGGAAAAAATAATCGAAGCAGTGGTGGCCGATCACCAGAGGAAATCAGATCAACCCCTTGAGTGTCTGCTGACGAACCTGAAGGCGAGTCTGAGAACGCATACGACTGAGGAACGGAAAAGGGTGAAGGCTACAATGTTGCATTTGGAAAAGAAGGTGGTGAGAATAAGGAGTCTGCTGATGGCGAACCCGACAGCACCAAGGCTGTATGAGGAGTTGGTGAAGTCGGAAGCGGCCTCGAAAGAATACTAGGAGAGGAACAAGGTCCGGCTGCAGGTGTTGTCGGGAATGACGGTGGAGCTAGCGAGTGAAGCGCCGACTGGTTACCTGTCCGGCCTGATTAAGTCGAAGAAGGAAAAGACAGAAATCCATGAGGTGTCAGTCAACGGGCAGAGCGTCACGGGGGCAAGAGAGGTGCTGGAGGCCACAACAGCGTTCTTTCGGGACACTTTTGCGGGCCCTCTGCAGAAGGTTACAGAGGAGGGATGGGAGGTGGCAGAAGACAAGCGCCTGCTGGACAAGGATAAAGAGGCACTCACCAGACCATGGTCGGAGGAGGAAGTAAGAACAGCACTCAGGGAGCTGCCAACGGGGAAAGCACCGGGACAGGATGGATTGCCGAAGGAGCTGTTCGAGCAAAACTGGGGCCTCCTGGGAAAGGAGGTGATGAAGCTGGTTGAGGTCTTTGAGAAGGACGCGCTGCTGCCGGAGCCTTTCATGACGGCGGTGACGATCCTTCTGCATAAGAAGGGAGTGAGGGAGCAGTTAGGAAACTACCGCCCGATAACTTTACTCAGTGTGTTGTACAAGCTAGTGGCGAAGGTGCTGGCTAACAGGATAAAAAAAGTTATACCACAGGTTATCTCGGAGAGACAATACGGTTTCATACCTGGGAGACGGTTGGCGGATGCGGTATCAACGGTTGCGGATGTGATCGACGCGGCAGCGGAAGGAGATGAGGATTGGCTGCTGCTCCTGGTCGACTTCCAAAAGGCTTATGACTCGGTCTCGAGAGAGTTCCTTTTCAACACGATGGAGAAGATGGGTTTCCCGGTCAAGTTCATCGCCTGGGCAAAGGGACTTCATGAGGGAGCGGGAACAAAGCTGATGGTTAATGGCTGGTTAGGAGACAGAATTGGGATGGAGAAAGGGGTACGGCAAGGATGCCCGCTCGCTCCCTATCTCTTCCTCTGCGCGGCGGAACCTCTCTGTCAGGAAGCGGTGGACTGACGTATGTAGGCTACGGTGACGACACCACTTTAGCCCTGCACGGTCAAGAACAAGTGGTGGCAGCCAAGCGGCTGCTGGATGAGTTTGGACTACGCTCAGGGTTGTATATCAACCAGGAAAAAACGAAGCTGATGCCACTGGGGAAAAACAGGAGAAGACAGCAGCCCACAGACTCACCGTTTCAATGGGCAGCGCAGAACGAGCCGGAACGCCTCCTTGGCATTTGGGTCACATCGGGAGGGTCGCCGGAGCCGTCCTGGTATAAGGCCTTTGAGCGGATGTGCGGCGAGCTGAGCAAGTGGGACTCGAAACATCTGACGACCTCTGCCAGGGTGACAATCGTGAATAGTTACGCGATGCCAATTCTACTGTTCCAAGCACTGGTGTACGCGCCACCGCACGAGATCTGGTTGAAGGTGAAGAGAATCTGCCATAACTTCATTTCAAAAGGGAAGGCGTCCTTCGACAGATTCTTCATTTTATGGAGTTTCGAGCTATCCTGCAGAGACCGGAAGGAGGGGGGACTAGGGGTGATCAGTCCGAAGGAAAGATTGGGCAGTATCGCGATTCACAACATCGCGAGAGGTGCAGCAACGAGGGATCCGTTCCGTAACTGGCTCTGGGAGAAGGCGGCTGGCTTCCCACAAGGACTCGCGATGGTGTACGCCCACCCGGCGATCATGCAACACTGGCTGAAGGGTGGAGTGAGATGGAAGGCGACGATTGAGGCCCTCTGGGAGACAAAAACGGGGGTGATCAGGGAGACAGCAAACCGGTGGGAGGCGGAAGGGGAATTTTTGCTCTTCAACAGAGCAATCTTCTTCAGAGGAAAGTCTCCGTTCGGGAAGCAACAGGGCTCCGACTGTTTACAGGGGGTCACGCTAGGGGATCTAATCAAGAAAGGAGCGGATGGCAGCAGAACGGTGAAAGACGAGGCGACTTTCGAACGTGAGCTAGGGGGAGTGGAGCAGAGGAAATGGGCGATGAAAGCGCTGGAAGCGACTCCGACGGCTTGGAAAGAATTGGTTCTAAAAACACTCACTGCGGATGAAGTGTTCGGCGCGGCGAAGCTGGTCAGGATGAACTCATACAGACCGGGAGAGTTTTTCTTCTACAGGCTACTTTACACGTCGGGGAACCGACTGTTTGGGAAGCGCGTGACGGTGGAGAAGGATGGCTGCGTCAAGGAAGTAAGATTCGCCAGCGCGACAGAGATCCGCTGGGAAGGGACGATGCCGATAGTGGAACTCGGGGGGAAGGTATGCGGGCCTTTGGGCACGCCGAGGACGAGACTGCCGCAGTCGAAACTATGCGATCAAGGAGAGCCAGCCGAGCTGCGGGTCCTGAGGAAGGCGCTGAAACCCCAGCTTCAAAAGCCTAAACAGCAACAGCAGTGGGAGGAAGATTGGGGGAGGCCAATAGACTGGGAGAAAGCGATCAGGACGAGGGACTCTCTGGTGACACCAGCAAGGGCAAGGGAAGTGATATTGCGGGCACACAGCAAAAACTTGCAGGTGGGCGAGAGACTTCCGTTCCTGGGGGCACGCGCCAATTGTGTTCACTGCGGAGGGATGGAAACACTAGACCACTGCATTTTGGACTGCCCGAGAGTGAAACCGGTAACGGAGGTGGTGCAGAGGGCGCTTCAGTTGATGAATCCGGCGCGACAAGGAGGGACAGTGGGCGATCTACTGTTTCAAGGAACATGCACGGGATCAGGCTTTCCGGAAGCTTCACTAATAGCCACGGCATCACATCAAGTGTGGCTGGCAAGGTGTAACGCGATATGGAGAGGGGTGAGATTCCAGGCCAAGCGGGTTCTGAGGCGGATAAACGTCCAGTTCACAAGACACGTAAGGATCTACAGCAAGGCAAAAAAGAGACAGGCCTGGGGGAAGTGCCAGGGGGGCACAAATGATTGGGAACACCTGGCAAAAGATGAGGCAGCGGTGCTGAATAAGCTCTATAGCGAGGAGTCAACAATGACGTGGAGAGAGAACTTCAGAGCAATCTGGGAAGATCCGCTCATCACCTTTCAACCGCCATAGAGGGTAACAGGGGGGTTGCGTCTACATGGCTAGATAATATACCTCCCTCCACATCAGGTACGACTGAGGACATTTCATGTATGCTATGCCTTATAGTGTACTTGAGTCCACCAAAAAAAAAAAAAAAGCATGACAGCAGGTGCAGGAATAGGGTCGGGGATGGGGTGGGGGAGAGGTGAGGAAAGGGGGAATAAATTTGAGGTACGGGTGTGGGGATGAAGCATCTGCTGACTGAGATCAGCTGCAACGGTGGGCGGTGATGGCATGGCTGTTGGTGCAACCCTACGGTTTGCACTCGGCTTGTTGTCCGTGTGCGTGAATGTGTGTGTGTATGGAATGGTATGAGGGCATGGGATAATATATATTTCATGCTTATAATTGTGTGTGAATGTTGAGTCATGATGTCGAGTGTGTGTGTCGAGTCAATAGCGAGTTATCGCTAGACGCGTGTTACGCGGTCGTTTGTGTCTCGCGCGCGGTTTCTATTTTGTCGTGCACGGTTTCTATTTTGTCCTGTGTCGAACGTTCGGCGTGTCGCAGGTGTGTGCAGCAGACCCATCAAGAACTCAAGGATGAGTTTGTGATGAAGAGCCCGAGCCTTGGTGTCAAGCCTCAAGTGATTTCGAAGCTTGCCAAAAGGGTACACCTCAAGATATTGAAGATAGTTACATTACTTTATGTAGTGTAACATTTCACTTGGTGTAGGCCCTAGTGAAGGGTAGTTTCGAGACCCTTCGTGGTTGGGGACAGTGTGGCACTGTTCCATATCACTGTACCTCGGCTCTTGAGGTTTGTAGGAGCTGGGAGTCATTCCCAACTCGTAACTCTTCCTATCTTGTGTTCTAAGACTATAGTGGCTGCCATAGTACCGTTCGTTCAAACCGACGCTGTGTCGTCCATTCTTTATCAAATCGTGCAATCTAAATTGCTAATTATAGACGACGTGAAGACGCTCCAGATCCAATTTGAATCAAGTCATTTGCAGCTGTGAGCAGAACGCTATCAACGTTTGAAGCCGCTGTGCAGAAATCCGTCTGTGCTCTCTATCTTTCGTTTTAGGCACATTCAAGCCTATTGTGACTATAACAAGTGGTATCAGAGCCCCTTGGAGCAGTTTCGACAATGTCTGGACCTGAGGAAAGGGGTGGCAGAGGTGCTGGTGGCAGTGGAGAAGCTCAAGCTCAAGGCCAACCCCGTGATTCAGCCATGGCGCCCATGCAACCAAGTCTTGGCCCACCTAGGGATGAGCCTAGGGTGTTTGGGCTTGACAAGTTCAACGGTGACAACTTTGCTGAATGGTCCTTCAAGATGGAGAACATCTTTGACCACTATGACCTGCTGGAGGTGATGGAAGGAACGGAGAAGCGCCCCGAGAACGACCCGGAGAAGAGCCCGTGGGTGCGGAAGAGCGCACAAGGCTATCTCTTTCTTGGGCAAGCGTTGGGGAGCAGTCAGATCCGTCACATCAAGCCATTCCAGCGTGAACCAGAGAAATGACCAAAGGCATGGGCTGCTCTCAAGGGTGTACATGCTCCTGCAACAGCGGCGGTAGCGGTGGTGTTGGAACGGCAAATGGCGGCACTACGAATTGAAGAAGACGAAGCGGTTGAAGAAGGGGTGCAGAAATTCTTCGACTTGTTGACGCGGCTTGAGGGAGCTGATTTGAACTACAGTGAGCTCCAAAAGAAGACCAAGTTGCTGGCCTTACTCCCAGAGTCATGGTCCTCGCTCATCATCAACCTTAATCGCGACTTGCCCCGCCTCTCGCTTGAAGACGTGAAGCGAGCTATCCTTCAAGAGGATTTCCGCCGCCGTGAGTTGGCGAGTGCGGATGGCGCTGGGGCAGCGAGCATCGGCCGTGGATATGGTCGAGGAAGAGGCAGAGGACGAGGGGGAGGAAGGTTTGGTGGCAGCAACTTCGGCGGAGGCCGCAGGAGTGGCGGTTACGGCAGCGACGACAAGAGCTACGGACGCGGTCGCGGCCGATTCGACGGCGAGTGTCACTATTGCCACAAGAGCGGACACATGTGGCGCGACTGCTACAAACTCCCTGATGGTTGGACCCCTGCTCAAGGCCAAGAGGGTAGAGGAGCAGGAGGAGGGAGAGGACGAGGCCGTGGAGGCCGTGGCGGTCGCGGTGGCGGAGCTGCAAACATGAAGAGCGGAGACAACGACAATGACCCGAGCGACGATCGATACCCGGGTCTATTCTACTTCGTGTCGATGCAAGTACCGGCTGGTCCAGAGAAGGATGAAGGCTTTGAGGAGCCAGCAGCTGTGGGGAAGGTGACCCTACACCCCCTGGACTATTGGGTGATTGATAGTGGCGCTACCTATAGCATGACACCTCGCCCGGACTTGCTCACCGAACTCGAGCCGTCACCGGTGAAGCATGTCACATCGGCTTTGGGGCAGCGAGCAGAGGTGAAAGGCATGGGCAAGGCCATGTTCAAGGGTGCTGATGGGAAGATGGTGGGCCTCAAGAACGTGCTTTGGGTGCCCAGCCTTGCTGCAAACCTGATTTCCGTGCGGCGGTTGGCAAAGGCCGGCATGGACACGAACTCGAAGGGAGCCAAGACCTACACCGCAAGGCTTGGCGATCGAATTCTTTGGGACCTTCATGAGGACAGGGATGTCTACAACGAGATGTGGCAGATCCCAGTGGTCCCTATGCCTAAGGAGAGGCAAGTGGCAGCAAGCATCAGCACCAAGGATGGAGCGGTCGGTAGCGACGATGGCGCGAACGGTCGCGCTAAGGAGAATGAGCTCAAGAAGAGCAAACCTGGAGGGACCAGCAAGTTCAGTGAACCTAAGGAGAGTGGTGCAGCAACCAAGGAGCAGCAAAAGGGTGAGGAGAACCCAGAGGCAGCAGCGGAGGAGGACTACGGAGAGAGTATGTGGGGCGCTATTGCGAGCGCGGCATTCTCCAATCCAACTTCGGCTACGGGGGAGTGTGATTGGCTCACCTTGCATCGGCGCATGGGGCATGTGGCCCTGCCCATCTTGCAGCAGCTAGTGAAGAATGAGATGGTTGCTGGCATACGTGTGAAGGGGGAGCCCGATGAGGTGCTTGGCTGCCCGACGTGCATTCAAGCCAAGTTCACCCGGTTTCCGTTCCCTAGTTCGGAGGCAACGGCAAAGGCACCGCTTGATGAGGTGGTGATGGACGTGGTGGGCCCCCTGAAGCTTGGAGCTGCTGGAGCTGAGTATTTTCTCACCATTGTCGACGTCTACACCCGCATGACTTGGGTGTACGTGCTGGCCAAGAAGAGCGACGTGGCTGAAACGTTGAAGACGGATTGGTTCCCGATGGTGGAGCGGCAACAAGACCGTCTAGTCAAGTCAATCCGCACCGATCGAGGGGGAGAGTTCCTGAGCAAGGAGTTTGGGTTGTGGCTGAAGAAGAATGGTATTCGGCACTCCCTCACCATGCCATACTCCCCTGCAATGAACGGCATCGCCGAGCGAGCGAACCGCACAATCACGGAGGCGGCACGCGGGTTGCTTATTGAAGCCGGGCTACCCGACTATTTCTGGCCTGATGCGGTGCGGAGCGCGTGTGTGGCCAAGAACAGAGCCTTGACTCATGTGGGAGCAGACAAATGGGTGCCCTATGTGGAGTGGCTAGGAAGGAAGCCAAAGGTGGATATGCTTCGGGTGTTCGGGTGCATGTGCATGGCGCTCGTGCCTAAGCATCTTCGGCACAACAAGCTTGGTGCCAAGGCGGTGTGGGCCGTGCACTTGGGCATGGCTCAAAACAGCAAGGGATGGCTTCTTTGGGACCCATTCACCAAGAAGTTCTTGGTGAGCAGGGACTGCAAGTTCATGGAGAACTTCATGTACAAGGATTGGAAGGCGGAGAATGAGGCGAAGATAGGCGTGCGGTTTGGGGAGGTGAAGAGTTCCGGTTTGGAGCATGTGGAGCTGCCTTTGGAGCTGAGCAGCGGCAGCACAACCACAAGGCAATCCTCCCTTGTGAATGGGGGAGAGGAGGCCAATGATGCAGAGGAAGAAGAGGAGGAGGTGCAGCAAGTGAGCGAGCGTGCACCGTCACTCCCTTCCCGTACTACGAGTGCTCCACGGATTCGAGCCACACCGCAGCAACGCCAAGGCCTTCAAGTCCCTGCAGCTGAGGAGGAAGGAAGGGGGAAGAGGAGAGTTCAACCCCCTAATAGGCTGACCTATGATGCGCCGGGAAAGCAGGGCAAGACAGCCCTGGCCGGAGCGGCAATGATGGTCGGAGACGACGAGGAGAGTGACTACAAGGAGTGTGCCTTCGCGTTCTTCTCTCCGGTGGAGATGCCGGGAGAACCAGCAACTCTCAAGGAGGCTTTGGAGAGTAGTGATGCTGAGGAGTGGAAGAAGGCCATGGAGAGTGAGCTGAAGAGCATCGAGGAGAATGACACGTTTGAATTGGTGGAGCTACCGGAGGGGCGTACGGCGATAACGTCCAAGTGGCTCTTCAAAATCAAGTCGGATGCCAACGGCAAGATCGAGCGCTACAAGTCTAGGCTTGTAGCCAAGGGGTACCAGCAGAAGGAGAAGGTGGACTTCAAGGAGCTGTTTGCCCCTGTGGTGAAGCCGACGACGCTGCGAACCCTATTCGCGGGAGCCGCCATCAAAGGATGGGTAGTAAAGCAAATGGACATCGTAACGGCATTCCTTAACGGCATCCTTGAGGAGGAGATTTTTATGGCGCAGCCAGAGGGGTTTGATGATGGTAGTGGCAGAGTGTGGAAGCTGAAGAAGGCCCTCTATGGGCTGAAGCAGGCCCCTAGGCAATGGTACATGAAGCTGCGCGAAGTGTTGGAGGGGATCGGCTTCACTCCCTCAACGGCCGATCACTCCTTGTTCATGCTTGGCGAGGGGGAGCAGAGGAGTTTCATGGTGGTTTATGTGGATGACATCCTCATTTTCTCACCCTCTTCTGACCTTGTGAAGGAGGTGATGCTGAAGCTTCAAGACAAGTTCAAGTGCAAGGCCCTTGGTGACGTGAGCTTCTACCTTGGGCTCCACATCGAACGAGATGTGGAGAAGCGGTGCATGCGGGTGCAACAACGAAAGTACCTGGGGGCATTGGCTGCCAACTTTGGGCAGAGTGAAGGCCATGTGGCTACACCCTTTCCCTCTGGGTTCAAGTGTGTGAAGGGACCAGAGGAGGAGAGCGTTGGTGAAGAGGAGAGGCGCCGATTTCACTCGTTGGTGGGCAGCCTCATGTATGCGGCGGTAAACACCCGACCGGACGTCGCGTTTGCTACCGGGCAGCTGGCTAGGGTTGTGCAATGCCCTAATGAGGAGCAGGTAGCAGCTGGAATGAGGGTGGCCAAGTATCTTGGCCAAACACCGACCGTTGGGCTGCAATACTCGGCGGCGGCACAAAGGCGCCAAAAGGGCGCGGATGGTGTTGAACCCGGGCGTTTGTTCCTCACCGCCTACTCGGATGCTTCATATGCATCAGAACCAGAGGACATGACAAGTGTGGGAGGCTTCATATGCTGTGTTGGTGGAGGCCCAACTGCTTGGGAGAGCAAGAAGCAGGTTGACCAAGCTTTGAGCTCGGTGGAGTCCGAGTACATGGCACTCTTCCGTGCCGTACGGGAGATTGTGTGGCAGCGGCGTTTGTTGGCTGAATTGGGGGAGGAGCAGCAAGGACCTACCCCACTGTACTGTGACAGCCAGGGTGCCATTGCTCTTGCTAAGAACCCTGTGTTGCATGGACTCACGAAGCACATGAGGGTGAAGTGGCATTGGACGAGGAGCATGGTAACCGCGGGTGAAGTTGAGTTGCGCTACGTGAAGACCACGGGGCAGCCGGCTGACATGATGACCAAGAGGCTGGTGGAGCAGCAGCATTGGAAGTGTTGCAAGCTGGCTGGGATGGCTCTGAACTGAGAGAGCAACATATCCTAAGGCCAACAATCCGAGGGGGAGTTTGTTGGTGCAACCCTACGGTTTGCACTCGGCTTGTTGTCCGTGTGCGTGAATGTGGGTGTGTATGGAATGGTATGAGGGCATGGGATAATATATATTTCATGCTTATAATTGTGTGTGAATGTTGAGTCATGATGTCGAGTGTGTGTGTCGAGTCAATAGCGAGTTATCGCTAGACGCGTGTTACGCGGTCGTTTGTGTCTCGCGCGCGGTTTCTATTTTGTCGTGCGCGGTTTCTATTTTGTCCTGTGTCGAACGTTCGGCATGTCGCAGGTGTGTGCAGCAGACCCATCAAGAACTCAAGGATGAGTTTGTGATGAAGAGCCCGAGCCTTGGTGTCAAGCCTCAAGTGATTTCGAAGCTTGCCAAAAGGGTACACCTCAAGATATTGAAGATAGTTACATTACTTTGTGTAGTGTAACATTTCACTTGGTGTAGGCCCTAGTGAAGGGTAGTTTCGAGACCCTTCGTGGTTGGGGACAGTGTGGCACTGTTCCATATCACTGTACCTCGGCTCTTGGGGTTTGTAGGAGCTGGGAGTCATTCCCAACTCGTAACTCTTCCTATCTTGTGTTCTAAGACTATAGTGGCTGCCATAGTACCGTTCGTTCAAACCGACGCTGTGTCGTCCATTCTTTATCAAATCGTGCAATCTAAATTGCTAATTATAGACGACGTGAAGACGCTCCAGATCCAATTTGAATCAAGTCATTTGCAGCTGTGAGCAGAACGCTATCAACGTTTGAAGCCGCTGTGCAGAAATCCGTCTGTGCTCTCTATCTTTCGTTTTAGGCACATTCAAGCCTATTGTGACTATAACAATGGCGGGGGAGGCAGGGGGGGTGTGTGGAGTGGATGAGGTTTGCCTATCCTGGATGAGGCTAAACCCAGTATGTAGGATGTAGCAGGTTTTGAGACGTCTTAAGATCCAACTTTTATCACGTGGCTAAACCAAGTACGCAGGATTTAGCGGGCCGGCGCATAGTAGGCAATGGAGGGTATGGGAGGGGATGGGAGGAGATCGAGGGAATGGAGGGGAGGAGAGGGGACATTGGAGAAATCGCATGCTGAAGTATGCATGTTACAACGAATGGTAATATCCTCATGTTTATCTGATTTCCTCAGAAGTTACCTGCATGCTGGGGTCGCTGCCGGCATGGTCACTGCGCACGAGTTTGTCTCCAATGTACGTGACAAAGAACATCTCGCCCACCAGCCGTGGATCCACAAACATGAGCGAGTGGCAACGGCCGTGATCGAGCGTCAGGATGCCAAAGTGATCTCGGCCGTTGGTGCGATTGAAGTAGGGGAAGGTGGTGCGGACGGCTTTCAGGACTTTTGTCCACGCCAGGGGGGTCCGAGGGGGAAGGGGGAAATGGGGTTGGGCAATGGTGGAAGGTCGGGCAAGGAAGAGAAATGGGGAGTAGGAGCAAGAATAGGAAGGCAGTGAGAGGGTGAGTGGGGAAGGTACAGTTGTGGCTGGGGTGTAGGTGGCTGGCAAGCCTTGCCAAAATTGCAAGATCCGGATTCGGCCCGAACTTTGTCACCCGAGTGAGTGGAGGTATGCATGTGTGGCAAGACAAGAATGACTTGCAGAACAACAGGCAGTTAGCAAGGCAAGGCAAGAATGACTTGCATGGCCATTGGGCAGACAGCACCCTCTGCTCCCGCCTCTCTCACAAACAACTCGTTTCATAATTCACGCACTCTACGCATGGCTGTTTCTCTAAATTTACCGAAGAGCCGACTCTCGCCTGAGAAGTACTAAGCATGGCTGCTGTTCTTACGACCCCCACAAACAAAATTACCGCTAGCCCTTGATGCACCTGCACATGCAGGTGTGATGCGCATGATGATGCTTCTTTGATAAAAAAAAAAAAGGCTTTTGTACACAAGATACAACGCCCTTTGCCTGCACTACCAGTGATAATTACCGCGCCTCACCACCGCCACCCACCCTTGAGCTCTTCTTGATGCATTGCCGCATATTCGTCCAATCGTTGTGGAAGAAAGGAGAAGAGGTAGCGCGACACGTAGAAGGGCACGAGTGTAGGGTTGCTTGCCTTACTACCAAATGCACCGCACTTGACCCACCCGTGAGCTCTTCGCGATGCATTGGCACATGTTCTTCTGGTCATTATGGAAGAAGGAGAAGAGGTAGCGCGGCACGTAGAAGGGCACGAAGAATAGAGACGCCTGCTCGGGGTCCATGGTGCGCACGGGGTTGTCTGTACAGCTCATAAGCATCTCTGTTAAGTGCTTCTCCAGGTCGTACTACTCCGAGTACCACTCCAGCTCCAGCTCAGCACCTTGGACGTCAGCTGCTCCCCCAGGTCATACACGTACACGAACGGCCGCGTCGCTGCTGCACCGCTCTCTTGCTCCGTTTCGCCGCCCTCCTCCTCCTCCTAATTGAACAGCTGCACGTGGTTAATCGATAGCTTCTCCTCCTCCTCCTGTAGTTCTTGTTGCTGCGCTTGATTCAGCTGTTTTTTTCCCTTGGGCTGCATTCGTGATGCAAGCAACATCCGGGTTACTAGCACTCCCGATTCCGAGAAACGAGTGCAAGAAGCTCTCTTCCAGCAGCCATCGTATGATCAGAAGCACGAAGGCGAATAGAAGAAGCTCAAATGTAGTAGTAACGTCAATGTGACTGTGCGAGGGCGCTTATAACGGGGGGAGCCGGGTTCCCGTGAGCCGCAGCAATCTATGTAGCTCCAAAGTGCCGAGGTTTCTGCTCTAACGGGAGTTGGAGCTCTACGAAAAGTTGTCTTCTGCAGCCACGCAATCTTTGTTGTTCACTAAAGGAGAAAATTTGGTTAAGTGTTGGAAAGACACAGAGTTGGCACACAAAGAAAATTCACAAGAATAGAATGAAAGATAGAATACAAGGGGTAAAGAACTACCCAACCACTGAACCTAACAAGAGAACGTTGTCACCAGAACGTTTAGATAACTACCACTTAGCTGCGCTTTGCCAAGTCAGCATCGGCAGGTGAAAATTACAACACATGCTTAGTTGGTAATTTTTACCTACTTAAAAGTAGTTATTTTAACTGTTTAGGTTGTTTAAAACAGCTTCTGTAATGCACGTTTTCATAGTTACGAAAACGTGCACCAGGTTCAGATTGTGCAGGTGGTTCAATTCACCCCCAGATTGAACACCCCAAGTTCACGCACTGTTCCGGGGGTGAATTTCCCAATGTCCCGCAATGTTCCGAAATTCCCACGCAAAAGTTCAGAAACGATCGCGTTTTCACGCCGGGGAGGTTCGTCGGTAGAGGACGCGCTCTTCTGCAGAAATCCGCTTCTGCAGATGCGCCCTCCTCTGCAGACCCGATTTCTGCAGATGCGCCTGCTTCTGCAGCGAAACCTACTTTCCGCTTCTGCAGATTTCTCTCTGCTGCAGACCTCCGCGCTGACCACTGCAGAGTTTGCTTCGGCAGAATTTCGCTCCCCTGCAGAAGGCGACGACCATCTTCTGCAGGGTCAATGCCAGCTCAACACTCCCCTGCATTGATCATGCATGGTCGTCGCAGAGAAAATTGACCCGTCTACACCACACACCAGAACAGAACATAAAGAAAGAATGAAAGAAAACATGCAAAAAAGAAAACACACAAGAATTGAAGAACTCTGCAATTCGCACACACCATCACCGCACCAGCCATGAAAGGTTCATGGCACCTATTCCTCCTCGAGAGGACTCTCTGCGCAGCTCCCCTTTGTCGAGAGCCTTACTTGACCAACTTTCGCAAAGAACTTGTCGAACGCAGGGAAATGAAGTGCTTTCGTCAAGTAATCTGCCGGCTGCTCGATCGTCAAGATGTACTGCAGCTTCAGCTTGCGACGTTTCACCATGCTCTGCAGCCACATGTAGCGCCGCTCCATGTGTTTCAGCTTTCCCTTCGGCCCCATTCCTTCAGACACAGAAATCGCAGATTGGTTGTCGACGTGGATAATCGTTGGTGACGTCTCGTCAAGCATGCGAAATTCTGACATCAGATAACGAAGCTTTCGGGCTTCCTTTCCAGCCTCCACTGCAGCGATGTATTCCGACTCTGTAGAAGAGAGAGTGATGCACCTGATCCTCTGACTTGCCACTTAGCCACTTTCCGCTTAGCACCCTTCTCCCCTTCACTGCTGCGCGATCGACGAGGACCCATGTATCACGAGACTCCAGCGCCTTCAGCTCAGCGTCCATCGCTGCACGCCACTCCTTGGCGTGAGGCCCGGTTAGGGCTTGGCACGGGTTCTTTGGTTCGACAGCGCGGACGAGAGTAGAGACTGAGGTGTGCAGGCCGAGCAGCTGTAGACCTGACACATTCGTGGTGTCCGCGGTGTCGGTGATGGGGACTTCCACCACATAGTCATCGTCGCTCTCGTGGCCAGGTGAGGATGTGCTCGGTTCGCCTTGGCGATGGGATGTCCAGGTGCGGGCGCGTCGTCGCTGTCGTCGTTGTCATCGTCCGTGCGAGGGCGAGGTGGAACGCCGGGATGATCGTCGGTGGCGTCGCGATCGAACCCTGCTGCTGCTGCAGCGTCTTCTGGAGATGCAAAGCTGCGACCGCTGTTGACGTAGCCGCGAGCTTCGTTGCGCCGTTCATCTTCGATCCACAGCTTCAAGGTGAGTCGTTCGTAGCAGAGAATGTTGCGCGCGGGTACGATCTCCTTGGTGTCAATGTCAAGAATGAGCCAACCCTTGTGCTCGTTGCTGAGCCCTAGATGGATGCCCCAGCGTGCCCGTTGAGCAAACTTGCCGATTGTTGCCGAAGTCGGTCGGTACTGCACCATGCACCCCCAAACCCTCAGCATAGAGGGGTCTCCCCTTGAGCCAGTCCACTTCATGTGCGGGGAAAGGTTATCCCTGTTGGCCGTGGTGGAGAGGAGGTTGTGCAGGCGCACCGCGTGATTCATGGCGTGGGGCCAGAACTTCTTGGGCGGGCCGGACTGGTTCATGAGGGCGCGCACTTTCGTCATGAGAGTGCGGTTAACCCTCTCCGCGACGCCTTGCTGCTGGTGAGCGTAGGGGAGGGAAATCTCATGCCTGATCCCCTTCTCGGTGAGAACGCTCTCCAGTTCGTTACTGCGGAACTCCTTGGCGCCGTCGCTCTGCCAGATTTTCAGCTTCCTCCCCGACTGCCGCTGTGCGTGTGCAAGCCAGATGCGGAAGACTTCTGGGGCCTTGGAGCGGGCATCGACGTTGGCGATCCAGACGTGGCGCGAGTAGGCGTCAATGAAAGTCAGCGTGTATTTTTCGCCGTTGAGCCCATCGCAGGTGAGCACGATGAAATCGCTGTATACCTTTTGCAGTTTCTTGTAGCGGTTGGTGCTGGGTTCCAGAGAGGGATAGGCGCTGTGAGAGAGGGCTGCTATGGGGCAGACAGTGCAGGTGATTGGGTGTGGGGTGTTGTGCGGTTCAGTGCCATCGGGGCGTAGGAGTGCTCCTGGGAGGAAGACTTTGGCGCGGAGGCAGTTGGCGAGGGTCTGGCGCGAGGGGTGGTTGAGTCGCTGGTGCCAGAGGTCGTCCTCTGCGTGAATACCGCTGGTGCGTATGTAGCGTGCGTGATGCTCCACTGCTTCCGCCTCCGTTTCTTGCGAGATGTGGAGTTGGGGTTCTTCCTCTTCTCCTGCTTCTGCTTCGTCTTCTGCCTCCTCTGCCTCTGCTTCTGTTGCTGTCTCTCCTTCTGCAGGTGCCGTCGTGAGGTAGAGGGCGAGGAATTCGCGATCGGGGATGATGTTCAGCGGTGTCCTCGTGCCCTCAATGAAGCGAGCAAATGGATCGGGGCGAGAGATTGGACCAAGTGAGTCTCGCGGGGGAGTTGTCGGTGTGTTCCCCTCCTCAATCTCCGTCCATACGCTTTGCCATCTGAAGGGTGAGTGGGGAGGTGAAGGAGTGCGAGGGGGTCGTCCGAGCGGTACGGCGACACGTGGTGATTCTTCTCCACGCTCGGCTCGCATCTCACGCTCTGCTTCATCCAGCTCTTCTTGTGTCAGATCACCTTCAGTTGTTTCCATGGTGCCCCACCCTCCTGTAGTGACCATGCCGCTGCCGCTGGCTCCCCAAGCGCCAGTTGCTGATCCCCAGGTAGCGCCTTCTTTTGGTTCGTAGTCTTCGTCTCCCCATGCGCCTCGTCGTGCGGACTCCTCGCTCCAGCCTTTCGCGATGCGGTCCTCGTACAGCTTTTGTTTCTTCTCTGCCCTGGCCTTGTCTCTTTCTTCCTTGACGCTCAGCTCGTCTTTAGCGTCAGGATCCTTCCATGCCGGGTCAATCTTGTGGCGGTAGACTTGGTGGGTGTACGTGCGTGGGCGATTCTCCTCGTCGAATATGCCAGTGTTGGCTTCAGGAATGAAGGGAAGTGTTACGAGATGAAGTTTTATGAGAAGGCATTCCTGTATGCTGCAGGAGCCGACTCTACCGAGTACGAAGTCGAGGAGTCAGAAGAGGCGAAGCGACACAGCAACCGTCTGATCAAGACCGATGCAGGCAGAAACATTTGAAATGAAAAGAGCGGGAACAGGTTTAAAACTGGTTCTCGCGCTGCAATAAGGGAATGTACCCCTTAGAGTACATGGCTAGTCTAGGTCGTTTCGCATTCCTTTGTATTTCTATATAAACCCTATGTATGCATGCCATTACCATCTCAGTCATTTACATTCACTCTGACCTGAGTTCACTACTAACAAGACAAAAAGAAGAACCCAGTCCCGGCGAGTGGCACACGCTCTAAGACCAAGATGGCCGGAGGATCCGGAGGCCAAGCGAATCTGACGGCCGAAGGGCAAACCAACCTGGCTGCGACAAATGAGGCGACAACCACGATCGGCACTGTCGCACTCGAGCAGTTATTCGCTCGACTGTCAACCATGGAGAAAGAACTCCAAGATTTGCGCAAAGGCGATGCGGGAACCATTTCCCAACCAGCTCAACCTGGACAACCGGCCACGAAAGGCCGCGATAACGCCGCGCATGGCTTCTCCCTCGACTCAGACAAATCTGCAACAACTGCCCCCCGTCCAAGCGACGAAACAATCAACTCTGCGCAAACTCGCTTTCTCAGCGTTTCAAAAATCAAGACAACTGCTGCGTTTGACGGCAAGGACTTCTACACATGGAGTTTTGAGCTTGAGCTCCTCCTACAGACAGCGCAGATCTACCACTACTTTGACGGTTCCTACCCTAAACCGGTGGAAGACACCGAAGACGCCCGGGCTCAATACTACAGTGAGTCCCTCATGGCGTACCGCGTTCTGCTACGCAACATGACACCTGCAGAATAGCTCGGCATCTGCTCCTACAAAGAGAGAGCCGCTCCAGTATATCAGCCGAAGGATTCCGTCACTGCCAGGAGGCTCCTGCAACAACTCATGGAGACCAAAATGGGGCACGGGGAGAAAGCAAACAGCTACATCAACCGTTGTCGGAACATCCGTGATCAAATCATAAAGAACGGAAGTACTATCTCGGAGGAGATCTTCGTCAATATCATCCTCCAGGGACTTGGGCCCGAGTGGAAGCCCTGTAAGGCGCTACTCCGACAACGAGGAACCCTCTCAGAAGCTGCACTATGCGCCGCATTGCTGACTGAACAGCAGGACATGGACTCGAGCAGAACAAGCTGTGCGCCGCGCCGAGAGCGCCTCGCCTTCTACGCAGACAACCGTGAAGAGCGACGACAACCAAGGCGCCACTACTGCAAAATATGCAAGGTCTTCGGACATTCAACGGATCGATGCAAATCCCGATCCAACTACCGCCACCCGAATTCCACTCACCACAACAACTGGGTTGGCCGACAAGACACTCGTCATTCTCAGTCTGAGCAACAGACCTTCCGCCCTCCTGCACAGCAACAACCACAGCAGACACAAGGATCTCAAGGAGGAGCTCCCAGAAACGTGATAGCGAACATGGCGACACGGTGCCGTCGCACCGCTGAACCAGATGAAGAAGAAGAGATTCAAGGATCACTACTTCAGCCAGAGGAAGGATGGAATAATCCTCTCACTGAAGACCACTACTACCTGTACGATGAAGACGAGCAAGATTGGAATCAACCAATCACATTGCGG
The DNA here is from genome assembly GCA_947471745.1 of Closterium sp. Naga37s-1. Classification (NCBI taxonomy): domain Eukaryota; kingdom Viridiplantae; phylum Streptophyta; class Zygnematophyceae; order Desmidiales; family Closteriaceae; genus Closterium; species Closterium sp. Naga37s-1. The sequence goes on along the minus strand of CANJKZ010000777.1, from coordinate 3,221,972 downwards.
GAAAGCTCGCCACACGACAATCAGCTTTACGTACCTGTGGGATGGAAGGAGGATGAAGATGTCAGAATGAGTGAAGTGATTGCACTAGTATGAAACCCTAGAGTATTGTACCCCCTAAAGGCTAACCCACTGTAGCCTACACATTAGCAACATATATAATGTTTGACACACCCCCATAGGCTAAGTGGGGGAGAGCAAAGGGTCACAAGACCAGTCAAGAAAGAAAAAGCAAGCTCAGGGTGGATCACAACGTCACCACACACTCTGAGCACAAGCAAAGGGCCACAAGGCCAGTTCACATGCAGAGGCATATATGCATCACAAACAACACAGTGATCTCGATCTAGCAAAGCAAGCATGCAGGTATATATATATAGAGATCACAGTACAGGCAAAGCCTACAGCAAGTGAGGGAAGGTGGGCACAAGCCCTAGCATAGTGCAGAAACGCTGATGATCACCAGACTGAAGTGCCTTGGTGAATATATCAGCAGTGTTGGCCTGAGTGGCCACGTAACGCAGACGAAGCTGACCACGCTGCTGCAACTCTCGAGCCAGGAAGTAACGCAGAGCGATGTGTTTCGTTCAGTGCTCCAGTCTGTGCTCCTCACACAAGGCAATGGCAGCCTTGTTGTCGACGTACAGCACTGGAGGAGAACGAGGCCGCTCTCCCAAGTCGGTCAGCAGGTAGGTGAGCCAGCGTAACTCCTGTGCAGCCATGGCTGTGGCGTAGATCTCAGCCTCACAACTGGAGCTGAGAACTGAAGACTAGCGAGTAGAACGCCAAGAAACTGAACCAGAGCCAAGACTGAAGGTGTAACCCTGTGACGACCGCTGAGTAGCCTGGTCGTCAACCCAAGAAGCATCTGAGTGCCCAGTGAGGACAACTGAGCTCCTCCCTCCAAGCACGAGCCCCATGCCTGATGTACTGCACAAGTAGCGCAGTACCCTCTTAGCAGCATCCATGTGCACCTTTCGGTGCCGACCAGGAGCCACGTAGCGAGCCAGAAGGCCAGGAGGGTATGCAAGGTCAGGACGAGTGCAAGTCATCAGGTACATGAGGCAGCCAACTAGCTCTGGGTAAGGACCACTCGGCTCTACGGACTCGTCCGAAGGTGGAGTTGAGAGCGAGTGACCTGTAGCCAGAGGAGTGGCCTGTGCCGAGGACCAGGTGAAGCCGAAGCGCTGAAGGACCTGCTGCACCATGTGTGACTGAGTCAGTGTGATGGTGCGGCGTGCTCTGTCCCGGGTGATCTTCAAGCCAAGGTAGCTGCGCAGTTCACCCAGGTCTGTGCACGTGTGTATCTTCTGCAGCTCCGACTTCACGTGGGCGAGAGCCTCAGTGTCAGCAGTGGCAAAGACCAAGTCGTCGACGTACACGAGGATGTAGAACGGTGGCAGCGAAGTGTCGGTGCGCAGAAACAGCGACGGGTCAGCAGTAGAAGGCGCGAACCCAAGAGCCGCAAGTGTAGTCCTCAGTGTGTCGTGCCACTCATGTGGCGCCTGGCGGAGACCGTAGACCGGCCGCCGGAGGCTCCACTGGGTACCAGGAGGAAACGACCCAGTGAAGCCAGGAGGGCGGCTCAGCCAGATCTCCTCGTGCAGGCTGCCCTGCAAGAAAGCTGTGCTGAAGTCAAGAGAGTGAAGCTCGTAGTCACGCTGAGTGGCAACGTGCAGTAGCACCTGAAGAGTGGTCATCTTCGGGGTGGGGGAGAAGGTCTGGAAGAAGTCTACTCCCTCTCGCTGTCTGAAGCCTCGAGCAACGTAACGAGCCTTGAAGACAGGCGGAGAACCTGGCGGCCGCTTCACCCTGAAAATCCACATGCCACTGACGATGTTTGCCCCAGGAGGGGGAACCTCGTCGACGTAAGTGCCAGTGGACTTCCAGGATGCCATCTCTGCATCCATGGCTGTCTGCCACTGAGAGGAGTACTCACCCGCGATCGCCTCAGCGTAAGAGCGCGGGGTCGGGATGTTTGGAGCATCCGGGTCTCCCTCAGGTGCAATCAGCATGGACACAAGATGAGGTACAGCAGCGGCAAAGCACTCAAACTCCTCCTGCCTGTCCTCAAGGACGTCCGTGCCAACAGCACACTCACCCCCGACGGACGGAGGACAGACAGACTCAGACTCAGCAACAAGACTCGCAGCGTAGTCTAGACGACAGTGAGTAGCAAAGTCGACAAGCTCAGCAACTAAGGCAGACGCAGCAGCTGACTCAAAGGAAGGGTCAGTGACAGCAGTGGCCAGAAGACGTGTGACAGTAGGACTAGCAGCACGAAGAGAGTTAGACTCCGGGTCAGCAAGGACAGGAAGAGAGGACGCAGGAGGAGAAGGCAGCGGGACACGCTGTGGAGCAGTGGAAGGACGAAGCGACATCTGGTGAGTGCCGGGGTCAGTAGGAGGACGCTCACGCGGGGCACGACGACCAATGCGAGCAGCACGAACAGGTGACGCATAACGAGACTCAGGCGACACAGGACGAGACTCAGGCTCACGACGCTCCGTAAGACCTCCTGTTGGACCAGTGTAGGGAGAAGGACCAGGAAGTGGTGAGGCAGGCTGTAACTGTGACTGTGACTGGACAGACGGAGGACACTCTAAGGAGGGAGCAGGACAAGGAGGAGGCGGCTGACCAAGAACCTGCTGAAGGAGCGGAAAGAAGTACGGCCGCGGCCGTGAAGTGCCCCCAGAACCAGCAGAGACAGTACCAGAACCCCCAGCAGCAGCTCCAACTCCCGCAGCACCACCAGCAGCTCCAGGAGTGTCAACTCCAGTACCGCCAGCAGACCAGCTCCAGCTGCACCGTCAGCTCCAGCACCTGCAGCACCACCAGCCCCAGTACCAGCAGCACCAGTACCTCCAGCAGCACCAGCAGTACCGCCAGCAGGACTAGCACCTGCAGCACCTCCAGTAGCTCCAGTACCGCCAGCAGCACCAGCAGCACCTCCAGCAGGACCAGTACCAGCAGCACCTCCAGGAGCTCCAGTACCTCCAGCAGCACCAGCAGCACCTCCAGCAGCTCCAGGACCTCCAGCAGCAGCAGGGCCTCCAGCGGGCGGCACCTCAACACTAGGAGCTCCACTCCGGAGGCTGCAGCGCCGAGCGTACCACTCACGTAGCCGCTGAGGGGAGGGAGGCTCCGGCCGCGACACTGCATCCACAGGACCACCAGCCCCAACTCCAGCAGAACCCCCAGCTCCAGTAGCCCCACGATGGAGGCTGTTACTCTGGTAGTACCACTCACGCAGCTGCTGTGAAGAGGGAGCGCCACCAGGCGCAGCACGGTCAGTCTCAGAACCCCCAGTCTCAGCTCCTCTAGGCTCAACACCCCCAGGCGCAGCACCCCCAGGCTCAGCACCCCCAGTCGCAGCACCCCCAGGCTCAGCACCCTAAGGTCCAGCACCCTCAGGCTCAGCACCCCCAGCCGCAACACCCCCAGGCTCAGCACCCCCAGGCTCGGCACCCTCTGTCTCAGCACCCCAAGGCTCAGTGACCCTCACAGGACCAGAGTCGACAGCTACCTCGACAGGCTCGACCGGGTCTACCTGGGACACACCTGAGGGAGCAGCACCCTGGGGAGGGAGGGGGTCTACCGACGGGACACCTGGGGTGAGGAAGAGCGGCGGGGGGGGGGAGCGGGGCAGTGCGGTAGGGGAAGAGACGGTAAAAGGGTACCGACTCGTCAAAAGTGACGTCCTGAGAGGGGAAGACACGGCGCGAGGTGGGGTGGTAAAACTGCCAGCCAGGCGCGTCAGGGACAAAGCCAAGGAAGACACAGGGAACGGCACGGGAGGAGAGCTTGTCCGCGGACGTATCGCGGACAAAGGCTCGACATCCCCAGACCCGGAACACCGGCGCATCGCCAACCTCCCCCGTCCAACGCAGTGTGGGCGAGATCTGCGGAGCGGAGACACGGGGCCAGAGGTTGAGCTGATGCGCAGCGTACTGCACTGCAAACGGCCACAGGAAATGGGGGGCAGCCGCATGGATCATGTAGGTACGGGCGACCTCCATGACTAGGCCAATGCGGCGCTCAGCAACCCCATTCTGCTGTGGAGAGGCCGGAAGCGTGAACGTCTGACGGATGCCATGCTCCAAACAGTAGGCTGCCAAGAGGTCGGAGGAAAACTCACCACCCCTGTCAGAGTGCAGACGCAGGACGGGAAAGTCCGACTGGAACCGCTGGCGGAGTTGGAGACGAGCAGCGCGGATCCAAGGGATCAAAACATCAGGGACCTCACCCTTGGTGCGCAAGGGGAAGACCGTGGTGTAGTGCGTGTAGTCGTCGACGACCAGCAGGAAGTACCGCTCGTGGCCCTGTCCACGGACGCGGGCTGGGCCCCACACGTCCAGGTGGAGAGTCTGCAGAGGAGCCTCTGTGGGAGGGAACGAGGAGGAGTGAGGAGCGGCGCGCTGCCGCCCCTCGACACAGGGAAGACAGGGAGGAGCAGGCGAGGGTGGGAGTGGAGGGAGAACCCTGGGATGACCAGAGACAAGGTACCGGGAGTGCATGCCACGAAGGCGCTGCACTGACGGGTGACCAAGGCGGTGGTGCCAGAGGACAGTCTGGTTTGACAGGGTGCGACACGAGCAGGGGGCCGACAGCTGACCTGACGCAGACGCAGACGCAGCTACCTGGGGGGACTCAGTGGTCAGTGTGTACAAGTCCGACCCCGGCTGCCTAGTGAAGGTAGCCAGGTGGCGACCGGTCCGAGCACACGTACAGTGGGTCACACGCTCATAGGCAGGGGTGAACTGGTGAACACCCCCGTCCTGTAGAGCAGAGCCCTCCACCAGGTTCGTAGAGAACGAGGGGAGGTAAAGACCTGACAGGGTGCCGGACGGGACCGCAGGACAGGGGAGGACAGTGGAGGAGGTCGCAAGGACCGGGCCCCTAGAGGGGTCAGCGAGGGAGACAGCAACAGGCCGAGCGAGCTGCTCAAGGACAGTGCGGTCTCTAAAGAAGTAGCGGGAAGCACCCGAGTCCATGGTGAAGGTGTGCAGTGCCTCAGTAGACGCAGTACCAGCAGGCGCAGACGCACGACCACCTTGAGCAGCAGACTCACTGGCACCTAGAGCAGCAGCCTCACCAGGACCTAGGGCAGCAGACGCACTAGCACCTAGAGCGGCAACCTCACTGGTCCCTATACCCGGGTCGGGCGGTACACGCAGGTAACAGTCACCCTCAACACTAATAGTCAATGCATACATAGCACCAAGGATAGCATCAAAATCGAGAGCAAAGATATCAGCGTTCTTTTTAAGCAGATCAGCCCAGCGGGGCAGCTCAGAGGCGTCAGGGAACTGCTCGCGCCAGGCGTCGTCGAGACGAAAGAAGCAGCGCTGCGCCGTATGGAACCTCCCACAGGTCTGGCCAGTGCGGTCACCTGTGCGGATGACGTACGGGCAGGTACCTCCACCCCCAGACCCCCCACGCTGAGCGTACCACTCACGGAGCTGCTGAGGCGACTGGGGCTCGCTGGGACGCTGCTGCTGCTGCCTCTGGCCCCCGCCGAACCCGCCACGCTGCACCGCTCCACCGTGCCCGCCACCAGCTCCACTGCCGCCACCACCACTCCCGCCACCCCCACCACCGCCGCCGCCACCACCCCCGGCTCCGCCACTGACCCCCCCACCACCAGCACCACTCCCACCACCGCCACCACCGCCTCCGCCCCCTCCTCCCCCTCCACCACTGCCGCCCCCGCCGCCGCCTCCGCCACCCCTGCCCCCCTGGCCCCTGCCGCCCTTGGGGCTCCCACTGGGAGCAGACGCAGCCCCGACCCACTCAGCACCGAGGTAGTCGACAGCAGCAGCAGATGCAATGGAGGGGAGAAGGGGGGAGGGGGAGCATCCCTCAAAGAAGGGAGTGCGGGGGTCGCCACGAGAGGCACCTACAGCTACAATGCTCTTCTCAGCTGCTAGGAGTTCCTTCTCGAGCAGGTCGACAGTGAGGTCGGTGGGGGAGAGTGCGAGAAAGTGGTCCCTGACAGCGCGAAGTGAGTCAGGGAGGCGAGTGACTAGGTGGTAGAGTGTGAGGTACATCGGGGGAGGGTTCTTGGCTAGGAAATCGGGGGGAAGCGCGGCACGGTAGCGGAGATCACTAGTACGGAGGTGAGTGATGAGGTCAGCTACAGTGGCAAAGGCAGACAGGTCGGGAAAGAGATAGGGCAGTGAGAGGCGGCCTATCGCAGCAGTAGCAGGGGAGGAGTAGCGTGCAACGACAGCATCGTACAGCTCCTTAGCGGTCTTATGCTGGCCAAAGTGCTCGCGCTCATCTAACGGCAGGTGGCTGCGAACGGCTAGGCGAGCATGAGCGTCACGGGTCTGCCACTGTGAGCGAGCAGTACTGTCAGCTGTAGCAGCAGGTGCGGGAGCAGCGCCGGACGTGTGGTCATACAGTGAAACATCGTCCTTGGCAGTGATCTGGAGGAACAGGTGCAGGTCATCGAGCCAAACGTCAAACTTAATCGGACGGCCCTCAGCGTCAAAAGTGAGAACGGTAGGACTGGCCATAGTGGCAGTAGCAGCAGTAGCAGTAGAAGCAGTAGTAGTAGCAGTAAGAGTAGTAGCAGTAGCAGCTGTAGCAGTAAGAGCAGCTGTAACAGCAGGAACAGGAACAGTGCAGGTGGGGCGGCGCGGCTCGGTCAGGGCGGCGCGACTCGGGCGGCGCGACTCGGGCGGTGCGGCTCGGGCAGGTAGGGCGGCGCGACGGCGGGCCTAGTAACGGTGCGCGGCGGCGCCTAGGGTGCGGCTGCGCGCAGGCCGCTGCTGCGTTCGTGCGGGCGGCGGGCTAGCACGGGCGGCGGCCTAAGGGGACGCGGCGGCGGCGCGCGGCGGTCGACGAGCGGCTAGCGGGCCGCGCTAAGAGCCGCGCGAGGCCAGAGCGGGCTGCGCGTGGGCGGCGAGGACGGCGCGAGCGGCTAGCGGGCCGCGCGTTCAAGAAACGGGCCGCGCGCGGGCGGCTAGCGGGCTACGCGACCTGAAAAAGGGCCGCGCGCGAGGGCTGCTAGCGGCTGCGCACGGGCAGCTCAAGAGAAAAGGAGGGCGCGCGAGGGCGCACTAGGAGTGAGGCGCACGAGGGCGCTAGGAAGGGACGGCGCACGAGGGCGCTTCGAGCGGAAACGGTGGGCCCTTAGAAACGGTCCTAGGTTCCTAACCTAGGCTCGTAATACCATGTCAGAATGAGTGAAGTGATTGCACTAGGAAGATTGGGAGTACAAGTATGAAACCCTAGAGTATTGTACCCCCTAAAGGCTAACCCACTGTAGCCTACACATTAGCAACATATATAATGTTTGACAGAAGACCCATCCTTTCACAGACGGTACAAGGCGACACTGGTGACCCCGCGACTCGCGCTGCTTCTGCGCAACAACAAAACCGACAACCACAACACTTGGTACCTGGACAGCTTCTGCGGACAGCACATGGTGGGATCCACGCGATACGTTTCGAATCTGAGCCGCGCTCCCGCAACTTACGTCACCGTCTCCAACAATCATCAGCTGCGCACCAACACACAAGGCATCGTCGTCCTGCGCATGAGATAGCAACACGCACATCTCGTTCAACGACGTGCTTTACGTACCGGATCTCCACTTTAATCTCCTCTCGGCAGGACAGCTCCGCGACTGTGGTGTCATGCTCACTACGGATCTCGCCACTCGCGACCTCATCCTTACCTACGCCCCTCCAAACACCCCTCCTGAGTCGTACATATACCTCGGACGAGCTCGCCCAATCAACGGGATCTATGTCCTCAACTTCGGCATACCAAGCTGCCAGGCCTCATCCGACGAGCTCGTGGACCTCGTTCCCCTCGAGTTCGCCTTCACAAACAAGGAATCGTGGCAGCACCCAGACGGACGACCATGGATCCGTCGGAGCCCTCATCCTCTCGAGATTAATCTGCACGAGCCCGACATCAACGGCCTCTGCACCACCTGCCACACACCCACGGCGAGCCGCACGGAGAGAGTTCGCGGCGATCCAGGAAGCAGAAAGCGCCGAAGAGGAACCCACTGGCATGACTGAAGAAGAGCTCGCCATGGCAACTCATCGTATCTTCGGAGAAGAAAACAAGAGATTTTGCCAAATGCCTGTACCGCGCCCAACGCCGCGCTCAGAGACACTCTGCTTCATTCTTGAAGCCAATACCGGCACATTCGACGAGGAGAATCGCCCACGCCCGTACACCCGCCAAGTCTACCGCCACGAGATTGACCCGGCATGGAAGGATCCTGACGCAAAAGACGAGCTGAGCGTCAAGGAAGAAAGAGACAAGGCCAAGGCAGAGAAGAAACAAAAGCTGTACGAGGACCGCATCGCACAAGGCTGGAGCGAGGAGTCCGCACGACGAGGCGCGTGGGGAGACGAAGACTACAAACCAGAAGAAGGCGCTACCTGGGGATCAGCAACTGGCACTTGGGGAGCCAGCGGCAACGGCATGGTCACTACAGGAGGGTGGGGCACCATGGAAACAACTGAAGGTGATCTGACACAAGAAGAGCTGGATGAAGCAGAGCGTGAGATGCGAGCCGAGCGTGGAGAAGAATCACCACGTGTCGCCGTACCGCTCGGACGACCCCCTCGCACTCCTTCACCTCCCCACTCACCCTACAGATGGCAAAGCGTATGGACGCAACCATCTTCGTGGAGCAGCCACACACCTACGGGGAAGGAGATCACAGGGTTTGCTAGCTAAAGAAGTCTCTCTACGGGATCAAGCAGGCGCCTCGCCTCTAGTAGCAGCATCGGCACAAAATTCTACTCGAAATTGGCTTCAGGCAGCTGCCACACGACCCGGGAATGTACCGCCTCCACTTCAATGGCGACTATATCCTCCTCACCGTCTACGTCGATGACCTGCTGTACACTGGCACCTGCAACCAGCTCCTTAATCAGTTCGAAGAAAATCTGGCAAAGCGCGTGGACAATACCATCAACCACAACGTCACTCAGTTTCTGGGCCTGAACATCACCTACGCGCCAGAAGCAATCCCTCTATCAGCTTCAAAGTAGGCAGAGCAGCTGGGGGAACGCTTCAACATTTCACGCGCACCACTCTCAACTCCCTACCGCAACCCCAGCACCAACCACAAACCGGACAACAAACCTTTGTCCCCCGCGGGACTTCAACTGTACCAGCAGCAGCTGGGTTGTCTGCTGTTCGCCTCTGTCACATGCCGACCCGACCTTTCGTACATCGCCAGCAACTGACACAGTACTCTCGCAAGCCAGTAGCCAAGAACCGGCTGGACCTGGAGCGCGCCCTGCAGTACTTCATCTCCACACCTGACATCGGGCTCTCCTACTCCACGCTGCCAACAACATCCTTCAACCTCAACGGCTATGTGGACGCAGATCACGCTGCTGACCCTGCAAATCGATGGTCTTGAACCGGCTTCGTCTTCCGCCTGGAGCCAACCAGCCTCATTTCCTGGAACTCGCAGAAACAAGAACTGGTTGCCCTGTCATCGGCTGAAGCATAATACATCGCCGCGAATGCAGCAGTTCGCGAAGGCCTGTACCTGCAGGAGCTGCTACAGGAGGCGAAAATTCCTACTTCGCCTACCTTTCGCCTTCACTGCGACAACCAGAGCGCCATTAAGATCGCGAACAAGCCAGGGTTCGTGAACCGCACGAAGCATATCGCGCTGCGGTACTTCTTCGTCAAGGACGAAATCGACCAGGGCAAAGTTGACCTCGCGTACTGCCCAACAACTGAGATGGCAGCCGACTTCCTCACCAAGCGTCTGCCACGTCAGCAGTTCAAACACCGCTCCGACCTCACCGGAGTAGTCAAGCGAGTCAGCACCCTTTGCGTCCAGGAATGAAGGGGAGTGTCACGATATGAAGTTTTATGAGAAGGCATTCCTGTATGCTGCATGAGCCGACTCTACCGAGTACGAAGTCGAGGAGTCAGAAGAGTCGAAGCGACACAGCAACCGCCTGATCAAGACCGATGCAGGCAGAAACATTCGAAATGAAAAGAGCGGGAACAGGTTTAAAACTGGTTCCCGCGCCGCACGGTTTGAATTTCGCTGCAATAAGGGAATGTACCCCTTACAGTACATGGCTAGTCTAGGTCGTTTCGCATTCCTTTGTATTTCTATATAAACCCTATGTATGTATGCCATTACCATCTCAGTCATTTACATCAATCTGACCTGAGTTCACTACTTCCGCTGCGACACTACCTGCGATCAAACCTGAACGATCCTTTTGCTAAGTCCCACTTCAGATTGTAACAGTATATGCAAGAACATAGAAGTCAATGCATGAGTATAAACACATACAAGATTTGAGCTCAACTTTCTTCTAAATAGTTAAGCTAGGGTACACTCTGAAAAGTGATGAGAAGTGGAGAGTAGCAGGAAGAGCTTGAAATAGAGTAGTTGGGGTTTAGTATAAAATGACTAGATTAGAACCACATATCTTTATCAAACAACAAAAAACGTAACAAAGAAAATAACAGAATATTTCAACTCACTTAACATGGGGCAAGAGTAAATTAAGAAGAGTTATCACTAGATAGGTACCTTGAATGTGATCAATAAAAGAGCTTGAATGTGTTGAGCTTAGTGTGAGGAAGAACAATGAAAGAAGCTCCAAGGAGATGTTGGGTTTGGTGTGAGCAAGAGAAGGACGGGAAAGAAAGGGAAAAAGAGCTAGGCAATGCCTTAGGAAGGGAGTGCGGAGATAACTTTAGCAACGGGAGCTAGGCTACGGGCTAGGCACGGGTGCTCGTGTGATCTCTGCGTTCGTTCACTTGGTTGTTTCCTTGTGTTCATGCTGCTTGCTAGTTCACGGGGAGAATTTGCAAGAGTTTCACTAGGAAAACATGACAACAATGGTTGCAACAACATTGGCAACACAGACTACATGAGAGCTAGCTAGGCTGCGGGTCCACCTCCAGCGCGGCATGGTCGACCGCGCTCCAGCGCAGCAGCGCTCGCACCGCTCCAGCGTTGCAGAGTAGCGGTGCGCCAACATTGCAAGTCCATGGTGTGACAACGCTGCAGCAAGTCGGCTGCACAGCGTTGCACCTGCAGGACAACGGTGCATCTGCTTCGCAGGTGCGCACAGCTGGTTGGCGCTCCACACCTTGTCACGAGCACAGCGCAGACGCCTGGCAGACTCCACGCCAGCGACTGCGCCCACCAGCCACGTCGACCTCGGGATACCACCCTCCGAGGTCAGCCTCGTAGATTCCACCCCGACGACACTCGCGCACGTCACCCGGGTATCCCGGTCGACCGGGCAACCATGCCTGGTCGACCAGCGCAGTCCGTAGCCGGCGTGAGGCTAGACGCCGACCTGACGCCCAGGTCGGCGTCCGGGCCCCCAGGACGCCGTGCAGACGCCCAAGGCGGCGTCTCATGCTCCCAGGATGCCGTGCGGACGCCCAGGTCGGCGTCTAGCCTCACGCCGACCACGCGTCGAGGACGGCGTCTCCTGCCCGGCGCCCTCTAGCCAGGCGCCCTCCAGCCAGGCGCCCTCCAGTTCGGCGCCCTTGCACTGGCCCCCGTGCCCACTGCTGCAGGTCGGCTGCAACTCCCGCACATCCGACCACGAGGTCGGCTCCGCCCAAGCGAGGACGGGGCCAAACAACACTCCCGTTGACAGGGGCAAGTGGAAGAGCCTTTCTCGATTGGACGCAAAGTTGACCAATGGTAAGAGAATCATTACTGTGCACTGGAAACAAAAAAAACAGTTGGAAGCATTGAGCTAGAAACAAAACAACCAATTGAACAATGCTGTTTGTTTTGTTTCTAGTTCATAGTCCATAGTCAATTGGTTGACAATTTGCAGTTGTAAGAGTTGTACAACTGTTTGTTTTGTTTCTACTTGAAAATCATTTTCATTTTTTCAGTTACAACCGAAATATAGGACAAAAGCAGAGAAGACGAACGACAACTTTCTGAACAAAAAACAAAAACGTGAGCAGGCGTTTTACAGTTACTGACAGCCAGAATGAGCAGTTACGATAACAAGAACAACGTGAAGCACAAAACCAAACGTACTGTACACGAAACCCCACTCCACATTTTTCGCGCCACCCCCCCCCCCCCCCCCCCCTCCACATTTCAAGCGCGCGAAACAGCAAATGTCAGCAGCGTTGTAAGAAACTTCGACTTAATTTCGGGCGACGCTGCTGACGTCAGCACAATTTTTTGCGCCAGAAAAAATGCCTGACGTCAGCAGCAACGTTCGAAATTTCGCGCAAATTTCGTTGCTGACGTCATCAGCGATGGTAAAAAATTCGTGCGAATACCTGACATTGATGACGTCATCGAAACAAAGCTGACGTCAGCACTTCGCTTGGTTAAATAATTTTCAAATAATACATCAACAAACATTCTAGAACTATAAACATAGAAATAAAGCCTACAACTACTCATGTAAACGTTCTTATTAATGTAGAGAAATCAACCCTACCACGTATACCACGTAAACACTCGAAAACAATTAACGGCTTCAACTCAACATTCACATAAAAACATGGAAATGACACAAATATTTTTTATCCAAATACGAAGAAGCAATCAACGTCGTTCAAAAATCTTGTTGTTACAATTGTTGCTTCGCAACCCTAAGACGATTTCGTTGCCTCTTGGTGGCTTGCTGACGGGCTAAGACCCTCAAAATAGGGTACTACTGTGCTCGGCTAGAAACCTCCATAAACCCCTTCTCAACTTCACCCATTCTCAGCTTCACCCTTTAAACAGCAGCTTCCCCTTTACAGCTTCCCCCTTAATATCTCCTCCTCAGCATCAACTTCCCCACTCCTTCACCCCCTTCTCAGCATCACGGTTTTGAGGAAATGACTGTTCAGTGAGTAGCAGAAGATTCAAAAGGCACCAAAAGGAAAGGACTCTCCACACCCACACCAGTGTGGAAAAGCCCGTGACATCAAGTTCTCCTCACCCACGCCAATGAGGAAAAACTTGTGATGCCCGAGGCACCCAAAGAGAATTGCTACCTAGAGTGTGTCGTATCAATTGCAACCGTCGGCCGACCGGTTGGTAAGGACCGGACTCCATCACAAAATTCCCTTGAGGCTTCCCGAGCAACGTATGCCACAACCCATTGGTCTGAGCATGCACACTCAGTTGCATTTTGTCTCTCCACGCCACCCACTATCCCAGTCAACCCCTCGCCTCCGCTCTTGGACCGCCTCCCACATCATCTCCTCCCTTCACGGATTCGCGGCTGGTTCAGTACAGGTACGGCTGGTTCAGTACGACTGATTAGTGCGTCTGCTGTCTTGACTGATTCGCTCCCTTGCAACCACCGTCTGATGTGTCTGCTACATCTGCTGCGTCGACGGCATTGTCATCAGCTACATCTGATGCGTTGTCAGCGTTGTCCTGCTGCCGTTGCAGGTGAGGGGGGAGGCGGCCGCTGCAGGGGAGGGGGGACGCGGCCGCGGCGGCCGCTGCAGGCGAGGGGGGAGGCGGCCGCGGCGGCCGCGGCAGGGCTGCAGGGGAGGGGGGACGCGGCCGCGGCGGCCGCTGCAGGGGAGGCGGGAGGCGGCCGCGGCGGCCGCGGCAGGGCTGCAGGGGAGGTGGGAGGCGGCCGCGGCGGCCGCGGCAGGGGAGGGGGGAGGCGGCCGCGGCGGCCGCGGCAGGGGAGGCGGGAGGCAACGGCCGCTGCAGGGGAGGGATGAGGCGGCCGCGGAGGCCGTTGGAGGGGAGGCGGTCGCGGCGGCCGCTGCAGGGGAGGGGGCCGCTGCGGCCGTTGCGACCGTTGAAAGAGAGGTACCCGCTGCGATTGTTGATGCTCCATTAAAAACCGTTAAGGTTTGGATCTGCATAAATTCCAATAGCATTATTGGTATTTAAAAAAAAAATACTACGATGGAAATCGAAAAACGAAATACCACGATACAAAATACTCGGTTGTTGCAGGCTGTTCCAAGGGGTAGATCCGCGCAGCCAAGGGGTAGATCCGCGCAGTTAATGGGGTAGATCCGCGCGATCAGTGGGGTAGATCCGTGCAGCCAAGGGGTAGATCTGCACAAAAGTGAAAAAAATGAGTTAGTGAAAGTTCATTGCTGAGAGATGCAAAAAGCTTAACAGAAAGTTGTTGTAAATGTAAAGATTTACGAAGCTGTGGTTGAAGCTTGAAGAGCCATAAGCAGTGGTTGAAGCGACGCTGTAGCCTTGCTGAAAAGTGAAGAAGCCCCACTTCCAGTATTACTGCAAGCGGGGCAAGGGAACAAAAGTAAAGTTCACGAAGTTAGTAAACAGAAATGAAAGATTGAAAACAATGAACGAACGTGATATGTGTAGAATTCCATGATACTTGTGGGCTGCAGTTAGCAGAGGAAGGATCTATCTATCCAAACCCAAACTCAACCCGCAGAGGATCATCTCCTAACTGCAGCCACGCGTATCAGAGGGGCGGCGGAAAACAACGAAATGAAGAACGGATAGAATGGATGAATGGATGGAGGAATAATGACGAAAGCAAAGACGACGAAAACGAAAACGATGGGAAACCAAGAAGGGAAAAAGCACTTCCCAGATAGTTGTTATTGGAGGCGAAATCAAAGATGCTGATTTGAAGCTCCCCTCCCCTCCACTCCCGTGAAGCTCTGCTGCCGTGAATGAAGTGCCCATCTTAAAAAATAGGCCGATCTTGAATAAGGGGCCGATCTTGAATGTAGAGCCGATTTTTTAAGAAAAGCCCACGATTGCCGAAAAGGAAGACACAAGACAGGTGCACGAAGTTAGTAAACAGCAATAAACAAATTGGAAAGCAAAAGAAAACAAGCACAAGGAAACGAAATGCGAATATGAATGCGGAAACGGAAACAAACACAAGGAAACGAAGGTGATGGGTGGACGCCTATGATACTTGTGGACTGCAGCTAGCAGAAGAAGGATCTATCTACCCAAACCAGAACAAAACGCGCGGAGGATCATCTACTAACTGCAGCCACACGTATCAGAGGGATGGCGGAAAACGACGAAATGAAGAACGGATAGAATTGGCGGGTGGCTTGTTGAGCAACGAAAAACGAAAGACGAGGGGAAGAAAAAAGGGGAAAGGCACTTCCTAGTTTGGGGTTGGAGGGCAAAAAGACGTTGACGCTCATATTCAGCTCGTTGACGTTGACGCGGGCAGAAGCACGTTGACGCAGGTCCGTTGATGTTCAACTCAAGGCCCGTTGAAATCAGGTTTTGATGCTCGCTCAAGAATGAACCTAAAAAGGTACAAAGGAAAAAAATCAAAACACGGTTGCCAAAGGCACAAAGAAATGCATTTCAAGAAAAATAGAATGTTTAGGCCTGCGATGGACGTGTGCCTATAGACGCATCAACAAGTCATAATCACCGTTTGTCACCCATTGCGTTCGCGTAACGCGGTTCACCTCCTTCATCTCTCTCTCTCTCTCTCTCTCTCTTTCTCTCTCTCTCTCTCTCTCTCTCTCTCTCTCTCTCTCTCTCGAACGGTCCTTTATTGATATAACATGCAGTACAACGTGCAGAGTTAACATGAAGCAGAGACAATCATATGAGTGACTACCCATACCCCCTAGCAGCCCCCCTGTGGGGGCTCAAGTGTTGCAAAGAAGTCCCCCGGGTTCAGCTCCCCCTCAAGCCCTCCTAAGGGGGGGTTTTCAGCCTGTGCTGCAAGGTTCAGCTTCATGAGGAAGCTAACCGATTGCGCTCTCTGCAGGGCCACCGACCAACGCTGGCGGAATTGATGAAGCATCTTAGCGGCCTGGTAGGTAGAGGGGTCCGCATTAAAGAGCTTCCTCGCTGCCGTGTCAGCTAGGAGCTTGAGGAAAGTCGGTACTTCCTCGCAGGGGCAGCCGTAGGTCTCCACCGCTAAGGGGAAGAACCCCGCGAAGTCTGCCCTGCCCTGGTAAAGCCCTATTTTCTTGTCTGCCTGCTCCCGTGCCGCCCAGCCCCTCCCCTTCCTAGCTCTCTCATCACGCTTGCTAATGGGGTCGGTGATCGTTACGTCCGCCAGCCATACCGCCCCCGAGGTTCGGTCCCGGAACGCCAAATCAGCTTTCTTGTTATCCACCGGGCTAAAGGCAGTGCACTCCTTGTGCACCGCGAACCCGGCATCCTGCGCCATGCGGATACATTCGTCGCGGAGCTCGTTATGGGTGTTGGTCCGACCGTGGCCCGTACCGCACCGCAGCAGGTGGTTCGGCAGCCTCTTGTCAAGAATGGCCACTCGCTTCTCGCAGTCACAGCACTTGG
This sequence comes from Closterium sp. Naga37s-1, assembly GCA_947471745.1. Taxonomy (NCBI): domain Eukaryota; kingdom Viridiplantae; phylum Streptophyta; class Zygnematophyceae; order Desmidiales; family Closteriaceae; genus Closterium; species Closterium sp. Naga37s-1. The sequence goes on along the minus strand of CANJKZ010000777.1, from coordinate 3,205,741 downwards.
GCACGGACAGGGGCAGGCCAAGCCGGAACTGAAGGGCGAAAGTGAAATGTTCGGGGCAGAGCCGGAGGGCGGGCATGTAGGGTATGGCGAGGAGCCAGTCCCCCGCCCCATAGCCCGTGAGTGAGATTAGGCGCTGTGTGTGGCCTGCCAGGGGGTTCAACTCCATTTGTCTAGAGGCGATGATCTGTGCGGCGCTCCGGCTACCTTGGACAATCAGTGCCAGGCGGTGCTGTAGCTGGCCTGCTGGTTTTGCTAGTTCAGAAGCAATCAGGTCCCGCGCTTCCGGTGTTAGGCTTTCTCTGCAGTCACTGATCCATCTCTGCAGCTCGTTCGGGCTCGGGTCTGCCGCGTCAGGGCTGTGCAGTGCTGCTGTGAGGTAGGACCCCGCCGGCCCCGAGACGGGGCTGAGGAGGGAATGGGCCTGTACGAGGCTGGCCAGGAAGCTGTACCGGCCCTCCATCACAGGATCTGCAAGGCCTAGCCCACCGAGGCTCGGCGGGAGTGATATGGCAGAAAGGTACACACATGCAGGTTCATAAGCATGTAAGTTCCAGCCTATTCCTTCTAGAGTTCCACAAGTGGCTCTAAAACAGCAAAGCAATCAGCTAGATGTAGTTCATGACCAATACCCCCCACCGGGGGGTTCTCAGCTGCTGCCGCCTCACCCAATTTCATGAGTAGGCCCACCGACTGTGCTCTCTGAAGAGCAACCGACCACCGCTGCCTGAACTGATGCAGAAACTTAGCGGCATGATAAGAGTTAGAATCGGCGTTGAAGTGGCGCCGAGCCGCCGTGTCTGCCAGGCGTTTCAGGAAGACGGGGACCTCTGCACACGGGCAACCATATGTCTCCACAGCCAGTGAAAAGAAGCCGACTGTCTCAGGTCTGTTCGCATAGTGTTGAATCTTTTTGTCTGCCTGCTCTCTGGCCGCCCATCCTCTGCCTTTCTGCGCCTCTGGGTCCCGAGTGCTGATGGGCTCTGTCACAGTTACATCACACACCCAAACCGCCCCGCTGCTCCTGTCGGTCATGGTGAAATCGGCCGTCTGCTCCTCGATGGGACAATGGGCGGCCGACTCACTGTGGACTATGAAATCCGCGTCCTGCGCCATACTAATGCAAGCATCCCGGAGCTCGTTATGGGTGTTGATGCGATGCTTGCCGGTGCCGCAGCGAAGGAGGTGGTTTGGGAGGCGGGGGTCCGTGATTGCGGTGTGGTCCGAGCAGTCACAGTTTTTGGGGGTGGAGAAGGGCAACCCAAGCCTGAATCTGACGGCATTGGCAAAGTGTGCCGGTCCAATGCGCCTCGTCTCTCTCTCTCTCTAATGGTCCGTGTATTGATATAACGAAAGGGTACAAACATGCAAGGTATAGATGCTCGGGATGCAAACAAACAAGCAAACAACCAACTTTCTGCACACAACTATCTACCTACACCTCCATGAGAGGTTCCAGCACGGCACAGGAGTCCCCCAGGTGGAGCTCGGACTGCACCCCCCCCACCGGGGGGTTTTCAGCTACGGCCGCCTGAGAGGACTTGATAAGGTATCCTACTGACTGTGCTCGTTGCAGAGCCACGGACCAGCGCTGCCTGAAGAGGTGTAGGAACCTCCTTGCATGGTGGGAGGTAGGGAGGGCGTTGAAATGACGCCTAGCAGCTGTGTCCGCCAATAACTTAAAAAACTGTGGGACTTCCGCACATGGGCAGCCATATGTCTCAACTGCAAGGGGGAAGAAGCCGACCGTGTCAGGCCGGTTAGCGTAGTGACCGAATTTCTTGTCCGCCTGCTCTCTCGCTGCCCATCCCCTCCCCTTAGTAGCATTGGGATCCCGGGTGCTGATGGGATCTGTGATGGTGACATCACAAGCATAGACCGCTCCCGAGCTCCTATCACGCATGGTGAAGTCGGCGGTCTGTTCTTCAATAGGGCAGTAGGCGGCCGATTTACTGTGGACTATGAAGCCAGCATCCTCCGCCATCGTTATGCATGCGTCCCGCAGCTCGTTATGCATGTTGATGCGGTGCTTGCCAGTGCCGCAGCGGAATAGGTGGTTCGGCAGTCGTGGGTCTTTGATCTCGACATGCTTAGAACAGTACCAGTTTTTAGGTGTAGAGAACGGTAGCCCTAGTCTGAAGCGGAGGGCATTGGCAAAGTGCTACGGACCTACGCGGCGGGTATGTTCTATTGGAAGTGCCGTCAGCCAGTCCCCCGTGCCGTAGCCAGTGAGAGAGAAGAACTGTTGGGTATGGCCTGAGAGTGGGTTCAGCCGCATGAGCCGTGTTGCCTGTACTTGTGTGGCAAATCTGCTCCCATGCACTCTCACCCCGAGCTCATGCTGTAGCTTTAAATCTGAGGGCTCGAGCCTTTCCTTGTCTAGGATGTCCCTGGCCTCCTGCGGCAGTGCCCTCTCACATTCGGATAGCCAGCGGTGTAGAGCAGTGTTGATGTCTCGCGGTAGCAGCATGTGATTTCTAACCGCCGTCAGGGCCGATTCTGATTCTAGAGGTACGCCTTTAAGGAGAAGTGAAGCTTGCGTGAAACTGGCTAGGAAGCCGAACGTTCCTTCTACCGTGGGATCTGTGAGGCCGATGCCTCCTAATGACGGTGGGAGTGACAATTGCTCCCAGACCCGGGTCTGTTCCGTGTCGTCAGTTGGTAGGCGAATGCCGCATGCTGTAAGTAGTATGGACAGCAGGTCCCTACCCCACTGGGACCAAATGTCTGTGTCTAGTAGGTGGAGAGGAGTAGTTCGTGTGAGGTATGCTACTCGTCGTGAAATGCAGCGGGTGAGTAGGAGGGATGCGATCTGCGGGTCCATTCTCTCTATCAGAGGTAGTGGTTTGGACATGGCCTGTAGCTGCGCGGATAGGAACGAAGCGGCGCCGTCTGGTGTTCCTAGAAAGCTACCGAGAAGCCGAACTCCCTCCGTACTAGTCGGCACCCCGGGCGGCAGCTGTACTTCCTGGTCTATCGGGCGGCTTCTCCATGCGACACATTTCTCAGGATTGTGTCGCAGGCCTACGTGAGACAGTTGAGTCGTGAAGAAGGAAAAGGCCACGATGGTCTCACTGTGTTCGCCAAGGAAACTGACGTCATCGGCGTATGCCAGGCATAGTACGCCGGGATGTGCTATAGCTGTTGCTCTTAATGCGGGATGGATTCCGGCCGCGAATAGAAGTGGACCCAAGGGGTCCCCCTGTCGTACTCCGCATTCACTAGTGAGCGGTGCGCTATTGAAGCTAGCGTCCAGGAGAAGTGGCCGTAGGTCAGTTTGACTAGCGGTAATAGTGGTGATAGGGCCGGATCTTGTAAAGCGGTGGCTATGGCTTGTCTCGAAATGCTGTTGAAGGCGTTGGAGATGTCGGTCTGTAGGATAAGGCAGTTGGGGTGTGCATCCGTGTATGCTCGGGCACTGTGAATGATTGCTTCCGCTCCCCCTGGCACAGCTACACCATACTGTAGAGGGAGAAAATATCCCCGAGCAGCCTCGCCTAGGGCTGCCAGCGCAGCTTTTGCCGTCAGGCGAGTCAGACTCTCGCCAATTGCTATTGGGTGGGCCCCACCTTCTGGCTTGGCCAGGGCTACCAGTCGTGATGAGGTGAGTAGTTCCGCGACTGGCAGTGGCAGTTTCCCCCTCAGGATCGTGTTTACCAAGGCGTGCAGATGGGTTGAGACGGTTGCATTTGTTACTGACGAATCGCGTAGGTGTTCGAATGTCATTCCACTCGGGCCAGCCCCGACACCATTCTCGCATCGGCCGAGCATCTTCGAAAAATCCGCGTAGGAAATTTCGAGGGTGGAAGGTTCGGTGATGGCAGGCCAGGTCAGGGGGTCAGGTTCAGCTGCGGGGTGCTTTCGGCGGAGTTCGTCCAAAATCTCTGGGCTCGGTGTACAGACTGGCGTTGACTCGAGCGCCAACACGGCTCGGCGCAGGCTTCCTTTCTTTGCCAGTCCCTCTGCTCTGCTGATGGTGCCCACGTCGTCAGGCTGGTGACGTGGCGGGGGTGGTGTGTTGACCGCTTCGACTGTGTCTAGGTACAGCTGCTGCCACTCGCCACGTTGGAAAGCCCGGAGCCGGGCTTTGATTTTGGGCCAATCGGGTCGTTTCGCTGAACCTTGTCGCAGAGTCCGGCGCGGGAGAAATAGAAGTAACTTCCATCCCGCGATGAAGTCAGGGTTCCGCGAGAGGTGTAGAAGTGGTGTCAGTATGACGAGCGAAAAGATCTCACACAGTTCCGGTGGTAGCCGTCGTAACAGCGTAGGTTGGCGACTGTCGCATAGAGGCGAAATGTCCCAGTCCGCCACTTCAGCGAATTTGTCTGTCTGTCTCGCCAGTTCTTCTGGAGAAAAATAGCGTGCATTTTGGGATTGGCAAGCCGCACCCTCCTGGACCCTCCGTGATCGATTTGTTCGTCCGCGGCTCGTAGGACGTGTAGAGGGCGGGGTTGGAATGAGGACCGTCGGATCCCCATCTTGTGGCACCCGTGTGCCTCCCGCTTGCCCTGCTACTCCTCTCCCGTTCCCTCCGCTACGTCTCGCCTGTCGTTCGCTCTCGTCATCCTCGTCTTCCTTCTCGCACGGCGGTTGTGCCTCCTCCCTATAAGACGGGTCGTTTTGCTCCTCTGGGTCAGTATTCTCATCGAGCTGTGTTAAAGCCCTTCGTGCTGCCGCCTGAAACGCGTTCTCCGGTCCTCCCTCAATTCTGCGTCCTTCACGACGTCCTGCTCCTCGCCTCCCCCTGCCTCGCGATGGTGATTGCTGGAGACCCGTGGCCATCGCCAAAGCCCGCTGCCGCTGCGTCATCGGCGCGCGAAAGGTCACCGCCGGTGTCTGCCTCGGGGATTGCCATAATGAAGCCGCCGGTCCCCCCTGCCCCGAAGCCAGCGCCCCCGCTCGCTGGAGTCTCTGCGCCTCCGACTCCGGACCTCGAGACGTGTGGGGCTCCAACGTCTCCCCTGCCCACCCCGTCGGCCCTTGTTGCTGAGCCGGGCCATCCTGCTCCTGTCGCAGGACCCGCACCAGATGCCCCTGGTCCACTGGTTGTCCCTGTGATTCCTGCGGCGCCGCTTGCCGCTGCCGATCCTGGTGTTGCGCCGCCCGTGCCTGAGCTCCCTGCGGCACTGCCCGCCGTTGTTGTCCCTGTTGCGACCGACGCGGCTGTTGGTTCGTCGCCGATGGCGGTGTCCGCCACCACTGGCGGCCAGGGCCCGAATGTGGCGCCAGCGGGGGCCGTCCAGCCGACGCTTGTTGCTGCATCTGCGGGTCATCAGCAGGGCCAACGCTCCTCTCGCCCGCATTCTCCTGCGCCCCGTGAGGAGCGGGAGTCGTCACGACGCCGCCGTGATTCCCCCCGGCGTAACCGCTCACAGGCGTACTGGCATGCACAACATGGCGGTCATGGGGGATGGGCGGGAGGTCGCGGTTACGGCGGCGGCTCGGCGTATGTTCAGACGATCTCACTGGCGGATGTGCAGCGTCTTGTCTCAGCGGGGATACGCGAGGAGAGGGCGGTGCAGCGCCGTGCTCCTGCTCCAGCCGCCCCTCCTCCGGCCGTTCCTCCCGTGGCTGCGGCTCCGCCCCGTCAGGCTGTTGCTCCCGTTCCTCTTGCTCCTGCTCCGGCTCCCTCCGTCCATGCCGCGTCTGCTGCCGCACGAGATCGTCGCTTGCGGCTACCAAGGGTTCCCCCGGTGGCGGGACTGGAATTTGTGACTGCGGCAGGGGGAGCGGTGACGGCACAGTACCCGCCTCTGCTGCCTGCTGATCCAGCACCCCCATCTGCTCTTGATGCACCGATACTCCCGACCTTGCCTGGGCCCCCTCGCATGGCTGAGGTCCTGGAAGCGAGCCTGGCGCAGTTGTGGCGGCTCTGTGAGGCTCTTCGCGTCGTTCACCTGATCCAGGTGTACGGTCATGCTGCTCTGTTCCAAGGGAATTCCCTGGACGGAGGCCCTCGGGACGAGTGCCTCGATGCGGCGGATCGGCAGGATTTGCGACGGTCATCCTGGCGCGACACCAGGATCCTACCAAAGAATAATCTAGAGCTCCAGGTAGGATTCTTCGGTAGGATTTGCGACGGTCATCCTGGCGCGCGTGCTGGCTGCGCCCGCTCAGGGTGTAATTGCGGGTGTTGGGCAGCTTGGTACGGCTGTCCGTGGGTTGAAGCGGGTCCTGCGCGCAGGTACTGGAGACGAAGTGATCGGCGCAAGCGCGGCTGTGGTGCGGGAGCTTCACCGCTCTCAGACTGGGCTCCTTGCAGTTCATGACGCGGATCAATTCTAGTATCCGACGGGGCTTCTTCCCCGTTTGCTTTCTCCCGTTGCCCCATTTCCTCCCCGTTAGTTGTCCTACACAATCGTGTCAAATGTCATATCTGCTACAGTTTGTTTAGGCTGTAGTGGGGTAGTTACTATGGGGTACAGTAAGTTTAGGGTTTCCTACTTGTACCCAACCCTTTGCTAGTTCAATCACTCTTGTTCATTCTGATATGGTATCACGAGCCTAGGTTGCCACCTAGGACCGCTTACTACTACGGGCCCACTATTCCGCTAGAAGCGCCCTTGTGCGCCCTACCTTACGCGCGCCTTTTTTCTGCTAGTGCGCCCTCGCGCGCCTCGCCCTTCGTCCTGCCTGCGCGCCGTCCTGCAGCCCTCGCGCTGCCTCTTGCTGCCCTAGGCCAGTGCGCCGCCCCTGCAAGCTAGTAAGGCCCACGAGCCGCCTCTGCAGACCCGTCAGGCCCCCGAGCCGCCTCTGCAGGCCCGTCAGGCCCGAGAACCGCCCCTGCAGGCCCGTCAGGTCGGTGCGCTGCCCCTGCAGGACCACCCCACCCGCGCGCAGCTTCTGCCCGACCGCGCGCCGCCCCTGCAGGCCCTCGCCACCCGCACGCAGCCTCTACAGGCCCGTCAGGCCAGCGCGCGACCCCGTCAGGTCGCTGTCGCGGCCCCGTCAGGCCGCAGTCGCGGCCCCGCCTGGTCGCTGACGCGGCCCCACCCTACCGCGGTCGCGGCCCCGCCCTGCCGCCGACGCGGACGCGGCCGCCCTGCCGTGACGCGGCCCCGCCAGCCCTGCAGCTGACGCGGCCGCGCCCTACTGCTGACGCGGCCGCGCCCAGCTGCGAACGCGTCGTCGCCCCCTGCCCGCCGCGTCGCCCTGCCCGCGGCGTCGCCCCTGCCCGCGTCGTCGCCCGCCCTGCCCGCGGCGTCGCCCCTGCCCGCGTCGTCGCCCCTGCCCGCGACGTCGCCCTGCCCGCCGCGTCGCCCTGCCCGTCGCGTCGCCCCTGCCCGCGGCGTCGCCCCTGTCCGCCGCATTGCCCTGCCCTACCCCGCGCCTGGAGCAGCCGCGCTTGGAGCAGCCGCCCCTGGAGCAGCCGCCCCTGGAGCAGCCGCCCCTACAGCAGCCGCCCCTGGCCCCTAGAGCAGCCGCCACTGCAGCAGCCGCCCCTGGCCCCTGGAGCAGCCGCACCTGCAGCCGCCTCTGGCCCCTGGAGCGGCCGCCCCTGCAGCAGCCGCCCCTGGCCACTGGAGCAGCCGCCACTGCAGGAGCCGCCCCTGGCCCCTGGAGCAACCGCCCCTTGAGCAGCCGCCCCTGGAAGAGCCGCCCCTGCAGCAGCGACCGTCGCGGCCCGGTCCCGCCCTGCAGCAACTGCCGCGGAGCTTCTTGCCGCGGTCACGGCCCCGCCCTGCCGCTGTAGCGGCCCCGCAGTCGCCTCCGTCATGTGCCTGCCCTTCCCACCACTGGTGAGCACTGCCCTACTTGTGCTGCTACTGCTGTTACTGCTGCTGCTACTGCTACTGCTGCTCCTGCTGCTCCTGCTTCCACTGCTGCTCCTGGCGTGGCCAGATGCAGCTCCAGGGCCGTCCGCGTGTGTCCCTCATGCCCCAGCAGCTTCGTGAGTGGTACGCCAGTTGGGGTTGTCGGGGTGGCCGTAGTGGGAGTCGTCCTGGAGTGGGTAGTTCGGGAGCTTCTTGTAGTGGCCCTGTGCAGCAGCAGCGTCGTCCGGGCGAGACTCTTTCGCCCCAGCAGCTTCGTGAGTGGTACGCTCAGAGTAGAGGGTCGCTGAGCACTGCTCGCTGCCCGTACGTTATTAGCACGGGTGTCCGGACTGGTCAGCCTTGCGGGACGCGTGGTCACACAGAGTCCCGCTGCTTCGCCCGTCTGAGCGACGCTTGGCGTACAGAGTTTGGCGACGGCGCTGAGCTCCCCGACTGGGTGGAGCTTCTTAGACAGAGGGTAGATATCTTTGCTCTTGACTATGATGCTATTCTCACTGCCATGTATGCATTGTCTACTAGTGCCGAGGGAGCCTGTCACCTGTGTGTGCTGCCTGACCCCGGTATCCAGTCTGCTGCCGCTCTAGGTGCTAGTGCGTCTGCTGCCCCAGGTCCTGGTGAGGCTGCTGCTCTAGGTGCAGGTGTGTTTGCTGCTTCAGGTACTGCGTCTACTGCGGCACTGCACACCTTCACACTGGACTCAGGGGCTTCCCGCTGTTTCTTTCGCGACCGCACTGCCCTAGAGCAGCTCCCTAGACCGATTGCTGTCTCCCTGGCTGACCCCTCCGGGGGTCCGGTCCTTGCGACCTCCACCACTGCCCTCCCTTGTCCTGCTGTCCCGTCCGGCACACTGTCGGGCCTTTACCTCCCCTCGTTCTCTACGAACTTGGTGGCGGGTTCCGCGCTCCAGGACACGGGTGTTCACCAGTTCACCCCTGCCTACGAGCATGTGACACACTACACGTGTGCCCAGACGGGTCGTCACCTGGCTACCTTCACTCGGCAGCCGGGGTCGGACTTGTACACACTGACCACTGAGTCCCCTCAGGTAGCGGCGTCTGCGTCTGCGTCAGGTCAGTTGTCCGCCCCCTGCTCGTGTCGCACCCTGTCGCACCGGACTGTCCTCTGGCACCACCGCCTTGGTCACCCTTCGATGCAGCGCCTTCGTGGCATGCACTCTCGCTTCCTTGTCTCTGGTCTCCCCAGGTCACTGCCTCCCCTCCCACCGTCCCCTGCCCCTCCCTGCCTTCCCTGTGTCGAGGGACGGCAGCGTGCCACCCCGCACTCCTCTGAGTTCCCCCCGACGGAGGCTCCTCTGCAGACCCTTCACATGGACGTGTGGGGCCCAGCCCGCGTCCGTGGACAGGGCGGAGAGCGCTACTTCCTGCTGGTAGTTGACGACTACACGCGTTACACCACGGTCTTCCCCTTGCGCACCAAGGGAGAGGTCCCTGCTGTCTTGATCCCTTGGATCCGCGCTACCCGTCTCCAGCTGGAGAGGCGCTTTCACACGGACCTTCCCGTCCTGACAGAGGTGGTGAGTTCTCCTCCGGCCTCTTGGAGGCCTTCTGTCAGGGGGAGGGCATTGAGCAGTCGTTCACGCTTCCGGCCTCTCCTCAGCAGAATGGGGTTGCTGAGCGCCGCATTGGCTTGGTCATGGAGGTCGCTTGTACCTCCTTAGTCCATGCGGCTGCCCCCATTTTCTGTGGCCGTTTGCGGTCCGGTACGCCGCGCATCAGCTCAACCTCTGGCCCCGTGTCTCTGTTCCGGAGACCTCGCCGACACTGCGTTGGACGGGAGAGGTTGGCGATGCGTCGCGTTTCGGGGTCTGGGGATCTCGTGCCTTTGTCCGCGATACGTCCGCGGACAAGCTCTCCTCCCGTGCCGTTCCTTGTGTCTTCCTGGGCTTTGTCCCTGATGCGCCTGGCTGTCAGTTTTACCACCCCACCTCGCGCCGTGTCTTTGCCTCTCAGGACGTCACGTTCGACGAGTAGGTCCCCTTCTACCGTCTCTTCCCCTACCGCACTGCCCCGCTCCCCCCCCCGCCGCTCTTCCTCACGCCAGGTGCTGCTTTGGTAGAACCCCTGCCTCCCCAGGGTCCTGCTCCCTCAGGTGTTTCCCAGGTAGACCCGGTCGAGCCTGTCGAGGTAGCTGTCGACTCTGGTCCTGCGCGAGGTGCTGAGCGTGCTGAGCCTGGTGGTGCTGGGTCTAGGGGTGCTGAGACTGGGGGTGCTGGGCCTGGGGGTGCGGAGGCTGGGGGTGTTGAGCCTGGGGGTGCTGAGCCTGGGGGTGCGGAGACTTGGAGTACTGCGCTTGGAGGTCCTGAGCCTGGGGGTGCTGCGCCTGGGGGCGCTCTCTCTCCCCAGCAGCTGCGTGAGTGGTACTCTCGGTACTGTCGCCGTCGCCGTGGTACTGTGGGCACTGGAGGTGCTACTGGAGCTGGAGCTGAGGACGCTGGGCCTACTGGAGTTGGTGTCGCTGCTGACCCTGATGTTGGAGCTGGAGGTGCTGGAGCTACTGGTCCTGGAGGTGCTCGTACTGGCGGTACTGGAGCTGCTGGGACTGGGGGTGCTACTGGAGCTGCTGGAGCTGGTCCTGCTGGAGGTGCTGCTGGTGCTGCTGGAGGTACTGGACCTGCTGGAGGGGCTGGTGGTGCGGCTGGTGCTGGTGCTGCTGGAGGTACTGGAGCTGCTGGAGGTGCTGCTAGTGCTGGTCCTGCTGGAGGTGCTGCTGGTGCTGCTGGAGGTACTGGAGCTGCTGGTGGTGCTGAGGGAGTTGGAGCTGCTGCTGGAGGTTCTGGTGCTGTCTCTGCTGGTTCTGGGGGCACTTCACGACCACGGCCGTACTTCGTTCCCCTCCTTCAGCAGGTTCTTGGTCAGCCGCCTCCTCCTCCTTGTCCTGCTCCCTCCTTAGAGTGTCCTCCGCCTGTCCAGTCGCTGTCACAGCTACCGCCTGCCTCGCCACTCCCTGGTCCTTCTCCCTACACTGGTCCGACAGGAGGTCTTACAGAGCGTCGTGAGCCTGCGTCTCGTCCTGTGTCGCCTGTGTCTCGTCGAGCGTCGCCTGTTCGTGCTGCTCGCACTGGTCGTCGTGCCCCGCGTGAGCGTCCTCCGCCTGTCCCTGGCACACACTATATGACTCTGCGTCCTTCCACTGCTCCGCAGCGTGTCCCTCTTCCTTCTCCTCCTGCGTCCTCCCTTCCTGCCCTTGCTGACCCGGAGTCTGACACTCTTCGTGCTGCTAGTCCTACTGTCACGCGTCTCCTGGCCACTGCTGTCACTGACCCTTCCTTTGAGTCAGCTGCTGCGTCTGCCTTAGTTGCTGAGCTTGTCGACTTTGCTGCTCACTGTCGTCTAGACTACGCTGCCGGTCTTGTTGCTGAGTCTGAGTCTAAGTCTGTCTGTCCTCCGTCCGTCGGGGGTGAGTGTGCTCTTGGCACGGACGTCCTTGAGGACAGGCAGGAGGAGTTTGAGTGCTTTGCCGCTGATGTACCTCATCTCGTGTCCATGCTGATTGCACCTGAGGGAGACCCGGATGCTCCAGACATCCCGACCCCGCGCTCTTACGCTGAGGCGATCGCGGGTGAGTACTCCTCTCAGTGGCAGACAGCCATGGATGCAGAGATGGCATCCTGGAAGTCCACTGGCACTTATGTCGACGAGGTTCCCCCTCCTGGGGCGAACATCGTCAGTGGCATGTGGATTTTCAGGGTGAAGCGGCCGCCAGGTTCTCCGCCTGTCTTCAAGGCTCGTTACGTTGCTCGAGGCTTCAGTCAGCGAGAGGGAGTAGACTTCTTCCAGACCTTCTCCCCCACCCCGAAGATGACCACTCTTCGGGTGCTGCTACACGTTGCCGCTCAGCGTGACTACGAGCTTCACTCTCTTGACTTCAGCACAGCTTTCTTGCAGGGCAGCCTGCACGAGGAGATCTGGCTGCGCCGCCCTCCTGGCTTCACTGGGTCGTTTCCTCCTGGTACCCAGTGGAGCCTCCGGCGACCGGTCTACGGTCTCCGCCAGGCGCCACGTGAGTGGCACGACACACTGAGGACTACACTTGCGGCTCTTGGGTTCGCGCCTTCTACTGCTGACCCGTCGTTTTTTCTGCGCACCGACACTTCGCTGCCGCCGTTCTACATCCTCGTGTACGTCGACGACTTGGTCTTTGCCACTGCTGACACTGAGGCTCTCGCCCACGTGAAGTCGGAGCTGCAGAAGAGACACACGTGCACAGACTTGGGTGAACTGCGCAGCTACCTTGGCTTGCAGATCACCCGGGACAGAGCACGCCGCACCATCACACTGACTCAGTCACACATGGTGCAGCAGGTCCTTCAGCGCTTCGGCTTCATCTGGTCCTCGGCACAGGCCACTCCTCTGGCTACAGGTCACTCACTCTCAGCTCCACCTTCGGACGAGTCCGTAGAGCCGAGTGGTCCTTACCCAGAGCTAGTTGGCTGCCTCATGTACCTGATGACTTGCACTCGTCCTGACCTCGCGTACCCTCTTGGTCTGCTGGCTCGCTACGTGGCTCCTGGTCGGCACCGACCTGAGCACATGGCCGCTGCTAAGAGGGTACTGCGCTACTTGTGCAGCACATCAGGCATGGGGCTAGTGCTTGGAGGGAAGAGCCCAGTTGTCCTCACTGGGCACTCAGACGCTTCTTGGGTTGACGACCAGGCTACTCAGCGGTCGTCACAGGGTTACACCTTCAGCCTTGGCTCTGGTTCAGTTTCTTGGCGTTCTACTCGCTCGTCTTCAGTTCTCAGCTCCAGTTGTGAGGCTGAGATCTACGCCACAGCCATGGCTGCACAGGAGTTACGCTGGCTCACCTACCTGCTGACCGACTTGGGAGAGCGGCCTCGTTCCCCTCCAGTGCTGTACGTCGACAACAAGGCTACCATTGCCTTGTGTGAGGAGCACAGACTGGAGCACAGAACGAAGCACATCGCTCTGCGTTACTTCCTAGCTCGAGAGTTGCAGCAGCATGGTCAGCTTCGTCTGCGTTACGTGGCCACTCGGGCCAACACTGCTGATATATTCACCAAGGCACTTCAGTCTGGTGATCATCAGCGTTTCTGCACTATGCTAGTGCTTGTGCCCACTTTTCCTCACCTGCTGTAGGCTTTGTTTGTACTGTGATCTATATATATACCTGCATGCTTACTTTGCTAGGTAGAGATCACTGTGCTGTTTGTGTTGCATATATGCCTCTGCATGTGAACTGGCCTTGTGGCTCTTTGCTTGTGCTCAGAGTGTGTGGTGACGTTGTGATCCACCCTGAGCTTGCTTTGCCTCTCTTGACTGGTCTTGTGACCCCTTGCTCTCCCCCACTTTGCCTATGGGGGTGTGTCAAATGTCATATCTGCTACAGTTTGTTTAAGCTGTAGTGGGGTAGTTACTATGGGGTACAGTAAGTTTAGGGTTTCCTACTTGTACCCAACTCTTTGCTAGTTCAATCACTTTTGTTCATTCTGATAAATCGCCATCCGTGTATGCAGATGCTATTGTTGCTCTTGTTGCCTCTTGTGCGCTTGCCGTCCCCTCACGCGCGGCCGAAGTCCGCGCTAGCGAGCGTCGGCGGCCGAAGGCGGCCGGCGCTAGCGAAAATTTCTGAACCAACACTAAATAATGAGGAAGAGAGGCCAAGAGATGCCTCTTAAGTAGCTCACTGGAGGAGAGGGCAGAGGGCTATGGGAGAGGGCAGAGGCTAGGACCCTCTCTCTCTCGCTCTCTCGAACGAGCAAAAAATTTTGAACCAACACTGAATAATGAGGAAGAGAGGCCAAGAGATGCCTCTTAAGTAGCTCACTGGAGGAGAGGGCAGAGGGCTATGGGAGAGGGCAGAGGCTAGGATCCTCTCTCTCTCTCTCTCTCTCTCTCTCTCTCTCTCTCTCAAGCAGTCATGTATTGATATGGGTCACAAGGTACAGGCATGGCAAGTGGTGGTAACCAGCTTGTCTAAGCATGGAGGCATCCAGGTTGACTAGCAACTAGCAAACCAGCAAGCAGGCAAGCCCGAAAAACAAGACCTGCAAGGTATGAAAGGATTTGGAGTCGGCGTTGAAGTGGCCCCGAGCCGCTGTGTCTGCTAAGAGTTTCAAAAAACTGGTACCTCGGCGCATGGACAGCCATAGGTTACCACGGCCAGAGGGAAAAAGCCAACTGTCTCTGGTCGGTTAGCGTAATGCTTGATCTTTTTGTCAGCCTGTTCCCATGCCGCCCATCCCCTTCCTTTCTCTGCCTCCGGATCCCTTGTGCTGATGGGGTCTGTGATGGTGACGTCACACACATAAACCGCCCCGTCTCTCTCTCTAATGGTCCGTGTATTGATAGTGCTGGAAGGTACACACATGCAAGGTATAAAGCAGGCAAATGAAAACACAGTGCAACATCACCTAGGCTTCTTCTGCTACCACCCTACTGGCCCACTCTAGAGCTCTAGGAGTGGTTCCACTACTGCAAAACAGTCCCCCAGGTGCAGCTCATGCCCAATGCCCCCCACCGGAGGGCCCCATCAGCCAAGTGTGCAGTGGCGTGCTGCTGTCCCGCGGCAGGAGCATGTGATTCCGGGCCAGCGTAAGCGCATTCTCCTCTCCCAACGAGAGGTTGTTGAGAAAGAGCGCCGCCTGGGTAAAGCTCGCCGCGAAGCCGTAAATCCCCTCGATGAGGGGGTTCGTGATACCGAGACCTCCCAACGACGGAGGTAACGACGCCTGCTCCCAGACCCGTGTTTGCTCTGCTCTGCAGGTCGGCATGCGGATGTCGCAAGCGGTAAGGAGCGTAGTGAGCAGGTCCATTCCCCACTGGCTCCATCTGTCGCGGGGGAGGAGGTTTAGGGGCGTCGTCCTTGTGAGGTATGCGACCCGCCTCGAAATGCAGCGCGTGATGAGCAATGCCGCAACCTGTGGGTCCGTCCGTTCGATGAGTGTCAGCGGTTTCGCCATGTCGTCCAGCTGTCCTGCTAGAAAAGTCGCCGCGCCGCTGTCAGGCCCCATGAAGCTGCCTAGCAGTTGCACGCCGTCCTGTGAGAACGGCGCCCCTGGAGGTAGGTGGGCTGGTTGGACTGCACTCGAGCTCCAGGCTACACACTTCTGTGGGTTGTGCTCGAGCCCTAGAAGTGACAATTTGCTCGTGAAATGGGTAAATGCTGCTACAGTGTCTTCGGTGTCCCCTATGAATGTCACGTCGTCCGCATACGCCAAACAGAGCACGCCAGTGTGAGCATCTGCAGTGTCGCGAAGCGTGGCATGTATCCCCGCCGCAAACAGTAGCGGGCCAAGTGGGTCCCCCTGGCGGACCCCGCGTTCGCTATGCAGTGGTTCGGAGTTGTAGTTGACATCCAGGAACAGCTGCGACGGGTTACCGTAGGTTAATTTGACGAGCGGCAGTAGTGGCGAGAGGTCGGGGGCTTGTAACGCAGTGGCGATGGCCTGTTGCGAAATACTGTTGAATGCGTTCTTGATGTCAGCTTGCAGAACTAGGCTGGTGGGGCGGGCATCCAGGAATGCTCTGGCCGCATGGATCACAGGTGGGTGGGTGGGGTGGGTCCCGTCTCTCTCTCTCTCTCTCTCTCTCTCTCTCTCTCTCTCTCTCTCTCACTCTCTCTCTCTCTCTCTCTCTCTCTAATGGTCCGTAAATTGATAGAGTTGGAAGGTACAGACATGCAAGATATGGATGGCAAGGTCTAGCTAACCAAACAAACAAACAACACCAACCAGTCACACAACCACCACACCACCGCCCTCTCTAGAGCTCCAGAAAAGGCTCAACTACCGCGAAGCAATCCCCAAGGTGCAGCTCCTGCCCTATGCCTCCCACAGGGGGGTTTTCTGCCGCTGCTGCCTCGCCCAACTTATGGAGGAGTCCCACGGATTGTGCTCTCTGCAGGGCCACCGACCACCGTTGCCTGAATTGGTGCAGAAACTTGGCGGCATAGTAGGATTTTGAGTCGGCGTTGAAGTGGCGCCGAGCCGCTGTGTCTGCCAGGAGCTTGAGGAAGACAGGCACCTCGGCGCAAGGACAGCCGTAGGTGTCGACTGCAAGGGGGAAGAAGCCAACCGTCTCTGGGCGGTTGGCGTAATGCTTGCTTTTCTTGTCGGCCTGTTCCCGTGCCGCCCATCCCCTGCCCTTCTGTGCTTCCGGGTCCCTAGTGCTGATAGGGTCAGTGATGGTAACATCGCAGATGTAAACCGCCCCACTGCTCCTATCAGTCATGGTGAAGTCGGCGGTTTGCTCCTCGATAGGGCAGTAGGCCGCTGACTCCCTATGTACGACAAACCCCGCGTCTTGCGCCATGCTAACGCAGGCGTCGCGCAGCTCATTGTGCGTGTTTGTGCGATGCTTGCCTGTGCCGCAGCGGAGCAGGTGGTTCGGGAGGCGGGCGTCAGTGATAGCCGTGTGTTCTGCACAGTCACAGTTTTTGGGAGTGGAAAACGGTAGACCAAGACGGAAGCGTACGGCGTTGGCGAAGTGCACTGGCCCTATCCGCCTTGTGGGAGCGATGGGAATCGCGGTGAGCCAATCGCCTGTGCCGTAGCCAGTGAGTGAAAACATCCGCTGCGTGTGACCCGCAAGCGGATTCGGCTTCATACGCCTCGTCGCCCGCACCTGGACTGCATATCTGCTTCCGTGGACCTTGAGTCCTAGCACATGCTGGAGCCGGATGTCAGACCGCTCCAGCCGCTCCTTCTCCAGAATCTCCAGCGCATCTAACGGCAGTGCCTCCTCGCACTCGGTCAGCCAGGTGTGTAGCGGTGTGCTGTCAACCGGCGGCAGTAGCATATGGTTCCGTGCTAGTGCGAGGGCGTTATCGTGTTCTAGTGATAGGGAGCTGATATAGAGTGCCGCCTGAGTGAAGCTTGCTATGAAGCCGTAAATCCCCTCGACTAGTGGGTCAGTGATGCCCAGGCCTCCTAACAATGGTGGCAGCGACGCTTGTTCCCAGACCCGCGATTGTTCGGTTCGACGGGTCGGGAAGCGGATATCGCACGATGTGAGGAGCGTGGTAAGCAGATCCCTACCCCACTGGCTCCACTTATCCCGGGGGAGGAGATGGAGTGGTGTCGTCCTGGCGAGGTAAGCAACTCGTCGTGAGATGCAGCGCGTGAGTAGCAGTGCTGCAACATGGGGGTCCGCTCGCTCGAGTAAGGGTAGGGGCTTTGACATCTCAGCGAGTTGTCCCGCTAGGAACTGGGCTGCGTCACTGTCCTGCCCCACGAAACTACCCAGCAGCCGCACGCCATTTTTAGATAACGGCACTCCTGGCGGAAGGGAATCTGTGTCGATCGTGCTTGAACTCCAGGCAGCACATTTCTGTGGGTTAGGCTCAAGGCCCAGGTGTGCCAACTTGGCCGTGAAGTGTGTGAATGCAGCTACAGTGCGGGATGTGTCACCCAGGAAGGTGACATCGTCCGCATACGCCAAGCATAGCACGTCAGAATGTGCTTCGGCCGTTTCTTGAAGCGTGGCGTGTATCCCTGCTGCAAACAGTAGCGGCCCAAGTGGGTCGCCCTGACGCACGCCGTGTTCACTTGTGAGTGGTTCGCTGTTGAAGTTGGAATCCAGTAATAATTGCGACGGGTTACCGTAGGTCAATTTCACGAGCGGCAGCAGTGGCAAGAGGGCGGGTTCGTGTAACGCGTTGGCGATGGCGGTTCGCGAAATGCTGTTGAAGGCATTTGAAATGTCAGCTTGTAGGATCAGGCTGTTCGGGCGGGCATCCGCGAAGGCCCGTGCTGCGTGGATTACTGCCTCTGCTCCACCTGGAACTGCCACCCCGTACTGCAGCGGTAGGAAGAAATCGCGGACCGGTTCTCCCATGATTAACAGGGCGGCTTTCGCTGCCAGCCTCGTCAGGCATTCGCCGATTGCGATTGGCCTAGCCCCTCCCCCTGGCTTGGCCAGGGCTATGAGTCGCGACGCCGTCAGCAGGTTTGCAACCGAGTCAAGCAATTTCCCTCCCAGCATGGTGTTGACCAAGGCGTGCAGATGGGTGCTGACCATAGCGTTGGTGATCGCCGCGTCGCGCAGGTGCTCGAATGTCATCCCTGACGGTCCGGCTCCTACACCATTCTCGCATCGTCCCAACATTTTTGCGAAGTCAGGGTGGGGGATTGACAGTTTTGACCCCTGCGGCTCCGGCCACGTCACTGCCTTGTCTGCGGCAGGTGGGTGCGTTCGCCGTAGCTCCTCCAATATTTCCGGGCTGGGTGTGCAGACAGGCGTTGACTCGAGGGCCAGCACGGCTCGGCGCAGACTGCCACGTTTTGCCAGGCTCTCTGCGCGGCTGATGACGCCTGTCACATCTGGTTGATGTCTTGGCGGGGGCGGTGTGTTGACTGCATTCAACGCGTCTTGGTACAGCTGATCCAATTCGCCACGCTGGAAAGCTCGGAGCCGGCTTTTGACACTTGGCCAGTTCGGGCGTTGTGGCGAAGTCTGGCGAAGAGTCAGGCGCGGGAGAAACAGCAGCAGGCGCCATCCCATTTCCGAATCAAGGTTTCGCGATAGGTGGTGTAACGGTGTCAGTAGCGCGAGCGAAAAAAGCTGACACAGGTTTGGCGGTAAACACCGTGACAGTGGAGGCTGACGACTATCGCAGAGTGCTGGAATGTCCCAGTTCGCGATGGCTGCGAACAGGTCTGTCCGCTTCGCTAGCTCGTCTGGTGAAAAGTAGCGGGGAATTGACGCTGGTGGGCGCGCCGTAGTACCGGCATTGGCGGTTCGATTTCTCCCAGCGCGGCTCGATCTCATTGGTGGGCCCGAGGTTGGATTTGCACCCGTCCGATCAGCATCGGATGGTGGCCGTGTCATCAGTGGTACTTGCAATTCCGCCTGCTGCACCACCTCTTCCCTTCTCCTTGGTCCTTCTCTCGCCATGCCTTCCCCCTCCGTCTCCTCCTCCTCACTCTCGGGGAGGGCTTCTTCCCTATAAGATGGGTCGTCCCGCTCATCTTCATCATTAGTTTCTTCAACGTTGTTTAAAGCCGCACGCGCCGCCGCCTGATACCCATTCTCTGGCCCTCCGCCTGTTCCGCTTACGGTTTCTCTCCTCGCCACGCGGCTACCCTGCTCTAGGGATGGTGATTGCCGGAGCACCTGAGCCGTCGCCAGAGCTCGTTGCCGCCTGGTCGGCTGTGGTCGCCAATCCTCCGGTGGAGCCCGAAAGGGCGACCATGGCGACGAAGCCCCCTCTACCGCCGGCTCCGAAACCCGTGACAGCAGTCTCTGAAAAGACTCCCCCCCACGCACCCGCGGATCCCCTTGCTGGGTCGGAGGCAGGACCGTCCGCTCCCGCTGCTGTTCCGTCTGCTCTGCCTGCGGCACCCGGCCCCCTGGCTCCCCTTGTCGAGCCGTCGGCGTCCGCCCCTGCTGGGGGTGTTGCAGAACCCCCGGCACCTGTCCCTGGCGCCCCTGCTGCGCCGACCGCTTCTGTCCCCTGCCTGCCTGCGCAGGCCTCTGCTTCGTCACCAAAGGTGGCGTCCGCCACCACTGGCGGGCTGGCTCCGTCTGTTGCGCCTGCGGCAGCGGGCCAGTCCGCCCCTGCTGTGACGGCGGTGGCTCCTGCAGGCCAGCCGTCGCGCCCTCCGTCGCCTGACCGTCGCTCGTCACGCCCCCATTCCCCCGCTCACCATCAGGACCGCAGGTCCTCTCGTCGCCGGCGTGAGTCTCCACGGCGGTACCAGCAACAGTCGCACTGGCCTGCTCACCCCGGGGGTCAGGGGGATTGGAGGGGTCCCCGTGCTTTTGGCGGGGGTGGGGGGTATCGCCCGCCTGTGACGATGGCGGATCTCTAGCGGGAAGTGTCGAGGGCGGCGCAGAGCCAGAGCAATTCGCTGCGCGCCTTGCCAGCCCACGAGGCTCCCCGTCCAGCTGCTCTCCCTCCGAACCTGCAGCCTGTTGCTGCGCCTCCCCCTCAGATCCAAGCGCCACCTGCTCCTTCTCCCGCTGTATCGGCATCTGCTCCCGGTTCTCGTCTCCATCTGCCGCCGCTTCCGCCCGTTGCGGGAGTGGAGTTTGTGGCCGCGGGTGGCGGCTCGTTGGCGGCTCCGTTTGCTCTCCCAGCTGATGCTGATGAGCCGCTCCAGTTCCTAGCGGAGGCACTCCAGCCTCCACAAACCCGTGTTCCCGAGGCAACTCTCGGACAGCTACACCGCCTCGCTGACAGTCTCCATGCTCTGCTGCTGATTCAGGTGCTGGCCCACTCGTCTCTCCCTGTGATCCCTCCTGAGACGTTCCGTGGCCGCCAGCGTGACTCTTGCCTGGACGCGGCGGACCAGCTCGCGGTGCTGCTGGCGCCCGTGCTGGCTGCGCCCGCGGAGGGAGGCGCTGCTGCTGCGGGACAGCTTGACGAGGCTGTCCGGGGCCTGCGGCGGCACTTCCGTGCAGGATCTGGAGTCGCGGCGATCGGCGCAAGCACGCTTGTGGTCCGGGAGCTGTGGCGCTCCCTGACGGGCGTTCTTCACGCCCTTGGAGCTCACCGCATGTAGACGCGGGCTCCGGTTGCCCCATGGTCGCTTCACTTGTCTAGGCTGATGTAGGGAGTGCCATTGCTTGTATGCCGTTGCATATAGTCACTCGTGTGCGTGTTCCCTTGCCGTCCCCTCACGCGCGGCCGAAGGCCGCGCTGTCTGTTATAGTCACAATAGGCTTGAATGTGCCTAAAACGAAAGATAGAGAGCACAGACGGATTTCTGCAAAGCGGCTTCAAACGTTGATAGCGTTCTGCTCACAGCTGCAAATGACTTGATTCAAATTGGATCTGGAGCGTCTTCACGTCTTCTACAATTAGCAATTTAGATTGCACGATTTGATAAAGAATTGACGACACAGCGTCGGTTTGAACGAACGGTACTATGGCAGCCACTATAGTCTTAGAACACAAGATAGGAAGAGTTACGAGTTGGGAATGACTCCCAGCTCCTACAAACCCCAAGAGCCGAGGTACAGTGATGTGGAACAGTGCCACACTGTCCCCAACCACGAAGGGTCTCGAAACTACCCTTCACTAGGGCCTACACCAAGTGAAATGTTACACTACACAAAGTAATGTAACTATCTTCAATATCTTGAGGTGTACCCTTTTGGCAAGCTTCGAAATCACTTGAGGCTTGACACCAAGGCTCGGGCTCTTCATCACAAACTCATCCTTGAGTTCTTGATGGGTCTGCTGCACACACCTGCGACACGCCGAACGTTCGACACAGGACAAAATAGAAACCACGCACGACAAAATAGAAACCGCGCGCGATACACAAATGACCGCGTAACACGCGTCTAGCGATAACTCGCTATTGACTCGACACACACACTCGACATCATGACTCAACATTCACACACAATTATAAGCATGAAATATATATTATCCCATGCCCTCATACCATTCCATACACACACACATTCACGCACACGGACAACAAGCCGAGTGCAAACCGTAGGGTTGCACCAACAAACTCCCCCTTGGATTGTTGGCCTTAGGATATGTTGCTCTCTCAGTTCAGAGCCATCCCAGCCAGCTTGCAACACTTCCAATGCTGCTGCTCCACCAGCCTCTTGGTCATCATGTCAGCCGGCTGCCCCGTGGTCTTCACGTAGCGCAACTCAACTTCACCCGCGGTTACCATGCTCCTCGTCCAATGCCACTTCACCCTCATGTGCTTCGTGAGTCCATGCAACACAGGGTTCTTAGCAAGAGCAATGGCACCCTGGCTGTCACAGTACAGTGGGGTAGGTCCTTGCTGCTCCTCCCCCAATTCAGCCAACAAACGCCGCTGCCACACAATCTCCCGTACGGCACGGAAGAGTGCCATGTACTCGGACTCCACCGAGCTCAAAGCTTGGTCAACCTGCTTCTTGCTCTCCCAAGCAGTTGGGCCTCCACCAACACAGCATATGAAGCCTCCCACACTTGTCATGTCCTCTGGTTCTGATGCATATGAAGCATCCGAGTAGGCGGTGAGGAACAAACGCCCGGGTTCAACACCATCCGCGCCCTTTTGGCGCCTTTGTGCCGCCGCCGAGTATTGCAGCCCAACGGTCGGTGTTTGGCCAAGATACTTGGCCACCCTCATTCCAGCTGCTACCTGCTCCTCATTAGGGCATTGCACAACCCTAGCCAATTGCCCGGTAGCAAACGCGACGTCCGGTCGGGTGTTTACCGCCGCATACATGAGGCTGCCCACCAACGAGTGAAAACGGCGCCTCTCCTCTTCACCAACGCTCTCCTCCTCTGGTCCTTTCACACACTTGAACCCAGAGGGAAAGGGTGTAGCCACATGGCCTTCACTCTGCCCAAAGTTGGCAGCCAATGCCCCCAGGTACTTTCGTTGTTGCACCCGCATGCACCGCTTCTCCACATCTCGTTCGATGTGGAGCCCAAGGTAGAAGCTCACGTCACCAAGGGCCTTGCACTTGAACTTGTCTTGAAGCTTCAGCATCACCTCCTTCACAAGGTCAGAAGAGGGTGAGAAAATTAGGATGTCATCCACATAAACCACCATGAAACTCCTCTGCTCCCCCTCGCCAAGCATGAACAAGGAGTGATCGGCCGTTGAGGGAGTGAAGCCGATCCCCTCCAACACTTCGCGCAGCTTCATGTACCATTGCCTAGGGGCCAGCTTCAGCCCATAGAGGGCCTTCTTCAGCTTCCACACTCTGCCACTACCATCATCAAACCCCTCTGGCTGCGCCATAAAAATCTCCTCCTCAAGGATGCCGTTAAGGAATGCCGTTACGATGTCCATTTGCTTTACTACCCATCCTTTGATGGCGGCTCCCGCGAATAGGGTTCGCAGCGTCGTCGGCTTCACCACAGGGGCAAACAGCTCCTTGAAGTCCACCTTCTCCTTCTGCTGGTACCCCTTGGCTACAAGCCTAGACTTGTAGCGCTCGATCTTGCCGTTGGCATCCGACTTGATTTTGAAGAGCCACTTGGACGTTATCGCCGTACGCCCCTCCGGTAGCTCCACCAATTCAAACGTGTCATTCTCCTCGATGCTCTTCAGCTCACTCTCCATGGCCTTCTTCCACTCCTCAGCATCACTACTCTCCAAAGCCTCCTTGAGAGTTGCTGGTTCTCCCGGCATCTCCA
Source organism: Closterium sp. Naga37s-1 (assembly GCA_947471745.1). Taxonomy (NCBI): domain Eukaryota; kingdom Viridiplantae; phylum Streptophyta; class Zygnematophyceae; order Desmidiales; family Closteriaceae; genus Closterium; species Closterium sp. Naga37s-1. The sequence goes on along the minus strand of CANJKZ010000777.1, from coordinate 3,182,885 downwards.
CCGGAGAGAAGAACGCGAAGGCACACTCCTCGTAGTCACTCTCCTCGTCGTCTCCGACCATCATTGCTGCTCCGGCCAGGGCTGTCTTGCCCTGCTTTCCCGGCGCATCATAGGTCAGCCTATTAGGGGGTTGAACTCTCCTCTTTCCCCTTCCTTCCTCCTCAGCTGCAGGGACTTGAAGGCCTTGGCGTTGCTGCGGTGTGGCTCGAATCCGTGGAGCACTCGTAGTACGGGAAGGGAGTGACGGTGCACGCTCGCTCACTTGCTGCACCTCCTCCTCTTCTTCCTCTGCATCATTGGCCTCCTCTCCCCCATTCACAAGGGAGGATTGCCTTGTGGTTGTGCTGCCGCTGCTCAGCTCCAAAGGCAGCTCCACATGCTCCAAACCGGAACTCTTCACCTCCCCAAACCGCACGCCTATCTTCGCCTCATTCTCCGCCTTCCAATCCTTGTACATGAAGTTCTCCATGAACTTGCAGTCCCTGCTCACCAAGAACTTCTTGGTGAATGGGTCCCAAAGAAGCCATCCCTTGCTGTTTTGAGCCATGCCCAAGTGCACGGCCCACACCGCCTTGGCACCAAGCTTGTTGTGCCGAAGATGCTTAGGCACGAGCGCCATGCACATGCACCCGAACACCCGAAGCATATCCACCTTTGGCTTCCTTCCTAGCCACTCCACATAGGGCACCCATTTGTCTGCTCCCACATGAGTCAAGGCTCTGTTCTTGGCCACACACGCGCTCCGCACCGCATCAGGCCAGAAATAGTCGGGTAGCCCGGCTTCAATGAGCAACCCGCGTGCCGCCTCCGTGATTGTGCGGTTCGCTCGCTCGGCGATGCCGTTCATTGCAGGGGAGTATGGCATGGTGAGGGAGTGCCGAATACCATTCTTCTTCAGCCACAACCCAAACTCCTTGCTCAGGAACTCTCCCCCTCGATCGGTGCGGATTGACTTGACTAGACGGTCTTGTTGCCGCTCCACCATCGGGAACCAATCCGTCTTCAACGTTTCAGCCACGTCGCTCTTCTTGGCCAGCACGTACACCCAAGTCATGCGGGTGTAGACGTCGACAATGGTGAGAAAATACTCAGCTCCAGCAGCTCCAAGCTTCAGGGGCCCACCACGTCCATCACCACCTCATCAAGCGGTGCCTTTGCCGTTGCCTCCGAACTAGGGAACGGAAACCGGGTGAACTTGGCTTGAATGCACGTCGGGCAGCCAAGCACCTCATCGGGCTCCCCCTTCACACGTATGCCAGCAACCATCTCATTCTTCACTAGCTGCTGCAAGATGGGCAGGGCCACATGCCCCATGCGCCGATGCAAGGTGAGCCAATCACACTCCCCCGTAGCCGAAGTTGGATTGGAGAATGCCGCGCTCGCAATAGCGCCCCACATACTCTCTCCGTAGTCCTCCTCCGCTGCTGCCTCTGGGTTCTCCTCACCCTTTTGCTGCTCCTTGGTTGCTGCACCACTCTCCTTAGGTTCACTGAACTTGCTGGTCCCTCCAGGTTTGCTCTTCTTGAGCTCATTCTCCTTAGCGCGACCGTTCGCGCCATCGTCGCGACCGACCGCTCCATCCTTGGTGCTGATGCTTGCTGCCACTTGCCTCTCCTTAGGCATAGGGACCACTGGGATCTGCCACATCTCGTTGTAGACATCCCTGTCCTCATGAAGGTCCCAAAGAATTCGATCGCCAAGCCTTGCGGTGTAGGTCTTGGCTCCCTTCGAGTTCGTGTCCATGCCGGCCTTTGCCAACCGCCGCACGGAAATCAGGTTTGCAGCAAGGCTGGGCACCCAAAGCACGTTCTTGAGGCCCACCATCTTCCCATCAGCACCCTTGAACATGGCCTTGCCCATGCCTTTCACCTCTGCTCGCTGCCCCAAAGCCGATGTGACATGCTTCACCGGTGACGGCTCGAGTTCGGTGAGCAAGTCCGGGCGAGGTGTCATGCTATAGGTAGCGCCACTATCAATCACCCAATAGTCCAGGGGGTGTAGGGTCACCTTCCCCACAGCTGCTGGCTCCTCAAAGCCTTCATCCTTCTCTGGACCAGCCAGTACTTGCATCGACACGAAGTAGAATAGACCCGGGTATCGATCGTCGCTCGGGTCCTTGTCGTTGTCTCCGCTCTTCATGTTTGCAGCTCCGCCACCGCGACCGCCACGGCCTCCACGGCCTCGTCCTCTCCCTCCTCCTGCTCCTCTACCCTCTTAGCCTTGAGCAGGGGTCCAACCATCAGGGAGTTTGTAGCAGTCGCGCCACATGTGTCCGCTCTTGTGGCAATAGTGACACTCGCCGTCGAATCGGCCGCGACCGCGTCCGTAGCTCTTGTCGTCGCTGCCGTAACCGCCACTCCTGCGGCCTCCGCCGAAGTTGCTGCCACCAAACCTTCCTCCCCCTCGTCCTCTGCCTCTTCCTCGACCATATCCACGGCCGATGCTCGCTGCCCCAGCGCCATCCGCACTCGCCAACTCACGGCGGCGGAAATCCTCTTGAAGGATAGCTCGCTTCACGTCTTCAAGCGAGAGGCGGGGCAAGTCGCGATTAAGGTTGATGATGAGCGAGGACCATGACTCTGGGAGTAAGGCCAGCAACTTGGTCTTCTTTTGGAGCTCACTGTAGTTCAAATCAGCTCCCTCAAGCCGCGTCAACAAGTCGAAGAATTTCTGCACCCCTTCTTCAACCGCTTCGTCTTCTTCAATTCGTAGTGCCGCCATTTGCCGTTCCAACACCACCGCTACCGCCGCTGTTGCAGGAGCATGTACACCCTTGAGAGCAGCCCATGCCTTTGGTCATTTCTCTGGTTCACGCTGGAATGGCTTGATGTGACGGATCTGACTGCTCCCCAACGCTTGCCCAAGAAAGAGATAGCCTTGTGCGCTCTTCCGCACCCACGGGCTCTTCTCCGGGTCGTTCTCGGGGCGCTTCTCCGTTCCTTCCATCACCTCCAGCAGGTCATAGTGGTCAAAGATGTTCTCCATCTTGAAGGACCATTCAGCAAAGTTGTCACCGTTGAACTTGTCAAGCCCAAACACCCTAGGCTCATCCCTAGGTGGGCCAAGACTTGGTTGCATGGGCGCCATGGCTGAATCACGGGGTTGGCCTTGAGCTTGAGCTTCTCCACTGCCACCAGCACCTCTGCCACCCCTTTCCTCAGGTCCAGACATTGTCGAAACTGCTCCAAGGGGCTCTGATACCACTTGTTATAGTCACAATAGGCTTGAATGTGCCTAAAACGAAAGATAGAGAGCACAGACGGATTTCTGCACAGCGGCTTCAAACGTTGATAGCGTTCTGCTCACAGCTGCAAATGACTTGATTCAAATTGGATCTGGAGCGTCATCACGTCGTCTATAATTAGCAATTTAGATTGCACGATTTGATAAAGAATTGACGACACAGCGTCGGTTTGAACGAACGGTACTATGGCAGCCACTATAGTCTTAGAACACAAGATAGGAAGAGTTACGAGTTGGGAATGACTCCCAGCTCCTACAAACCCCAAGAGCCGAGGTACAGTGATGTGGAACAGTGCCACACTGTCCCCAACCACGAAGGGTCTCGAAAATACCCTTCACTAGGGCCTACACCAAGTGAAATGTTACACTACACAAAGTAATGTAACTATCTTCAATATCTTGAGGTGTACCCTTTTGGCAAGCTTCGAAATCACTTGAGGCTTGACACCAAGGCTCGGGCTCTTCATCACAAACTCATCCTTGAGTTCTTGATGGGTCTGCTGCACACACCTGCGACACGCCGAACGTTCGACACAGGACAAAATAGAAACCACGCACGACAAAATAGAAACCGCGCGCGAGACACAAACGACCGCGTAACACGCGTCTAGCGATAACTCGCTATTGACTCGACACACACACTCGACATCATGACTCAACATTCACACACAATTATAAGCATGAAATATATATTATCCCATGCCCTCATACCATTCCATACACACACACATTCACGCACACGGACAACAAGCCGAGTGCAAACCGTAGGGTTGCACCAACACTGTCGAGCGTCGGCCGCCGAAGGCGGCCGGCGCGAGCGAAAAAATATGAACCCACCGAACAATGAGGAGAAGAGGCCAAGAAGGCCTCTTAAGTAGCTCACAGAGGAGAGGGCAGAGGGAGAGGGCAGAGGCTAGGTCTCTCTCTCTCTCTCTCTCTCTCTCTCTCTCTCTCTCTCTCTCTAATGGTCCGTATATTGATAGGTCGGATAGGTACACACATGCACGGTAGGGAAGGGGGTACAACCAAACCAGCAGCTGAGATCCTATCCAATTCACACTCTAGAGCTCTAGAAGAGGCTCCACTACTGCAAAACATTCCCCGAGGTGCAGCTCGTGTCCAATGCCTCCCACCGGAGGGTTCTCTGCTGCAGCCGCCTCACCCAACTTCATTAGGAGTCCCACTGATTGAGCCCTTTGCAGGGCCACTGACCATCGCTGTCGGAACTGATGCAGGAACTTGGCGGCATAGAAGGATTTTGAGTCGGCGTTGAAATGCCGCCGAGCCGCTGTGTCTGCAAGGAGCTTGAGGAAGACGGGTACCTCCGCGCACGGTGAGCCGTAGGTATTCACTGCTAGGGGGAAGAAACCTACTGTCTCCGGGCGCTTGGCGTAATGCTGAATTTTCTTGTCGGCCTGTTCACGCGCCGCCCATCCCCTGCCTTTTTGAGCCTCCGGGTCCCTGGTGCTTATAGGATCAGTGACGGTGACGTCACAAATGTAAACCGCCCCGCTGCTCCTGTCCGACATTGTGAAATCAGCCGTTTGCTCTTCGATGGGGCAGTAGGCGGTGGACTCCCGGTGAACTATGAAGCCCGCATCCTGCGCCATGCTAACGCAGGCGTCCCGCAGCTCATTGTGAGTGTTTATGCGGTGCTTGCCTGTGCCGCAGCGAAGCAGGTGATTGGGGAAGCGGGGGTCAGTGATGGCCGTGTGCTCCGAGCAGTCACAGTTCTTGGGGTTTGAGAATGGCAATGCCAGTCGGAAGCGTACTGCGTTAGCGAAGTGTACCGGCCCAATCCGTCTCGTGGGATCGACCGGGATTGCCGTGATCCAGTCGCCGGTGCCATAGCCCGTCAGGGAATACATCCGTTGCGTGTGTCCCGCGAGCGGATTCAGCCGCATGCGCCTCGTCGCCCGTACCTGCACGGCATATCTACTCCCATGCACCTTCAGTTCGAGCACGTGCTGGAGCCGGATGTCAGATCGCTCCAGTCGCTCCTTTTCTAATATCTCCCGTGCATCTGACGGTAGCGCCTCCTCATACTCCGTCAGCCAAGCGTGCAGTGGCGTGGTGCTGTCCCGCGGCAAGAGCATGTGATTCCGTGCAAGGGTCAGTGCGTTCTCATCTCCTAGCGGGAGTTCGTTAAGGAGGAGCGCCGCCTGGGTGAAGCTCGCCGTGAAGCCGTAAATCCCCTCAACGAGGGGGACCGTTACGCCCAGGCCTCCTAGTGACGGCGGTAACGACGCCTGCTCCCAGACCCGTGTTTGTTCAGTTCTGCATGTCGGCATGCGGATATCGCAAGAGGTAAGGAGCGTGGTGAGCAGGTCCATACCCCACTGGCTCCAACTATCTCGGGGGAGGAGGTGCAGGGGCGTTGTCCTTGTGAGGTATGCGACACGCCTCGAGATACATCGCGTAATGAGCAGTGCCGCCACCTGCGGCGCCCGTTCCAGAAGTGACAGCGGCTTCGCCATCTCTTCGACCTGCTTTGCTAGGAATGTAGAGGTGCCGCTATCAGGCCCGACGAAACTTCCTAGTAGCCGTATGCCGTCGTTTGAGAAAGGAATTCCTGGAGGGAGGGTGGCTGTCTCCGGCGCACTCGAACTCCATGCAGCACATTTTTGAGGGTTGTGCTCGAGGCCCAAGTGTGCCAACTTGGTCGTGAAGTGAGTGAAGGCTGCTACAGTGTGCCCCGCGTCACCCAGAAAAGTCACGTCGTCCGCATACGCCAAACAGAGCACGTCGGGGTGAGCGTCTGCGGTTTCACGAAGTGTGGCATGTATCCCTGTCGCAATTTCTCTCTCTCTCTCTCGCTCTCTCTAATGGTCCGTGTATTGATATAGCAGCAAAGTACAGACATGCAGGTCACGGCGGCATAGGTAATCTAACAAGCAAAGCACAAGTACCATAAGACCTCTCTACAACTCCACTAGGGGCTCAATGACTGCAAAGCAGTCCCCAAGGTGCAACTCGTCCCCTATCCCCCCCACAGGCGGGTTCTCTACTGCCGCAGCCTCCCCTAGCTTGAGCAGGAGACCCACAGATTGGGCCCGTTGAAGGGCCACCGACCAACGTAGCCTGAATTGGTGTAGGAACTTTGCAGCATAGAATGATTTGGTGTCGGCGTTGAAGTGGCGCCGAGCTGCAGTGTCCGCCAGGAGTTTCAGGAAAAAATTCACAGTCTCCGGCCGGGCAGCGTAGTGCTTAATTTTCTTGTCCGCCTGCTCCCGCGCCGCCCAGCCCCTGCCCTTCTGCGCCTCCGGGTCTCTAGTGCTAATGGGATCTGTAATGGTGACGTCGCACACGTAGACAGCACCACTGCTTCTGTCGGTCATTGTAAAATCGGCTGTCTGTTCCTCGATGGGGCAGTACGCCGTTGACTCGCTATGGACGATGAATCCAGCGTCCTGGGCCATACTAATACAGGCGTCTCGCAGCTCGTTATGGGTGTTGATGCGGTGCTTGCCCGTGCCGCAGCGGAGAAGGTGGTTAGGGAGGCGGGGGTCCGTGATGGCAGTGTGGTCTGCGCAGTCGCAGTTTTTCGGTGTGGAGAAAGGGAGGGCCAGCCAGAAGCGCACGGCATTGGAAACGTGAGTGGGCCCTATCCTCATGTTTGCCGCAATGGGGATAGCCGTCAGCCAATCCCCGGTCCCGTAACCAGTTAGTGAGTACATCCTCTGTGTGTGGCCGTACAAAGGGTTCGGTGTCATCTGCCGTGTCTCCTTAACCTGCACGGCATATCTGCTCCCATGTACCTTCAGCGCCAAGGCGTGCTGGAGTCTGGTGTCGGATCGCTCCAGCCGCTCTTTCTCCAGGATCTCCCGTGCGTCAACGGGTAATGCCGCTTCGCACTCAGAAAGCCACGCGTGGAGAGGTGTGGTGACGTCTGCAGGCAGCAGCATGTGGTCCCGGGCCTGCGTCAGCGCGCCACCAGAGACACCCTCTAGTGATGCCGGAAAAGCGCGGCCTGAGTGAAACTCGCCGCGTATCTGTACACTCCTTCGATTAAGGGGTCCGTAATGCCTATCCCCCCCAGCGATGGCGGCAGTGACGCCTGTGCCCAGACACGTGCTTGTTCAGTGCGGCAGGTGGGAACGCGGATGCTGCATGCGGTCAGTAGCGCCGTAAGCAAATCCATCCCCCACTGACTCCAGGTATCGTGAGGCAGTAGGTGGAGCGGAGTCGTCCTGGTAAGGTATGCCACCCGCCTTGAGATACAGCGGGTGAGCAACAGTGATGCTACCTGGGGGTCGGCTTTCTCAAGAAGAGGTAAAGGTTTTGCCATTTCCTGCAGCTGACCCGACAGGAACTGCGATGCCCCGCGGTCTGAGCCCACGAAGCTTCCAAGCAAACGCATGCCGTTCTGGGAAAAAGGTACTCCCTGCGGAAGCTGGTCCTTCACTGCTGCTTCTCTGCTCCAGGCTGCGCATTTTTGCGGGTTGTGCGTCAGCCCCAGTTGCGCCAAACCCTTGGTGAAATTATTGAATGCAGCTACGGTGTTCGTCACATTCCCAAGAAATGTGACATCGTCTGCGTAGGCCAGACAAAGCACGTGGGGGAATGCCTCGGCGGTGTCACGAAGCGTTGGGTGAATTCCCGCCTCAAACAGTAAAGGGCCAAGTGAGTCACCTTGGCGCACGCCCCGTTTGCTGGTCAGTGGGTCGCATTCGAAATTGGCATCGAGATGCAACTTGGATGGGTTACCGTAAGTCAGTTTCACCAGCGGCACGAGTGGCGAAAGCTCGGTCTCATGTAACGCCGTTGCGATGGCTTGTCGAGATATACTGTTGAATGCGTTTGAGATGTCGGTCTGCAGTACCAGGCTGCTGGGCAGTTTGTCCAGATACGCCCGCGCCACGTGGATAACTGCCTCGGCTCCCCCTGGCACAGCCACCCCATACTGTAGGGGCAGGAAGTAATCACGGGCGGCGTCGCCCATAGCTCTGAGGGCTGCCTTGGCTGTCAGCCGGGTGATGCACTCGCCGATGGCAATTGGTCGAGCACCCCCCCCAGGTTTGGCCAGGGCTATGAGACGTGAGGCTGTCAGTAGGTCCGCCACCGTTCCTGGAAGGTTGCCCCCCAAAATGATATTTATCAATGCGTGCAGATGGGTGCTGACCCGTCCTTTCGTGATTGCCGCGTCGCGCATGTGCTCAGAAGTTGTCCCCGAAGGCCCGGCACCGCCCCCGTTCTCGCATCTCCCCAGAAGTTTTGCAAAGTCCGCGTGGTTGATTGACAGCTTTGACTCTCGTGTGGGTGGCCACGTTGTCGTCCCTGGTTCGGCTGGTGGGTGTTTCCGACGAAGCTCGTCCAGGATTTCTGGGGTCGGTGTGCAGACTGGCGTTGACTCTAACGCCAACACGGCTCGGCGCAGGCTGCCCCGCTTCGCCAGGCTCTCGGCTCGGCTAATGACCCCGGTAGCGTCGGGTTGATGACGCGGCGGCGCGGGTGTGTTGACTGCGTCAATCGCGTCTTTGTACAGTTGGTCCCACTCGCCACGCTGGAAGGCTCGGAGTCGGGCCTTGATCTGGGGCCAGTTTCGTCGCTGTGGCGATGTTTGGCGAAGCGTCAGACGCGGGAGAAAGAGGAGGAGGCGCCAACCAGCCTCGGACTCCGGGTTTCGTGACAGATGAAGTAACGGGGTCAGTAGCGCCAGCGAAAACAACTGACACAAATTTGGCGGTAACCGTCGTGCCAGGGGTGGCTGCCGACTGTCGCAAAGGGCAGGGATATCCCAGTTCGCGATGTCCGCGAACCAGTCTGCCCGTTTCGCCAGCTCCTCTGGCGTGAAATAGTGGGGGGGTTGGGGATTTTCTCGCGCCGCAGCCGTGTCTGTCGCGGTCCGATTTCGCCCAGTCCGGCTCGTCCTTGCTTGTGGTGGTGTGGTTGGAAACTCGCCCGTACGATCAGCATCGGACGGTCCGCGTGCAGGGTCCCCTCGCACTGCACGGGACTGCCTTGTCCCTGCTCCCATCCTCCCAGCGGTCTCCCTTATTCCTTCCTCTCCTTACGTCCCTTCATCCTCACTTGCTGGCACGGGCTCTTCCCTATAAGAGGGGTCCATATTTTCGTCATCGTCATTATCCAGTCTAGTTAAAGCCCTTCGTGCCTCCGACTGGTAGCGATTCTCCGGCCCTCCTCCCTGTCTGCTAGCCGCTTCTCGCCCTCCGCCTCGCGCTCCCCGGCCTCGCGATGGTGATTGCTGGAGTGACCGATTACTCGCCAATGCGCGCTGGCGCTGCGTCGGTTGCGTTCGAAAGACCGTCGTATGCCTCCGTAACGGGGACCTTGGCGACGGGGTCCCCGCCGCCGTATGCTCCGAAGCCCGTGACAACAGACGCTGAAAAGACTCTTCCCCCCGTATCCGCGGATCCCCTTGGCGTGAGCGAGGCTGGCCCGTCTGCCCCTGTTGTTGCTCCGCCTGCTCCGCCTGCTGCTCCCGGTCCTCTTGCTCCCGTTGTTGCGCCAACGGCGTCTGACCCTGCTGGGGAAGTTGCTGATCCCCCTGCTCCTGCCCCTGGCGCCCCCGTTGCACCGACCGCTTCTGTCCCCGCCGTGCCTGCGCCGGCGTCTGCTTCGTCCCCGAAGGCGGCGTTCGCCACCACTGGCGGCCCGGCCCCGGTGGTTGCGCCTCCGGTCGTGGACCCGCCTGCACCCGCCGGCGTTCTCTCTCTCTCTCTCTCTCTCTCTCTCTCTCTCTCTCTCTCTCTCTCTCTCTCTCTCTCTCTCTAATGGTCCGTATATTGATATGGCAGAAAGGTACACACATACAAGTAGTGAGCTTCCTAAAACATGCAAGTCCCAGCCTATCCCATCTAGAGTTCTACCAGTGGCTCTAAAACAGCAAAGCAATCTCCAAGGTGTAGCTCATGGCCGATACCCCACACCGGGGGGTTTTCTGCTGCCGCCGCTTCACCCAACTTCATTAGTAGGCCCACCGACTGTGCTCTCTGCAGAGCAACCGACCACCGCTGCCTGAACTGATGCAGAAACTTAGCGGCATGATAGGAGTTAGAATCGGCGTTGAAGTAGTGCCGAGCCGCCGTGTCTGCTAGGAGTTTCCGGAAGACGGGGACCTCGGCACATGGGCAGCCATAGGTTTCCACTGCCAACGGTAAGAAGCCCACCGTTTCGGGTCTGTTCGCGTAGTGCTTAATCTTTTTATCGGCCTGCTCTCTAGCCGCCCATCCCCTGCCTTTCTGTGCCTCTAGATCCCGGGTGCTGATGGGATCCGTCACTGTTACATCACACACCCAAACTGCTCCACTGCTCCTGTCCATCATGGTGAAGTCGGTCGTCTGCTCCTCAATGGGACAATATGCGGCCGACTCACTATGGACTATGAACCCTGCATCCTGAGCCATGCTGATGCACGCATCTCTGAGCTCATTGTGGGCGTTGGTCCTATGCTTGCCTGTGCCGCAGCGAAGGAGGTGGTTTGGGAGGCGGGGATCTATGATTGCTGTGTGATCCGCGCAGTCACAGTTTTTGGGGGTAGAGAATGGCAAGCCGAGGCGAAATCTGACGGCGTTGGCGAAATGCCCCTGCCCAATGCGCCGTGTTGCTGCTATGGGTATTGCTGTCAACCAATCCCCCGTGCCGTATCCCGTTAATGAGAACATCCGCTGCGTGTGGCCCGCTAGCGGATTCGGCTGCATGCCCCTCGTTTCTTCGACCTGCACCGCGTACCGGCTACCGTGGACTTGCAAGGCGAGCGCGTGCTGTAATTTGACATCCGTACGCTTAAGTCGCTCTCGTTCCAGCAGCTCCCTCCCGTCGGTCGGTAGAGCTGTTTCGCACTCAGCGAGCCAGGAGTGAAGTGGCGTGCTCTCATCTCTAGGCGGTAGCATATGGTTGCGCGCGCGAGTCAGTGCAGATTCCGGGGCTAGCGCGAGCGAGGAGAAGAACAGTGACGCCTGTGTGAAGCTTGCCACGAAACCATACACTCCCTCTATGAGAGGGTCTGTGATGCCGACCCCCCCAAGCGACGGAGGGAGTGACGCCTGGGCCCATACTCATGTCTGTTTTACTCTACCCGCCGGGACGCGAATGTTGCACGAAGTGAGCAGGGCCGTAAGGAGGTCCCGTCCCCATTGGGTCCATGTATCCCGGGCGAGGAGATTGAGGGGAGTCGTCCGTGTGAGATACGCCACTCGCCGGGAGATGCAGTGCGTGATCAGCAGTGATGCTACTTGTGGGTCGGCTTGTTCGAGGAGTGGTAGTGGTTTCGCCATCTCCCCAAGCTGCCCGGCCAAGAACGCCGCTGCACCGTCAGCCGGCCCGATGAAGCCGCCAAGCAGCCGAACGCCGTCCTCGCAGAACGGGACTCCTGGAGGCAGCTGCGTTGCATCGCACGGCACCGCTCTCCATGCCGTACACTTTTGCGGGTTGTGTCTCAGGCCCAGTAATTCCAGCTTGGTGGTGAAATGTGTGAAGGCAGCTACAGTGGCTCGTGGGTCTCCCACAAATGTCACATCGTCCGCATATGCCAAACAAAGCACATCGGGATGTGTTGCTGCAGTGTCGCAAAGTGTAGGATGAATCCCAGCCGCGAACAGGAGTGGGCCCAAGGGGTCTCCCTGCCGAACGCCCCGTTTGCTACTCAGAGGTTCGCTCGCGAAGTTTGCGTCGAGGTGCAGGTGAGACGGGTTACCGTAGGTCAGTTTAACCAATGGTAGCAGTGGTGACAAGTTCGGCTTGTCGCGAAATGCTATTGAAAGCGTTGGCGATGTCGGTCTGCAGTACCAGGCTGTTCGGGTTGGAGTCCACGAATGCCCGGGCGGCGTGGATTGCTGCTTCCGCCCCACCTGGCATAGCCACGCCGTACTGTAGGGGCAGGAAATGTTCCCGGGCTGCTTCGCCCATAACCAAAAGCGCAGCCTTTGCAGCTAGCCGCGTGAGGCATTCACCTATTGCAATTGGCCGGGCCCCTCCTCCAGGCTTGGCCAAGGCTATGAGTCGGGATGCTGTCAGTAGGTCTGCTACCGAGGCAGGTAGGTTTCCCCCCAGAATTGTGTTAACCAGGGCGTGCAAATGGGTGCTGACTGATGCATTTGTTACTGCCGCGTTGCGCAGATGCTCGAATGCCGTCCCTGACGGTCCGGCTCCCACCCCATTCTCGCAGCGCCCAAGGAGCTTCACAAATTCAGCGTGGGAAATGCACAGTTTTCTGGCGTCAGTCTCCTGCCAGGTCAGCGACTCGTTCCCTGCGGGCGGGTGTTTCTGGCGAAGTTCGTGCAGGATTTCTGGGCTGGGTGTGCAGACGGGCGTTGACTCAAGCGCCAGCACGGCTCGGCGCAGGCTGCCACGTTTCGCCAACCCCTCGGCTCGACTCAAGACACCTGTCGTATCGGGTTGGTGGCGTGGAGGCGGAGGAGTGTTGACCGCGTTTACTGCGTCCTGGTACAGTTGGACCCATTCGCCACGCTAGAAAGCCCGGAGCCGGGCCTTGATTTGTGGCCAGTTTGGGTGCTTTGGCGAGGCTTGGCGAAGTGTCAGAGGCGGGAGAAAAAGCAGCAGTCACCATCCTGCTTCGAAGTCCGGGTTTCGCGAGAGGTGGTGTAGCGGGGTCAGGAGAGCCAGCGAAAATAACTGGCACAGGTTTGGCGGTAATCATCGTCGCGACAATGTTGGTTGGCGGCTGTCGCGTAGGGCTGAAACATCCCAGTTAACAATGTCAGCGAACTTATTGTCCATCTATGCCAACTCTTCTGGCGAAAAATAGCGAGGGAGCCGGGGGGCGTCGTGAGCAGCGGGGTGGTTTGAGGCGGTCCGATTTCTTTGTGCGCGCCGCGGTCTCGTTGATTGGGGCTGAGTTGGAATCACATCCCTTCGATCTGCATCGGACGGTCCTTCTTGCCTCCGCGCTCCAGCCGAAGGTACCTGGTCTGCATCTGGACCTCTCCTTCCTGCCCTCGCCCTTGTGATCTCTGCTCCATCCGATACTTCATTCTCACTCTCCGGCAGTTCCTCTTCCCTATATGTAGGATCCGCTCTCTCCTCGACCTCATTAGCCGCCACCAGCGCGATTAAAGTTCTTCGACCTGCTGCTTGGTACCCGTTCTCCGGACCTCCGCCTGCTCCGCTAACTACCTGGCTTCTGTCTCCGCGTGCCTCTCTCGCCCGTGATGGTGATTGCCGGTGGGCTTGAGCCGTTGCCAGAGCGCGTTGACGCCGGGTCGGCAGTGGTCGCCAAGCCTCTGTCTGAGCCCGGAAAGGCGACCACGGCATCGAAGCCCCCTGTGCCGCCGGCTCCGCGGCCCGCGACAACAACCTCTGAAATGCCTCCTCCCCTCGGACCCGCGGCCCCCCTCGTCCAGCCTGCGCCTGGTCCATCTGCCCCGGTTGCCGCTCCGTGTGCTGCGGCAACTGCTGCTCATCTGTCCGTCCCTGCTGCTGCGGCTGCGGCTGATCCCCAGGCATCACCGGTTGCCCCGCCGGCGACTGTCTCTGCTGGGGTCGTCGCTGATTTCCCGGCTCTCGAGTCTGCTGTACCCGTTGTACCTCCTGCTGCCGTCCCCGAGTCGCCGGCACCGGCCTCCGCGATGTCCCCGATGGCAGGTCCGCCACCACTGGCGGCCCGGCCCTGTTGGCTGTAACCTCTGCGGCAGGTCAGTCCGCCCCTGCTGTGATGCCGCTGGCCCCGGCGGGTCAGCCGTCACGCCCCCCGTCACCGGACCGACGCCTGTCTCGCCCCCATTCCCCCGCGCCTCACCAGGAGCGCAGGTCGTCACGTCGCCGGCGTGATTCTCCACAGTGATACCACCAGCAGTCTCACTGGCCCGCTCATCCCGGTGGTCAGGGGGACTGGCGTGGTCCCCGCGGGCGCGGTGGTGGTGGGGCGTACCGCCCGCCTGTGACGATGGCGGATCTTCAGCGGGAGGTGTCAAGGGCAGTGCGCCAGGAACGGGCGGCGCAGAGTCAGGACAGTTCGATGCGCGCTTCGCCAGCCCATGAGGCTCCTCGCCTGGCTGCGCTCCCCTTGAGTCCGCCGCAGGTCGCTGCACCCCTACCACAGGTTCACGTCCCGCCGGCTCCTGCTCCCGCCGCCGCGGCGCCTGCTCCTGGTTCCCGTCTCCAGCTGCCGCGTGTTCCGCCTGTTGCGAGAGTGGAGTTCGTGGCCGCAGGTGGAGGCAAGGCGGCGGCTCAGTATTCACACCAAGTTGCTGCTGATGAGCCGCTTCATTTCCTGGCGGAGGCACTCCAGCCTCCGCAGAGACGCGTTCCCGAGGCAACCCTCGGCCAGCTCCACCGCCTCGCGGAGGGTCTCCACGCTTTGCTGCTAATTCAGGTCCTCGCTCACTCGTCACTCCCCGTGATCCCTCCTGAGACCTTTCGTGCCCGCCAGCGAGAGAGTTGCCAGGACGCGGCGGACCAGCTCGCGGTGCTGCTGGCGCCCGTGCTGGCTGCGCCCGCAGAGGGTGGCGCTGCTGCTGCGGGACAGCTTGACGAGGCTGTCCGGGGCTTGAGGCGGCACTTCCGCGCAGGATCTGGAGCCGCGGCGATCGGCGCAAGCACGCTTGTGGTCCGGGAGCTGTGGCGCTCCCTGACGGGCCTTCTTCACGCCCTTGGAGCTCACCGCATGTAGACGCGGGCTCCGTTTGCCCCATGCTTGGTTTGCTTGGCTAGGCTACCGTAGCAAATGCCATGCTTGTACTGCCTTTGATTATGAACCACTGTGTGTGTTGTCACTTGCCGTTCCCTCACGCGCGACCGAAGGCCGCGCTCTCGAAGTAGCGAAAAAAATCTGCACCAACTTAGCAATGAGATGAAGAGGCCCAGAGGGGCTTCTTATATAGCTCGCAAAGGAGAGGGCAGAGGGCTAAAGGGGAGAGGGCAGAGGCTAGGATCCTCTCTCTCTCTCGCTCTCTCGAAGTAGCGAAAAAAATCTGCACCAACTGAACAATGAGATGAAGAGGCCCAGAGGGGCCTCTTATATAGCTCGCAAAGGAGAGGGCAGAGGGCTAAAGGGGAGAGGGCAGAGGCTAGGATCCTCTCTCTCTCTCTCTCGCTCTCTCGAAGTAGCGAAAAAATTCTGCACCAACTGAACAATGAGATGAAGAGGCCCAGAGGGGCCTCTTATATAGCTCGCAAAGGAGAGGGCAGAGGGCTAAAGGGGAGAGGGCAGAGGCTAGGATCCTCTCTCTCTCTCTCGCTCTCTCGAAGTAGCGAAAAAATTCTGCACCAACTGAACAATGAGATGAAGAGGCCCAGAGGGGCCTCTTATATAGCTCGAAAAAGGAGAGGGCAGAGGGCTAAAGGGGAGAGGGCAAAGGCTAGGATCCTCTCTCTCTCTCGCTCTCTCGAAGTAGCGAAAAAATTCTGCACCAACTGAACAATGAGATGAAGAGGCCCAGAGGGGCCTCTTATATAGCTCGCAAAGGAGAGGGCAGAGGGCTAAAGGGGAGAGGGCAGAGGCTAGGATCCTCTCTCTCTCTCTCTCGCTCTCTCGAAGTAGCGAAAAAATTCTGCACCAACTGAACAATGAGATGAAGAGGCCCAGAGGGGCCTCTTATATAGCTCGCAAAGGAGAGGGCAGAGGGCTAAAGGGGAGAGGGCAGAGGCTAGGATCCTCTCTCTCTCTCTCTCGCTCTCTCGAAGTAGCGAAAAAATTCTGCACCAACTGAACAATGAGATGAAGAGGCCCAGAGGGGCCTCTTATATAGCTCGCAAAGGAGAGGGCAGAGGGCTAAAGGGGAGAGGGCAGAGGCTAGGATCCTCTCTCTCTCTCTCGCTCTCTCGAAGTAGCGAAAAAATTCTGCACCAACTGAACAATGAGATGAAGAGGCCCAGAGGGGCCTCTTATATAGCTTGCAAAGGAGAGGGCAGAGGGCTAAAGGGGAGAGGGCAGAGGCTAGGATCCTCTCTCTCTCTCTCTCGCTCTCTCGAAGTAGCGAAAAAATTCTGCACCAACTGAACAATGAGATGAAGAGGCCCAGAGGGGCCTCTTATATAGCTCGCAAAGGAGAGGGCAGAGGGCTAAAGGGGAGAGGGCAGAGGCTAGGATCCTCTCTCTCTCTCTCTCGCTCTCTCGAAGTAGCGAAAAAAATCTGCACCAACTGAACAATGAGATGAAGAGGCCCAGAGGGGCCTCTTATATAGCTCGCAAAGGAGAGGGCAGAGGGCTAAAGGGGAGAGGGCAGAGGCTAGGATCCTCTCTCTCTCTCTCGCTCTCTCGAAGTAGCGAAAAAATTCTGCACCAACTGAACAATGAGATGAAGAGGCCCAGAGGGGCCTCTTATATAGCTCGCAAAGGAGAGGGCAGAGGGCTAAAGGGGAGAGGGCAGAGGCTAGGATCCTCTCTCTCTCTCTCTCGCTCTCTCGAAGTAGCGAAAAAAAATCTGCACCAACTGAACAATGAGATGAAGAGGCCCAGAGGGGCCTCTTATATAGCTCGCAAAGGAGAGGGCAGAGGGCTAAAGGGGAGAGGGCAGAGGCTAGGATCCTCTCTCTCTCTCTCTCGCTCTCTCGAAGTAGCGAAAAAATTCTGCACCAACTGAACAATGAGATGAAGAGGCCCAGAGGGGCCTCTTATATAGCTCGCAAAGGAGAGGGCAGAGGGCTAAAGGGGAGAGGGCAGAGGCTAGGATCCTCTCTCTCTCTCTCTCTCGCCCTCTCGAAGTAGCGAAAAAAATCTGCACCAACTGAGCAATGAGATGAAGAGGCCCAGAGGGGCTTCTTATATAGCTCGCAAAGGAGAGGGCAGAGGGCTAAAGGGGAGAGGGCAGAGGCTAGGATCCTCTCTCTCTCTCTCTCTCTCGCTCTCTCGAAGTAGCGAAAAAATTCTGCACCAACTGAACAATGAGATGAAGAGGCCCAGAGGGGCCTCTTATATAGCTCGCAAAGGAGAGGGCAGAGGGCTAAAGGGGAGAGGGCAGAGGCTAGGATCCTCTCTCTCTCTCTCGCTCTCTCGAAGTAGCGAAAAAATTCTGCACCAACTGAACAATGAGATGAAGAGGCCCAGAGGGGCCTCTTATATAGCTCGCAAAGGAGAGGGCAGAGGGCTAAAGGGGAGAGGGCAGAGGCTAGGATCCTCTCTCTCTCTCTCGCTCTCTCGAAGTAGCGAAAAAAATCTGCACCAACTGAACAATGAGATGAAGAGGCCCAGAGGGGCCTCTTATATAGCTCGCAAAGGAGAGGGCAGAGGGCTAAAGGGGAGAGGGCAGAGGCTAGGATCCTCTCTCTCTCTCTCTCAAGCGGTCCTTCATTGATATGGCAGAAAGGTACACACATACAGGTTCATAAGCATGTAAGTTCCAGCCTATTCCTTTTAGAGTTCCACAGGTGGCTCTAAAACAGCAAAGCAATCCGCTAGGTGTAGTTCATGGCCAATACCCCCCACCGGGGGGTTCTCAGCTGCTGCCGCCTCACCCAATTTCATGAGTAGGCCCACCGACTGTGCTCTCTGAAGAGCAACCGACCACCGCTGCCTGAACTGATGCAGAAACTTAGCGGCATGATAAGAGTTAGAATCGGCGTTGAAGTGGCGCCGAGCCGCCGTGTCTGCCAGGAGTTTCAGGAAGACGGGGACCTCTGCACACGCGCAACCATATGTCTCCACCGCCAGTGGAAAGAAGCCGACTGTCTCAGGTCTGTTCGCATAGTGTTGAATCTTTTTGTCTGCCTGCTCTCTGGCCGCCCATCCTCTGCCTTTCTGCGCCTCTGGGTCCCGAGTGCTGATGGGGTCTGTCACAGTTACATCACACACCCAAACCGCCCCGCTGCTCCTGTCGGTCATGGTGAAATCGATCGTCTGCTCCTCGATGGGACAATGGGCGGCCGACTCACTGTGGACTATGAAACCCGCGTCCTGCGCCATACTAATGCAAGCATCCCGGAGCTCGTTATGGGTGTTGATGCGATGCTTGCCGGTGCCGCAGCGAAGGAGGTGGTTTGGGAGGCGGGGGTCCGTGATTGCGGTGTGGTCCTAGCAGTCACAGTTTTTGGGGGTGGAGAAGGGCAACCCAAGCCTGAATCTGACGGCATTGGCAAAGTGTGCCGGTCCAATGCGCCTCGTCGCTTCTATAGGCATCGCCGTCAGCCAGTCCCCCATGCGATAGCCCGTTAGAGAAAACATCCGCTGCGTATGGCCCGCAAGCGGATTCAGCTCCATGTCCCTCGTCGCCTGTACTTGCACAGCGTAACGGCTACCGTGGACCTGTAGGGCGAGGGCGTGCTGCAGCTTGACGTCCGTCCGTTTAATACATTCCCGATGCAGCAGCTCACGCGCGTCAGAAGGCAGGGCGGTTTCGCATTTGGCGAGCCAGGAGTGTAGCGGCCTGCTCTCGTCTCTAGGCAGGAGCATATGGCCGCGCGCGTGAGACAGTGCGGAGTCCGGGGCTAGCGCGAGCGCGGAGAAGAGCAGCGCCGCTTGCGTGAAGCTTGCGACAAAACCGTAAACTCCCTCGACGAGAGGGTCTGTATTGCCTACTCCACCAAGAGAGGGGGGCAGGGACGCCTGAGCCCATACGCGCGACTGTTCTGCTCTGCCTGTCGGAGCGCAAATGTTGCACGAGGTAAGTAGTGCCATGAGGAGGACACGGCCCCACTCCGTCCATGTATCCCGGGAGACGAGATTGAAGGGGGTTGTTCGAGTGAGATACGCCACGCGCCGAGAAATACAGCGCGTGATCAGCAGCGAGGCGACCTGTGGGTCGGCCTGCTCGATGAGCGGCAATGGTTTCGCCAAGTCCCTCAGCTGCCCCGCCAAGAACGTGGCTGCCCCGTCGGCCGCCCCTATAAAACTACCCAACAGACGGACGCCGTCCTTGCAGAACGGCACCCCTAGAGGCAGCTCAGTTGAATCGCACGTGGCAGCGCTCCATGCGGTACACTTTTGCGGGTTGTGTTTCAAGCAGGGCCGTCGGCTGCTGATCGAACGGGTGGGAATCCAACTTGACAGCAATCAGCGAGATCGAGCCGCGCTCGAAGAAATCAAACCGCATTATTCCACCATGCGTCAGTCGCGACCCCGCAGCTTCCCCGCTATTTTTCGCCAGAGGAGTTGGCAGAGAGGAGCGACATGTTCGCTGACATCGCGAACTGGGATGTTTCCGCCCTCTGCGACAGTCGACAACCGCCACTGTCGAGACGATTACCGCCAAATTTGTGCCAGTTATTTTCGCTGGCACTCCTGACTCCACTACACCACCTCTCGCGAAACCCTGATTCCGAGGCCGGTTGGCGACTACTCCTTTTCCTCCCGCGATTGACCCTTCGCCAAGCTTCGCCAAAGCACCCAATCTGGCCGCAAATCAAGGCCCGGCTTCGGGCTTTCCAGCGTGGCGAGTGGACGCAGCTCTACCAGGACGCAGTAAACGCGGTCAACACCCCTCCACCCCCGCGTCACCAACCCGACGTGACAGGTGTACTGAGTCGAGCGGAGGGGTTGGCAAAACGTGGCAGTCTGCGCCGAGCCGTGCTGGCGCTCGAGTCAACACCCGTCTGCACACCAAGTCCAGAAATCCTGGACAAACTTCGCCAGAAACACCCGCCAGCAGGGGCAGAGTCGATGACTTGGCAAGCATCCGACACCCGTCCCCTGAGCATTTCCCACGCTGAATTTGCGAAGCTCCTTGGGCGATGCGATAATGGCGTGGGGGCCGGACCATCTGGCACTGTCAAACATTATATATGTTATTGTTCTTCTTGGGTTGACGACGAGGCTACGCAGCGGTCGTCACAGGGTTACACCTTCAATCTTGGCTCTGGTTCAGTTTCTTGGCGTTCTACACGTTCGTCTTCAGTTCTCAGCTCCAGTTGTGAGGCTGAGATCTACGCCACAGCCATGGCTGCACAGGAGTTACGCTGGCTCACGTACCTGCTGACCGACTTGGGAGAGCCGCCTCGTTCTCCTCCAGTGCTGTACGTCGACAACAAGGCTGCCATTGCCTTGTGTGAGGAGCACAGACTGGAGCACAGAACGAAGCACATCGCTCTGCGTTACTTCCTGGCTCGAGAGTTGCAGCAGCGTGGTCAGCTTCGTCTGCGTTACGTGGCCACTCGGGCCAACACTGCTGATATATTCACCAAGGCACTTCAGTCTGGTGATCATCAGCGCTTCTGCACTATGCTAGGGCTTGTGCCCACTTTTCCTTACTTGCTGTAGGCCTTGCTTGTACTGTGATCTATATATATATATACCTGCATGCTTGCATTGCTAGGTAGAGATCACTGTGATGTTTGTGTTGCATATATGCCTCTGCATGTGAACTGGCCCTGTGGCCCCTTTGCTTGTGCTCAGTGTGTGGTGACTTTGTGATCCACTCTGAGCTTGCGTTGTCTTTCTTGACTGGTCTTGTGACCCCTTGCTCTCCCCCACTTAGCCTATGGGGGTGTGTCAAACATTATATATGTTATTGTTCTGTAGGCTATAGTGGGTTTAGCCTTAGGGGGTACAACACTCTAGGCGACGCGGCAGTAACCAATGCATCCGTCAGCACCCATCTGCACGCCCTGGTAAACACAATTCTGGGGGGAAACCTCCCAGCCTCGGTGGCAGACCTGCTCACAGCATCTCGACTCATAGCCCTGGCCAAGCCTGGAGGAGGTGCCCGACCTATCGCGATCGGGGAATGCCTGACGCGCCTGGCTGCCAAGGCTGCGCTCTCGGTCATAGGCGACGCTGCACGGGAACACTTCCTACCCCTACAGTACGGCGTGGCGGTGCCAGGAGGGGCGGAAGCGATAATTCATGCCGCCCGAACGTACGTGGACGGCCACCCCAACAGCCAGATACTGCAGACCGACATCGCGAATGCTTTCAACAGCATTTTGCGACAGTCCATCGCAGCCACGTTACAAGAACCCACCCTGTCGCCGCTACTACCACTGGTTCGCCTGACCTACGGTAACCCATCGCGGCTGTACCTGGATTCGCACTTTGCGAGCGAACCCCTGCATAGTGAACGAGGCGTTCGCCAGGGCATTAGCTGCTACTAGAGCTATTAAAGCCCGACGCCCTGCCGCCTGATACCCGTTCTCCTGTCCTCCGCCTGCTCCGCTAACCGCCTGGCTCCTTTCTCCCTGAGCCCCTCGTCCGCGCGATGGTGATTGCCGGTGCGTCTGAGCCGTCGCCAGAGCTCGTTGCCTCCTGGTCGGCAATGGTCGCCAGGCCTCAGTCTGAGCCCGAAAGGGCGACCACGGCGACGAAGCCCCCTCTGCCTCCGGCTCAGAAGCCCTCGACAACATCCTCTGAAAAGATTCCTCACCCCGGACCCGTGGCTCTCCTTGTCGCGGATGCGCCTGGTTCAACTGCGACGGTTGTCGCTCAGACTCCTGCAACTGCTGCTGCTGTGCCATCCGCCCCGGCTGTGTCGGCTGAACCCCGGGCGTCCCCTGCTGCGCCGCCGGAGTCTGTCGCCGACCCCTCGGCTCCCTTGCCTGCGGGACTTGCTGCCGCGCCTGAGTTGCCGACTCCTGCCTCTGCCTCGTCCCCGCTGGCGGCGTCCGCCACCACTGGCGGCCCAGCCTCGTTGGTTGCACCGCCGGTTGGGGGTCCGGCTGCACCTGTTGTGCCACCGACTGCTCCTGTGGCGCAGCTGTCTCGCCCGCCGTCTCCTGGCCGCCGCCCATCTCGCCCTCATTCTCCCGCTCCCCAGCAGGATCGTCAGTCCTCACGGCGCCGGCGCGATTCTCCTCGTCGCCCGCATCAGCAGGCCCAGTGGCACGCAAACCACGGCGGCCGCGGTGGCTGGTGGGGTCCCCGCGGTCGCGGAGGTGGTGGGGCGTACGATCCGCCCGTGAGGATGGCGGATCTGCAGCGGGCGGTGTCAACTGCAGTGCGTGAGGAGAGGGCCGCCCTGACCCAGGGGAGCTCTCACGCTGTCGTGGCACGTGCTGCTCCTCGACAGGCTGTACTTCCCGAGGATCCGCCGCCTGCTGCACCCGCCCCTCATCAGATTCCGGCCCCGTCGGCTCCCGCTGTTTCTGCCTCTGCTCCTGTTCCTGGGTCTCGGCTTCGTCTCCCGCCCGTTCCGCCTGTGGCGGGTGTTGAATTTGTGGCCGCGGGTGGCAGTCGGGGTGGAGGCACTGGCGCTGGCCAGAGACAGCAGCAGCAGCGTCCCCGTGAGGCCCTTACACCCCACCAGCTTCATGAGTGCCTTACTCAGCGTGGGACGTCTAGGGGTAGTGGTCGCTGCCCGTATGTCATTCGCACATCTCACCTCGCTGGTCACATATGCGGGAAGTTCCACACTCAGCACAGCTGCTTCTCCCGCCTTGACGACGCCTGGCGTGAGGAGAGGGGCGAGGAGGTCAAGCGCCCTCGCTGGCATGAGCTGCTTAAGGCTGGTGTAGACATCTTTGTTCTTGACTATGATGATATCCTTGCTGCCATGTATGCATTGACTGTTAGTGCGGAGGGAGACTGTTACTTGTGTGTGCCGCTTGACCCAGGTATAGAGGCTGCTGCCTTAGGTGCGAGCGAGTCTGCTCTCTCAGGTCGCTCCTTGTCGCACCAAACTCTTCTCTGGCACCACCGTCTGGGTCACCCCTCCTTGCCACGCCTTCGTGGCATGCACCGTCGCCTCCTTGTGTCTGGTCGTCCCAGGTCTCTCCCTCCCCTCCCTGCCTCGCCTGCGCCGCCCTGCCTTCCTTGTGTCGAGGGGTGGCAGCATGCGGCTCCTCACTCCTCCTCGTTTCCCCCGACAGAGGCTCCCCTGCACACCCTCCATATGGACGTGTGGGGCCCAGCCCGCGTTCGTGGACAGGGCGGCGAGCGGTACTTTCTGCTGGTTGTCGGCGACTACTCGCGTTACACCACGGTCTTCCCCTTGCGCACCAAGGGTGAGGTCCCTGCTGTCTTGATCCCTTGGATCCGAGCAGTTCGTCTCTAGCTCCGCGAGCGGTTCCGCCAGGACCTCCCTGTCCTGCATCTGCACTCTGACAGAGGTGGCGACTTCTCCTCCGACCTCTTGCGGGCCTTCCGCCAGGGGGAGGGCATCCTCCAGTATTTCACGCTTCCGGGCTCACCGCAGCAAAATAAGGTTGCTGAGCGCCGCATTGGCTTGGTCATGGAGATCGCTCGTACCTCCTTGATCCATGCGGCGTCTCCCCATTTTCTGTGTCCGTTTGTGGTCCGGTACGCCGCGCAGCAACTCAACCTCTGGCCCCGTGTCTCTTTGTCGGAGTCCTCGCCCACACTGCGTTGGACGGGAGAGGTTGGCGATGCGTCGGTGTTCCAGGTCTGGGGTGCTCGTGCCCTTGTCCGCGATACGTCCGCGGAGAAGCTCTCCTCCCGCACCATTCCCTGCGTCTTCCTCGGCTTTGTCCCTAACGCGCCTGGCTGGCAGTTTTACCACCCCACCTCGCGTAGTGTTCTGTCCTCTCAGGACGTCACCTTTGACGAGTCGGTTCCTTTCTACCGTCTCTTCCCCTACCGCACTGCCCCTCTCCCTCCCCCGCCGCTTTTCCTCGCTCCAGGTCCCCCTCCGGTAGACCCCCTCCCCTCTTAGGGTCCTGCTCCTTCAGGTGTCTCTCAGGTAGACCCGCTCCCCTTGGCTGAGCATGTAGAGGTCACTAGCGACTCAGGTGCTGCTGCGGGTGGTGCTGCTCGGGGTGGTGCGTCTGGGGGTGCTGAGCCTGTGCGTGAGGTGCTGGGAGGTGCGGAGCCTGGGGGTGCTGAGCCTGCGAGTGCGGAGCCTGGGGTGCTGAGCCTATGAGTGCGGAGCCTGGGGGTGCTGAGCCTACAAGTGCGGAGCCTGGGGGTACTGAGCCGGAGGCTGCCGAGTCTGGGGGTGCTGAGTCTGCTGGCGTTTCTCCGGGTCTCTTTTCACGACGGGGGCCTCTCTCACCACAGCAGCTACGAGAGTGGCTTACGTGGCGTGCCCGCCTGAGGAGTCGGGCTGCTGGAGCTGGAGGTCCTGCTGCTGGAGGTGCTGCTGTTCGAGGTGCTGCGGTTGGAGCTGCTGGAGCTGCTCGTCGTGGAGGCGCTGAGAGTGCTGGTGTTTCTGGTTCTGGAGGTGCTCGTACTGGAGGTACTGGAGCTGCCAGGACTGGTGGTGCTGCTGGAGCTGGAGGTGCCGGTTCTGGGAGTGCCGCTGTTGGAGGCACTGGAGCAGGAGGCCCTGGAGCTGGTGCTGTCGACCCTGGAGTTGGAGACCCTGGAGCTGGAGGTTCCGGTTCTGGAGGCCCTGGAGCTGGAGGTGCTGGAGCTGGAGGCGTTGGCACTGGAGGCGTCGGGGCTGGCGGCCTTGGAGCTGGAGCTGCTGGTCCTGGAGGTGCTAGTACTGGCCGTAATGGAGCTGCCGGTGCTGGTGGTGCTGCTGGTGCTGGAGGTGCTAGTGGTACTGGCACTGCTGGTCCCGGAGGTGCTAGTACTGGAGGTGCTCGAGCTGCCGGAGCTGGTGGCGCTGCGGGCTCTGGAGCTGGAGGAGCTGGCGCTGGAGGCGATGGAGGTTCTAGAGCTGCTGGAGGCGCTTGAGCTGCTGGTGCCCGTACTGGAGGTGTTGGTGCTGCATAGCAGCGCCTGTTCTTCGCTCCGCCGTCACCGTCGTCTCTGCCACTGCCTGACTCCGTGCTTTGTCAGGTTCTTAGCCTCCCGTCTTCTACTTGCCTCCCGTTACAGCCAGGCTCTCCACTCCCTGCTCCTTCTCCTTACACTGAGCAGACAAAAACGCTTATAGAGCGTCGTGAGTCTGCGTCTCGTCCTGCCTCGCCTGTTCACGCTGGTCGCACTGGTCGTCTTGTTCCTCGTGAGCGTCCTCCTCCTGTCCCCGGCACGCACGCTATGACACTTCGTCCTTCCTCTGCTCCACAGCGTGTTCCCCTGCCGTCTCCTCCTGCGTCCTCTCTTCCTGCCGGTCCGGACCCTGAGTCTGACTTAGTTCGTACTGCCAGTCCTACTGTCACGCGTCTCCTAGCCACTGTTGTCACTGACCCTTCGTTTGAGTCCACTGCTGCGTCTGCCTTAGTCGCTGAGCTTGATGACTTTGCTGCTGCTCGTCGTCTCGACTACGCCGCTACTCTTGTTGCTGAGTCCGAGTCTGCCTGTCCTCCATCCGTCGGGGGTGAGCGTGCTCTTGGCACGGACGTCCTTGAGGACAGGCAGGAGGACTTTGAGTGTTTTGCAGCTGCTGTACCCCATCTCTATCCATGCTGATTGCACCTGAGGGAGACCCGGATGCACCAGACATCCCGACCCCGTGCTCTTACGCAGAGGCGATTGAGGGTCCCTACTCCACAAAGTGGCAGTCAGCCATGGACGCAGAGATGGCATCCTGGAAGTCCACAGGCACTTACGTTGACGCAGTTCCCCCACCTGGGGCGTACATCGTCAGTGGCATGTGGATTTTCAGGGTGAAGCGGCCGCCGGGTTCTCCGCCTGTCTTCAAGGCGCGTTACGTTGCACGATGCTTCAGTCAAAGACAGGGAGTTGACTTCTTCCAGACCTTCTCCCCTACCCCGAAGATGACCACTCTTCGGGTTCTGCTGCATGTCGCCGCTCAGCGTGACTACGAGCTTCACTCTCTTGACTTCAGCACAACTTTCTTGCAGGGCAGCCTGCACGAGGAGATCTGGCTGCGCTGCCCACCTGGCTTCACTAGGTCGTTTCCTCCAGGTACCCAGTGGAGCCTCCGGCGGCCAGTCTACGGTCTTCGTCAGGCGCCTCTCGAGTAGCACAACACACTGAGGACGACGCTTGCGGCTCTTGGGTTTGCTCCTTCGACTGCTAACCCGTCGCTGTCGCCGTTCTACATCCTCGTGTACGTCAACGACTTGGTCTTTGCCACTGCTGACACTGCTGGACTCGCCCACGTGAAGTCGGAGCTGCAGAAGAGACACACGTGCACAGACCTGGGTGAGCTGCGCAGCTATCTTGGCTTGCAGATCACCCGGGACAGAGCACGGCGCACCATTACCTTGACTCAGTCACACATGGTGCAGCAGGTCCTTCAGCGCTTCCGCTTCACGTACTCTTTGCCACAGTCCACTCCTCTGCCTACCGGTCACTCGCTCTCAGCTCTGCCTTCGGATGAGTCCGTAGAGCCGAGTGGCCCGTATCCAGAGCTTGTGGGCTGCCTCATGTACCTGATGACCTGCACTCGACCGGACCTTGCTTACCCTCTTAGCATCCTGGCACGCTACGTTGCGCCCGGGAGACACCGACCAGAGCTCTGGGAGGCCGCTAAGAGGGTGTTGCGCTACTTGTGCAGTACGTCGGGCATGGGGCTCGTACTCCCAGTACGAGCACCTCCGGGACCCGCGGCACCAGCACCCTCAGCAGCCGAAGAACCTCCAGCTCCAGCAGCACGCCTCCAGCGCCGGGCAAACCACTCGCGCAGCTCCTGTGGAGAGAGTGGCTCCCGCCGAGACGAAGCACCCGGAGAACCTCCAGGCTCAGCACCGCCAGACGCCACACGAGCAGGCCGAGCTCCCTCAGGCTCCGCACCCCCAGGCTCAGCACCTCCAGGCGTAGCACCCCCAGGCTCAGCACCCCCAGGCTCAGCACCCCCAGGCTCAGCACCCCCAGTAGTAGCACCCCCAGGCTCAGCACCCCCAGTAGTAGCACCCTCAGGCTCAGCACCCCCAGGCGTAGCACCCACACGCTCAGCACCCCCAGAGTCAGCACCCCCAGGCTCAGCACCCTCAGCAGCACCAGAGTCACCAGTAACCTCGACAGGCTCGACTGCGTCTACCTGGGACACACCTGAAGGGGCAGGACCCTGAGGGGGGAGGGGGTCTACCGGGGGGGGACCTGGCACAAGGAAGAGCGGTGGCGGGGGGAGGGACGGAGTGCGGTAGGGGAAGAGGCGGTAGTAGGGGACCGACTCGTCAAATGTGACGTCCTGGGAGGACAGAACACGGCGAGAGGTGGGGCGGTAGAACTGCCACCCTGGCGCGTCAGGGGGGAAGCCAAGGAAGACGCAAGGAGCAGCACGAGGGGACAGCTTGTCCGCAGACAAGTCGCGGACAAATGCCCGAGATCCCCAGACACGGAACGCAGACGCATCGCCAACCTTCCCCGTCCACAGCAAAGCTGGGGAGGTCTCCGGCATGGAGACCCTGGGCTGAAGGTTGATCTGATGCGCCGCGTACCGAACCGCAAACGGCCACAGAAAATGGGGGGGCAGCCGCATGCATCATGGACGTACGGGCGACGTCAATGCGGCGCTCAGCAATCCCATTTTGCTGTGGAGAGTACGGAAGCGTGAAGGTCTGGCGGATGCCTCGTGCACGACAGTAGGCTCGCAGAAGGCCAGAGGAGAACTCTCCACCTCTGTCAGAGTGCAGACGCAGAACAGGAAAGTCCGAGCCGAAGCTCTGCCTGAGCTGGAGACGAGCTGCGCGGATCCAGTCGATCAACACCTCAGTGACATCACCCTTGCTGCGCAAGGGGAAGACTGTGGTGTAACGCGAGTAGTCGTCAACCACCAGCAGGAAGTA
Organism: Closterium sp. Naga37s-1; assembly: GCA_947471745.1. Classification (NCBI taxonomy): domain Eukaryota; kingdom Viridiplantae; phylum Streptophyta; class Zygnematophyceae; order Desmidiales; family Closteriaceae; genus Closterium; species Closterium sp. Naga37s-1. The sequence goes on along the minus strand of CANJKZ010000777.1, from coordinate 3,155,255 downwards.
GCGCTCGTGAACCTGTCCACGGACGCGGGCCGGGCCCCACACGTCCATGTGAAGCGTCTGCAGCGGGGCCTCTGTCGGAGGAAACTGGGAGGAGTGAGGGGCAGCACGCTGCCGCCCCTCGACACAGGGGACGCAGGTAGGGCCAGGCCCCGGAGGAAGGGGAGGGAGGGACCGGGGAAGACCAGAGACAAGGACACGGGAGGCCATGCCTCGGAGATGAAGCAGGGAGGGGTGACCAAGGCGGTGGTGCCAGAGGAGAGTCTCGTGAGACAGGAGGCGACACGAACAGGGGGCAGACTCATGACCAGACCTGGACGCTGCAGCAAACACCTGACCCGACGCTGCTACCTGACCAGACGCAGTGACTGGAGGAGACGCAGTGGTCAGTGTGTACAGGCTCGACCCCGGCCGACGTGTAAACGTGGCCAGGTGTCGGCCTGTCCGAGCGTCCGTGTAGTGGGTCACCCGCTGACTCGCAGGAGTGAACTGGTGAACCCCCGCATCCTGTAGGTCAGCACCACTCACCAAGTTCGTAGAGAACGAGGGGAGGTAAAGACCAGACAGGGTGCCAGAGGGGGCCGCCGGACACGGGAGGACAGTGGAGAAGTGAGCAAGGACAGGATCCCCAGAGGGGTCTGCCAGAGAGACTGCAACTGGCCGGCCAAGTGGCGTGAGTGTGGTGCGGTCTCTAAAGAAGGAGCGAGAAGCCCCCGAGTCAAGGGTGAAGGTGTGGGAGGCCGAAGCCGACGCAGTACCTGAGAGAGCAGACTCACTAGCACCTAAGGGAGCAGACGCACGAGCACCTAGAGCAGCAGCCTCGCTAGCACCTAGAGCAGCAGCCTCACCAGTACCTAGAGCAGCAGTCTCAATGCCCGGGTCGGGCGGAAAACACCGGTAACAGTCACCCTCATCACTAATAGTCACAGCATACATGGCAGCAAGAATAGCATCAAAGTCAAGGTCAAAGACAGCTACACCCGCCCTAGACAGCTCGCCCCAGCGGGGGATCTCAGTGGCCTCAGGGAACTGGTGACGCCAAGCGTCCGTCAGGCGGCCAAAGCAGCGCTGGGTGGAGTGCGCACCCCCGCACTGCTCACCCGCGCGGTCGCCGGTGCGTAGGACGTAGGTGCACGGACCAGTACCCCCACCCCGCTGGCGTGCAGCGTACCACTCACGGAGCTGCTGAGGGGGGGGGGTGTCACGAGTGCGCTGCTGCCGCTGCTGCTGCTGCTGCTGGCGCTGACCACCACCGGAGCCGACCCTCTGCGCAGCGCCACCCCGACCAGCTCCACCTCCTCTGCCGCCGCCTCCTCCACCGCCGCCACCTCTGCCACCTCCGCTCCCACCGCCACCGCCGCCGTCGCCTCCGCCTCCACTGCCGCCACCGACACCTCCACCCCCGCCACCACTCCCACCACCACCCCCACCCCCTCCACTGCCTCCACCGCCACCTCCGCCACCCCCGCCAGCCCCTCCAGCACCCTTGCCCCCCTTGCCCTTGCCGGTGCGGCGTCTCCCGCTCGGGGCAGACGCAGCGCCGACCGACTCGAAACCAACGAGGTCGGCCGCAGCAGCAGAGGCAACAGAGGGCAAAAGGGGGGAGGGGGAACACCCCTCAAAGACGGGGGTGCGAGGGTCACCACGAGAGGCTCCTACAGCGACTATGCTCTTCTCTGCTGCTAGGAGGGCCTTCTCGAGGAGGTCAACGGTGAGAGTGATGGGGCAAACTGAGAGGAAGTGGTCCCTGACTACGCGAAGGGAGTCAGGGAGCCGGGTGACAATGTAGTAGAGGGTGATGTACATGGGGGGGGGGTTCTTGGCGCAGAATTCAGCAGGAAGCGCAGAGCGGTAGCGAGTGTCACTAGTGCAGAGGTGCGTAATGAGGTCAGCGACTGTGGGAAAGGCAGCAAGGTCAGGGAAGAGGTACGGTAGCATGAGGCGGCTCAGTGCAGCAGTGGCAGGGGAGGAGTAGCGCGCAACTACAGCGTCGTACAAGGTCTGAGCACTCTTGTACTGGCTAAAGTGCGCACGCTCAGAGGTAGGCAGGTGGCGACGCACAGCAAGACGTGCAGCAGCATCGCGTGTGGCCCACTGTGAGCGAACAGTGGCGTCGGCATCAGCAGCAGGGGCAGGAGAGGCACCAGAGGTGAGGTCAAAGAGGGAGAGACCGTCTGCCCTATCGCACTGTAGGAAAAGCTGCAGGTCATCTACCCAGACGTCAAAGTCAATGGCCCGACCCTCAGCGTCAAAAGCGAGGACACTAGGGGTAGCCATGACAGCAGTAGACTAGCAGCGCGAACAGTAGGGTAAGGGCAGTGCAGTGACAGAGGCGCTGCTCTTACCGGACAGGGCGGCTCGGGCGGCTCGGCGGCTCAGCGGCTCGGCAACTCGGCGGCTCGGGCGGCTCAGGCGGCTCGGCGGTACGGCGGCTCGGCAGCAACTGCGGCTCGGCGACTCGGCGGCTCGGGCGGCTCGGTAGCAACTGCAGCTCGGCGGCTCGGCGACCCGGCGGCTCGGGCGGCTCAGGTGGCGCGGCGGCTCGGGCGGCTCGGGTGGATCGGGCGGCTCGGCAGTAGCTCGGCGGCGCCGGCGGCTCGGTGGTGACGGCGGGGCCGCGTGGGGACGGCGGCGGGGCCGGGTGGAGCGGCGGCGGGGCCGGGTGGAGCGGCGTCGGGGCCGGGTGGAGCGGCGTCGGGGCCAGTAGAGGCGGCGCCGGGGCCGGGAAGGGCAGCTCCGGGGCCGCAGGGGTAGGCGATGGGGCCAGCAGAGGCGGCGCCGAGGCAGGGAAGGGCGGCGCCGGGGCCGCAGGGGTAGGCGACGGGGCCGCTAGGGCGGCTAGGAGGGGGGGTCGCGAGGGCGGCTTGAAGAGGCCGCGAGGGCGGCTAGAAAGGGCCGCGAGGGCGGCGTGAAAGGGCCGCGAGGGCGGCGCGACGCGAAGGAGCCGCGAGGGCGGCGGATCGGGGCCGCAAGGGCGGCGCGACGCGGCCGCTAGGGCGGCGCGACGTGAAGGGGCCGCGAGGGCGACGCGACGGGGCCGCTAAGGCGGCGCGACAGGGTCGAGAGAGGGGAGCGCGACTCGGGCAGTGTAGAGCGCGCTCCGGGCAGGAAAAAAAAAAGGTGGTGGGCCCTAGGAACAGTTCCCACAGGGGAACCTGCTCGATACCATGAGAAACTGAACGAGAATGGATTGACTAAGGGAAAGTTGGGTACAACAAATGCAAACCCTAGAAAACTGTACCCTATATGTGCTACCCCACTATAGCCTACAGTAGCTATGTCATATAAATCTGACAGAAGGAGCAAACCCAAGAGCCTCAGTGTGTCGTGCCACTCACAGGTCGCCTGGCGGAGACCGTAGACTGGCCGCCGGAGGCTCCACCAAGTACCAGGAGGAAACGACCCAGTGAAGCCAGGTGGGCGGCGCAGCCAGATCTCCTCGTGCAGGCTGCCCTGTAGGAAAGCAGTGCTGAAGTCAAGAGAGTGAAGCTCGTAGTCGCGCTGAGCGGCTATGTGCAGCAGCACCCGAAGAGTGGTCATCTTCGGGGTGGGAGAGAAGGTCTGGAATTAGTCAACTCCCTGTCGCTGACTGAAGCCTCGAGCCACGTATCGCGCCTTGAAGACAGGTGGAGAACCTGGTGGCCGCTTCACCCTGAAGATCCACATGTCACTGACGATGTTCGCCCCAGGTGGGGGAACCTCGTCGACGTAGGTGCCTGTGGACTTCCAAGAAGCCATCTCTGCGTCCATGGCTCTCTGCCACTGAGAGGAGTAGGGACCCTCTATCGCCCCTGCGTAAGAGCGCGGGGTCGGGATGTCTGGTGCATCCGGGTCTCCCTCAGGGGCAAGGAGCATGGACACGAGATGAGGTAAAGCAGCAGCAAAACACTGGAACTCCTCCTGCCTGTCCTCAAGGACGTCCGTGCTAAGAGCACACTCACCCCCGACGGACGGAGGACAGACAGACTCAGACTCAGCAACAAGACTAGCGGCGTAGTCTAGACGACAGTGATCAGCGAAGTCGACAAGCTCAGCAACTAAGGCAGACGCAGCAGTGGACTCAAAGGAAGGGTCAGTGACAACAGTAGCCAGGAGACGCGTGACAGTAAGACTGGCAGCACGAAGGGAGTCAGACTCCGGGTCAGCAAGAGCAGGAAGAGAGGACTCTGGAGGAGACGGCAAAGGGACACGCAGTGGAGCAGTGGAAGGACGCAGTGCCATTTGGTGCGTGCCTGGGACCGCAGGAGGACGCTGACGCGGAACACGACGACCAGTGCGAGTAGAACGAACAGGCGACGCGGGACGAGACTCAGGCTCGCGACGCTCAGCAAGACCTCCAGAAGGACCAGTGTAGGGAGAAGGAGCAGGCAGTGGGGAAGCCAGCTGTAACTGTGACTCGGACTGGACAGGCGGTGGACACTCTAAGGAAGGAGCAGGACCAGTAGAAGGCGGGAGACCAAGAACCTGCTCAAGGAGCGGAACGAAGTACGGCCGCGGCCGCGCAGCACCTCCAGAACCAGCAGGGACAGCACCAGCAGCCCCAGCGTCAGCTCCAACAGCTCCAGCAGCACCACCAGCTGCTCCAGTAGCGCAAACTCCAGCACCCACAGGAGCACCGCCTCCAGCAGCACCTCCAGCTCCAGCACCTCCAGCAGCTCCAGCTCCAGCAGGACTACCGGAAGACGAAGCAGCTCCAGCTCCAGTACCTCCAGCAGGACCTACTCCAGCAGCACCGCCAGCTCCAGCACCGCCAGCAGCTCCAGCACCAGTAGCACCACCAGGCCCAGCAGCTCCAGTACCTCCAGTACGAGCACCTCCGGGACCCGTGGCTCCAGCAGCCCCAGCAGCAGAAGGACCTCCAACAGCAGTAGAACCTCCAGCGCCGGGAGCACCACCAGCTCCAGCAGCACGGCTCCAGCGCCGATCAAACCACTCGCGAAGCTCCTGCGGAGAGAGTAGCTCCCGCCGGGACGAAGCACCCGAAGGACCTCCAAGCCCAGCACCGCCAGACTCCACACGAGCAGGCCCAACACCCTCAGGCTCCGCACCCCCAGACCCAGCAACCCCAGGCTCAGCACCCCCGGACTCAGCACCCCCAGGCTCAGCACCCCCAGACCCAGCACCCCCAGGCAACGCACGCTCAGGCTCAGCACCCCTAACAGCACCAGAGTCAACAGCTACCTTGACAGGCTCGACTGCGTCTACCTGGGACACACCTGAGGGGGCAGGACCCTGAGGGGGGAGGGGGTCTATCGGGGGACGACCTGGCGCGAGGAAGAGCGGCGGGGGGGGGGGAGGGGGGCAGCGCGGTAGGGGAACAGACGGTAGTAAGGAACCGACTCGTCAAACGTGACGTCCTGGGAGGACAGAACACGGCGCGAGGTGGGGTGGTAAAACTGCCAACCACGCGCGTCAGGGGGGAAGCCAAGGAAGACGTAGGGAACAGCACGGGAGGACAGCTTGTCCGCAGACAAGTCGCGGACGAAAGCTCGAGATCCCCAGACACGGAACGCAGACGCATCGCCAACCTTCCCCGTCCATCGCAGAGTAGGGGAGGTCTCCGGCATGGAGACCCGGGGCTGAAGGTTGATCTGATGCGCCGCGCACTGAACCGCGAACGGCCACAGAAAATGGGGAGCAGCCGCATGGATCATGGACGTACGAGCGACGTCCATGACCATGCCAATGCGGCGCTCAGCAATCCCATTTTGCTGCGGAGAGGCCGGAAGCGTGAACGTCTGGCGGATGCCCTCCGCACGACAGAAGGCTCGCAGAAGGTCGGAGGAAAACTCTCCACCTCTGTCGAAGTGCAGACACAGAACAGGAAAGTCCGAGCCGAAACTCTCTCTGAGCTGGAGACGGGCAGCGCGGATCCAGTCGATCAACACCTCAGTGACCTCACCCTTGCGGCGCAAGGGGAAGACTGTGGTGTAACGCGAGTAGTCGTCAACCACCAGCAGGAAGTAACGCTCGTGACCCTGTCCACGGATGCGGGCTGGGCCCCACACGTCCATGTGGAGAGTCTGTAGCGGAGCCTCTGTCGGAGGAAAATCGGAGGAGTGAGGAGCGGCGCGCTGCCGCCCCTCGACGCAGGGAACGCAGGTAGGGGCAGGCCCCGGGGGAAGGGGAGGGAGGGACCGGGGGAGACCAGAGACAAGGGCACGGGAGGCCATGCCTCGGAGACGAGGCAAGGAGGGGTGACCAAGGCGGTGGTGCCAGAGGAGAGTCTGGTGAGACAGGAGACGACACGAGCAGGGGGCAGACTCAGGACCAGACCTGGACGCTGCAGCAAAACACCTGACCCGACGCAGCTGCCTGACCAGACGCAGTAACCGGAGGAGACTCGGTAGTCAGTGTGTACAGTCTCGACCCCGGCTGACGGGTAAACGTGGCCAAGTGTCGGCCCGTCCGAGCACACGTGCAGTGGGTCACTCGCTGACTCGCAGGAGTGAACTGGTCAACCCCCCCATCCTGCAGGTCAGCACCACTCACCAAGTTCGTAGAGAACGAGGGAAGGTAAAGACCTGACAGGGAGCCAGACGGGGCCGCCGGACACGGTAGGACAGTGGAGTAGTGGGCAAGGACAGGACCCCCAGAGGGGTCTGCCAGAGAGACTGCAACCGGCCGACTAAGCGGCGTGAGTGTGGTGCGGTCTCGAAAGAAGGAGCGGGAAGCACCCGAGTCAAGGGTGAAGGTGTGCAAGACTGCAGCAGGCGCAGCACCAGAGAGAGCAGACTCACCAGTACCTGGAGCAGTAGACTCACCAGCGGATAGAGCAGCAGCCTCACCAACACCTGGAGCAGGAGACGCACGAGCACCTAGAGCAGCAGCCTCATTGGCACCTGGAGCAGGAGACGCACCAGCACCTAGAGCAGCAGCTCCACCAGCACCTAGAGCAGCAGACTGGATACCAGGGTCAGGCGGCACACACAGGTGACAGGCACCCTCAGCACTAGTAGACAATGCATACATGGCAGTGAGGATAGCATCATAGTCAAGAGCAAAGATATCTACCCTTTGCCTAAGCAGCTCCAGCCAGGAGGGGAGCTCAGCGTCGTCGCCAAACTCTGTACGCCAAGCGTCGCTCAGACGGGCGAAGCAGCGGGACTCTGTGTGACTAGGTGTCCCGCAAGGCTGACCAGTCTGGACACCCGTGCGAATGACGTACGGGCAGCGAGCAGTGTTCAGTGACCCTCTACTCTGAGCGTACCACTCACGAAGTTGCTGGGGCGAAAGAGCCTCGCGGGGACGACGCTGCAATTGCACCTGGCCACTACCAGAAGCTCCCGAACTACCCACTCTAGGGCGACTCGCACTACGGCCACCTCGACAACCCCAACTAGCGTACCACTCACGAAGCTGCTGGGGCGTGAGGGACTCGCGCGGACGACGCTGCAGCTGCACCGGGCCACTACAAGAAGCTCCCGAACTACCCACTCCAGGACGAGTCCCACTACGGCCTCCCCGACAACCCCAACTAGCGTACCACGCACGAAGCTGCTGGGGCGTGAGGGACTCACGCGGACGGCCCTGGAGCTGCATCTGGCCACGCCACGAGGAGCAGTAGCAGTAGTAGCAGCAGTAGTAGTAGCAGTAGGAGCAGTAAAAGCAGTAGTAGCAGTAGCAGCGGTAGCAGCGCGGGCAAGGCAGTGCTCACCAGTGGTGGGAAGGGCAGGCGCAAGACGGCGGCGACGGCGGGGCCGCTACAGCTGCAGGGCGGGGCCGCGACCGCAGCAGGGAGCTCCGCGGCAGTTGCTGCAGGGCGGGGCCGGGCCGCGACGGCAGCTGCTGCAGGGCGGGGACAGGGCCGCGACGGCCGCTGCTGCAGGGCGGGACAGGGCCGCGACGGCAGTTGCTGCAGGGTGGGGCAGGCCGGGACGGCAGCTGCTGCAGGGCGGGGCAGGGCCGCAACGGCAGCTGCTGCAGGGCGGGGCAGGGCCGCGACAGCAGCTGCTGCAGGGCTGGGCAGTCCGCGACGGCCGCTGCTGTAGGGTGGGGCAGGGCCGCGACGGCAGGATGCTGCAGGGCGGGGCAGGGGCGGCCGTCCCAAGGGCGGGCGCGGGGTAGGGCAGGGCGCCGCGGCGGGCAGGGGCGACGCCGCGCGGGTCCCGCAGGGGCGTCGCGACGAGGGAGGGGGGGCGACGCCCGGGTCCCGTTGGGGCGTCGCGACGAGGCGGGGGCTACGCGCGGGTCCCGCAGGGGCGTCGCGACAAGGCAGGGGCGACGCCCGGGTCCTGCAGAGGCGCCGCGACGAGGCGGGGGCGACGCGCGGGCCTGCAGGGGCGTCGCGACGAGGCAGGGGCGACGCCCGGGTCCCGCAGAGGCGCCGCGACGAGGCGAGGGCGACGCGCGGGTCCCGCAGGGGCGTCGCGACGAGGCAGGGGCGACGCCCGGGTCCCGCAGAGGTGTCGCGACGAGCAGGGCGACGCGTCGCGGGGTCCAGGGGCCGCGCCGCGGGGTCCAGGGGCCGCGCCGCGGGGTCCAGGGGCGGCTTCGCGGGTGCAGGGCAGGCCCGCGCGCGGCCTGCAGGGCAGGGCGGCAGGGTGGCGCTCGAGGGCGCGGGTAGGCATGCGCTCAAGGGCGCGGGTAGGCAGGCGCTCGAGGGCGCGGGTAGGCAGGCGCTCGAGGGCGCGGGTAGGCAGGCGCTCGAGGGCGCGGGTAGGCAGGCGCTCGAGGGCGCGGGTAGTCAGGTGCAAGGCACGACAGTGCGATTCGGGCAGGGCAGAAAAAAAAAAGTTCGTGGTGGGCCCTAAAAAAAAAACCGGTCCCACTAGGGAACCTGCTCTGAAACCATGTGAAAAGATAGAACAAGGAATGACTGAACTAGCAAGGAGATGGGTACAAGTAAGAAAACCTAGCAGTGTTGTACCCCATATAGTCTACCCCACTACAGCCTACACAGACTATGTCATATATGTTTGACAGCTTCCTCGCTCGCCTGCGCCGCCGTGCACTCCTTGCGTCGAGGGTCGGCAGCGCGCTGCCCCTCACTCCTCCTCGTTCCCCCCCACCACGGCTCTTTTTCAGACCCTGCACTTGGACGTCTGGGGCCCCTCCCCGGTCCTTGGCCCACGTCGGGAGCGCTACTTCCTGATTGTGGTAGACGACTACTCCCGCTGCACCACGGTTTTCCCCTTGCGACGGAAGGCCGACGTGCCTACCGTCCTTGAACCATGGCTACTAGCGAGGGCTCCGTTTACACTCGGACCGTGGTGGTGAATTTTCTTCCACTCGCCTGGAGACGTTCTGTCAGAGTCGAGGTATCATCCTGTCTTACACGCTACCTGACTCACCGCAGCAGAACAGGGTAGCGGAGCGACACATCGGCCTGGTCATGGAGGTTTCCCGGACCTCCATGTGCCATGCTGGTGCCCCCCAGTTCCTGTGGCCTCAAGCAGTCCGGTACGTCGCGCACCAGCTGAACTTGTGGCCTAGTGACGCAGACGCCGGTCTTCCTTTGGACAGGTTTTCTGGGAGTAGCAGCAGACTACCGCGTTTGGGGTTCTATGGCTCACGTTCGCGCCTTGTCTGTCCGCACTCGTGCCTGTGTCTTTCTTGGCTTCCCTTTGGACGCCTCGGGCTGGTAGTTTTACGACCTGGTCACCCACCAGTTCTTCGCTTCTCAGGACGTCACGTTCGACGAGTCTGTCTGTTACTACAGGATTTGCCCCCACCGAGGTACTGAGGTCTTTTCCCCCCCGCTGTTCCTCACCCTTGAGCCCCCCTTAGTCCCCCCTGGAGCCCCCCCCCTTCGCGTCCTGCCCCGTCAGGTATGTCGCACGTCACTCCGCAGTCGTCTCCCCCATAGCATCTAGTCCCTGTCGTGTCTGGGGGTGAGGGAGGTGCAGTTGCAGAGGGTGAGGGTACTCGGGCTGCCGGAGCTGGTGGTGTCGGCTCTAGGGGTGCAGGGGGTGTGGGAGTGGAGGTCACTTTCGTGGAGGACACGGCAGCCTCGAGTCGGCGGCCTCGCCCCGCGTCGCCCCCTGGCTTCCCGTCCATCCCGCAGTTCTCTCCTCGTTCTTCTCTGCGGTCGGTTGTTGCGGAGCCTGGGGGTGTTCCTGCGGGAGGTACAGGAGCCCCGTGGGCGTCGCTGGTGGAGGTGCTGAATCTGGAAGTGCTGGAGCTGGAGGCACTGGCACTAAGGCGCCTACACCGCGCACTGTACGTTTCCTAACCCATGAGCAGCGTCTCCACCGGTTGTAGAAGGAGGAGCGTGAGCGTTTTGAGCGGGCACAGCAGCACCAGCAGCGACAACAGCAGCAGCAGCAGCAGCAGCAGACCTAGCTTATCCTCTTAGCATCCTTGCGCGCTTTGTGGCGCCTGGGAGACACTGACCGTCCCACTGGTACGCTGCTAAGAGGGTGTCGAATTATGTTGCAAGTACATAAGGCATGGGACTTGTCCTTGGAGGGAAGCAGCTAGTTACACTTACAGGTTACTCAGACTCGTCGTGGACCGACGCCGCGGAGACGCGTCGGTCTATACAGGGTACTCCTTTAGCCTCGGGACAAGTGTTGTTTCGTGGCAGTCGACTCGGGCGTTGTCCGCCTCCAGATCCAGCTGTGATGGAGAGGTGTACGCTGCGGCAATGTCCGCTCAGGAGCTTCGCTGGCTGTCTTTCCTTCTCACCGACCTTGGTGAGCGGCCTCGCTCTCCCCCAATCTTGTTCCGCCGACAACAGGTCTGTTGCCTTGTTGTGTGAGGAGCCCCGACTGGTTGGGAAGGCGAAGCACATCCAGCTTCGTTACTTCCTTCTTCGTGGCTTTCAGAAGCGTGGTCATGCATTCGTACGACGTGTGGTCTCTGAGGCCAACACGGCAGATATCTTCACCAAGGCGTTGCCGCCTTGTGACCACCAGCGTTTTTGCACCCAGCTTGGCCTTGTGCCTGCTCGTCCTCACTTGCTTACGTAGAGATGCTTTGTCCTGCTTGTCATGTACTCTTGCATCTCCTTATATTTGCTGTATACTTGCATGTGGACTGGCCTTGTGGCCCCTTGCTTGCTCTCGGAGTGTGTGGTGACTTTGAACTCCACCCTGAGGTTTGTCTTGTTCTTGTGAACTGGTCTTGTGACCCTTGCTTGTTCTTGCTGACTGGTCATGTGACCCTTGCTTGCTCTCAGACTGTGTGTGTCCTTGAGACCCACCCTGAGATTTGTGTTGCTTTCCACAGGACTACGGTACCGTCACCTAGACTATGGGGGTGTGTCAACCTATATTTTATATGTGTTGTTTAGGGTCGTCTAGGTGTTACATTCATATCTCATGGGGTTAGGGTTTGGTCTCTTATATCTTGCTTGTTTCACTTTCCTTAGTCAATTTCTTACAGTTTTGTAACTTGACAGCGCGACCCTGTCGCACAGCGTGCCGTCCGAGCTCTCCTGCCAGTCGACCAGCGGGCCCACTTTCGTCAGGTGACGACGGCCCACACTTTGTTCGACGCTGTGGTTAGACACTACATCAGCGGGGTCCGATGTTAGGGGAGGTGCAGCTGCTGGTCGAGGCAGTGAGTGTAGGTACCTGTGGGTCTGCTCCTGCAGATGGTGCCGCTGGTGGAGGTGACGGTTCTGGGGGTGGTCAGCAGTGGCAGCACCATCCGCGGGAGACCCTCTTGCCGCAGCAGCTTCGGGAGTGGGTTTCCTAGTGACTCGTCCCTGGTGGTGAAGAGGCTATGAGTCTAGCTGCCTGTGAGCCTACTAGCTCAGGTGCAGCTCCAGTGGAGGCTTTGCACACCGACACGCTTGACTCAAGCGCGACTCGCTGCTTCTTCCGCGACTGCACCATAGTCACACCGCTCACTGCACCTTTTCTGGTCAGTCTGGCTGACCCCTCTGGGGTTCCAGTCATAGCACGTGCCTCCACCGTTCTCCCGTGTCCGACAGCCCCTTCCGGCTCACTCACATGTGTCCACCTCCTCTTGTTCGCTACGAACTTGGTGAGTAACGCTTTCCTCCAGGACCAGTTTGTCACTGTGACTACTCCTGAGGGTGAGCTTATGGCGATCTGTATGGACTCTTGGACTGGCGACCACCTTGCCGCGTTCACTCGGAGACCCGGGTCTGGCCTGTACACACTGACCACTGAGTCTGCACAGGTAGCTGCGTCTTGTTCGTGTCGCCTTCACATGCACCCGTCTCTCTTTTGGCACCACTGTCTGGGTCACCCCTCTCTGTCGCGTCTGCATAGCATGCACTCTTGTCTCCTTGTCTGTGGCATCCCTAGGTCCTTGCCCCCGCTCCCGCGCTCGCTTGCACCGCCGTGCCTTCCCTGCGTCGAGGGGCGGCAACGCGCCGCTCCTCACTCCTCCTCGTTTTCTCCGAACACTGCTCCTCTGCATACTCTCCGCATGGACGTGTGGGGCCCCGCCCGCGTCCGTGGACAGAACCACGAGCGCTACTTTCTCCTGGTTGTTGACGACTACACGCGCTACACCATGGTCTTTCTCTTGCAGATCAAGGCGGATGTCTGCGGTGTTTTGATCCCCTGGATCCGCACTGTTCGTCGCTTGCTGAACGCGCGGTTTGAGCAGGACCTAGGTCCTGCGACTGCACTCTGACAGAGGCGGTGAGTTTTCCTCCCGCCTCCTTGAGGACTTTTGTCGTAAGGAGGGCATCCCTCAGACGTTCATGCTTCCGGCCTCTCTACAGCAGAATGGGATTGCTGAGCGTCGCATTGGCTTGATCATGGAGGTTGCTCGCACCTCCATGATCCATGCGGCTGCTCCCTATTTTCTGTAGTCGTTTGCGGTCCGATACGCCGCGCATCAGCTCAACTTCTGGCCCCGTGTCTCTGTGCCGGAGATCCCGCCTACACTGCGTTGGACAGGGGAGGTTGGCGATGCGTCGACGTTTCGGGTCTGGGGCTCGCTTGACCTTATCTGCGATCCTACCGCGGGCAAGCTCTCTCCTAGCACTCTCCGCTGCGTCTTCCTTGGCTTTCCCACTGATGTCCCGCCCTTGCAGTTTTACCACCCTGCCTCGCATCGCGTCCTGTCCTCCCAGGACGTCTCTATCAACGAGTCGATTTGCTTCCACCGTCTCCACCCCCACGCATCTTCTCCTGTCCCCCCTCCGCCCCTCTTCCTGGTTCCAGCTCCCCCCCTGGTAGACCTCCTCCCCCCACAAGGTCCTGCTTCCTCAGGTGTGTCTCAAGTCGACCCACCCCCCTTGGTTGAGCCTTTGGAGGTTTTTTCTGACACCTACGGCCCAGTTGAGGGGGGTGAAACTGCTGCTGACGACACAGCTTCCACTCGCCGCTTCGCGCGTTTGGAGATCCCTCCTGGATTTCCGCCTCGGTCGTCTTCGCCGCCTCTGCAGCCTGGCGTTATAGACTACGGTGCTGCTGGGGGTGGTGACATTGGGAGTGCGGACTCTGGGGGTGCTGGTCCTGGGGCTGCTGACTCTGCAGGTGCTGGTTCTGGGGTTGCTGAGTCTAGGGGTGCTGCTTCTGGGGGTGCTGCTTCTGGGGGTGCTGCGCGTCTTGGTTGTGGTGGAGTCGTGGGTGCTCCTGCTGGAGGTTCTGGCGTTGGACATCAGCAGCAGTCTCGTCGACAAGAGACCCTCTTGCCGCAGCAGCTTCGCGAGTGGGTTTTTTGGCGAGGCCGCTCTGGTCGCGAAGCTAGAGCTGCTGGTGCTGGGGGCGCTGGAGCTGGAGGTACTGGAGGTGCTAGAGATGGAGATGCTGGAGGTATTGGTGCTAGAGGTGCTGGAGCTGGAGGTCTTGGAGGTACTGGTGCTGGAGGTGCTAGAGCTGGAGGTGCTGGAAATACTGGAGCTGGAGGTGCTAGAGGTGCAGGAGCTGCTGGTGTTGGAGGTGCTGGAGCTGGAGGTACTAGAGCTGGAGGTACTGGAGCTGCTGGTGCTGGAGGTGCTGGAGCTGGAGGTGCTGGAGGTACTGGCGGTACTGGTATTGGAGGTACTAGAGGTGCAAGTGCTGGAGGTACTAGAGCTGGAGGCTCTGGTACTATGGGTACTGTGCAGCGGTGACCGTTTTTCTTGCCGCAGCCGCAGTCGTCACTACCACCACCTGACTCAGCACTTCGCAAGGTTCTTAGTCTCCCGTCGTCCACTGGCCTTACTCCACCTTTACTGTGTCCTCCGCCTGACCAGTCACAGCCACCGTTACAGCCTCACTCACCTCTGCCTGCTCCTTCTCCTTACCCTGAGCAGACAGACTCCCTCACAGAGCGTCGTGAGCATGCGTCTCGTCCTGCCTCGCTTGTTTCCACTGTTTGTCGTGCTCATCGTGTTCGTCCTCCCCCAGTCCCCGGCGCGCGCGCTATGGCATTTCATCCTTCACCTGTTCCGCAGCATGTTGCCCTGCCGTCTCCGTCGGCGTCCTCTCTTTCTGACGTTCCTGACCCTGAGTCTGACCTTGGTCGTGCTGCTAGTCCCACTGTCACGCGTGTCCTGGCCACACTTGTCACTGACCCTTCCTTTGAGTCTACTACTGCGTCGGCCTTAGTCATTGAGCTCGTTTACTTTGCTGCTACCTATCGTTTAGACTACTTCGCGAGTCTTATTACCGAGTCTGGGTCAGACTATCCTCCGTCCGTCGGGGTGAGCTTGCCCTTGGCATAACGTCCTTGAGGACAGGCAGTTTGAGCTCGAGTGCTTTGCGGCTGCTGTACCTCATCTCGCTTCCGTGCTGCTTTGCCCTGAGGGAGACCCGGATACACTAGACATCCCAACCCCGCGCTCTTATGTAGAGGTGATCACGGGTGAGTATTCATCTTAGTGGCAGACAGCCATGGATGCAGAGATGGCTTCATGGAAGTTCACAGGCACCTACGTCGACGAGATTCCCCCTCTTGGGGCGAACATAGTCGATGGCACGTGGATTTTCATAGTGAAGCGGCTGTCGGGTTCTCTGCCTGCCTTCAAGGCGCGTTACGTTGCACGAGGGTTCAGTCAGCGACAAAAGGTCGGCTTCTTCCAGACCTTCTCCCCCACCCCAAGATGACCACTCTTCAGGTGTTACTGCACGTTGCAGCACAGCGTGACTACGAGCTCCACTCGCTCGACTTCTCGACAGCTTTCTGGCAGGACAGCCTTCACAAGGAGATCTGGCTTCGCCGCCCACCTAGCTTCACTGGGTCGTTTCCTGAGGGTACCCTGTGGAGCCTTCGGTGGCCTGTCTACGGTCTCCGTCATGCGCCCAGAGGACTACACTTGCGGCTCTTGGGTTTTGCTCCTTCGACTGCTGGCCCGTTGTTGTTTCTGCGCACCAACCCTTCTCTGCCGCCGCTCTACATCCTCGTGTACGTCGATGACTAGGTCTTTGCTACTGCTGGCACTGAGGCACTGACCCTTGTGAAGGCAGAGTTGCAGAAGAGACACACCTGTACGGACCTGGGTGAGCTTCGCAGCTATCATGGCTTGCAGATCACCCGGGAGAGAGCAACACACACCATCACTCTGACTCAGTCATACGTGGTGCAGCAGGTCCTTCAGCGCTTCCGCTTTTGGTTCTCCTCGTGACAGCCCACTCCTCTGCCTACAAACCACTCGCCCTCAGCTCCACCTTCGGATGAGTCCGTAGAGCCGAGTGGTCTGTATTCAGAGCTTGTGGATTGCCTCATGTACCTGATGACGCGCACTCAACCCGACCCCGCGTACCCTCTCAGCATCCTGGCGCGCTACGTTGCGCCCGAGAGACACCGCCCTAGGCACTGGTGGGCTGAGCAAAGGGTTTTGCGCTACTTGTGCAATACATCAGGCATGGGGCTTGTGCTTACAGGTTACTCAGACGCTTCTTGGGCCGACGACCAGGCGACCCAGCGGTCGTCACAGGGTTACTCTTTCAGTCTCGGCTCTGGTTTTGTCTCGTGGAGGTCCACTCGTTCGTCTTCTGTCCTTGGTTCCAGGTATGAGGCCGGCATCTACGCTTAAGCTATGGCTGCACATGAGTTATGCTGGCTGACCTACCTGCTGGCCGACTTGGTGAGCGACCTCGTTCTCCTCCGGTTTTGTACGTTGACAACAAGGCCACGATTGCCTTGTGTCGGGAGCAGAGACTGGAGCACAGAATGAAGCACATTGCTCTTTGTTACTTTCTCGCTCGAGAGTTGCAGCAGTGTGGTCAGCTTCGCCTTGCTTACGCGGCCTCTCGGACCAACACTGCCCTTGAGTCTGGTGATCATAGGCGTTTTTGCACTGTTCTAGGCCTTGTGCCTACTCTGCCTCACTTGCTTACTGCTTGACTTTGCCTTGTACTGTGATCTATACATCTATGCATGCATGTTTACTCTTGCTAGGTTGTGATCACTGTACTGCCTGTGCTTTTATAACTCCGCATGTGAACTGGCCTTGTGGTCGCTTGCTTATGCTCAGATCTTGAGATCCGCCTTGAGCTTTACTTTGCTTTGTTCCTTTGCTTGACTCGTCTTGTGACGGTTTGTTGTCTTCCCTATCCCCCACTTAGCCTATATGGGTGTGTCAAACTGTATGTAAGTTTATTATCTCTAGGCTATAGTGGGGTAGCATGTAAGGGGTATAACCCATTAGGGTTAGTACTTGTACCCCAACATTCTCAGACTTCATCCATTCTTGCTCGCTAGATTCTGGTAGATGTGAAATTCATCACAAATTAGAACGCGGCGCGATACAAATTGTACGCGCATTGAAACCTTTTTGTAGCGCGACATGCACAACGGCTCGTTGACCGATGGGTTGTGAATTGACTTGCGCGAACAACGGTTAGTCTGAGTTAATGTAAATACACACACCAAACATCGTAATGTTATCTGCTTACGCGCATATTCACAATTATAAACGAGAAATACAAAACTACTAAATCATGCTAGTTACAGCGTTGGTGAGAAAAATCCCGTTAAAATTATTATCGGTAAGCGATAGCTCAATTCCAATTCCAAAACTGAATGCTACATCTAGGCCAAAAATACTTCAAATAGGAAACCAATTTCAATATAACTAATAATAATAATACTGGTGTACATTCTAAATCCATACAAAATTGGAGTACAAAATGACTTTACATTGCATCAAAACTCTTTTAGACGCCAGAACTAAAGTCGTAAAACCCGCAACATGAACGAAACATATATGTTAATCGTACAAAATCATACAAATGTTCAAGTAAAGAATGTCCC
The DNA here is from genome assembly GCA_947471745.1 of Closterium sp. Naga37s-1. NCBI lineage: Eukaryota > Viridiplantae > Streptophyta > Zygnematophyceae > Desmidiales > Closteriaceae > Closterium > Closterium sp. Naga37s-1. The sequence goes on along the minus strand of CANJKZ010000777.1, from coordinate 3,138,149 downwards.
AGTACACGCATCATATAAGCGAGGCTAACCAAAACGAGACGTGACGTGTCAACCCAAGCCCCCCGAGCTGAATCAAAATGTCCACGTACGCAACTCAAAACTCCCATTTTCGATTACAGCCACGTCGCATAATCGAATGTTCCACCCAGTCCCAGGCCACCCAGAGTTTCGGCCACCCCCCCCCTCAAACACCCCAAACCAGCCACACAGGTAAACACCCACTGTGCTCCTTGAAACTCGATTTGCCTGAAGGTCCCGTTCGGGGCTGCCTCACATACTTTCTGATGGCGGCGAGCTTGGCGCTGTTCGTCGCGGCCCCGCTCAGCGGCTTTGCTCGTCGCGTCGCCCTAGCGCCTGCTCGTCGAGTGCGTCCGCACCTGGCCGTCGCGTCGTCGCCTGTGTCTGCCCGACGCGCTGCACCCGCGACCCCTGGCGAGCCCCGCATTACGTCCCCCCGCCCCGCCCATCGCGCCCCAGCAGCCTACCCCACCCGCCCTCCCGTCGGCCCCGCTGCTACTACCGCATCCGCAGCTGCCGCGTTTGCTCCTGCCGTGGAGGCGCAGCCCGCCTTGCGCCAGCGCAGGGGGAGGCGCGGCATGTCGGCGGTAGCGGCGCAGGCTGTGCGCGGCGAAGGTGTGGTGGGCCTCACCGTCCCGGGGAACGCCGTCGTGCCCTCGGTATAGTATCACTGCCCTCGGTATAGTGCCACTACCCTCGGTATAGTGCCACTCGTTATAACGCCACGTCTGTTAATTCATGCCAATTGCTCTCACTCGTTTCTCCCCACCCCTCCACCCCCTTCCCCTCCGCACCGACTCCTGTCCCCTGCCCTCTCTCCTCTTCCCCATCCCTTTCCTCCTCTCCCTCACGAGTCACCCCGGCTGCCATCTTCCTCACCGCCCTCTCTCCTCGTCCATGGCAGGTGTCCGTCTCCTTCGATCCCGCCTCGCCGCTCTCCCTCCCCTCCGAACTCCTCCTCCTCGCTGTCTTCGACTCCGCCCTCTCTCGCGACGACACGTCAGCAGCAAATTTCACTGGCTTCGCTGCCGACGCGCCGGGCGGAGCTGAGCTGGCATCTCTCGACGCCACGCTTTCCGGCGCTCTCGCTGAGCTGGCATCCGACCCGGATTTCAGAGCGAAGCCCGGGCAGGTTTCGCAAGTCCTCCGCGTTCCCGGGCAGCCGTTCAAAAGAGTCGCGCTGCTGGGGCTGGGCAAGCCGGATGTGCTTCTAAAGGGGGAGGCCGGCTCGTGGCAGGGGTTAGGCTCCGCTATAGCTGGCGCCGCTAAAACGAATCAGGCCAGCAAGGTATCCCTCGCGTTCCTGGGCAAGCCAGAGGCGGCGGAGGGACAGGAGATTAAAGCGGGGAGCGCGGTTCGGGGGATAGTGACGGGCGCTATAGTAGGCAGCTTCGAGGATGTGCGGTTCAAATCAGAGGAGAAGGAGAAGGTGAAGGCGGAGAGGGGCGTGAAGGAGTTGCAAGTGGTGGGGCTGGGTGACGCGGAGTCCCTCCAGAGGGACGTGTTCGAGGCGGAGAGGCTGGCGGCGGGAATCATCCTCACCAAGCAGCTCGTCAACGCGCCGCCCAATGTGCTCACGCCAGCTGTCCTCGCTGACGTGGCGGTGAACCTGACTGCCGCCCACGCGGATGTGCTGAGCGCGCGCATTTTGGAAAAGGAGGAGTGTGCCGCCCTGGGCATGGGGTCGTACCTGGCAGTGGCGGAGGCATCAGCGGCGGACAACCCGCCCAAGTTCATCCACGTCACCTACACGCCGCCTGCTGCTGAGAGGGCGGAGGAGAAGCCGCTGAAGAAGCTGGCGCTGATTGGCAAGGGACTCACCTTCGACAGGTATGCATGGGTCTCATTTCCAGCTCGCTTGTGATAGGTATGCATGGGTCTCATTTCCAGCTCACTTTTGATAGGTATGCATGGGTCTCATTTCCAGCTCGCTTTTGACAGGTGCACATTGCACATGGGTCTCCTTGTGGCTCCTCATGGCTCCTTGACCTCATCCTTCCAGTCGTAACGCTTTTGGACTTCAACGAGTCACCGTGTATCCATTCACCGGCTCCCATCCTTCCAATCAGTGGCGGGCACAATCTCAAGGCAGGCCCACGATGCACCACCTGAAGAACTCCCATCCCATTCCCACCCATCCCCACCCATTCCCACCCATCCCCACCCATTTCCACCCTTCCCTTGCACCAGTGGCGGCTACAACCTCAAGGCGGGGCCGGGCTCAATGATTCACCTCATGAAGTTTGACATGGGCGGCGCTGCTGCTGTGCTGGGCGCTGCCAAGGCCATCGCTGCCATCCAGCCGGCAGGGGTGGAGGTGAGGGATTTCCATTCACCTGCTCTCGTAGAACTCTTGAAAAACTGTAGACGGTGCTCTGAATCTTAAACGCGCCCTGCTGCTGCCACATGGATGTTACGGCCATGGGCCGTGACACGCGTTCTCCTCCAAAGGTGGGTTGTGGGGGGAGAGGGTGGTCAATGCGTGTTGTTAGAGCATGAGAGTGCTGGATGCAATGGGATGTGAAGGCAAGTGCATGTTGCGCTTGTTCCCTTTTTCCCACATTCCCGCCTTTTTCCCGTCCCCTTAATGATTGCGTTCACAGGTCTGGTTGCATGCCAGTCTGGTTACATGAAGGCTTCATGTTATTCATGTGATGTCTATTCGTGTGTTTGTTCCTGGCCTTGTGGATGGGCTCGCCTCGTGTTCTTCCAGGTGCATTTCATCATAGCGGCGTGTGAGAACATGGTCAGTGGGGGCGGCATGAAGCCGGGCGACATCATCACTGCCTCCAACGGCAAGACTATTGAGGTGAGTCGGGAGGTCAGGGTGGTGAGGGGAGAGCAGTGAGGTGAGGCGAGAGCAGTGAGGCGGGAAAGATAATCACTATATGCTTTGTCACAGATGCTGCACTGCATGGGAAGTACAGCTGACATCGGGTTGAAGTAGCACAAACAAGGCCCTGCCTGCGCTCTTTTGTGGCTCTTTTCCCTCCTCACCCCTCGTTGTAATGAATGGTTGTTGGGTGTGTTACTGCTTCTGACACTGCCACTAGCACAACCGCCCTATCCCTTCCTCCCCTTCTCTGTCCCTTCCTCCTCTTCCGCAACCCTTCCTCCCCTTCTCCGCCCCTTCCTCCCTTTCCCCCTCCCTTCCTCCCTTTCCCGCCCTTTCCTCCCCTTACCCTGTACCCATCCCCCTGACAGGTGAACAATACGGACGCGGAGGGGCGGCTGACGCTGGCGGATGCGCTGCTGTACGCGCAGCAGCAGGGCGTGGAGAAGATCGTCGATGTCGCCACCCTCACTGGCGCTTGCATCATCGCCCTCGGGAATGACATCGCTGGTACGCGTTTCACATGCATTGCTGAGGTGACTTTGAAGTAGACTGAGGTGTTCCCACTCTCACTAGCGCTTGTATCATCGCCCTCGGGAATGACATCGCTGGTACGCCCCGCCCATGCATCGCTGGTATGCTCTTCACATGCATTGCTGAGGTGACTTTTGAGTAGACTGAGGTGTTGCCACTCTCACCGGCGCTTGTATCATCTCCTAGCATCGCCCTCAGGAAGGACATCGCTGGTACGCTTGTGACATTGCTGGTACGCTCGTGACATTGCTGGTACGCTCGTGACATTGCTGGTACGCTCGTGACATTGCTGGTACGCTCGTGACATTGCTGGTACGCTCGTGACATTGCTGGTACGCTCGTGACATTGCTGGTACGCTCGTGACATTGCTGGTACGCTTGTGACATTGCTGGTACACTCGTGACATCGCTGGTACGCTCGTGACATTGCTGGTACGCTCGTGACATTGCTGGTACGCTCGTGACATCGCTGGTACGCTCGTGACATCGCTGGTATGCTCGTGACATTGCATGCATGCATCCATACCCAAGTGGACATCCCTCCCTTATACATTCACACCCCCACAAGCAACCACCTCCACCAACCTCCTCCGTGCCACCACTCCCAGGTCTCTTCACCCCGAGTGATGAGCTATCAGCGGAACTGGAAGCTTCCTCTCGGGCGTGTGGCGACAAGGTGTGGCGCATGCCCATGGAGGAGGCGTACTGGGAGGGCATGCGCAGCAAGCATGCCGACATGCTCAACACCGGCGGCCGCGAGGGCGGCTCCATCACTGCAGCACTCTTCCTCAAGCAGGTGCGTGGAGAATGAGGGGGGGGGAAACTGAGAGAGGAAAACACCACAGCCCTTGTTTCTTGCAGTTTCTCAGCGGCAGCAGGCAACAGGGGGAGAGGGTCTTTGTTCTGTGCCACTTCTTCATGCCCTGCTGACCAGAATCACACTTTGGCAGTCTCTTTTGCAGCAGCCCCTCTCTTCCTCCCGTCTCTCTCTGGGCTAACCTTGAAGCAGCACATTTGTGTGCATTATGACGAGACAAAATTGCCTCGAACTTACTCTCTCTCTTGTCTCCTGCCTCTCTGTTTGCTGTTGCTCCCACCATTCCCTGCCACCATCCCCTGCCGCCATTCCCTGCCACCACTCCCTCCTCTCTCATGCCTCTCTGTTTGCTGTTGCTGCCACCACTCCCCTTTACCAGTTTGTGGCGGAGGGGCTGCCGTGGGCGCATCTGGACATTGCAGGGCCGGTGTGGAGCGAGAAGAAGGGCGGAGGCACTGGCTTCGGTGCCAGCCTGCTCTACCACTGGGTCGCCTCCCACTCCCCCTAGGCCTCCCACTCCCCCTAGGCCTCCCACTGCTAAGGATCACACTTCTAGGATTACCAGTCGGTTGGATATGCGGTGGCAGAAAAAAGGCTGGGCAAAGGGAGAAGCACTGGAATCAATCCCCTTCTATCCAGTTTCGGCCAATGAATCGAAGTTTTTCCAGGAGTGAGTCTATTTTGTTTGATATATTTTTTCTGTTTTACCCTCCTAGAGGGGAAAACATGATAAGAATGCCCCCATTTTTACAAAACATGTTTATTCTGCTTTCTAACGATTTGAAGTTACACCGTAACTATAGGACTGCAACGAAGTTCCTTCCTGAGGAATCGCGTGGGTCTTGCCGTTGAAATGTGGGTGAGCTGGCGGTTTCTGGTATCCAAAATAGACGACGGACATTCCCCAAACGCTGATGTTCTAGCATTGTGCGACGCAGTCTGTTCGACACCTCAGCGGCAGCTGTAGCTGTGGGAGAGAGAGGAGGAGGAGGAGCAGGGGAGGCCTCACACACCCGTCACCCCCATACTCGCCACCCACGGGGAGGAAGAAGCCTCGCGGCGCACGGGGCGGCGCAACGGGAGCACAGGGGGCGCGCGCAGGTCCCCAGGGCGGCGCGACGGGAGAGCAGGGGGCGCGCGCGGGTCCCCAGGGCGGTGCGACGAGATGGCGGGGAAAGCGCGCGGGTCCCCAGGGCGACGCGACGGGATCGCGGGGGGCGCGCGCGGGTCCCCAGGGGCGACGCGACGGTCGACGGGGGGGACGCGCGGGTCCCCGGGGGCGGCGCGACGGTTGACGAGGAGGGACGCGCGGGTCCCCGGGGTGACGCGCGAGGCAGTAAACCGCAGCACGCCTCGGGGCGCACGGCGGGCAGAAAACCGCCATCCGCCCCGAGCGCGTGGCGGGAAGAAAAAACGTCGCGCGCCATGGGGCGCGCGACAGACAGGACAGCAGCGGAAGCAGGTGGGCCCACAAGCCAGGAACGTACTCGCCCTGATACCATGTCAAGATAGTAGGCACAAGGTTAGAACAAAAAAAAGGGTTTGACTAGCAGGCGGTTGGGATACAAATAGCAAACCCGAACTGGCTGTACTCACTATAGAGTACCTTACTGCAGACTAGACAAATATTACATTCTGACAACACTACCCCCCCCCCTCTTAAGAAAGGTGGTGTATATCCGAGACACCCCGGCGGGCCAGGTAAGCATCCACAACCGGATGTCCTTGTAGCGAGTCAGCCGCGACGTACCGTAATCCCCCGTATATAGGACCCCCCCCCCAGTTGTAGACCCCCGGGTCTATAATACGGACCTGGGTACTCTATTTGAGTACATCTGAGTTATACCCCCTAAATGGCTCCTAACATTATAAGGGCGTGTTCCTACGGCCCCTTATCAGGGCAACCTCTTATCAAGCTCGCTACTTTTCCCCCTGAAAATTCCCTAAACCCAAAAACCCTCGCTACTTTTACCAGGCAAGGCTGACAAGAGGTTTGCCTGATAAGAGCGTAGGAACACGCCCTAAGACCCCCCCACATACTAGAGAAGTGCGGATTTTACAAAAAAATGCAATTGAAAATGGTAACGAATTTCGAATTTTAAATGAGTCAACACCCATTTTCAATGTGTTTGACTTTCGAAGGCCTCACTTGTTGCGCGTCCAGTCAGGATGAGCTGGCACGCGGGCAAAGTGACGTGCCAAATCTCTGTGCACAGTCAGGGAAACGCCCTCGCGCGATTCTGATTCAGGATGCTGTAAAAGTTTGATTCGATTGAACTTACGAGACTGAAATGTACAACATCGTGCATTCTTATAAATGTCAATGTGAACAGACCCGGGTCTTCTAAAAAATATACCATTTAATTATACCCCCCAGCCTTTTTAGGGGTGATTATCATAATACCCTAGGGTCTTATATACGGGGGATTACGGTACGTGTCGTCCTCGCTCGTGCGATCCTTCCAGCGAAGCAAGAACGTGATCTTGCGGCCGGCGGCAGTCAATTCCACGCGATGGTTCAAAATATTCCAAGGCTCGAGCGTGGGTTCAGCCACGGGGCATGTGGTCGGCGCGATGGTTGGTCATAGTGGCACAGCAGGCTGACGTGGAACGCGTCATGTATCTTCCAGTCGTCGGGCAACAACAGCTTCGCGGTGACAGGTGTCACCATCTGGACGATTCGAAAAGGTCCGACATATCTTGGCCGTAGTTTCGCTGGCTGTGGCAGTCGGAGGTTTTTTGTGTCCAGGAGGACGACTTGCCCAGGACGAAAGGGTAAATACCGTCGATGCTTGTCCGCATTCCGGCTTGCTGTACGGATAAAGTCAGCTGCCTTTTTGCGGGCTGTCTGTAGTTCCGTGACAAACTGCTGCGATCGTGGTACCGGGTTGTCCAGGGTCGTTGATGAGGGTACCATGAGGTCGATCCCGTAATTCAGGTAGAAGGGCGATTGTTTAGTCGTGGCCGAAGGGGCGTTGTTATAGGCGAACTCCAGCATCGGCAGCGAATCATCCCACTTGCGTAGGTCCGGGCAATTGGTGCGATTCAGCTGCTCCATAGATTGATTTGTCCGTTCTGTCTCTCCGTCGGTTTGCGGGTGGTATGGCGACGAAAACCGCAGGCGGGTGCCGTACTGTGCCCATGTCTCCTGCCAGATTTTCGACATGAATTTCGGGTCTCGATCGCTGATGATCGCCGAAGGTAAACCGTGTAGGCGTACGACGGTCGAGATGAAGAGTTTGGCCGTATCTTCGGCTGTGATTGTCGTGCGGCATGGTGCGAAATGCGCCATCTTCGTCAGTCGGTCAACTACGACCATCACCAAGTCGTTGCCACTCGCGCCAGCTGGAAGCCCCGTGACGAAATCCATCGTCACCTGTTGCCATGGTTGTTCGGGTGGCTCGAGGGGTTGCAGCAGTCCGGCCGGCCTTTGTCGCGACGACTTCATTGCTTGGCAGGTCGGGCAAGTTGTCACGTAGCGCTGCAGGTCGGTTAGCATGTCCGACCAATAGTAGTTCCGCTGCAGTAGCTTCAGTGTTTTGTCGATGCCGAAATGCCCGGAAAGGTTGGAGTCGTGTACCTCCTGCATCAGCAACTCCCGTAAAGGCTGGTAGGCGGGCACCCAAATCCGGTTCGTACCGGCTTTTAGGCGATAATTGCCGTGTTGCGTTGTAGCCTGTTGGTGCTGGTTCTTGAAAAACATGTCGATCCTGTAGCCGTGGGTGAATAGTCCTGTCAGCATCGGGTTGGTGTGGGCGATTAGTACCGCCGCGGTCTGCATGGATGGTCGGGTGAGGGTGGCAGCAATGTTGTTGGCGCCTTTCTTGTACGTGATGTTGTACCGAAAATTGGACTCGAGGTAGTCCAACCACCGGATCTGTCGCGGATTGAGTGTCGGTTGTGTGCGCATGTAATGTAGCGATTTGTGGTCGGTTCGGATCGTCACATCGGCTCTTGTGAGGTAACAACGCCAGGTACGAAATGCGTGGACGATGGCCAGCATTTCTTTGTCGTGGACCAGGTAGTTGCGTTCGGGTGGCTGCATCTTGCGTGATTCGTAGGCGATGGGTTGCAGCCCTTTGCCGAAGTCCTGTAGTAGGACGCTGCCAACAGCGAAATCGCTGGCGTCCGTGATGACTTCGAACGGTCGAGATGGGTCGGCGAGGCGGAGCACCGGGGGTGAACTCAAAATGTTTTTGAGTATGTCGAAGGCGGACTGCTCTTTCCCCCCCCACTGAAAATGCGTGTCCTTGTGCAGCAGGTCGGTCAGCAGCTTGGTTATCCCTGCCATATTAGGTACAAAACGGCGAACGTAGTTTACAAAACCAAAAAAACTCTGCAATTCAGGGATATTTGTCGGCCACTTCCACTTAGCGATGGCGTCCACTTTACGAAGGTCAATTTGAGAAAACTAGAACGAGAGAGTTGAAAAGGAGAATGGGTGAATAATAGAAGGCATACAAGATATAGTCAAGGAAATGGGCAAATGGTGCACCACCAAGCAGGAGACTATATAACTACACTAAACTCTAATGTAGGCATTTATAAATGTATATGAATACATTTCAACACAATTTTAATACCTTCACCGGAAACCACGTGCCCCAGAAATTCCAACTCCGATTTAAGGAACTCGCACTTAGACCCCTTCGTAATTAGCCGATTTTCCTGTAAGCGCCGGAACACCTCCTCCAAATCCCGTAAATGCTCATCCTGTGTCTTGCTGTACACCAGGATGTTGTCGAGATACACGACCGGCATGTCCCGGAAGATCCCGTTCATTGTCAGCTGGAACGTCGAAGGCGCGTTGGTCAGTCCGAACGGCATCACTGTATATTCGTAACTGCCGTAGCGTGTGCGAAAAGATGTATTCGGGCAGTCGTCGGCGAACACGCGAATTTGGTGGTAGCCGCATCGCAAGTCAATTTTCGAAAAGTAATGAGCTCCGCGAAGTTGATCGAGCAGATCGTCCGCTCGCGGGATCGGGTAACGTGATTTTATTGTGACCCGATTCAACGTCCGATAATCAATGCACATGCGTAAGCCCCCGTCCTTCTTCGGCGTGAACAGTATCGGTGCCGCAAATGGCGACGTGCTCGGCCGTAAGAATCCCTTGGCTAGCAGGTAATCCACTTGGCTTCGTAGCTCGTTGAGCTTTGGTTGGCTGAGCCGCCACTGTGTCCGCACAGTAGGTTGCGCGCGGGGTTCCAGCTGGATTCGATTGTCTTCTGGGCGCTGAGGGGGCAGGCCATCCGCGAAAATTTCGGGATATTTCCGAATGATGCTCGCCAACTCGTCAGGGACTGCCGCGCAGAGCATGTCGATGTCCGCGATGTACAAGTGTCGCAGTTGGAGCAGAGGTTCACGGATATTCATTTTCGGAGGCTGCAACCTCGTACAGGTGCACTGCATAGGCTTGAGCTCCACTGTTGATCGCCCGCCGCATGTTGATGGTGTTGACACGTATCGTCACCGGCTCGGGGTCCATCCATTTCGGAAGCGTCGTCAGCCCTGAATGCCATCGCACGGCACACGCTCCTGTCATCCAGTCGATCGTTGGATTAAATCGCTGCAGCCAGTCTCGTCCCAGCAACACATCGCAGCCGTCCAGTGTTGTCGCCAGCATCTTCATGCCGAACCCGAAATTGTCGCCACACTTGATCCGATTTTTTCGCGCTTCATCTCGGATTGCCAGCGGTGTCCCATCCACCAACCTTGCATCGATCTCCGGCAGACACTTGTTCAGCTTCACCCCTATTTTTTTTGCCGTTGCCAGGTTGACGAGACTGTGACTCGCCCCACCGTCAACGAATAAATTTATTTTATAACTGTTAAACCCTCCCCACCACCAGCACAGGGTAGTCCACGTGTTCACCAACGTTATTCGTCCAGTTGCGGTTGATAGCTCTAATCGGTACCACGACCCGGTGTGGATGGTGATTGTCGGGCGACAGGGTCTCGTTAGTAGGGCGCCCGTCTGCTTCTGACTCGAATCTTTTCCTGACCCTTCTCCGTCGCTCTTCTTCCCCTACATAAACTTTGGGCAGTCTATTCTCATGTGGCCCAGCTGGTTGCATGCAAAGCACGGCCCGATGGCTCGGCTTGGCGCATCCACGCCGTTGATCGTGGGCTGCTGAGTCGATCTACGAAATCGAGGGCCCTCCCGGGAGCTCGATCTCGCCCACTGCATCAGTGCATCCATTGACTCGGCTTCTCGGACGGCGTCATTAAAGCTGCGTGGCCGCGTTCATCGGACCCCATACTGTATTTCATATTTCAGGCCCGCCACGTAGCGATCCAACCGCTCCTCATCACTCATGTCGTCCACCTGGTCCGCCAAGTTGCAGAATGTGCTGGTGTAGTCTTGCACCGAAGTCAGCTGCTTCCAGGCACGCAGCTTCATGCGAGCAGAGTCCGAGGCGGATATGTGCTCGAACCTGGTTCGCAGGGCGGCGCCCCACTCCTTCTATGTGCGTATCGTAGCCGTCCCGAAAATCGAAGCTGCTCATTGCGTGACAGGTGTCGAAGACCCGTAGTTCGCACACGCTATTCCTGCTGAAGTCCCTTCGCCTTGCAGCGTTCGTCGCCACCACTCCAGCGCAGGTCCTCTCAACAACGATACTGCGAAATTAATGCGGGTGGCATCGTCATTAATCATAGCAGCATTGAAAAACACCTCCACACCGAACAACCATGCAGAAACAGTGACAAACTTGTCACTTGGGTTAAGCGGGGCCGTGTTTTTGTTACGAATAGCAATGGATGAAAACATTTCTGTGCACTCCTAACCGCAACTAAGGAAGCACGCAGTATCGAGAATGAATGCGAAGGGTCAGAGTTGACACGAAGCGTCAGACGGTTAAGGTGGATCGGGACCGTCAGAGCAGACGACATCGGGCAGCTTCAGGCAAGAGGAATTTGGCGGGAACAGTTTCGTAACTGTACGCGCCGCATGGTTGGGAATGAATTTGAATAAGGGAATATACCCCTTAGAGTACATGGCTAGCTAGGTCGATTCGAATTCCCCTGTACTTATTTTATGTCTTTGTATTTTCATGTTTTTATCATCTCAAGCATTTTACATTCACTCTGCTATTGAGGTCAAGGGCCCACCACCACCACCTAGCTGTGTGCAAACCTTCTTGAGGAGATCCTAGGAGCGATCACCTTCTGATCGCAGCATGGTATGAGAGCGACCCGGGAATCGTTCGCACTTCCATCTTCGAAATCTGAGACATTCGGAAAGTGACGTCCAGCACACGATCGCGTGTGAGAATGGCCGGAGGATCTGGTGGTTAGACAAATCTGACGGCTGAAGCGCAACCCAACCCGGCTGCGACAAGCGAGGAAACGACGACGATTAGGACCGAAGTCATCGCACAATTACTTCAGCGACTTACCAGCCTGGAGCAAGGGCTCCAAACATTGCGGAACGGCGACGCGGGAACCTCCTCGCAACCTACTCAACCGATCCCAAACGGCCAGAACGCCGCCCCGCACACTTTCTCCCTCGACACAAATGGCTCAACCCCCAAGACTCCCCGTCCCAGTGAAGAGGCAAATCTCTCTGCGCAATCAAGGTTTCTCAGCATATAAAAAATAAAGACAAGTGTGTGTTTTGACGGCAAAGACTTCTATACCTGGAACTTTGAGCTGGAGCTCCTTCTGCAGAACGCTTAGTTTTTTCACTACTTCGACGAGAGCTACACATAGCCTGTTGAAGATACAGACAACGACGCCAAGGCGAGGTACTACAACGAGTCCCTGATGGCGTACGGTATTCTTCTACGCAACATGTCGTCGGCGGAGCAGTTGAACATTTGTTCGTACAAAACCTCGCCCGCTCCAGCCCTCGACGCTTGGCGCCACCTGAACGGCGTGTACCAGCCGAAGGACTCCGTCTCTTCGAGCCGGCTGCTCCAGCAGCTACTGGAGACTAAAATGGCCCAAGGGGAGAAGGCCAACAGTTACATTAATCGCTGTCGGAGTCTTCGCGATCATATCGCGAAGTTGGGAAGCTCAAAATCAGAGGAGATTTTTGTCAACATCGTGCTTCAAGGGCTCGGCCCAGAGTGGTGGCCCTGCAAGGCGCTTCTCCGGCAGCAGGGGGTCATCTCGGAGGCCGCCCTTTGCGCCGCCCTTCTCGTCGAACAACGGGATATGGATCAGCAGCGACCAGCGCCACGACGAGAACGTGAATGGCTCGCCTTCTACGCCGACAACACCGCAGAGCAACGGCCGCGGCGCCTCTACTGCAAGATTTGCATAAATTTTTGGCACTTGGCGGATCGATGCAAGTTCCGATCTCGCCCTCGCCAGACCAATCCGAGCAACTGGTCCGGCCAACAAGACGCACGAGGCGACGTGCGTCCAGCCCAGGGGTATCAACCCCCCGCGCGCAACTTGAACCCAGCAGTTCAGCATCAGCAGCAGCAGCCGTCATCGTCTCCTCCAGTACGCAACGTCATGAGCAACATGGCCATGACGGGCGAGTCGCGTCGTCGCCGCGTGCGCTCACCATCACCTGAGCCAGCATTGCACACCATTGGCGCGTTCTCCAACAACAACCCGTTCAGTCCGCGCCACGATTTCACCGACGACGACGACCAGGACTATAATCTTTTAGTCCCGCTGCTTGAAAGTCCCCCGCACATACCTGACATGCGGGCGGCGCCACTCGATTGGCTCTCGCGCGAGTTTTTTTAAATTTGACACACCTCACATTGTCACGCCGCGACTGGCGCTGCTCGCACGTTACGACAGGAAGCGCTACAACACCTGGTACCTGGACAGCTGCTGCGGCCAGCACATGGTGGGCTCGGAGCGTTACATATCCAATGCCGTCGCCACGCCCACGGTCACCTACGTCACAGTGGCCAGAAACACGCGCCTGCGCGCAAGCGCGCAAGGCATCGTCGTGCTCAAGGCACGAGGAAGCCGCACGCACATCACACTTAACGATGTGCTCGTCGTCCAAAACCTGCGCTTCAATCTGCTTTCCGCCGCCCAACTCATGGATTGCGGCGTTGACCTCAGCACGGACCGCGAGACTCGCGACATCCTGCTGCACTACAAATCGAAGTCCTTCCCCCGCAAGCAGATCGGAAGACCGCACTCCGAAAATGGAGTGTATGTCTCGGACTTCGATATTCCCGACTGCAGCGGCGACTTGAACGAGTTAATCGATCTCGTTCCACTGCGCTTCGACCCCATCCACCGCAGCGATTGGAAGCACCCTGACGGAAGACCGTGGGTGCCGCATCACCCCCACCCACGCGACTTGGCGTTGCACGACCTTGACCTAGACGGCATCTGCAGGGACTGCCACACGCCGACGGGATCAACCAGCGCCATCGCCGGCCGTGGGCTCGCTGCCATCGCCGAAGCAGAGCGACATGCACCTCTAGAAGAAGGCATGTCCGAGCTGGAGTTGAAAATCACCACGCACCACGTTTTCGGCACCGATCAAAGCCCTCACACCGGACCTCCCTCTCAGCGGCTCGAAAACCTTATGCGCGGACAACGCCGCGGAACCTTCGATGCGCGTGGAGTCGCGCGCCCTTACACACGAGAAGAGTTCCTGAAGATCTGACCCATTAGCGCGACCCCACGGAGAAGCTTACCGTGGAGCAAGAAGAGGAATTAGCGCGACGCGAAGCAGAGGAGCTTTGTCGACAAAGCCTCGCCGAGGCACGCGGCACCTTTGCATCTGTCGCATGGGGAGCGGAAGAGGAGGAAAACGCCTCCAATGAAGGGGGGTGGGGGAGCGCTGGCGGATGGGGCGATACCGGCGGCACCTGGGCAACCGCAAGCGGCGGATGGGGATACCGGCGACATCTGGGCAACCGCAAGCGGCGGATGGGGCGTCGCAACTGGCGACGAAGGCACAGGCTGGGGTGCTTCCCGCGACAAACAAAAGGGGGGAGAAGAAGCTGAGGCGCAACCCGTAGTTGTTCCCCTTAATCGCCCCCCACGACACGCGCTGCCCGCACCACCTCCACCTGAAATACCACCGCATCGCGACCCCTGGGACACCATCCACTGGGGCAACGAACCGTCGACTCCGCGTCGCACCGTCTACGGACCTGCCCCCGAACCGCGTGAACCCACCTTCGTCCCCGGAACTATTCATGGGACCAACATCTCCCTCTCCAAAATCCGCGACTGAGAGTTCTTGGCGCTGATGCTAACCACCGCCAACGAAGAAGCCGAAGCAGCAGAAGAAGCAGCAGCAGCACCTACCCCAGTACCAGACGAAGACCCTGACGAAGCTCTCGCGCGCTACATGCGCACCTCCGGTCTTCGCGCTAACGATGCACTATGGCACCAGCGCCTCGGACACCCTTCACGCGTGACGCTGAAAAATTGCATCGACGCGAATGTTTTTGATCCTGGGGCGCTCCTGCGACCAAATGGCACCGAAGTGAGAGGCGCGACACATCCACGCAACTGCACCGTCTGCCCCGAAGCCGCGCTAAGCCACCAACTGTTCCCGCTGCTCGAGCCTGGGACGAACCGTTACCCCAAGCTACACAAGGTGTACAATGACTTCCTGAACGCGGGGCACTGCGGAGTCGACGACGAAATGTACACGCTTACCTTCATCGACGCCGGAACGCGCTATGTGTGGGTCGTGAACGTGGAATCGCGCAGTAGAGCATACGAGGTATTCCTCCTTTGGCTAGCACACGCGCAGCGGCTGTCCTCGGAGAAGCTGAAAATCTAGCAATCTGACGGCGCAGCAGAATTCAGGAGCAAGGAGATGCAGGATTATCTGGCGCAAAAGGGGATCGAGCACCACATTTCTCTCCCCTACGCGCACCAACAGCAGGGCGTAGCCGAGCGGACCAATCGCACGCTCATGACAAAAGTGCGAGCGCTGATGAAGCAATCGAAGCTACCGCCGATCTACTGGACCTACGCGATGCACCACGCTGTGCGGGTGCACAACCTGCTGTCAACTACCGCCATCACCGGCAACCTGTCTCCGCACGTAAAGTGGACCGGGACTAAGGGGGACACATCCATGCTCCGCGTGTGGGGGTGCATGGTGCAATACCGCCCGCCGACGTCAACCATTGGCAAGTTCGCCATCCGCGCGCGATGGGGCATTCACGTCGAGATCAGCCACGAGCACAAGGTGTGGATTACCGTGGACCTTCTCAGCCAGAAAACTGCCCACGCGCGTGACGTCATTTTCTACGAACGGCTCTTCCTCGAGCAGTTCCGTCATGACGAGGAGACCAATGCGAATCGCGTCTACGCGAATGACGGTCACAGCTACACAACGCCCGAGGACGAAGCCGCTGCAGCAATCCTGGAGCAGGACACCAGGGGCGAGTTCACAAGGGGAAATCGTCCCAGCAGTGGCGACGATGATGACGATTCCTCTGGAGGAGGAATGGGCGGAACAGGCGGAGGCGGCAGAGGCACAGCGCCACCAGCACCACCTGAGCCAGAGAGCGATGACGATGACGTGCAGGATGTCGTCCCGCAGCATTGCCACGACAGCACCGTTTTAGGGCTGCAGCTGCTCGGACTCCATACCGCAACCTCAAAGGCGCCACGTGTCATCGAACCACAAAACCCGCGCCAAGCCCTCACTGGACCATACAGCAAGGAGTGGCGCGAGGCAATGGACGCAGAGATCAAGGCGCTCGAATCCCGAGACACCTGGGTGTTAGGCGACCGTGCGGCGATTAAAGGCGCGAAGGTTCTCTCGGGGAAATGGGTCTTCCGCGTGAAGAACGCAGCGGACGGAACAATCGAGCACTTCAAAGCGCGATGGGTGGTGCGTGGCGATGACCAGAGGCACGGTATCGACTTCGACCAGACGTTTGCGCCGGTCAGTCGCCACACCTCCGTCCGAATCCTGCTCGCCATCGCAGTTGCTAGACACCTCCCTCTGCGCCAAATTGACGTGAAAAACGCGTTTTTGTACGCGTTAGTAGATGCTGTGATTTACGTGGAGCAGCCGCACACATACGGCGAAGGAGATTCGCGCGTATGCCAGCTGCACAAGTCCCTTTACGGAACAAGCAAGCACCGAGGCTCAGGCAGCAGTATCTGCACAACATCCTGCTTGAAATTGGGTTCAAGCAGATGCCTCATGATCCTGGGATGTGTCGCCGCGATTTCTGCGGAGAATACATCATGCTCACAGTCTACGACGACGACCTGCTTTACACAGGACCAAGCAACGAACTACTGGAGCAGTTTGAAAAGAGTCTGGCGGGGCGCGTCGATATCACCTGCAACTACGAGGTGAAACAGTTCTTAGGCCTCAACATCTCCTACGGACCAGAAGCTATCCACCTCTCAGCGGCTAAGTATGCAAAGGAGCTAGGGAAGCGCTTCAACATCTCACCGGCACCGCTATCCACTCCCTAACGAACTCCCGGACCGAATCACAAACCAGACAACAAAGCCCTATCCCCCGTTGGAATTCAGACTTATCAGCAACAGCTGGGATGTCTGCTCTTCGCCTCTGTTACATGCAGGCCCGACCTTTCCTACATCGCGAGTCAGTTAGCCCAGTATTCTCGCAAACCAACGGCTGAGAATCTTCTGGACCTGCAGCGCGCCTTACAATTCTTCGTTTCAACACCCAAGATTGGACTCTACTACTCAACAGTAGCGACCCCATCTTTCAACCTCATCGGCTACGTGAACGCCGATCACGCAGCAGACCCTGACAATCGACGGTCTAGAACTGGCTTCCTGTTCCGGCTCGAACCGACACGACCAATCTCCTGGAACTCGCAGAAACAGGAGTTGGTTACCCTGTCGTCAGCCGAAGCGGAATTCATCGCAGTAACGGCAGCAGTTCGCGAAGGACTCTACTAGCAGGAACTCCTGCAGGAGGCAAAGATTCCAGCTTCGCCCACCTTTCGCCTCCACCGCGACAAACAAAGCGCGATCCGCATCGCGAACAAACCTGGCTTCGTCAACCGCACCAAGCACATTGCGCTGCGGTACTTCTTCGTCAAAGACGAAGTGGACAAAGGCAAGGTTGACTTGACCTACTGCCCGACAGGTGACATGGCAGCAGACTTTCTCACAAAGCGACTGCCACGCCAGCAGTACCAGCACTGCTCCGAACTCAGCGAAGTGGTCAAGCAGGTCAAGTAAAGCTACGGCCAGGAGTGAAGGGGGGTGTTACGAATAGCAATGGATGAAAACATTTCTGTGCACTCCTAACCGCAGCTAAGGAAGCACACAGTATCGAGAATGAATGCGAAGGGTCAGAGTTGACACGAAACGTCAGACAGTTAAGGTGGATCGGGACCGTCAGAGCAGACGACATCGGGCAGCTGCAGGCAAGATAAATTTGGCGGGAACAATTTCGTAACTGTACGCGCCGCACGGTTGGGAATGAATTTGAATAAGGGAATGTACCCCTTAGAGTACATGGCTAGCTAGGTCGATTCGAATTCCCCTGTACTCATAATTATGTCTTTGTGTTTGCATGTTTTTGTCATCTCAAGCATTTTATATTCACTCTGCTATTGAGGTCAAGGGCCCACCACCACCACCTAGCTGTGTGCGAACCTTCATGAGGAGATCCTAGGAGCGATCACCTTCTGATCGCAGCAGGTTTGTCGGCTTGATTTTAACAGTTGTCAAAGTCGTCGTTGCTGCTTGGACTGTTGGCGCTGCTGCTAGCGTCGCCGTAGTTGTCGTTGCTACACGTGTCGGTGCTGCACGCGACTGTTGTGGTGACTGTTGCTGCTATGCCCGCCTCGCATCTTCCGCATCCATGGAGCCTTCCAGCTCGCTCCAGACCCGCTCGGCTGGTGTGGTGCTGCTACTTGCGTCGTCAACGACAGGCGACTCCTGGCGCGCTTCACCACGCGCCTGGTGTAGTTCGACGTTTTCTTTCCGTAGGCGTTCCACCTCTGCAGACATGGTCTGCAAGTTGGCTTGCATCACCCGAAACGGTTGCATGAACTCGTTGAGCTCGGCCTGCTCCATGTGCCTCAGGCTTCGCCTAACGGGCAGGGGGTGGCTAGCGATTTTTCTGACTTTGGTGAAGGCGTAAACGCTATCGTAGTCAAAGTGAAATAATCGTATCTATTTCACAGGCCGACCGCTTTACAGCCCACCAAGTCTATCACTCCCCTTATACAAACTACCTCATGCGGCGGCTGCTGCTGCACCTCCTGCTGCTGCGGCGGCTCCAGCCGCGACTGCTGCTCCTGCTACTGCTCCTCCTCCTCCTCCAGCCGCTGCAACTCTCTCTCCTCTCTCTCCGACTCCAGCTGCTCCTCACGGGCATGGCGAACACGAGCCTGGTGCCGGGTCGGGTAGGGGTGGGAGGGAGGAGTAGTGTCCGGGGCCGCGGCAGCCCCTGGACCACCCTTCAAAGCACCCGGCGCACCACCCCCAAAGGCAGTACCAGCAACAGCAACACGGCCAAGCTCACAAGGACCCGAAGGGGGCGCACCCGCACCCCTAGACGTAGCACCCCCAGAGTCAGCACCACCTACACCAGCTCCCGGAAGACGAGAGTCTCCTGCAGCCTCGGGCTCAGCCCCAACTCCAGCACCCCCAGAGCTAGCACCGACAGGGTCCTCGCCATGAACACCGGCTCCCGCAGGGTCTGTAGTAGGCTGCGAGGAGGATTGCGGGGAAGGAGGCTGTACCTGAGGGGCTACCGAGGGGGGAGGGGTAGCGTGGGACACACCTGACGGGGCTGGACCAGGGGGGGGAGGCTGTACCAGGGGAGCAGAAGGGGACCTCGACAAGAGTACCTGACGTAGTAGGGGGTGGACTCCTCGAAACGGACGTCACGGGAGTCAAAGAACCGGTGAGAGGGAGGGTGGTAAAAGGTGAAGTCAGAGGAGTCCTCAGGGAAACCAAGGAAGACACAGGGAACGGCGCGAGGTGAGAGCTTGTCCGCGGAGGTGTCGCGAACAAGAGCCAAGCAACCCCAGACACGAAACCGCGACGCAACACCAGGGGACCCAGTCCAAAGACCGGTCGGTGAAACCACTGGCCGAGAGACACGCGGCCAGAGGTATAGTTAGTGAGCGGCGTACCGAACCGCGTAGGGCCACAGAAAATTGGGGGCACGGGCGTGAGTCAAGGAGGTGCGGGCGATCTCCATGACCAAGCCTATGCGGCGCTCAGCAACCCCATTCTGCTGTGGGGACTCTGGAAGCATCCAGGACTGGCGAATGCCCTGCTCGCGACAGAATCCAGCGAGAATGCCGGAGCGAAACTCACCCCCGCGGTCGGAGTGAAGACAGCTCACACGACGACCACGAGTGTCCTCTGTGGTAAGCAACCACCCGATCAGCGTAGAAGTCACCTCAGACTTATTCGCCAGGGGGAACACTATGGTG
This sequence comes from Closterium sp. Naga37s-1, assembly GCA_947471745.1. Lineage (NCBI taxonomy): Eukaryota > Viridiplantae > Streptophyta > Zygnematophyceae > Desmidiales > Closteriaceae > Closterium > Closterium sp. Naga37s-1. The sequence continues at coordinate 3,118,600 of CANJKZ010000777.1, read as the reverse complement.
TAGCGGGAGTAGTCATGAACGACCACAAGAAAGAAATGCTCACGCTCAGGGCCAAGGCGAGGGGCGGGGCCCCAGACGTCCAAGTGGAGTGTCTCAAACGGCTGGGTGGCCGTACGAAGGGAGGAGGAGTGAGGGGTGGCGCGCACCCGACCCTCGACGCAGGGACCGCACGGTTGTGCAAGGGACGCCGGGAGCGACGGCAAGACACGCGGGAGGCCTAAGACAAGACGCTGACTAGACATAGCGCGCAAACGAGGAAGGGACGGGTGCCCCATCCGGTGGTGCCACAGAACGGTGGGGTGGGCAAGCGATCGGCAGGATCAAGACGCAGCAACTGGACCAGACGCGAGAACACGACCAGATACAGCTACCTGGGGGGACGCAGCAACCTGGTGAGACGCAAGGACCAGACGGGGGGAAGGGACAGGGGCCGGGGGCAGTAGCGGCCGCTGTGGCTGCTGCTGCTGCTGCTGCTGCTGCCGCCCATCGGGGCCAGTGTGAAGAGTGTAGAGACCGGAGCCCGGCTCAGCAGTAAAGGTGGCAAGAGGCTGGAAAGAGGCCCCGTCAACACACACTGTGGTCTCGCCAGAGGGCTCAAACCACACACCCACGTGCTGACCCACGAGAGGCCTCACGCCCACCAAGTTCCTCGAGAACGAGGGGACGTGGAACCCGGTCAGAGACCCGGAGGGAACAGCTGGGCACGGAAGAGTGGTAGTGTAGCGAGCAGTGACTGGTCCCGAGGTGGGATCAGCCAGCGCCATAGAGACAGGCGCAGGAAGCGGTGTGAGTGTCGTGCGGTCGCGGAAGGAACAGTACGAAGCTCCAGAGTCCAGAGTGAAAGACAGCGAAGCGTCCTCCGGAGCAGCTCCTAGACTAGTGTCTACACAAGTACCTAAACTAGCAAAGCAAGACTAGCACCTAAGCTAACAACACTCGAGTAAACAGAGTCAGAAGCACTAGAGTCAACAACAGCATACATAGCATGAGGAGTTCCTAGAAGATCAACTAACTGAGAAGCTGACATGCCCCACAGAGCGGAGCCGTACGTCTAAACAAGAGGAAACCAGTCAGGGGCAGGGCCGCCAACGCCGAAGGCCAAACGGACCGTGTCAGTAAGCTGAGCAAAGCACTGACCAGGAGGGTGGGCACGACCACAAGTCTGGCCCCGGCGAGCACCCGTCAGAACCTAATAGGTGCACAGAGGGTGAACAACACCTCGCTGGAGCTGACGCTGTCCTGACCCCGAAGCCTGCTGCTGCCGCCGCTGCTGCTGAGGCTGCGGCGAGGGGAGGGGCTGCTGCTGCTGCAGCTGCTGCTGTCGCTGAGTCAGGTACCACGCCGTTGCTCCACCCAGTGCAGTCGGCAGACCAGGGGGCGTCTGACGAACCCGGGCGTCGCCACCACCAGCTGCAGCAGGGGAGTCACTGGCCACTGCACTAGACGCCTCACCAGACCGTGCACTCCCGCCGCCACCGGTCGCCACGTCACCCCCACCACCTCCGCCGCCACCGCCGCCGCCGCCTGCACCCTGACCGCCCCTCTTGCCACCCCTACCCCGAGACCGCAAAAAAGTCGTAACAGCAGCTGCGGTCACGTCGGTAGCGGCAGTGACGAAAGAGGCAGTAAAGGTGGGCAGCTGAAGGACAGTGCACCCGTGGAACAATGGAGGGGGCATAGTACCAGAGGCGGAGGCTATGGAGCGAAGGTTGCTCTTGACGTCCTTGAGTGCTGACTCAAGGACCTCGATAGTGAGCTTGCTAGGGTGCTTCTGAAGAAGCGTGTCACGAACCGAGGCAAGGCGGTCAGGGAGGCTAGTGGCGATGAAATAGATAGTGATCACCATGGGGGGAGGAAGCAGTGCAAGCTGTGCCTCAGTGCAAGCAGCGCGGTAGCTAGAATCGAGCGAGCGGAGGTGAGCAATCAAGTCAGCAGAGCGCTCAAACGAGGCGAGGTCAAGAAACAGGAACGGAAGGAACAGGCGACCTAGAGAGACAGTGGTGGGAGTAGCGTAGCGGGCCTTGATCGCAGTCAGGAACTCACTAGCCGTGCGAACCTGAGTGAAGTGGGTCTCCTCAGACTCAGGGAGGAGGCTGCTGAGGGCGATGCAGACCGCAGCGTCACGCGAGGTCCACGATGTGAGGTCAGCACGCTGGCGGGCATATCGGTCTCTATCGGCAGTGCTAGCGTCAGCGCCTAAGGGTACAGGATCAACGGGCATCGGGATGTCACCAGAAGCGTGCGCCCACAGGGACTCGTTTGCCTGCACCTGACTCGCTAGGAGACGCTGTGCACGCTAAAGCCAGACGGAGAACTCGAGGGTGTCAGACTTATATTACTTAGTCACTGTAGGCTACTGTGGGGTAGACACTAAGGGGTACAACAATCTAGGGTTTCATATTTGTATCCATCTTGTTTCTAGTTCATTCATCCTTCATTCTTTCACATGGTATAGAGCATGGTTCCCTAGTGGGAACGTTTCCTAGAGCCCACCTAAAATCGAACGTTTTATTTTTTTCCTGCCCGGAGCGCGCTCCGCCCCTGCCCGAGTCGTGCCCCGTGTTCCTACCCTCCCATCGCGTCCCCTGGCCTTAGTGCGTCTGGTCAGGTAGCTGCGTCGGGTCAGGTGTTTGCTGTAGCGTCCAGGTCTAGTCCTGAGTCTGCCCCCTGCTCGTGTCGCCTCCTGTCCCACCAGACCCTCCTCTGGCACCACCGCCTTGGTCACCCCTCCCTGCCTCGTCTCCGAGGCATGGCCTCCCGTGTCCTTGTCTCTGGCCTTCCCCGGTCCCTCCCCCCTCTTCCTCCGGGGCCTGCCCCTACCTGCGTACCCTGCGTCGAGGGGCGGCAGCGCGCCGCTCCTCACTCCTCCGAGTTTCCGCCGACAGAGGCTCCGCTGCAGACTCTTCACATGGACGTCTGGGGCCCAGCCCGCGTCCATGGACAGGGTCACGAGCGTTACTTCCTCTTGGTGGTTGACGACTACTCGCGTTACACCGCAGTCTTCCCCTTGCGTACCAAGGGTGAGGTCACTGGGGTGTTGATCGACTGGATCCGCGCTGCTCGTCTCCAGCTCCGAGAGAGTTTCGGCTCGGACTTTCCTGTTCTGCGTCTGCACTCCGACAGAGGTGGAGAGTTTTCCTCCGACCTTCTGCGAGCCTTCTGTCGTGCGAGGGGCATCTGCCAGACGTTCACGCTTCCGGCCTCTCCACAGCAAAATGGGATTGCTGAGCGCCGCATTGGCATGGTCATGAACGTCGCTCGTACGTCCATGATCCACGCGGCTGCTCCCCATTTTCTGTGGCCGTTTGCTGTGCGGTACGCGGCGCAGCAGATCAACCTCCAGCCCCGTGTCTCCTTGCCGGAGACCTCCCCCACCCTGAGGTGGACGGGGAAGGTTGGCGATGCGTCTGCGTTCCGTGTCTGGGGATCTCGGGCCTTCGTCTGAGACTTGTCTGCGGACAAGCTGTCCTCTCGTGCTGTTCCCTGCGTCTTCCTTGGCTTACCCCTTGACGCGCCTGGTTGGCAGTTTTACCACCCCACCTCGCGCCGTGTTCTGTCCTCCCAGGACGTCACGTTTGACGAGTCGGTTCCCTATTACCGTCTCTTCCCCTACCGCGCTGCCCCCCTCCCCCCCCCGCCGCTCTTCCTCGCGCCAGGTTCCCCCCCGGTAGACCCCCTCCCCCCTCAGGGTCCTGCCCCCTCAGGTGCTGCTAGGGGTGCTGAGCCTGCGGGTGCTGGGTCTGGGGGTGCTGCGCTGGAGCGTGCGGAGCCTAGGGGTGCGGAGTCTGGGGGTGCTGAGCCTGGGGGTGCGGAGTCTGGGGGTGCTGAGCCTAGGGGTGCTGAGTCTGGGGGTGCTGAGCCTGGAGGTGCTGAGCCTGGAGTTGCTTAGTCTGGAGGTGTGGAGCCTGCAGGAGCTGGGCCTACTCGTGTGGAGTCTGGCGGTGCTGCGCCTGGAGGTCCCTCGGGTGCTTTGTCCCGGCGGGAGCTGCTCTCTCCACAAGAGCTGCATGAGTGGTTTGCTCGCCGCTGGAGTCGTGCTGCTGGAGCTGGTGGTGCTACGGGTGCTGGCGGTTCTGCGGCTGCTGGAGGTTCTGGAGCCACGGGTCCCGGAGGTGCTCGTACCGGCGGTACTGGAGCTGCTGGGCCTGGTGGTGCTGCTGGTGCTGGAGCTGGAGGTGCTGCTGCCGTGGGTGCTGCTGGAGGTGCTACTAGAGCTGGTGCTGCTGCGTCTTCCGGTGGTCCTGCTGGTGCAGGAGCTGCTGGAGGTCTTGGCACTGGAGGTGCTGCTGGAGCTGGTGCTTCTGGGGGTGCTGGAGTTGGCGCGGCTGGAGCTCCTGGGGGTGCTGCTAGAGCCGGTGGTGCTGCTGGCGTTGGTGCTAACCCTGGGGGTGCTGGTGCTGTCCCTGCTGGTTCTGGAGGCGCTGCGCGGCCACGGCCGTACTTCGTTCCGCTCCTTGAGCAGGTTCTTGGTCTCCCGCCTTCTACTGGTCCTGCTCCTTCCTTAGAATGTCCACCGCCTGTTCAGTCCGAGTCACAGTTACAGCTCGCCTCCCCACTGCCTGCTCCTTCTCCCTACACTAGTCCTACTGGAGGTCTTGCTGAGCGTCGTGAGCCAGAGTCTCGCCCTGCGTCGCCTGTTCGTGCTGCTAGCAATAGTCGTCGTGGTTCGCGTCAGCGTCCTCCTCCTGTTCCTGGCACGCACCAGATGGCACTGCGTCCTTCCACTGCTCCACTGCGTGTCCCTTTGCCGTCTCCCCCTGAGTCCTCTCTTCCTGCACTTGCTGACCCAGAGTCTGACTCCCTTCGTGCTGCCAGTCCTACTGTCACGCGTCTCCTGGCTACTGCTGTCACTGACCCTTCCTTTGAGTCCGCTGCTGCGTCTGCCTTTGTTGCTGAGCTGGTCGACTTCGCTGCTCACTGTCGTCTAGACCACGCTGCTAGTCTTGTTGCTGAGTCAGAGTTTGTCTGTCCTCCGTCCGTCGGGGGTGAGTGTGCTCTTGGCACGGACGTCCTTGAGGACAGGCAGGAGGAGTTCCAGTGCTTTGCTGCTACTTTGCCTCATCTCGTGTCCATGCTACTTGCCCCTGAGGGAGACCCGGATGCACCAGACATCCCGACTCCGCGCTCTTACGCGGAGGCGGTAGAGGGTCCCTACTCCTCTCAGTGGCAGGCAGCCATGGACGCAGAGATGGCTTCCTGGAAGTCCACAGGCACCTACGTCGACAAGGTTCCCCCACCTGGGGCGAACATCGTCAGTGGCATGTGGATTTACAGGGTGAAGCGGCCGCCGGGTTCTCCGCCTGTCTTCAAGGCGCGTTACTTGGCTCGAGGCTTCAGTCAGCGGCAGGGAGTTGACTACTTCCAGACCTTCTCCCCTACCCCGAACATGACCACTCTTCGGGTGCTGCTGCACGTTGCCGCTCAGCGTGACTACGAGCTTCACTCTCTTGACTTCAGCACTGCTTTCCTACAGGGCAGCCTGCACGAGGAGATCTGGCTGCGCCGCCCTCCTGGCTTCACTGGGTCGTTTCCTCCTGGTACCCAGTGGAGCCTCCGGCGGCCAGTCTACGGTCTCCGCCAGGCGCCCCGCGAGTGGCAAGACACACTGAGGACTACGCTTGCGGCTCTTGGGTTTGCTCCTTCTACTGCTGACACGTCGCTGTTTCTACGCACCGACACCTCGCTGCCGCCGTTCTACATCCTCGTGTACGTTGACGACTTGGTCTTTGCTACTGCTGACCCTGCTGGAATCGCCCACGTCAAGTCGGAGCTGCAGAAGAGACACACGTGCACAGACCTGGGTGAGCTGCGCATTTATCTTGGCTTGGTGATCACCCGGGACAGAGCATGGCGCACCATTACCTGGACTAAGTCACACATGGTGCAGCAGGTCCTTTAGCACTTCAACTTCACGTACTCCTCGCCTCAGCCCACTCCTCTGTCTACGCGCCACTCGCTCTCAGCTCTGCCTTCGGATGAGTCCGTAGAGCCGAGTGGCCCGTACCCAGAGCTTGTTGGCTGCCTCATGTACCTGATGACGTGCACTCGTCCTGACCTAGCATACCCTCTTAGCATCCTGGCACGCTATGTTGCTCCTGGGAGGCACCGACCAGAGCACATGGCTGCAGCGAAGAGGGTGTTGCGCTATTTGTGCAGTACGTCGGGCATGGGGCTTGTGCTTGGAGGGCAGAGTCCAGTGGTCCTCACTGGTCACGCAGACGCTTCTTGGGCTGACGACTTGGCTACGCAGCGGTCGTCATAGGGTTACACCTTCAGCCTTGGTTCCGGCTCTGTTTCGTGGCGGTCTACCTGCTCGTCTTTTGTTCTTGGCTCCAGCTGTGAGGCCGAGATCTACACAGGGGCCCTGGCTGCACAGGAGTTACGCTGGCTCACCTACCTGCTGACCGACCTGGGAGAGCCGCCTCGTTCTCCTCCAGTTCTGTACGTAGACAACAAGGCCATGCTGGCCTTGTGTCGGGAGCACAGACTGGAGCACAGAACGAAGCACATTGCTCTTCGCTACTTCCTTGCTCGTGAGCTGCAGCAGCGTGGTCAGCTGCACCTTGCTTACGTGGCCTCTGAGGCCAACACTGCTGATATCTTTTGTCAGATTTATATGACATAGCAACTGTAGGCTATAGTGGGGTAGCACATATGGGGTACAGCTTTCTAGGGTTTGTACTTGTACCCAACTTTCCCTTAGTCATTTCATTCTCGTTCAGTTTCTCATGGTATCGAGCAGGTTCCCCTGTGGGAACTGTTCCCAGGGCCCAACACCTTTTTTTTTCCTGCCCGGAGCGCGCTCTACACTGCCCGAGTCGCGCTCCCCTCTCACTGCCCCGTCGAGCCGCCCTTTCGACCCTGTCGCGTCGCGCTTGCGGCCCCGTCGCGTCGCCCTCGCGGCCCCTTCACGTCGCGTCGCCCTAGCGGCCGCGTCGCGCCGCCCTCGCGGCCCCGATCCGCCGCCCTCGCGGCTCCGTCGCGTCGCGCCGCCCTCGCGGCCCTTTCACGCCGCCCTCGCAGCCCTTTCTAGCCGCCCTCGCGGCCTCTTCAAGCCGCCCTCGCGACCCCCCCCTCCTAGCCGCCCTAGCGGCCCCGTCGCCTACCCCTTCGGCCCCGGCGCCGCCCTTCCCTGCCTCGGCGCCGCCTCTGCTGGCCCCGTCGCCTACCCCTGCGGCCCCGGAGCTGCCCTTCCCGGCCCCGGCGCCGCCTCTACTGGCCCCGACGCCGCTCCACCCGGCCCCGACGCCGCTCCACCCGGCCCCGCCGCCGCTCCACCCGGCCCCGCCGCCGTCCCCACGCGGCCCCGCCGTCACCACCGAGCCGCCGGCGTCGCCGAGCTGCTGCCGAGCCGCCCGATCCACCCGAGCCGCCCGAGCCGCCGCGCCACCTGAGCCGCCCGAGCCGCCGGGTCGCCGAGCCGCCGAGACGCAGTTGCTGCCGAGCCGCCGTACCGCCGAGCCGCCCGAGCCGCCCGAGCCGCCGAGTTGCCGAGCCGCCGAGCCGCCGAGCCGCCCGAGCCGCCCTGTCCGGTAAGAGCAGCGCCTCTGTCACTGCACTGCCCTTACCCTACTGTTCGCGCTGCTAGTCTACTGCTGTCATGGCTACCCCTAGTGTCCTCGCTTTTGACGCTGAGGGTAGGGCCATTGACTTTGACGTCTGGGTAGATGACCTGCAGCTTTTCCTACAGTGCGATAGGGCAGACGGTCTCTCCCTCTTTGACCTCACCTCTGGTGCCTCTCCTGCCCCTGCTGCTGATGATGACGCCACTGTTCGCTCACAGTGGGCCACACGCGATGCTGCTGCACGTCTTGCTGTGCGTCGCCACCTGCCTACCTCTGAGCGTGCGCACTTTAGCCAGTACAAGAGTGCTCAGACCTTGTACGACGCTGTAGTTGCACGCTACTCCTCCCCTGCCACTGCTGCACTGAGCCGCCTCATGCTACCGTACCTCTTCCCTGACCTTGCTGCCTTTCCCACAGTCGCTGACCTCATTACGCACCTCCGCACTAGTGACAATCGCTACCGCGCTGCGCTTCCTGCTGAGTTCTGCGCCAAGAACCCCCCCCCCATGTACATCACCCTCTACTACATAGTCATCCGGCTCCCTGACTCCCTTCGCGTAGTCAGGGACCACTTCATCTCAGTTTGCCCCACCACTCTCACCGTTGACCTCCTCGAGAAGGCCCTCCTAGCAGCAGAGAAGAGCTTAGTCGCTGTAGGAGCCTCTCGTGGTGACCCTCGCACCCCCGTCTTTGAGGGGTGTTCCCCCTCCCCCCTTTTGCCCTCTGTTGCCTCTGCTGCTGCGGCCGACCTCGTTGGTTTCGAGTCGGTCGGCGCTGCGTCTGCCCCGAGCGGGAGACGCCGCACCGGCAAGGGCAAAGGGGGCAAGGGTGCTAGAGGGGCTGGCGGGGGTGGCGGAGGTGGCGGTGGAGGCAGTGGAGGGGGTGGGGGTGGTGGTGGGAGTTGTGGCGGGGGTGGAGGTGTCGGTGGCGGCAGTGGAGGCGGAGGCGGCGGCGGCGGTGGCGGTGGGAGCGGAGGTGGCAGAGGTGGCGGCGGTGGAGGAGGCGGCGGCGGAGGAAGTGGAGCTGGTCGGGGTGGCGCTGCGCAGAGGGTCGGCTCCGGTGGTGGTCAGCGCCTGCAGCAGCAGCAGCAGCAGCAGTAGCGCACTCGTGACATCCCCCCCCCTCAGCAGCTCCGTGAGTGGTACGCTGCACGCCAGCGGGGTGGGGGTACTGGTCCGTGCACCTACGTCCTACGCACCGGCGACCGCGCGGGTGAGCAGTGCGGGGGTGCGCACTCCACCCAGCGCTGCTTTGGCCGCCTGACGGACGCTTGGCGTCACCAGTTCCCTGAGGCCACTGAGATCCCCCGCCGGGGCGAGCTGTCTAGGGCGGGAGTAGCTGTCTTTGACCTTGACTTTGATGCTATTCTTGCTGCCATGTATGCTGTGACTATTAGTGATGAGGGTGACTGTTACCAGTGTTTTCCGCCCAACCCGGGCATTGAGACTGCTGCTCTACGTACTGGTGAGGCTGCTGCTCTAGGTGCTAGCGAGGCTGCTGCTTTAGGTGCTCGTGCGTCTGCTCCCTCAGGTGCTCTCTCAGGTACTGCGTCGGCTTCGGCCTCCCACACCTTCACCCTTGACTCGGGGGCTTCTCGCTCCTTCTTTCGAGACCGCACCACACTCACGCCGCTTGGCCGGCCAGTTGCAGTCTCTCTGGCAGACCCCTCTGGGGGTCCTGTCCTTGCTCGCTTCTCCACTGTCCTCCCGTGTCCGGCGGCCCCCTCTGGCACCCTGTCTGGTCTTTACCTCCCCTCGTTCTCTACGAACTTGGTGAGTGGTGCTGACCTACAGGATGCGGGGGTTCACCAGTTCACTCTTGCGAGTCAGCGGGTGACCCACTGCACGGACGCTCGGACAGGCCGACACCTGGCCACGTTTACACGTCGGCCGGGGTCGAGCCTGTACACACTGACCACTGCGTCTCCTCCAGTCACTGCGTCTGGTCAGGTAGCCGCGTCGGGTCAGGTGTTTGCTGCAGCGTCCAGGTCTGGTCCTGAGTCTGCCCCCTGCTCGTGTCGCCTCCTGTCTCATGAGACTCTCCTCTGGCACCACCGCCTTGGTCACCCCTCCCTGCTTCGTCTCCGAGGCATGGCCTCCCGTGTCCTTGTCTCTGGTCTTCCCCGGTCCCTCCCTCCCCTTCCTCCGGGGCCTGGCCCTACCTGCGTCCCCTGTGTCGAGGGGCGCCAGCGGGCTGCCCCTCACTCCTCCCAGTTTCCTCCGACAGAGGCCCCGCTGCAGACGCTTCACATGGACGTGTGGGGCCCGGCCCGCGTCCGAGGACAGGGTCACGAGCGCTACTTCCTGCTGGTGGTTGACGACTACTCGCGTTACACCACAGTCTTCCCCTTGCGCAGCAAGGGTGATGTCACTGCGGTGTTGATCGACTGGATCCGCGCAGCTCGTCTCCAGCTCAGGCAGAGCTTCGGCTCGGACTTTCCTGTTCTGCGTCTGCACTCTGACAGAGGCGGAGAGTTCTCCTCTGGCCTTCTGCGAGCCTACTGTCGTGCACGAGGCATCCGCCAGACCTTCACGCTTCCGGACTCTCCACAGAAAAATGGGATTGCTGAGCGCCGCATTGGCATGGTCATGGACGTCGCCCGTACGTCCATGATGCATGCGGCTGCCCCCCATTTTCTGTGGCCGTTTGCGGTTCGGTACGCGGCGCATCAGATCAACCTTCACCCCAGGGTCTCCATGCCGGAGACCTCCCCAGCTTTGCTGTGGACGGGGAAGGTTGGCGATGCGTCTGCGTTCCGTGTCTGGGGATCTCGGGCGTTTGTCCGCGACTTGTCTGCGGACAAGCTGTCCCCTCGTGCTGCTCCTTGCGTCTTCCTTGGCTTCCCCCCTGACGTGCCAGGGTGGCAGTTCTACCACCCCACCTCTCGCCGTGTTCTGTCCTCCTAGGACGTCACGTTTGACGAGTCGGTCCCCTACTACCGCCTCTTCCCCTACCGCACTCCGTCCCTCCCCCCGCCACCGCTCTTCCTTGTGCCAGGTCCCCCCCCGGTAGACCCCCTCCCCCCTCGGGGTCCTGCCCCTTCAGGTGTGTCCCAGGTAGACGCAGTCGAGCCTGTCGAGGTTACTGGTGACTCTGGTGCTGCTGAGGGTGCTGAGCCTGGGGGTGCTGACTCTGGGGGTGCTGAGCGTGTGGGTGCTACGCTTGGGGGTGCTGAGCCTGAGGGTGCTACTACTGGGGGTGCTGAGCCTGGGGGTGCTGAGCCTGGGGGTGCTACCACTGAGGGTGCTGAGCCTGGGGGTGCTGAGCCTGGGGGTGCTACGCCTGGGGGTGCTGAGCCTGGGGGTGCTACGCCTGGAGGTGCTGAGCCTGGGGGTGCGGAGCCTGAGGGAGCTGGGCCTGCTCGTGTGGCGTCTGGCGGTGCTGGGCCTGGAGGTTCTCCGGGTGCTTCGTCTCGGCGGGAGCCACTCTCTCCACAGGAGCTGCGCGAGTGGTTTGCCCGGCGCTGGAGGCGTGCTGCTGGAGCTGGAGGTTCTTCGGCTGCTGAGGGTGCTGGTGCCGCGGGTCCCGGAGGTGCTCGTACTGGGAGTACTGGAGCTGCTGGGCCTGCGGGTACGACTGGAGCTGGGGCTGCTGAGGATGTTGGCACTGAGGCTACTGCTGTCGGTCCTCGAGGAGGTCCTGCTGGGGGTGCTACTGGTGCTGCTGGAGGTACTGGAGCTGGAGGTGCTGCTGGCGCTGGTGCTGCCGCTGGGGGTACTGGTGCTGTCCCTGCTGTGTCTGGAGTCGCCGCGCGGCCTCGGCTGTACTTCGTTCTGCTCCTTCAGCAGGTTCTTGGTCTCCCGCCTTCCACTGGTCCTCCTCCTCCCTTAGAGTGTCCACCGCTTGTCCCATCACAGTTACAGTTACAGCCGGCCTCCCCACTGCCTGCTCCTTCTCCCTACACTGGTCCTACTGGAGGTCTTGCTGAGCGTCGTGAGCCTGCGTCTCGCCCTGCGTCGCCTGTCCGTCCTGCTCGCACTAGTGGTCGTGGTTCGCGTCAGCGTCCTCCTCCTGTCCTTGGCACGCACCGGATGTCTCTACGTCCGTCCACTGCTCCTCTGCGTGCCCCTTTGCCTTCTCCTCCTGAGTCCTCTCTTCCTGCTCTTGCCGACCCGGAGTCGGACTCTCTTCATGCTGCCAGTCCTACTGTCACGCGTCTCCTTGCTACTGTCGTCACTGACCCTTCCTTTGAGTCCACTGCTGCGTCTGCCCTAGTTGCTGAGCTCGTCGACTTTGCTGCTCGCTGTCGTCTAGACTACGCTGCTAGTCTTGTCGCTGAGTCTGAGTCTGTCTGTCCTCTGTCCGTCGGGGGTGAGTGTGCCCTTGGCACGGACGTCCTTGAGGACAGGCAGGAGGAGTTCCAGTGTTTGGCTGCTGCTTCACCTCATCTCGTGTCCGTACTGCTTACCCCTGAGGGAGACCCGGATGCACTTGACATCCCGACTCCGCGCTCTTACGCGGAGGCGATAGAGGGTCCCTACTCCTCTCAGTGGCAGGCAGCTATGGACACAGAGTTGGCTTCCTGGAAGTCCACAGGCACCTACGTTGACGAGGTTCCCCCGCCTGGGGCGAACATCGTCAGTGGCATGTGGATTTTCAGGGTGAAGCGGCCGCCGGGTTCTCCGCCTGTCTTCAAGGCGCGTTACGTGGCTCGTGGCTTCAGTCAGCGGCAGGGAGTTGACTACTTTCAGGCCTTCTCTCCCACCCCGAAGATGACCACTCTTTGGGTACTGCTGCACATAGCTGCTCACCGCGACTACGAGCTGCACTCTCTTGACTTCAGCACTGCTTTCTTGTAGGGCAGCCTGCACGAGGAGATCTGGCTGCGTCGCCCACCTGGCTTCACTGGGTCTTTTCCTCCTGGCACCCAGTAGAGCCTCCGGCGGCCAGTCTACGGTCTCCGCCAGGCACCGCGTGAGTGGCACGACACACTGAGGACTACACTTGCTGCTCTTGGGTTTGCTCCCTCTACTGCCGACCCGTCACTGTTTCTGCGCACCGACACTTCTTTGCCGCCGTTCTACATCCTCGTGTACGTCGACGACTTGGTCTTTGCCACAGCTAACACTGCTGGACTCGCCCACGTGAAGTCCGAGCTGCAGAAGAGACACACGTGCACAGACCTGGGTGAACTGCGCAGCTACCTTGGCTTGCAGATCACCCGGGACAGAGCACGCCGCACCATTACCCTGACTCATTCACACATGGTGCAGCAGGTCCTTCAGTGCTTCGACTTCACGTACTCCTCGCCTCAGGCCACTCCTCTGTCTACTCGCCACTCGCTCTCAGCTCTGCCTTCGGATGAGTCCGTAGAGCCGAGTGGCCCGTACCCAGAGCTTGTTGGCTGCCTCATGTACCTGATGACCTGCACACGACCTGACCTTTCATACCCTCTTAGCATTCTCGCACGCTATGTTGCTCCTGGGAGACACAGACCGGAGCACATGGCTGCAGCGAAGAGGGTGTTGCGCTACTTGTGCAGTACGTCGGGCATGGGGCTTGTGCTTGGAGGGCAGAGTCCAGTGGTCCTCACTAGGCACGCAGACGCTTCTTGGGCTGACGACCAGGCTACGCAGCGGTCGTCACAGGGTTACACCTTCAGCCTTGGTTCCGGCTCTGTTTCGTGGCGGGCTACCCGCTCGTCTTCTGTTCTCGGCTCCAGTTGTGAGGCTGAGATCTACGCCGGGGCCATGGCTGCACAGGAGCTTCGCTGGCTCACCTACCTGCTGACTGACCTCGGAGAGCCGCCTCGTTCTCCTCCAGTGCTGTACGTAGACAACAAGGCCATGCTGGCCTTGTGTCGAGAGCAGAGACTGGAGCACAGAACGAAGCACATTGCTCTCCGCTACTTCCTTGCTCGTGAGCTACAGCAGCGTGGTCAGCTGCGCCTTGCGTACGTGGCCTCTGAGGCCAACACTGCTGATATCTTCACCAAGGCACTTGCGCCTTGTGATCATCAGCGCTTCTGTTCTCAGCTGGGTCTTGTGCCTACCTTGCCTCACTTGCTCACCCCTTGACCTTGTTTGTACTGTTGCATATATATATGTACACCTGCTCTTGCTTGTCTAGCCTTATATATATATGTAATCCTGCATGTGAACTGGCCTTGTGGCCTTGAACTTGTGCTCGGAATGTGTGGTGACTTTGTGATCCACCCTGAGCTTGCTTTGCTTTGCTTGACTGGTCTTGTGACCCCTTGTTCTCCCCCACTTTGCCTATGGGGGTGTGTCAGATTTATATGACATAGCTACTGTAGGCTATAGTGGGGTAGCACATATGGGGTACAGCTTTCTAGGGTTTGTACTTGTACCCAACTTTCCCTTTGTCATTTCATTCTCGTTCAGTTTCTCATCTTTACCAAGGCACTTCAGCCTTGTGATCATCAGCGCTTTTGTACGATGCTAGGTCTTGTGCCTACTTGGCCTCACTTGCTCACTTCTTGACCTTGCTTGTACTGTGATCTATCTATACCTGCACTTGCTTGTTTACCTTTATATATATAACCCTGCATGTGAACTGGCCTTGTGGCCTTGAACCTGTGCTCGGAATGTGTGGTGACGTTGTGATCCACCCTGAGCTTGCTTTGCTTTGCTTGACTGGTCTTATGACCCCTAAATCCCCCACTCTGCCTATGGGGGTGTGTCAGACTTATATTACTTAGTCACTGTAGGCTACTGTGGGGTAGACACTAAGGGGTACAACAATCTAGGGTTTCATATTTGTATCCATCTTGTTTCTAGTTCATTCATCCTTCATTCTTTCACAAAGGGGCCTGCCCTCGGCGTCAAAGCGAAGGACCCTTGGGGTCGCCATAGCGGAAGCTGAAGCTACGAGGCCGGCAAGGCGCAGCGGGAGGCGCGGCAGGAAACTCAGCGGCATTCGTGGGCTTGGCGACAAGCACGGCGAGGAGACAAGCGAGCGGGCGGGTAGGACCGGCGTGCGAGCGGGCGGGTGGAGAGGCGCGCAAGCGTGCACAAAAGGCAGGCGCGGCGGACGGCTAGGGCGGGTCTCCCGGCGGGCCTAACTGGCAGGCTTGGCGGGCGGCTAGGGCGGGGTCCGCGGCGGGCCGAACGGGCAGGTGCGGCGGGCGGCTAGGGCGGGCCCACGACGGGCGCAAAAGGCAGGCACTGCGGGAGGCTAGGGCGGGTCCGCGGCGGGCCGAATGGCAGGCGCGGCGAGAGGCTAGGGCGGGGCCCGCGACGGGCGCGAAAGGCAGGCGCTGCGGGCGGCTAGGGCGGGCCCGCGGCGGGCTGAACGGCAGGCGCGGCGAGAGGCTAGGGCGGGGCCCGCGACGGGCACGAAAGGCAGGGCCCTCGACGGGCCTAACGAACAGGCACGGCGGCAGCCTAACGGGCAGGCGCGGCGGCGGCCTAACGGGCAGACGCAGCGGCGCGAAGACAGGGCCCGCGGTGGGCGTAACGGGCAGGTGCGGCGGCGCGAAGGCAAGGACCTCGACGGGCCTAACGGGCAGGCGCGGCGGCAGCCTAACGGGCAGGCGCGGCGGCGCGAAGACAGGGCACGCGGTGGGTGGAACGGGCAGGCGCGACGGCGCGAAGGCAGGGCCCGCGGAGGGCCTAACGGGCAGGCGCGGCGATGGCTTAACGGGCACGAGAGACGGGCGTGAACGTGCGGGCGCTAACGGGCGGGCGCAGGGGGAACGCGCGCAACGGAACAAGCTCGGGACGGGACGGGACACGGAACGGGAGAGTGTCGACAGCTACGGCGGGGCTACGCGACAGAACAGGTGAGGCGCGTCAGGCTCGGGCGGGAGGAACGGGATCCTACAGGATCCTAACCTAGGTGATACCATGTCAAGAATGAAAGTGTTGGTTCATTGATGTGGGTTGGGGTATACATAGCAAATCCTAACATTTGTACTATCAGAAGTAGTAGGAGTACGGCCTAGGCTTAGTAGCCTAGGCCACAGTAGGACTAGTAACGAGGAGCCAAGTACGAGCTAGGAATGTGTGTAGGAACAGGATTGAGAAGGGATGATTGAACTAGCAGGCAGCAGGATACAAATAGCAAACCCTAAGGGGCTGTACTCACTATAGAGTACCCCACTGCAGGCTACACAAACAACATATTCTGACACACCCCCATAGCCAAAGTGGGGTGTAATCAGCACAATGAGCAGTCATAGCAATAGTTCATAATTATCAGCAAAGCTAGAGGCTATCACAGAGGGCAAGTGAGGAGGAGGAGGGACTATGAAAGGAGAGAAGATGGGAGGCGACGACTGAAGCTGCAGACACACGGGCAACAGAAGCGGCTGACACAGTGGCGCCTGACACAGTGGCTACCGAGACAGAGCGCCCCGGAATACTGGAGTAACTGGCTCTGCGGCTACGACGAGCGGCAGAAGCAACGGACCCACGGGCGACTGGTGCAGCAGGCTCTCAGTGGCTACCGAGACAGTGCGTCCCGGAATACAGGAGTAACAGGCTCTGCGGCTGCGACGAGCGGCAGGAGCAACGGACCCACGGGCAACAGGTGCAGCAGGCTCTCTGAGCTACCAGGACAGTGCGCCCCGGACTACAGGTGCTGCGGACGACAAGACAGCAGCCTCCACTCAACCTCCCCCAACAGTCCCACACCCCTCTCACACACCCCCTGCTTCACCCCTAGCTCCACTCCCACATCACCCCCCTAGTGCCACTCCCCACGACTCCCACACCTCCACCCCCCTCAGCGGCAGCTGCAGCAGTGGGAGACGAAAAAAAGAGGAGGGGAGAACCCACACCTCTCACCCCCATGCTCGCCACCCCACACCCCAGCCACCGCGGAACGCACGGTGGAATGGGAGCAATGGGCAGCACGGGGGGGGCGGGGCGGGCTTCTGCAGAGGCGGCTCGCGCGGGTCCTGGGGCGGCTGCTGCAGGTGCGGGCTGCTCCAGGGGCGGCTGCTGCAGGTGCGGGCTGCTCCAGGGGCAGCTGCTGCAGTGGCGGGCGGCTCCAGGGGCTGCTGCTGCAGTGGCGGGCGGCTCCAGGGGCGGCCGCCGCAGTTGAAAGGCAGAAGGGGGGGGGGGGGAAACGCACGGCCCCCAGGGCGCCCCGAGGGGCGACGAGAAGGGAGCCGCGCGCCCCCCCCCCGGGGCGCCGCGACGGGCACCAGGGAGGGCGCCGCGACGAGCCCCCAGAGCCGCCTCGACGGGCGACGGGGAGGGTGCCGCGCGGGCCCCCCGAAGTCGCCTCGACGGGCGACGGGGAGGGCGCCGCGCGCGCCCCCCGAAGTCGCCTCGACGGGCGACGGGGAGGGCCGCGCACGGCCCCCGAAGTCGCCTCGACGGGCGACGGGAGGGGACCGCGCGCGGCCCCCGTGGTCGCCACGACGGGCGACTGGTGGGGAGGCCGCGCGGGCCCCCAAGGTCGCCTCGACGGGCGACGGGAGGGGAGGCCGCGCGGGTCCCCGAGGTCGCCTCGACGGGCGACGGGAGGGGAGGCCGCGCGGGTCCCCGAGAGCGCCTCGACGGGCGCTTCGACGGGAGGGGACCGCGGAGGCCCCCCCAAGGGCACCACGACGGGCGCCACGGAAGGGAAAACCGCCGGGCGCCCCGAGCGCGCGGCGGGCAGAAATTAGGGTTTCGCCGCCGCGCACCACGGGGCGCGCGGCGGACAGTACGGCAACGGAAGCGGGTGGTGGGCCCATACACAGGAAGGCGGCAGACATGCCGCCCTCTGATACCATATCAGAAGTAGTAGGAGTACGGCCTAGGCTTAGTAGCCTAGGCCACAGTAGGACTAGTAACGAGGAGCCAAGTACGAGCTAGGAATGTGTGTAGGAACAGGATTGAGAAGGGATGATTGAACTAGCAGGCAGCAGGATACAAATAGCAAACCCTAAGGGGCTGTACTCACTATAGAGTACCCCACTGCAGGCTACACAAACAACATATTCTGACATGTACCCCCTAAGACAAGCCTCACTACAGGCTACAACATTTGACACTTAGGAAAGTAGCTCTGGTACCAAGCGTTATGAGTCGTGAAAGAGAAGAGTGCGCAAAATTCAATAACGCGGAAGTGATTACAACGTCTGAGCAAACAGCGAGGCCTAGAACTAAGAGCGTGGAAGATCCCTGTGAACAAGGCATTGGTCGCGCAGTTGTGACAGTAACACATGTTGCTATCAGAATATTAGGAGTAGGTAGGTAGTTAGTTTTAAGTGGGCCTAGGCTTAGTAGCCTAGGCCAAGGGGGGTCGAGCTAGTTTGTGCTAAGGAGAGAGGAGAATGTGAGAGGAGAATGAATGTTCACTATAGCACTAGGGTACATATAGCAAACAAAGAGGTGCACCACCTATAAAGTTAATATCTACACTACAGCTAGAACTACATGCAGGTATAAGAATATATTTCTGACATCCCCCCGTAACTGCATGCAGGAATAGCTAAGTGCAGAACACAACCTGCAGGGGTACACCACAGACAGAGAAAACAACAACAGCAGGCAAGGCAACAGAGCAGGTACAGCAGCAAAGGGGCAGGCACTCCTGTCACCCCTTTACTCTCCTCCCCCCCCCCCCCCCACCTCAGAGGGACGGCGGCTGGTTGGTCTCACACCCGCCACCCCAGTGCCACTCCCCTGGCTCCCCCACACCCTCCCCCCCAGCGGCAGCTGCAGCAGTGGGAACGAAAGGAGGAGGGGAAGGGAAACACACCACCCATCACCCCCACACCCGCCACCCCCAGACCCTCCCCCCCACGGCTGCAGGGAGACGAAGGAGGGGGGGGGGGGGGGATAAAGCCGCAGAGCGGCTACAGAGGGTCGGCGCGGGTAGGGCAGGGGCGGCTGCAGCGAGTGCAGGCGCGGGGTGAGGTAGAGGCGCCGTTGCGGGCGCCAGGGGCAGGTCCGCAGCGGCTCAGGGCACCGTCGCGGGCGCAAGGGGCGGGTCCGCGGCGGCTCAGGGCACCGTCGCGGGCGCCAGGGGCGGGTCCGCGGCGGCTCAGGGCACCGTCGCGGGCGCCAGGGGCGGGTCCGCCGCGGCTCAGGGCACCGTCGCGGGCGCCGGGGGCGGGTCTGCGGCGGCTCAGGGCACCGTCGCGGGCGCCAGGGGCGGGTCCGCGGCGGCTCAGGGCGCCGTCGCGGGAGCTAGGGGCGGGTCAGCGACGGGCAGAAAAAACGTCACGCGCCACCCGGGCGCGGGACAGAACGAAAATCGCCACGCGCCCAAGGCGCGCGACCGGAAAAACAGCAGCGGAAGCGAGAGGCTGGCCCACATGCTAGGGCTTAACAGGCTCTAATACCATATCAGAATATTAGGAGTAGGTAGGTAATTAGGTTTAAGTGGGCCTAGGCTTAGCAGCCTAGGCCAAGGGGGGTCGAGCTAGTTTGTGCCAAGGAGAGAGGAGAATGTGAGAGGAGAATGAATGTTCACTATAGCAATAGGGTACATATAGAAAACAAAGAGGTGCACCACCTATAAAGTTAATATCTACATTACAGCTAGAACTACATGCAGGTATAAGAATATATTTATGATAGTTGCGACTCTCGCCATTAAGCATCGTTAATAGAGTGACGAAAATTGCTAGAAGCACTCACGTTTCAGAGCCCGTGCCCCCTAGTTGCCCCACGTTTTTGGGTCCACGAGGGGAAGACAAAGATTGGCGACGTAAGAAGAAGCACGCGATATGAAACCGGGTGTTGACGTGGGTGATGTGGTGCAATTCAATTTGCCCCGAGTGTTTGACGAACTCGGAGTTCTTCGCTGAGAGCGACCAAGGCCCCTTCCGAAACCTTAAAGCCTCTCTGATTTGCAATGTGGGGTTTCATGTGTTACCCGGCGAAAGATGTCGCAAGCCATTGACGAGGCCAGATGTTCGACCACAGGAGCAACCAAACACATGTTCGTAGGGATCTTCCACGCCCTAATATAGCAATGCTAGCTAGGCTGAGGTCCCGGGGTTGCGAGATGGTTGGGTGCAGGTTTGGGTTTGGAAAACCCGAAGGCGACGAGATGGTGGTTCGGAAGGCGAGGTCGGCGGGCCGAGCCTGGTTTTCCGAAAACTGGGGTTGTACGTGTACAGTGTGACCCAGTAAGGAATCCGAGAAAATTCCTTTCACTTACAATCGGTGCATTGCGTTTTTATTGAATAACGTTTCAACCGAATGTCCTAGTAATTTTCGTGGCTCTTACAATCGGTGCATTGCGGTTTTGTCGTGGCAATCGTCGAAGTTTGATCCTCCAGCTGGTTCTGAAGGTTACTAGGACAAAAAGCAGGATTACACTGCGGTGACGAATTGATATATCGCCCCCAAACCTCCATCTTGCAGGTGGAGTGGAGTAGAGTAGTCGTCTTATTTGTAGATTCTTACCACGGAAGCCGTCACTCAGCAGCATCAGCTGCCTCGCGCTTTAGTGAAAAAGATTTTGCGTTGAATTTATCTCGAGGTGGATTCAGCGTGGGATAGTAGTTGTATGTCGCAGTGGGTTTTCGTTTCAAATGGGGCGAATTCTGGCGGACGAGGCGCGGGGGGATGTGCTAGTGATCGACGGCCGGCAGGTGGCGGGCGGCGGCGACGTGGCAGCGCTATGGGGCGCATGCGAGGAGAGGGTGGCCGTTAGGGGCGCGCGGTGAGTGGCGCGCGGAGAGTGGCGCGCGGTGAGTGGCACGCGGAGATCGGTGCGCGGAAAGCGAGCTGGGATCTATTCAATCCTTAGCGAGAAGGCGAGGGGCGGGATGAGGACGAGGCGTGGCGGGCATGAATGGGGAAGCAGAGAGCTCAGCGGGCGATCGTTGGGCGGGAGACCCGCGGGAGCGGGCTTCTGGGGGAAGATTTGAGCGGAACGGAGAGTGAGGACTGAGAGGGGAGAGAGGAGGGAGGGCAGAGAGGCGAGAGAGCGAGGAGGGGAGAGCGGTGAGAAGACAGGGAAGAGGGGAGAGAGGGGAGGGGCGATTAATGTGTTGATTTAGCAAAATGGTTTGACATCTGCCACTGTGTCTGTCCCAACCTCCCGTGCCCTCCCTCTCTCCCCTCTCCCCACACTCCCCACTCGCTGCGTGGCATGGGGTCGCATGGGGCGGGGCGGGGGCAGCAGCGTGGAGTGGAGTGCAGAGGGCGTGCTGCGCAAGAAGCTCACCACACCGCATGCCATCTCCCAGGTGCTGCGCTCATGCCATTTCTCATGCCGTCTCCCAGGTGATCATTGCTCCCATGCCATGGCTCTGTGTCTGTATAGCAGCATTGCTGCTCATCATCACCACATCTCACTCCACCCTCCCGCCCCCTTAACATCCCATTCTTACCCAGTCCCCCGCCCTCCTCTTCTCCCCCTCCCTCCGCTCCGCCCATCCGTGCGTGTGCCCTCTGCCCATGACCATGAGTGCAGGCAGCATGGGTGCGAATGCACGGGGAGGCGTCGCTCTCATCGCTCGCGCTGCTGCACGCGCATGGGCTCACACTCGCCGCCACCAATGGTCAGTCACTCTTGCTCCCTCCGAGCCCACCTTCGTTGATAAGCCTGGGGCGAGCTACATGCAACGGGTCAAGCTGATGGGCAAAGCGGCCTCTTTGCTCGCCCGTGTGGCAGCGATGGGGTGGTGGCTGTTATGGTCCCCTTCGGTCAATCGCCTCTCCCCTCCCCCCCTGCACCCCTCGTTGCTCTGCTCCCTCGCCACCCTTCTTGCACGTTGTTTCAAACTCTCTCACCCTGCCTGCCCTGCCCCCTGCCCTCCCTGCCCGCCCTGCCCCCCTGCGCCCTGTCTGTCCCGCATGCAGGTGACATGCACGAGATGCTGCTGCCCTTCACCTGCTCGCGCCTCTGGCCGCT
This sequence comes from Closterium sp. Naga37s-1, assembly GCA_947471745.1. Classification (NCBI taxonomy): domain Eukaryota; kingdom Viridiplantae; phylum Streptophyta; class Zygnematophyceae; order Desmidiales; family Closteriaceae; genus Closterium; species Closterium sp. Naga37s-1. The sequence continues at coordinate 3,097,262 of CANJKZ010000777.1, read as the reverse complement.
CCCCATCGGCCTGCTGCTGCAGCCCCTGCCATCCCAGCCGTCTCTGCCGTCTCAGCCAGCACACACACACGCCTTCCACTCACCCACACCTCTCCCCACCCACCCCCTCGCCCCCTCCCCCGCCGCACCGTTTCCGCCCTCCCCTCCCTTTGCCTTCCCCATCCCCACTGCTGCCACTGCTCCCTTCCCCTCGCCCGCCTCCCCCATTCCGTTCCCCGCTCTCTCCCCCCACACGCCTGCCATCACCCCCTCCCTTCCTGCACCTGCCACTGCCGCCACCGCCGGTGCTGGTGGGGCAGCTGGCGGGCAGGCAGGGCGGGCAGCAAGTGGCGCGATGGGTGCTGCTGACTGGGCGGATGGGGCAGTGGGTGGGGCGCACATGGGGGGTGCTTTCATGGAGGCAGGGTGCTTCACGCTCTCACATGCTCATGAGGAACTGCAGGTGAGGGTGCAAGTGGTGGTGCTGGTGCTGTTGCAAATGGGCCAGTGTCATATTTCATCATCTATTCCCACTCCCCACACAACATTTACCTTCCACCTCTATCCCTCCGTTACCTCCTCCAATCACCCCTTCCGCCTCCTCCCACAATATCTCCTCCACCACTCTTCCCTGCACTCCCCACAACGCACGCACGCCTCCACTCTCTCCCCTCCACCCCTTCCCTTCCAGCCGGTGGGCATGGAGGGCGGGCCGCCATGGCAGCAGGGAGGAGGGGGCGAGGAGGTGCTCTGGTCGTCCACCGAGGTGCCGCTGCTCGCCACCTTCAACCACGGTCACGCCCCTCCCTCTCCTCCACGCCTTCTCATTGCATCAATTGCATCCTCACTCCCTGCCATTTCCTGCTCCCCTGTTTGTTTATTTCTGATTTGTTTTTGTTTGATTTTTTGTTTTTTATTTTATTCGGGTGTACAATTCAGCTTTACCATTCTTCTAGGGGATTGCAAATTTGGCCCAAATTATTTTGCCCAAAATGGTTTGGTTGAGAAATTCGCCAACCCCTAATAATTCTCAAATTGAACAACTATATTGTCCCCCCACTGATTCCCCCAACCCAAATCAACCAATCTTGGCCACTCTCCCAACCCAAGCAACCCGCCTTTCGCTGGCAACTTCATGTGCCTCCGCTCCACCACTCCATCTCTACTACTCCAACCACCACTTTTCAACTTCCATCCCCTTATCACTCGTACTCACGTTGTGTCCTCAACCACTCCATCTACTCTCTGCCTTCCCCCTTTGCTCATACACACAACCCTTTCCCCCTCAGCCCGCCGCCAGCACTCCGTGTGGCACCTGCGCTACCTCCCACACCGCTTCCTGCACCAATCACCTGTCGCCACGTCAGCAGCAGAGCTGGACCCGCTACTTGCGGGGCTGAGCCCCGTGTCTCCAGCAACAGCTGCAGCTGCTGGGAGGGCGGGGGGGGTGAGGGCGGGGGGCCAGGAGGGTGTGGCGGCAGGGAGAGGAGGGGGTGTGGGTGGGGATGCGGGCATGGTGGGCGATCTGAGGCTGCAGGCGGGGCGAGGGGATGGTGAGGGCAGCGTGGGCAGTGGGGGAAGGCGGGGGAGGGGAGGCGGAAGAGGAGACGTGGCAGCAGCGGCAAAGCTGAGTCGCTTCGCGGGGGGTGGGGGGGACGGGTTGCCTGCTGGAGGGGTGGGGGTTAGAGCAGCAGCTGGACAGGAGGGACACGTCCGGCGGAGCATGGAGGGGCAGGCAAGGGGGGGAGGGGCGGGGGAGAAGGATGGGGTGGCTGCAGAGGCAAGGGCGGGAGGCGAGAGGTGGGATCCGGAGGGAGAGGGCGGAGGGTGGTGTGTGCGCATGTCTCGTGTGTGGACGGGCCTCACAGGCCAGGACAAGGCCTCCCACGTCCTGCTGCTCTCCCACACCCCTCTTCCCTCCTCTCCCCCCGCCCCCTCCTCTCCATGCCCCCACCGCACCTCACTCCCTCCCGCCATCGCGCATCTCCTCAGCCCCTCGCCCCCCCGTGGCTCCGCCTCCCTTGCCTTCTGCTCACCCGCTAGCCAGCGCGTGTGGGTGCGACACGTGGCGTATGGGGGGGCAGGGGACGGTCCGGGCGAAGGGGAGGCGGAGGAGGAGGAGAGCAGGGCCGATGGGGAAGGGGGGAGTGGGGGAGGCGGGGATGAGGGCAGGGGGAGGGTGGTGCACATGGAGGGGCGGCGCTGCTGGTCGGTGGAGGCTGTCTCCGCTGTGGCTCTGAGGTGAGTCACTCCGCTGTGGCTCTGAGGTGAGTCACTCCGCTGTGGCTCTGAGGTGAGTCACTCCGCACTTGTTCACCACTTGGTGGCCGAATAGCCAGGTATATCAAATTGTTGCTTTCTGCACCCATCAGCCTCACCTTCCTTCCGGCATGTAGCGTTTGTGAAACTTGAATCATCGAGACTCCTTGAAACGAGTTCAAGTCCACCGGGGGAATTGGACGGCTGCTTGCTCCACTATCCACGTGCCACTGCCACCAGCCAAGACCCTTCCCATGCCGCAGCGCAGCTGCATGAAGCGCTCATGTGCCACTTGTGAGCTGCACTCATGCCTTGCAGGCTCCTTGCGCCGTGTGCTGCACGATTGAACGCCTCCATCTCTCCCCCCTTTTCTCCCCCCTTTGCTCCCTGCGCCATCCATCGTGCACCTGCGCACGTGCCACCCTTCTCATCCCAGCCACACAGCTCCCGTCACCCCTCTGCACCGCATCAATCGCTTTCTCCTGGTTGCGGACCGGCATGGCTCGCTCACGCTGATGGTGGGTCGTCACAGCCACCTTGCTTCCACTGCCTCGTACCACACACGCACCACTCAATGTATCCCTGGAGCACCTCACAGGCACCTCACAGGCACCTCACAGGCACCTCACAGGCACCTCACAGGCACCTGAAGAAGGCCTGACAGCATGACATGACATGGTAGGTGGCAAGCGCTGCCCTGTAGCACCGTGCCCTGTAGCACCGTGCCAAATGCTACTCAAGCGCTGCCCTGTAGCACCGTGCCAAATGCTACTCAAGCGGTGCCCTGTAGCACCGTGCCAAATGCTACTCAAGCGGTGCCCGGTAGCACCGTGCCAAATGCTACTCAAGCGGTGCCCTGTAGCACTGTGCCAAATGCTACTCAAGCGGTGCCCTGTAGCACCGTGCCAAATGCTACTCAAGCGCTGCCTTGTAGCACCGTGCCAAATGCTACTCAAGCGGTGCCCTGTAGCACCGTGCCAAATGCTACTCAAGCGGTGCCCTGTAGCACCGTGCCAAATGCTACTCAAGCGCTGCCCTGTAGCACCGTGCCAAATGCTACTCAAGCGGTGCCCTGTAGCACCGTGCCAAATGCTACTCAAGCGCTGCCCTGTAGCACCGTGCCAAAACGCTACTCAAGCGGTGCCCTGTAGCACCGTGCCAAATGCTACTCAAGCGGTGCCCTGTAGCACCGTGCCAAATGCTACTCAAGCGGTGCCCTGTAGCACCGTGCCAAATGCTACTCAAGCGGTGCCCTGTAGCACCGTGCCAAATGCTACTCAAGCGGTGCCCTGTAGCACCGTGCCAAATGCTACTCAAGCGCTGCCCTGTAGCACCGTGCCAAATGCTACTCAAGCGCTGCCCTGTAGCACCGTGCCAAATGCTACTCAAGCGGTGCCCTGTAGCACCGTGCCAAAATGCTACTCAAGCGGTGCCCTGTAGCACCGTGCCAAATGCTACTCAAGCGGTGCCCTGTAGCACCGTGCCAAAATGCTACTCAAGCGGTGCCCTGTAGCACCGTGCCAAATGCTACTCAAGCGGTGCCCTGTAGCACCGTGCCAAATGCTACTCAAGCGGTGCCCTGTAGCACCGTGCCAAATGCTACTCAAGCGGTGCCCTGTAGCACCGTGCCAAATGCTACTCAAGCGCTGCCCTGTAGCACCGTGCCAAATGCTACTCAAGCGCTGCCCTGTAGCACCGTGCCAAATGCTACTCAAGCGGTGCCCTGTAGCACCGTGCCAAATGCTACTCAAGCGGTGCCCTGTAGCACCGTGCCAAATGCTACTCAAGCGCTGCCTTGTAGCACCGTGCCAAATGCTACTCAAGCGGTGCCCTGTAGCACCGTGCCAAATGCTACTCAAGCGGTGCCCTGTAGCACCGTGCCAAATGCTACTCAAGCGCTGCCCTGTAGCCCCGTGCCAAATGCTACTCAAGCGGTGCCCTGTAGCACCGTGCCAAATGCTACTCAAGCGCTGCCCTGTAGCACCGTGCCAAATGCTACTCAAGCGGTGCCCTGTAGCACCGTGCCAAATGCTACTCAAGCGGTGCCCTGTAGCACCGTGCCAAATGCTACTCAAGCGCTGCTCTGTAGCACCGTGCCAAATGCTACTCAAGCGGTGCCCTGTAGCACCGTGCCAAATGCTACTCAAGCGGTGCCCTGTAGCACCGTGCCAAATGCTACTCAAGTGGTGCCCTGTAGCACCGTGCCAAATGCTACTCAAGCGCTGCTCTGTAGCACCGTGCCAAATGCTACTCAAGCGCTGCCTTGTAGCACGTGCCAAATGCTACTCAAGCGGTGCCCTGTAGCACCGTGCCAAAATGCTACTCAAGCGGTGCCCTGTAGCACCGTGCCAAATGCTACTCAAGCGCTGCCCTGTAGCACCGTGCCAAATGCTACTCAAGCGGTGCCCTGTAGCACCGTGCCAAATGCTACTCAAGCGGTGCCCTGTAGCACCGTGCCAAATGCTACTCAAGTGGTGCCCTGTAGCACCGTGCCAAATGCTACTCAAGCGCTGCCTTGAAGCACCGTGCCAAATGCTACTCAAGCGGTGCCCTGTAGCACCGTGCCAAATGCTACTCAAGCGGTGCCCTGTAGCACCGTGCCAAATGCTACTCAAGCGCTGCCCTGTAGCACCGTGCCAAATGCTACTCAAGCGCTGCCCTGTAGCACCGTGCCAAATGCTACTCAAGCGGTGCCCTGTAGCACCGTGCCAAATGCTACTCAAGCGGTGCCCTGTAGCACCGTGCCAAATGCTACTCAAGCGGTGCCCTGTAGCACCGTGCCAAATGCTACTCAAGCGGTGCCCTGTAGCACTGTGCCAAATGCTACTCAAGCGGTGCCCTGTAGCACCGTGCCAAATGCTACTCAAGCGCTGCCCTGTAGCACCGTGCCAAATGCTACTCAAGCGCTGCCCTGTAGCACCGTGCCAAATGCTACTCAAGCGGTGCGCTGTAGCACCGTGCCAAATGCTACTCAAGCGGTGCCCTGTAGCACCGTGCCAAATGCTACTCAAGCGGTGCCCTGTAGCACCGTGCCAAATGCTACTCAAGCGGTGCCTGTAGCACCGTGCCAAATGCTACTCAAGCGGTGCCCTGTAGCACCGTGCCAAATGCTACTCAAGCGCTGCCCTGTAGCACCGTGCCAAATGCTACTCAAGCGGTGCGCTGTAGCACCGTGCCAAATGCTACTCAAGCGGTGCCCTGTAGCACCGTGCCAAATGCTACTCAAGCGGTGCCCTGTAGCACCGTGCCAAATGCTACTCAAGCGCTGCCCTGTAGCACCGTGCCAAATGCTACTCAAGCGGTGCCCTGTAGCACCGTGCCAAATGCTACTCAAGCGCTGCCCTGTAGCACCGTGCCAAATGCTACTCAAGCGCTGCCCTGTAGCACCGTGCCAAATGCTACTCAAGCGGTGCCCTGTAGCACCGTGCCAAATGCTACTCAAGCGGTGCCCTATAGCACCGTGCCAAATGCTACTCAAGCGCTGCCCTGTAGCACCGTGCCAAATGCTACTCAAGCGGTGCCCTGTAGCACCGTGCCAAATGCTACTCAAGCGCTGCCCTGTAGCACCGTGCCAAATGCTACTCAAGCGGTGCCCTGTAGCACCGTGCCAAATGCTACTCAAGCGGTGCCCTGTAGCACCGTACCAAATGCTACTCAAGCGCTGCCCTGTAGCACTGTGCCAAATGCTACTCAAGCGGTGCCCTGTAGCACCGTGCCAAATGCTACTCAAGCGCTGCCCTGTAGCACCGTGCCAAATGCTACTCAAGCGCTGCCCTGTAGCACCGTGCCAAATGCTACTCAAGCGCTGCCCTGTAGCACCGTGCCAAATGCTACTCAAGCGGTGCCCTGTAGCACCGTGCCAAATGCTACTCAAGCGGTGCCCTGTAGCACCGTGCCAAATGCTACTCAAGCGGTGCCTGTAGCACCGTGCCAAATGCTACTCAAGCGGTGCCCTGTAGCACCGTGCCAAATGCTACTCAAGCGGTGCCCTGTAGCACCGTGCCAAATGCTACTCAAGCGCTGCCCTGTAGCACCGTGCCAAATGCTACTCAAGCGGTGCCCTGTAGCACCGTGCCAAATGCTACTCAAGCGCTGCCCTGTAGCACCGTGCCAAATGCTACTCAAGCGCTGCCCTGTAGCACCGTGCCAAATGCTACTCAAGCGGTGCCCTGTAGCACCGTGCCAAATGCTACTCAAGCGGTGCCCTATAGCACCGTGCCAAATGCTACTCAAGCGCTGCCCTGTAGCACCGTGCCAAATGCTACTCAAGCTGTGCCCTGTAGCACCGTGCCAAATGCTACTCAAGCGCTGCCCTGTAGCACCGTGCCAAATGCTACTCAAGCGCTGCCCTGTAGCACCGTGCCAAATGCTACTCAAGCGGTGCGCTGTAGCACCGTGCCAAATGCTACTCAAGCGGTGCCCTGTAGCACCGTGCCAAATGCTACTCAAGCGGTGCCCTGTAGCACCGTGCCAAATGCTACTCAAGCGCTGCCCTGTAGCACCGTGCCAAATGCTACTCAAGCGGTGCCCTGTAGCACCGTGCCAAATGCTACTCAAGCACTGCCCTGTAGCACCGTGCCAAATGCTACTCAAGCGCTGCCCTGTAGCACCGTGCCAAATGCTACTCAAGCGGTGCCCTGTAGCACCGTGCCAAATGCTACTCAAGCGGTGCCCTATAGCACCGTGCCAAATGCTACTCAAGCGCTGCCCTGTAGCACCGTGCCAAATGCTACTCAAGCGGTGCCCTGTAGCACCGTGCCAAATGCTACTCAAGCGGTGCCCTGTAGCACCGTGCCAAATGCTACTCAAGCGCTGCCCTGTAGCACCGTGCCAAATGCTACTCAAGCGGTGCGCTGTAGCACCGTGCCAAATGCTACTCAAGCGGTGCCCTGTAGCACCGTGCCAAATGCTACTCAAGCGGTGCCCTGTAGCACCGTGCCAAATGCTACTCAAGCGCTGCCCTGTAGCACCGTGCCAAATGCTACTCAAGCGGTGCCCTGTAGCACCGTGCCAAATGCTACTCAAGCGCTGCCCTGTAGCACCGTGCCAAATGCTACTCAAGCGCTGCCCTGTAGCACCGTGCCAAATGCTACTCAAGCGGTGCCCTGTAGCACCGTGCCAAATGCTACTCAAGCGGTGCCCTATAGCACCGTGCCAAATGCTACTCAAGCGCTGCCCTGTAGCACCGTGCCAAATGCTACTCAAGCGGTGCCCTGTAGCACCGTGCCAAATGCTACTCAAGCGCTGCCCTGTAGCACCGTGCCAAATGCTACTCAAGCGGTGCCCTGTAGCACCGTGCCAAATGCTACTCAAGCGGTGCCCTGTAGCACCGTGCCAAATGCTACTCAAGCGCTGCCCTGTAGCACTGTGCCAAATGCTACTCAAGCGGTGCCCTGTAGCACCGTGCCAAATGCTACTCAAGCGCTGCCCTGTAGCACCGTGCCAAATGCTACTCAAGCGCTGCCCTGTAGCACCGTGCCAAATGCTACTCAAGCGCTGCCCTGTAGCACCGTGCCAAATGCTACTCAAGCGGTGCCCTGTAGCACCGTGCCAAATGCTACTCAAGCGGTGCCCTGTAGCACCGTGCCAAATGCTACTCAAGCGGTGCCTGTAGCACCGTGCCAAATGCTACTCAAGCGGTGCCCTGTAGCACCGTGCCAAATGCTACTCAAGCGCTGCCCTGTAGCACCGTGCCAAATGCTACTCAAGCGGTGCGCTGTAGCACCGTGCCAAATGCTACTCAAGCGGTGCCCTGTAGCACCGTGCCAAATGCTACTCAAGCGGTGCCCTGTAGCACCGTGCCAAATGCTACTCAAGCGCTGCCCTGTAGCACCGTGCCAAATGCTACTCAAGCGGTGCCCTGTAGCACCGTGCCAAATGCTACTCAAGCGGTGCCCTGTAGCACCGTGCCAAATGCTACTCAAGCGGTGCCCTGTAGCACCGTGCCAAATGCTACTCAAGCGCTGCCCTGTAGCACCGTGCCAAATGCTACTCAAGCGCTGCCCTGTAGCACCGTGCCAAATGCTACTCAAGCGGTGCCCTGTAGCACCGTGCCAAATGCTACTCAAGCGGTGCCCTATAGCACCGTGCCAAATGCTACTCAAGCGCTGCCCTGTAGCACCGTGCCAAATGCTACTCAAGCGGTGCCCTGTAGCACCGTGCCAAATGCTACTCAAGCGCTGCCCTGTAGCACCGTGCCAAATGCTACTCAAGCGCTGCCCTGTAGCACCGTGCCAAATGCTACTCAAGCGGTGCGCTGTAGCACCGTGCCAAATGCTACTCAAGCGGTGCCCTGTAGCACCGTGCCAAATGCTACTCAAGCGGTGCCCTGTAGCACCGTGCCAAATGCTACTCAAGCGGTGCGCTGTAGCACCGTGCCAAATGCTACTCAAGCGGTGCCCTGTAGCACCGTGCCAAATGCTACTCAAGCGCTGCCCTGTAGCACCGTGCCAAATGCTACTCAAGCGGTGCCCTGTAGCACCGTGCCAAATGCTACTCAAGCGCTGCCCTGTAGCACCGTGCCAAATGCTACTCAAGCGCTGCCCTGTAGCACCGTGCCAAATGCTACTCAAGCGGTGCCCTGTAGCACCGTGCCAAATGCTACTCAAGCGGTGCCCTGTAGCACCGTGCCAAATGCTACTCAAGCGCTGCCCTGTAGCACCGTGCCAAATGCTACTCAAGCGGTGCCCTGTAGCACCGTGCCAAATGCTACTCAAGCGCTGCCCTGTAGCACCGTGCCAAATGCTACTCAAGCGGTGCCCTGTAGCACCGTGCCAAATGCTACTCAAGCGGTGCCCTGTAGCACCGTGCCAAATGCTACTCAAGCGCTGCCCTGTAGCACCGTGCCAAATGCTACTCAAGCGGTGCCCTGTAGCACCGTGCCAAATGCTACTCAAGCGGTGCCCTGTAGCACCGTGCCAAATGCTACTCAAGCGGTGCCCTGTAGCACCGTGCCAAATGCTACTCAAGCGGTGCCCTGTAGCACCGTGCCAAATGCTACTCAAGCGGTGCCCTGTAGCACCGTGCCAAATGCTACTCAAGCGCTGCCCTGTAGCACCGTGCCAAATGCTACTCAAGCGGTGCCCTGTAGCACCGTGCCAAATGCTACTCAAGCGGTGCCCTGTAGCACCGTGCCAAATGCTACTCAAGCGCTGCCCTGTAGCACCGTGCCAAATGCTACTCAAGCGGTGCCCTGTAGCACCGTGCCAAATGCTACTCAAGCGGTGCCCTGTAGCACCGTGCCAAATGCTACTCAAGCAGTGCCCTGTAGCACCGTGCCAAATGCTACTCAAGCGGTGCCCTGTAGCACCGTGCCAAATGCTACTCAAGCGGTGCCCTGTAGCACCGTGCCAAATGCTACTCAAGCGCTGCTCTGTAGCACCGTGCCAAATGCTACTCAAGCGCTGCCTTGTAGCACGTGCCAAATGCTACTCAAGCGGTGCCCTGTAGCACCGTGCCAAAATGCTACTCAAGCGGTGCCCTGTAGCACCGTGCCAAATGCTACTCAAGCGGTGCCCTGTAGCACCGTGCCAAATGCTACTCAAGCGGTGCCCTGTAGCACCGTGCCAAATGCTACTCAAGCGGTGCCCTGTAGCACCGTGCCAAATGCTACTCAAGTGGTGCCCTGTAGCACCGTGCCAAATGCTACTCAAGCGCTGCCTTGTAGCACCGTGCCAAATGCTACTCAAGCGGTGCCCTGTAGCACCGTGCCAAATGCTACTCAAGCGGTGCCCTGTAGCACCGTGCCAAATGCTACTCAAGCGCTGCCCTGTAGCACCGTGCCAAATGCTACTCAAGCGCTGCCCTGTAGCACCGTGCCAAATGCTACTCAAGCGGTGCCCTGTAGCACCGTGCCAAATGCTACTCAAGCGCTGCCCTGTAGCACCGTGCCAAATGCTACTCAAGCGGTGCCCTGTAGCACCGTGCCAAATGCTACTCAAGCGGTGCCCTGTAGCACTGTGCCAAATGCTACTCAAGCGGTGCCCTGTAGCACCGTGCCAAATGCTACTCAAGCGCTGCCCTGTAGCACCGTGCCAAATGCTACTCAAGCGCTGCCCTGTAGCACCGTGCCAAATGCTACTCAAGCGGTGCCCTGTAGCACTGTGCCAAATGCTACTCAAGCGGTGCCCTGTAGCACCGTGCCAAATGCTACTCAAGCGCTGCCTTGTAGCACCGTGCCAAATGCTACTCAAGCGGTGCCCTGTAGCACCGTGCCAAATGCTACTCAAGCGGTGCCCTGTAGCACCGTGCCAAATGCTACTCAAGCGCTGCCCTGTAGCACCGTGCCAAATGCTACTCAAGCGGTGCCCTGTAGCACCGTGCCAAATGCTACTCAAGCGCTGCCCTGTAGCACCGTGCCAAAACGCTACTCAAGCGGTGCCCTGTAGCACCGTGCCAAATGCTACTCAAGCGGTGCCCTGTAGCACCGTGCCAAATGCTACTCAAGCGCTGCCCTGTAGCACCGTGCCAAATGCTACTCAAGCGCTGCCCTGTAGCACCGTGCCAAATGCTACTCAAGCGGTGCCCTGTAGCACCGTGCCAAATGCTACTCAAGCGGTGCCCTGTAGCACCGTGCCAAATGCTACTCAAGCGGTGCCCTGTAGCACCGTGCCAAATGCTACTCAAGCGGTGCCCTGTAGCACCGTGCCAAATGCTACTCAAGCGGTGCCTGTAGCACCGTGCCAAATGCTACTCAAGCGGTGCCCTGTAGCACCGTGCCAAATGCTACTCAAGCGCTGCCCTGTAGCACCGTGCCAAATGCTACTCAAGCGGTGCGCTGTAGCACCGTGCCAAATGCTACTCAAGCGGTGCCCTGTAGCACCGTGCCAAATGCTACTCAAGCGGTGCCCTGTAGCACCGTGCCAAATGCTACTCAAGCGCTGCCCTGTAGCACCGTGCCAAATGCTACTCAAGCGGTGCCCTGTAGCACCGTGCCAAATGCTACTCAAGCGCTGCCCTGTAGCACCGTGCCAAATGCTACTCAAGCGCTGCCCTGTAGCACCGTGCCAAATGCTACTCAAGCGGTGCCCTGTAGCACCGTGCCAAATGCTACTCAAGCGGTGCCCTGTAGCACCGTGCCAAATGCTACTCAAGCGCTGCCCTGTAGCACCGTGCCAAATGCTACTCAAGCGGTGCCCTGTAGCACCGTGCCAAATGCTACTCAAGCGCTGCCCTGTAGCACCGTGCCAAATGCTACTCAAGCGGTGCCCTGTAGCACCGTGCCAAATGCTACTCAAGCGCTGCCCTGTAGCACTGTGCCAAATGCTACTCAAGCGGTGCCCTGTAGCACCGTGCCAAATGCTACTCAAGCGCTGCCCTGTAGCACCGTGCCAAATGCTACTCAAGCGCTGCCCTGTAGCACCGTGCCAAATGCTACTCAAGCGCTGCCCTGTAGCACCGTGCCAAATGCTACTCAAGCGGTGCCCTGTAGCACCATGCCAAATGCTACTCAAGCGGTGCCCTGTAGCACCGTGCCAAATGCTACTCAAGCGGTGCCTGTAGCACCGTGCCAAATGCTACTCAAGCGGTGCCTGTAGCACCGTGCCAAATGCTACTCAAGCGGTGCCCTGTAGCACCGTGCCAAATGCTACTCAAGCGCTGCCCTGTAGCACCGTGCCAAATGCTACTCAAGCGGTGCGCTGTAGCACCGTGCCAAATGCTACTCAAGCGGTGCCCTGTAGCACCGTGCCAAATGCTACTCAAGCGGTGCCCTGTAGCACCGTGCCAAATGCTACTCAAGCGGTGCCCTGTAGCACCGTGCCAAATGCTACTCAAGGGGCAACAATGCGTCCTTATGGCAATGCATGCATGGCACCGCACAACGCGGCTCCCCACCCCTAGACCTTCTTCGTTCAGGGACGGCTGTGCCCCTTTCATCCCGTCACCTCAACTCTTTGCTCTCACCTCACCTATTCCTCCCCCCCAACAGCACGGCCCTTTGCTGCTCTGGCGGGCGCCCTGCACCACCTTCCTCGTGCACCATGGCATCCACGTGGACCAATCAGAGCTCGCCACGTGTCCCCTGCGCCTGTCTGCCCCTCTGGGCGACCGCGTGTCCATTGTTCTCCCCAACAACCAGGTGCCCCCTCCTCCCTCTGCCTTTACACTCCCAATCGCTCGCCCCAATCTCTCTCGCTCTTCTCTTTGTCGCCTCCACTCTATTTCCTCCTCATCTTCTGACGTTTTCTTCACATCTCACCTCCTCACCTCCTCACCCATCTCCTCACCTGTTAATCTCCCTCCACATCCTGTCCTCTCTCCTCGTCCCTAACCCCCACTCCACCGGCCACTAGGAGCATCGCTTCCAAGTCAAGCTAGCAGTCGCAGCTTACCTGCCTGCCAGGTGTCTCACTGCCATTCGTGCAAGCCCCTTCCCCCGCCGCCTCTCCCACGACCTGCGCTGCACCCTGCTCACCGCGCGCCTCTGGCGGCTGCAGCACAAGGGGGAGGAGAAGGCAGACGGGAGTGTGGAGAGAAGTGGTGCGGCTGGTGGCAGGCAGCGGGTGGAGCTTGTGAAGCTGTGTGCGCTGGTGGGCGCAGCTGGTGGCGCTGCTGATGGTGCAGAGGGAGGGGAGGGGGAGGAGTGGCACACACTGCTGTGTGTGGTGGAGGAGTGGATTGAAGCGGCGCTCGTGGGGGATGGTGCTCTCAGTGGCACTGGCAGGCAGGGCGCAGAGGGAGAGGTTGAGCAAGGGGGGGAGGCAATGGAGGTGGATGGTGAGGCTGACAGGGGCAGTGCAGGCAGGGGGGCACAGGGAGGCGCGGCCAAGGGGGTAAGGCGGAGCAATGCAGAGTTGGGGGAGGGGAGGGAAGAAACAGCAGGTGGGGAGGGGGGAGACGAGGTGCAGCAGTCAGCATGGGAGCAGCTGCTAGAAAGCCAGCACCACCGCCACCTGCTGCTCGCTGGTGCCCCCCCCTGGATGCCCTTCCCCCTCCCCTCGCCCCCAACCACCGCGCATGCTGCGCCTCCTCGCCCTGCTGCTGCTAGCTCTGCTACAGAGGGCAGTGCGCGGGGAGGGGAGAGAGGGGGGAACGGGGAGGGCGTGCAGGTGGGGGGAGAGTGGGGCGAGGGCGGGGAGGGTGTGGGGGTGGGCGAGTTGGTGGAGTTGCTGCGGGCGCTGCACGGCGTGTATGAGGAGAGCCGCCTTGATGCCCTGTGCCGCAGGTGGGTGGGTGGGTGAATGGGTGTGAGACACTGCTGCCATGCTGTTGGGCTTCTTGGTGGGCCCCATGGCATGGCCACCAGCACTGCAGCAGTATCTCTGACCATCGCTGCAGCAGTATCTCTGATCTGACTATCGCACCCTCTCCTCCTACTCTCCGCTCACTCCACCCACCCTGCTCTCCTTTCCCTTCTCCTGTTCCCCCATCCCCCAACACACCCCCCCATCCACCCAGCTCGCTGCCCCGTCTGGCAGCGCTGGTGTGGGTGCTGGCAGCAGTGCTGGGCGCGCATGACTTGTGCGACCACTACCAGCGCCACCACCCCTCCCTCTCCCTCCTCGCACGCTCCTTCCCCCCCATTCTGTCAGAGCGCGCACTGCCCCCCCACCCCACACTGCCATCCGTCGTGCCATGTGTCTTCACCTGGTTGGCTCGCACCGTGCAGTACGGTCCAAAGCATGCCGCCCCTTGGCTGGCGTGGATGCCGCCCTCCTTGCTGTCCGCTGCCGCCCAGCCCATGCTGGACAGCGCAGGGCAGGTGGCAGAGAAAGTGGGGGAAGAGGAGGTGGGCAATGGGGAGGGGAGAGGCAGAGAGGCGAGTGTACAGCAGGGAGCGAGGGAGGGCGAGTGGTGGGAGGAGTGGGAGGGCGAGTGGTGGGAGGAGTGGGAGGGCGAGTGGTGGGAGGAGTGGGAGGGCGAGTGGTGGGAGGAGTGGGAGGGCGAGGGGGAAGGCGGGCCTGGGCTGCTGCCCCTGGTGGTGCCGCTCTTCTCGCTGCTCTTCCCCCGCGGTGCCTGGACCCGCCCTGCTGCCCGCCCGCCCTCCAAGGCCAGGCACAAGCCGGCGGTGAGGGAGGAGGCGTCAGGTGGAGGGAAGGCAGGCACTGACAAGGGAGGGAAAGGGGGAGCAGCAGGGGGTGAGAGTGAGGGCGAGAGAGTGGTGACTGCAGCTGGGGGCGATGGTGTAGCGGGGTTGAGTGAGCGGTGTGTGGCAGCCATGGTGGCGGCACACATGGGGAGGTCCGACCTCCAGAGGCTGCCCCCTGCCGTCGCCCTGCCCCTTCTACAGGTCAGCTCCTTCCCTTGCCACCATCGCTTCTTGCTTTCTTCCTCCTCGCTTTCCCTCTTTTCCTGACCCCTTATTCCCGTCCATACTCTAAACCCTCTCCACGCTTCCCCCACCCACCCCACCGCACTCCACCCCTGCCCACCCCTGTTGCAGGCACTGCACGTGTGCAGGGAAAACCCTCCCCCAGGCTGGCCAGCAGCGGCATACGTGTTGGTGGGGAGAGACGACCTGGCTGCCACCGCCACCGCCTGCCTGCACTGCTTCTCCCTCCGCCACTCGCCGCTGCCTCGCTGCCCCTCCCCTCACTCGCATCTCAGCAGCGCTAAGGAAGCCACCATCACCGCAAGCGCGCCACCGCGCACCACTGCACCGCCCCTTTCCCCACACTCCCTTTCGCCTCTCGCCTTCTCCTTCCCTCCCACTGTGCTCGTGCGCCCACTCTCCCCCTTCCCCTCGTCCCCCCACTCCGCCCTGCACCCCTCTCTCGCCCTCCCCGGATCCCACGCCTCTCAAGGCCTTGCCTCCGCCTCAGGGGTGGGCGTGGGGGGCATGGGGGCGGGGGCGGGCAGCGGAGTGGGGGTGGGGGGGGCATCGGACGCGACTGGGGTGGGAGGGGGAGGGGCGGGAGTGGAGGGCGCAGGGGGAGAGGGCATGGTGGCGGACGGCATGGAGCATCTGCTGCTGCCGCCCGCCCGCTCCCTGCTCGCCCTGCGCTTCCCCTGTGACCTTCGTCTTGCTGAGGTGAGCCCTGCATGGGTCAAGAGGGGGGGAAGCACGCGTGGGTGGGGCACGCTAGCATGTGAGCCGCACTCAAGTGGAGCACAGCACTGTGTGGGCAACGTGGGTGCCAGAGATGTCACTGTGGATGGTGATTCGTGACCCCGTCTCCTTGCATCCTCCTATCCCACTGCCTCGCCTTCCTCGCCACCTCTCTGCCTGCACTCTCACTCAGCCCACACTGCGGCACCTCTCAACCTGCCTCGTCCCCCTCTCCCTTTCCCTCCCCTTCCTCACCAGGTGCGTCGCCTGCTGTGCTCTGCGCGCCCAGTGCCCCTGCCGGCCGCCGCTGCTTCTGATTCCACCGACCCCGACGCCCTCGCCGCCCACCAGGTGCCCCTCGCCACCCACCAGGTGCCCCTTGCCGCCCACCAGGTGCCCCTCGTAGTGAAGCTAGTGAGGTCCACTCGTCCCCCTTTCCTCCTTGCCTTGGCATCAGCAGCGTGGAAAGTGTCATGCTCGATATCACCACCCCTTTCCTTTCTGCCCATGCCCATTCATGTCGCCCACTACTCCCCCACTTCCCCCTCTCCCGCCATCATTTGCTGCTCATCGCATCATCCCTATGCCACTTCACGCTACTCTTCCCCCCATCAGGCGCGGCTATGGCAGGTGGCGCATCGCACGGTGGCGCTACCGCTGGGCCGCGCTGCCTTCACCTTCGCCACCGCCCCGCCCACCCTCACCCAGGCACGCCTGCTGCCCTGCCTTGCCCCGCCCTCACCCAGGCCACCTGCCTTGCGCCTGATTCCCGCAATGCACCCTACCCCACCGATTTATTTCTATGGCATGGGCACTTTGTCAGAAGCTAATGATTATTTTATCCTGCATATACTACGATTCTTGTGCAGGTTTAGGCACTTCGTTTGGGTGTACAGTTAGGTTTCACCGTAGTTGGGTCGGGGAGTTGAACTGTTCTGCCCAAAAGGGTTGGTAAACTATTCAGGGGCCAAATATTTTGACTCCCTCAGACCAAACCCCCCACTGATTCATCCAACTTAGTATATTGGTGCGGACCAATTATCCTGGCCGAGATCCCAACCACCAACTTCTTTTTTTCACAATAATGTCTGTGCCTCTGCCTCTCTTCCTGGTTGCATGGCTGCCTATCTGCCTGTGTGCCTGCTGCTTCTAACCCCCTGCAGGCCCTGTCGGTCCCCAAGCTGGTGCTGGCGGGGCGCTTGACGGCGCAGAACGACGCCACGGTGGGTGCAGTGCAGCTGGGCATGCGGGAATAGAGCAGAGTCGCTGCCATCACCCTCTCATGCCGCCGCCACCTCTCATGCAACCAAGATGATGACGCCTCTCTTTGAAGTCGTCATCTCTGTGCACCTCAAGTGTTGGCTGTTACGTTGAAGCCTGCTTCCCTGCCTGCTGCGGCAGCTTAGCACCGTCCTCTTCGACCCCTCTCCCCGCCCGCCATTTTGCCTCACTCGCTCTCTCCTCCAGGTGGGGCTGGACGGCACGCTGGGCAACCTATCAGAGCTCGCCACGTGGCCGGAGTTCCACAATGGAGTGGCAGCCGGCCTCAAGCTCGCCCGTGTGCCCGTGAGTGACCTCACATCACCTCACATCACCTCACATCACCTCAGATCACATCACATCACCTCACCTCACCTCACATCACCTCACCTCACCTCACCTCACCTCACATCACCTCACATCACCTCACATGACCTCACATGACCTCACATCACCTCACATCACCTCACCTCACCTCACATCACCTCACCTCACCTCACATCACCTCACCTCACATCACCTCACATCACCTCACATCACCTCACCGCACCTCACCTCGCCGGCTCTCTCTCCTACTGGTGTGCCCGTGCTGTTGTCCTGCTCATGTGATCGCCAGCTGCCATGCCCCCGTCCCCTCAACGCTCGCCCTCAACTCGCACAGCCCGCTGACACCTCACATCCCTTTTTCGCATTCCATCCCTCCGCAACTTATCCTCGTTACAAGCATTCATCCCCACCCGTGCCTCTCTCCGTTACCCCCTCCCTCACAGCCAGACGCGGTGACGCGGGTATGGGTGGTGTACAACCGGCCAGTGGAGGCAAGCAGTGGACACGGCGTGGTGCTGCTCTGTTGAGTCGACTCAAAAGCTCCATCCCTGCCCATCCCTGCCTCTCCCTGCCCCTTCCAACCCTTACCAGCCGGGCACAGTCACACGGGCATGGGTGGTGTACAACCGGCCAGCGGAGGCGAGCAGTGCACACGGGGGGTTGCTCATGGCGCTGGGGCTGCGCGGCCACCTGCGTGTGCTCGCCCCCACCGACTTCTTCCGCGACCTTGCCCTCGTGGGTTTCGCTGCCTCCCCCCCTGCTCTGATGGTGTGGCTGTAGTCCACGTGATGCCACGTGGGCCTCGGTTCAACAGACTGGAATTTTATTCGGTCTGTGGGCCACTTACCGCACACCTCCCCAACATCTCTGCGACGTGTTCCCGCTTCTCTCTGCTGCACCCTGACATTGTTGGCCGATTCAGCTTCTTTGCATCATGTCTCACTCACACTAGTGGTCCCGCTCATCTGCGATCCCCTTCCTCCCACCTGTTTCTCCCTCCCACGCCCCTTTCCCTTCCCCCAGGAGCACGAGGCGACGACGGTGGGCGTGCTGCTGGGCGCTGCTGCGTCGTACCGCGCTACCATGGACGCCAATATCTGCAAGGTGAGTGACAGGTGCTGTCATGCCGTGTGCAAGGTGAGGGGTGCTGTCATGCCGTGTGCAAGGTGCTTCATCTCTTTCCAATAGCGTTCTCTCGTCATGCCTTGTTATGTCGTGTCATGTCATCCTGTTGGGTGCCGCTGCATCGTACCGCTCCACCATGGATGCCACTATCTGCATCGTACCGCTCCACCATGGATGCCACTATCTGCAACGTACCGCTCCACCATGGATGCCACTATCTGCATCGTACCGCTCCACCATGGATGCCACTATCTGCAACGTATCGCTCCACCATGGATGCCACTATCTGCATCGTACCGCTCCACCATGGATGCCACTATCTGCATCGTACCGCTCCACCATGGATGCCACTATCTGCAACGTACCGCTCCACCATGGATGCCACTATCTGCAACGTACCGCTCCACCATGGATGCCACTATCTGCATTGTACCGCTCCACCATGGATGCCACTATCTGCATCGTACCGCTCCACCATGGATGCCACTATCTGCAACGTACCGCTCCACCATGGATGCCACTATCTGCATTGTACCGCTCCACCATGGATGCCACTATCTGCATCGTACCGCTCCACCATGGATGCCACTATCTGCAACGTGACGCGTGCTGCCATGCCATGTGCAAGATGTGCTGCCATGTGCAAGATGTGCTGCCATGTGCAAGATGTGCTGCCATGTGCAAGATGTGCTGCCATGTGCAAGATGTGCTGCCATGTGCAAGATGTGCTGCCATGTGCAAATATCTTCCCAACAGCGTTCCTCCTTCATGCCTTCTCATGCCATGCATTGTGTTGCGGACTCGTTTCCCCTCCCATCCACACACCCTCAGCGCTCCTCAACCTCCCATGAATCTTCACAATGCGCCTTTCTCTTTCTTCTTTCCCCTGTGCGAATCACTAGTCTCCTCTATTCTCCCTCTCCCCGCCCCCCTGCACCCACCCCTCCCACCACCAGATGCTCTATCTGCACATCCCATCGCGCCACCCTCCGTCCTTCCCCGACCTCGAGCTCCCTCCCTCCATTCAGGTACGTCACCTATCTCGTCCCCCATCATCCATTTTCCCTCCACCATTGTGATCCTCTCTTGCCGACCTCAATGTCCATTGTGATCCTCTCTTCCCGACCTCAATGTCCATTGTGATCCTCTCTTCCCGACCTCAATGTCGATTGTGATCCTCTCTTCCCGACCTCAATGTCGATTGTGATCCTCTCTTCCCGACCTCAATGTCCATTGTGATCCTCTCTTCCCGACCTCAATGTCCATTGTGATCCTCTCTTCCCGACCTCAATGTCCATTGTGATCCTCTCTTCCCGACCTCAATGTCCATTGTGATCCTCTCTTCCCGACCTCAATGTCCATTGTGATCCTCTCTTCCCGACCTCAATGTCCATTGTGATCCTCTCTTCCCGACCTCAATGTCCATTGTGATCCTCTCTTCCCGACCTCAATGTCCATTGTGATCCTCTCTTCCCGACCTCAATGTCCATTGTGATCCTCTCTTCCCGACCTCAATGTCCATTATGATCCATCCACCACCTGCTGCTCCTTTTCTCTCTGCACCCCTCCTTTCTCTGGTGCAGACGGCAGCGCTGGTGGGCGTGGGGCTGCTGCACATGGGGTCAGCGCACCGCCTCACCACTGAGATCCTGCTAGTGAGTCCCCTTTTCCCTGCGCTGCTGCATGCTGCCTGCTGCGCTGCTGCCTGCTGCCTGCTGCCTGCTGCGCTGCTGCGCTGCTGCATGCTGCCTGCTGCATGCTGCCTGCTGCGCTGCTGCCTGCTGCCTGCTGCCTGCTGCATGCTGCCTGCTGCCTGCTGCCTGCTGCCTGCTGCCTGCTGCCTGCTGCCTGCTGCCTGCTGCATGCTGCCTGCTGCCTGCTGCATGCTGCCTGCTGCCTGCTGCATGCTGCCTGCTGCCTGCTGCCTGCTGCCTGTTGGTGGAGGGGGTGAGGGGGAGGAAAGAGGGGAAACAGCAAAGAGAGGAGCATGGGGATGAAGGTGATGAGAGCGTGAGAGCAGAAAGAGCGGGGTAAGCGGCTGGGGGTTGAACCTGGGAGCAGGAGAGAGAGTTGGAGGTTCGGCTTCCAGGCTGTTGGGGGGGAGGGAATCGAATGCCAACGATAGCAAACGCCGGCCAACTAGCTCGGGGCATGGGGCACAACAAGTTTGGGCTTTGCCATTCTGAATGGCCCATTCACTTGGGGTCACCACCGCATGGATCACCTCTTTCCTCCCCCTCACCCTCTCCCCGCCCTGTCAGGACGAGATAGGGCGCAAGCCAGAGGGGGAGGGCAGCATGGAGAGGGAGGGGTACTCTCTTGGGGCTGGCCTCGCTCTGGGGCTAGTCACCCTCGGTACGCTGCTGCCATAGGGTGATATTGGGATGAGATGCATATGTCGTTTCAACTCTCGGATAGTCATGTCAGTCAGACACTCGGTGGTTTCTATGCCTGTCTCGATTATCTGGCGCACATCTACTCCTGTCTCCTCACCTTCGCCCATCTCTTTGTTTCCTGCGCCCTCACACCTGCGCCCTCACACCTGCGCCCTCACACCTGCGCCCTCACACCTGCGCCCTCGCACCTGCGCCCTCACACCTGCACCCTCGCACCTGCGCCCTCACACCTGCGCCCTCGCACCTGCGCCCTCGCACCTGCGCTCTTCAACATGCCTCGAACGCCCACGGCGGGACACACACAGGCACGGCAGGGAGGGCGTGGGGGCTGTGGGACCTGCGGATGGAGGACCGATTGCAACGCTACTTCTCTCCCGCCCTCGACCCTTCCGTATGCCCCTCCTCCTCACTCCCTTCTGCTCCTCGCTGCTCCCTTCCCTTGCTCATTCGTCTCCTCACTCCCTTGGTCTCCTCACTCCCTTCGTCTCCTCACTCCCTTCGTCTCCTCACTCCTTTCGTCTCCTCACTCTCTTGGTCCGCATCTCTTCTTCACCTTTCCCATAGCTTTCCCCCCGGCCGCGTTTCCATACTCTCTTCTTCCACTCTCCCTCACCACCTCCCCGCCCCCTTCTCTCTCGACCCTTGCTCTCCTGTCCTCGCGGCAGCAGCAGGGGCAGCAGGGAGCAGCAGGGCAGGCGGAGTGGATTTGGGGGGGAGGGGGGGCGGCAGGGGGCAAGGCGGGGGGCATGGGGCAGTGGCCGGGTGCCAGTGCCAGCAGCAGCGGCCATGTGAGTGTGCTTGCCGCACCTCCGTTGTGCCATGTCCCCCATGCAATGTCCCCCATGCAATGTCCCTCATGCAATGTCCCCCATGCAATGTCCCCCATGCAATGTCCCCCATGCAATGTCCCCCATGCAATGTCCCCCATGCAATGTCCCCCATGCAATGTCCCCCATGCAATGTGCAGTTTGCAGCATACATACATGGTCAATGCCGTCTGATAGAGAACTTGATCAGTCTAGAAGGGTTGCATCAGCCTGAGAGGGCAAGCGACCCGTACAAGCCAGGGGAGCATCAGTGCCTAGGACAATCAGCCAGGCGGTTGGTTGCTGGTGTGGGTGCCACTCACAACAAGCGGCTCGCCACTCACACTGTTGGTGTACCAAGTTCCAGTGCGGGGTGTTGGGGGTGCTGGGGTGGGGTGCTGCTTTCAGCCAAGTTCTGGTTCGGCCAGCACCAACTTAGCAACGAGGCATTGGGTTCACCACGAACAGGGTGTTCGTGCACCACAAACAGGGTGTTCGTTCACCACGAACAGGGTGTTCGTTCACCACGAACAGGGTGTTCGTTCACCACGAACAGGGTGTTCGTTCACCCGCATTACACCCAACACAGCTACCTCAACAAGTCCTTCTAACTATGCATGCATGCCCTTGCCGCCATCATGGGGTGCCACCGCACTTCACCGGACCAACAGGTGCTGGAGGGCAACACACCCAACGTGGATGTCACGGCACCAGGAGCAATTCTCGCCCTTGCCATGATGTACCTTCAGGTGGACTCCTGCTCCTTTGGTTGTAAACAAATTTCTCCATTCAGTGTTAAAGGCATCCAAAAGGCAGCTCCCTCTGTACGCTTGCTCCCCTCCTGTACAATTTCCTTCTTCCTCCCCACCCCCCCCCCCCCCCCCCACCGACATCCCTTCCCCTGTAACCCATCCTCCCCGCCGGCCATCCACCCCCCCCACCGACGCGCACCCCGGCAGTCGAACAACGAGGCGGTGGCGGCGCGCCTGGCCCCGCCAGCAACGCACTTCGCCCTCGAGTTTGTGCGCCCCGACTTCATCCTCCTGCGCGTCCTCGCGTGCTCCCTCATCCTCTGGGACAGGTGCGCTCATCCTCTGGGACAGGTGCGCTCATCCTCTGGGACAGGTGCGCTCATCCTCTGGGACAGGTGCGCTCATCCTCTGGGACAGGTGCGCTCATCCTCTGGGACAGGTGCGCTCATCCTCTGGGACAGGTGCGCTCATCCTCTGGGACAGGTGCGCTCATCCTCTGGGACAGGTGCGCTCATCCTCTGGGACAGGTGCGCTCATCCTCTGGGACAGGTGCGCTCATCCTCTGGGACAGGTGCGCTCATCCTCTGGGACAGGTGCGCTCATCCTCTGGGACAGGTGCGCTCATCCTCTGGGACAGGTGCGCTCATCCTCTGGGACAGGTGCGCTCATCCTCTGGGACAGGTGCGCTCATCCTCTGGGACAGGTGCGCTCATCCTCTGGGACAGGTGCGCTCATCCTCTGGGACAGGTGCGCTCATCCTCTGGGACAGGTGCGCTCATCCTCTGGGACAGGTGCGCTCATCCTCTGGGACAGGTGCGCTCATCCTCTGGGACAGGTGCGCTCATCCTCTGGGACAGGTGCGCTCATCCTCTGGGACAGGTGCGCTCATCCTCTGGGACAGGTGCGCTCATCCTCTGGGACAGGTGCGCTCATCCTCTGGGACAGGTGCGCTCATCCTCTGGGACAGGTGCGCTCATCCTCTGGGACAGGTGCGCTCATCCTCTGGGACAGGTGCGCTCATCCTCTGGGACAGGTGCGCTCATCCTCTGGGACAGGTGCGCTCATCCTCTGGGACAGGTGCGCTCATCCTCTGGGACAGGTGCGCTCATCCTCTGGGACAGGTGCGCTCATCCTCTGGGACAGGTGCGCTCATCCTCTGGGACAGGTGCGCTCATCCTCTGGGACAGGTGCGCTCATCCTCTGGGACAGGTGCGCTCATCCTCTGGGACAGGTGCGCTCATCCTCTGGGACAGGTGCGCTCATCCTCTGGGACAGGTGCGCTCATCCTCTGGGACAGGTGCGCTCATCCTCAAGCCTCGTGGTGGAACTAGGAAGAGCTGGCGCTTTTGAAGGACATGCGTTTGGAGTGGAAGGGTTGTAATTGGTACAAGTGTGAGACTAGTGGGGGTAGTAGGGATGGGGAATTAATAGGTAGAGTAGAGTGATTCAGTCAAGGAGTGGTTGGCCCAAAAAGCCCTCCTTTCTTTCCTCCTCCCCTTGGGTCAACCTCTTCCATCCCACATCCCTAGATCCCATTCCCACCAAGTTCCTTTCCTCCACTCCCCTCCCTCCACTGCAGCGTGCGGCCGTCAGACGAGTGGGTGGCAGCACAGGTGCCGGGCATCATC
Organism: Closterium sp. Naga37s-1; assembly: GCA_947471745.1. Lineage (NCBI taxonomy): Eukaryota > Viridiplantae > Streptophyta > Zygnematophyceae > Desmidiales > Closteriaceae > Closterium > Closterium sp. Naga37s-1. Next base: position 3,073,742 of record CANJKZ010000777.1, on the reverse strand, counting down.
CGTGCCGCTGTGGCCGCCACCGGGGGAAGGGGCGAAGGGGGGAGTGAGGGGGAGGATGAGGAGGGGCGGGGCGTGGGGAAGCGGGGAGGGGAGGGGGGAGGGGAGGGGGGAGGGGAGGGGGAGGCGGATGTGGATGAGGAGGCCATGGCTCTGGCGCTGTGCAACGTGCTGGCGGGGTGCTGCCTGGCGCTCGGTGAGTTGACCCATGCCATTGCCCTGGGTGCCTGGCAGCTGGGCGGGCTGAGTCTAGTGAGGCAGGAAGAGTGTGGGGATAGAGAAGGTACGGAAGGTTGGATTCAAAGTGCGCAGCGCAGGAAATCAGCATGTGCCGCTTCATCCTCACACCCCCCTCCATCCACCACTGCATGTCCCCCCACTGTCATATCCTCGCCCCCATCCTTCTGCTTTCCCATGTGACTTCACTCCATCCGCTTCCGTCCTTGGCTATTTCTTTCTGACCCCCATCTGTCTCCCCGCCTCTGTGCGCCCCTCAGGGCTGCGCTATGCGGGTTCAGCCAATGGCGAGGCGGAGAAGCTTCTGCGGCGCTATGCGCTGCTCTTCTTCCTCCTCCGCGAGGTGAGAAGCACACAGAGAGGTTGGTGGCGCTTGGGAGGAGGGCAGTGGAGGGAGGGAGGCGGGCGGCCGTAGGCAGAGAAGGTGGTGCCAAGATGGATATTTTACATTATGTGACTCAAAGAAGCACTCTCACGTGTGGCGCATTCACTCTCTGCTCTTCCCTTCCCTTCCCTTCCCATCTCCCTCTCCCATCTCCCTCTCACTGCAGCGCCGGCCCCTCACGGCCGTGGCCTGCCCGTTCGCCGTGCCGCTGCTGCACTGGCGGGCGCTGCTGGACGCGCGCACCCTCGACACTGCTGTCAACGCTGCCGTGCTCTCCCTCTCCCTCGTACGCTCTACTGCCTCTCCTTCACTCTGCCCTCCTTCGTTCATTCTGCTCTCCCTTGCCCTCCTACACTTTGCTGTTCTCCCCAGCCCAACCTTCCTTCTCGCAACACGCTCTTGCTCCTGCCATCTTAGTTGGAGTATACGCGTTTCGCGTTTTATACGCTAGCGTATAAACGCTAGCGTATAAACGCAGTACGCAGCTTTGGAGGGGTCTAATACGCAGTGAAAACGCAGGGCCGGGCAGGGGTAAAAAAAGTTTCGGGCAGGTGAATTTTTTTGGGTTAAGATGTGGGGAAGGGGGTGGTGCAAGGCACCATCACCTCCCTTCCCCTTTTTATTATAGGGCAGGTTACATGCACACAACATTTTGCCTACATCACTAGACCCCCTACCCCACCTACCTTTCCCTTCCCTTTTTCAGGAATCACTACACTTCATAGGCCCATCCCATCCCATCCCATACCACCCCCTCCCCACATGCATGTCTATGCATACTCATCCTCAAGAACCATGTCCTCTTCCTCCCCAACCTCCTCCTCCGCCCCATCCTCCTCCACCTTGTAGCCCTCGGGAAGGGGCGCCTCAGGAATGTTGCCCTTGACCACCCGCTGCCCCTCAGGGACCTTGTACCAATTGTGCACAACCTGCCAGTTGTGCACAACATATACGAGGTCCCTGCACTTCTCGGACCCGAGGCGGTTGCGCCTTGCCGTGTGGACCGCGTCCCACATGGACCAATTGCGCTCACAGGGCGACGCGGACACCGGCTGCGAAAGGTTGCGGATTGCGCACGTAGCAAGGTGGGGCGCATCTGTGCCGTGCCAATTCCACCACTGGACGGCCGTCATCTTCCCCGCCTTCACAGCCGCGCGGTCTTCCAAGGCGGTGAGCAGCCCGAAACTCCCCTGCAGGGTCAGGTACGCCGTCAGTTCCTCCTGCAGCACAAGAGAGGCTCGGCGCTCCTCGCCGTCGCTCGCGGTGATGGTGAGGTGGTCGTAGTGCTTGGCGATGTAGCCCTTCAGCACGCGCGTGCATTCGATGTCGTTTCTGAAGATGCCCTCCTCTTGGTTGACCGGATTCAAGATCCTGCCAACCACATGCAAGGGGCACGCCAAGCACTTATCCCACCTATCCTTCACGATGAGGCGGATCTCCTTAACCTCCGCCCTCGTCAGGTGACCCGCGGAGTGCTCCTCGAGGATTGCATCCACGTCCTCGGTGAGCTGCAGCATGGCGTCGTAGAGGCGCCCCATCATCCCCTTTGTCGCAGCATCCGTAGCCCGCATGACGGCGAACGGCTTCGCCATGAGCTTGGTGAAGAACTCGGCCTTCTTCCACCAAGCCTCGTCCATGATGTGCTCGCGGAAAGTGTCCGCGCTTTTACTCCTTGCCCCTGTTGCCCACTCCTTCCATTCATCGCTTAAAACCATCTGCACGAGGGCAGCACGGACTTCGACAAGGCGGGAAATAGCGATGAATTGCGTCCCGAAGCGAGTGCCCGCGGGTTTCAGGACCTGCTTGCCCTTCCCGCCCTTGACCTCGGAGCTTCGCAAATACCCCCGCGTGAAGTGGTGGTTGCGCGTGAAGGTGATGATCTCTCCCCCGCGGGTGACAAGGTTCTTCGCCCAGTCCATCTTCCCCACGTCCTCCATCAACAGATCGAGGACGTGGGTAGCACAAGGTATGTACTCAATGTGGGGGTAATCCTCCATCAGCTCCCTGCACGCCACCGCATAGTTCGAGCCGCCGTCCATGCAAAATGCCACCACATTTTCCGGTCCGACTTTCTTGAGAATGGGACGGAGAAGCCCCGCGATGTAACCTCCCGTCTTCGATTCCATCCGTGTGTCGATTGTCTCAGCGAAGACCGCGCCACTGTCGTTGATCAGAAGGACATTGGCTTGCGGACGGCCGTTACGATCAGTCATCATGTCGCTTGACACCGTTACGCCATCCCGCCGCCAGCTCGCCGCGATAGGAGCAAGCGCCGCCTCAATGCGCTTACGACATTTCTGGAGCCCGACGCCGCCGACGTAGCGACGCCTCGGTGCGAGGTAGCCTTCGCCCGCACGCGCAATGCAGGAGACCATGTTGCGCCAAACAGGGTGGTCCGCGTGGTGTTCGGGGAGGCGCAGAGCAGCGAACGCGAGGCAGATCGACTCGTCGGCATCGTTCTTCTTGCAGGCTGACGCGTCGCCGTAGAAATCGGTCATGCGAGACTTCTTCGCCTCGCCAGAAGCACCGGAAACTGCAGCAACGGCCGAGACTTCAGCCGCGCGCTTCTGGTCCCGGGTCCTGGACTTCGTCTCGTACTGTGACTTCACTCCATCCCGCGTGGTCTTGGGAGCTTCCTCGCAGAGGCGGATTTCACGACGCCGCATACCCTTCCAGCTGGTGATGTGCTGAGCAGCGCGGTACATACCGCCCGTGAACTTGTGGCGACAGTACATGCACACCTTGGTGGCGTGGTCGCTGTCGTCGCCGGCTTTCACAAGGAAATGCTTGTACACAGCATGGGTTTCGTGCATGATAACCAGACCGGCGCTGGTTTCCTCAACAGAACTAGCATTAGGAGCTGCAGTACGGGTAGTAGTACTGAGTGTTGCTGCAGGAGGGGTCGCCATACTGAAAGGCGAGCTAAAGAAGAGAGCTAAACTGAGTAATGAAAGTCGAGTGGAAAGACACGACATTTATGGTAGGAATGGTGGGTGGGTTGAGGGGGACTCACCTCAACATTGTATTTGAAGAGGTTGGAAGTGAACGGGGTACAAGGGGGTTTGCAATGGTAAAGGGTGGGTTTGGTGCGACTCGGTTTCAAATTTCGAATTCGGGGTTGCACTCGCGACGTGCGAAACCCCACACTTGAATCGCCATGTCGCTAAACGAAACTCAAATTTTGATTTTTTTTTCCCGGTCTGCCCGAGCGTTTTTCAGCGTTTCCGAACCAAAAACGCAGCGGTCGTTTTTTTAGCGCGTATAAACGCAATACGCAAAATGTTCAGAGCGTATACTCCAACTAAGCCTGCCATTTCTCCATGTTTTCTTCTCCTATTCTTTTCTTCCTTCTCTGTTCGTAACCACTTCCCTCACCTCCCACTCAACTCCTCCCCTTTTCTCCCCGTCGCACCAGGTTATGGCAGGCACGGGCCATCTACCTTCGCTGCGTTTGTTACGATTCTTCCACCGTCGCACCGCTGCTGCTGCCGATGCCGCTGCTGTCAACGCCGCCACCACCTATGGCTCGCACATGGCGGTATGCTGCCCTGTGGGGATGCTGCATGGCTGTATGCTGCATGGCTGTATGCTGCATGGCTGTATGCTGCATGGCTGTATGCTGCATGGCTGTATGCTGCATGGCTGTATGCTGCATGGCTGGATGCTGCATGGCTGTATGCTGCATGGCTGGATGCTGCATGGCTGTATGCTGCATGGCAGTCTTGGGTTGCATTGTGATGAGCTCATGCATGGGATGGGCCAGAGGCGGCCAGCAGCATCTGAGAGTGCAAATGTACCGCTGCTGCCCCTGCTCCTCCCTTCCCCTCACTTCCTTCACTCCTTCCCTCTCCCAATATCCTGCCACCTCCAATTGTAACTCCACCTCCCCCTCTCCTCCCCAAGTGAGCATGGCGATCGGCTTCCTGGGCCATAGCGCCTGCCAGGTCACCTTCTCCACGGCACCTTTTCAGACATCTCCATAAACCCCTCCCCTCCCCTCCCCTCCCCTCCCCTCCCCTCCCCTCCCCTCCTCTCCCCTCCCCTCCCCTCCCCTCCCCTCCCCTCCCCTCCTCTCCCATCCCCTCCCCTCCCCTCCCCTTCCCTCCCCTCCCCTCCCTCCCCTCCCCTCCCCTCCCCTCCCCTCCCCTCCTCTCCCATCCCCTCCCCTCCCCTCCCCTTCCCTCCCCTCCCCTCCCTCCCCTCCCCTCCCCTCCCCTCCCCTCCCCTCCCCTCCCCTCCCCTTCCCTCCCCTCCCCTCCCTCCCCTCCCCTCCCCTCCCCTCCTCTCCCATCCCCTCCCCTCCCCTCCCCTTCCCTCCCCTCCCCTCCCTCCCCTCCCCTCCCCTCCCCTCCCCTCCCCTCCCCTCCCCTCCCCTCCTCTCCCATCCCCTCCCCTCCCCTCCCCTTCCCTCCCCTCCCCTCCCTCCCCTCCCCTCCCCTCCCCTCCCCTCCCCTCCCCTCCCCTCCCCTCCCCTCCCCTCCCCTCCCCTCCCCTCCCTCCCCTCCCCTCCCCTTCCCTTTTTCTAGGTGAGCATGGCGATCGGTTTCCTGGGCCTGAGTGCCTGCCAGGCCACCTTCTCCACGTCGCCCCCTGCTGTGGCGGCGCTGCTGCTCGCGCTCTTCCCGCACTTCCCCTCCTCGCCCGCCGACCACCGCTGCCACCTGCAGGTGAGCTGCTCCTTGCTGTGCCGTGCGGCAGCTGTGTGGTGTGCCGTGCGGCAGCTGTGTGGTGTGCCGTGCGGCAGCTGTGTGGTGTGCGTGGAAGGGCAGGCGACAGCCGGCTGTGAAAGGAGTTTGCGAAGTAGAGGAGGTGGACGAGAGAAAGCGAAGCAAGGAAACGAGGGAGCAGGGGGAGAGCGGGGGGGTATGGGGCAGTCGTTTTGTCACAAAACAAGGACACTAGGTGGGGATTGTCAATTCATGGAGAAAAGGCAAGGAGAGAGGGAGGAGGTTATTACTATTTGGCTCAGCTGCTGTCGCTTGAAATTTTCCGGGTGCACCAACTGCCCTGCCAATCTTATGGCCCTGACTTGCTGTTAGGGTTGGAGCTCTCACCTCTCAGCCCCTGGAATAGGGAGGCTTGAGCGATAGAGTCAGATTAGAACTTTAAGGTACATTGCTAAAATGCTTTCCCTTCTTCCCCTCTCACACCTGTCTGCCTTCCTCACCCCTCACCCCTCTCGTCCCCCTCCCCTCTCGTCCTCCTCCCCATTCCCCCGTCTCCTCTCCCCCCCCCCCACCATGCCAGGCGTTGCGGCACTTCTGGGTGCTGGCGGTGGAAGAGAGGGCGTTCGTGGAGGCTGTGGACGTGGACACGTGGCAGCCTGTCATTGCTCCACTGCACCTCACCCTCAAGTCCTCTGACTCGTCCACTCCAACCGCGCTGTCGCTGCATACGCCGTGCCTGCTGCCGCCGCTGCCTCAGGTGCTCTCTCCACTGGCTTCAGGTGCTGCTCTTGCCTCAGGTGTTGGAGAAAGGCAGCACTGGGAAGCAAGCACACATGGGATGTACACATGCCATCCAACTCACTATGCCACGCTGCCATGCCTCTTCTGCTGCCTGCTGCCATGTCACCCCATCCTTCCCTTTCCCTGCTGCCCCCACCTACCGCCTCACGTTCTGCCTCCCTCTCTCTCCGCCCCATCCTTCCCTCCCCGTTCCCCCACTCCCATCAGCTGAGGGAGCTGCGGCTGTGTGGCGGCAACTTCTGGCCACTGCGAGTGGCAGCGAGGATAGCAGGTCTGTGCCCATGCGAGGATAGCAGGTCTGTGCCCATCCGAGGATAGCAGGTCTGTGCCCATGCGAGGATAGCAGGTCTGTGCCCATGCGAGGATAGCAGGTCTGTGCCCATGCGAGGATAGCAGGTCTGTGCCCATGCGAGGATAGCAGGTCTGTGCCCATGCGAGGATAGCAGGTCTGTGCCCATGCGAGGATAGCAGGTCTGTGCCCATGCGAGGATAGCAGGTCTGTGCCCATGCGAGGATAGCAGGTCTGTGCCCATGCGAGGATAGCAGGTCTGTGCCCATGCGAGGATAGCAGGTCTGTGCCCATGCGAGGATAGCAGGTCTGTGCCCATGCGAGGATAGCAGGTATGTGCCCATGCGAGGATAGCAGGTCTGTGCCCATGCGGCGTGCATGGGGCATGCATGTGCTGTGGCAGACAGCATGGGGGCATGCATGTGGTGTGGCAGGCAGCATGGGGGCATGCATTTGGCGTGCATGTGGCGTGCATGGGGCATGCATACAGTATGCATGGAGCGTGCATGTGCGGCATGCATGGAGCATGTATGTGGCATGCACGTGTGTGGCTTGCGTGGTTGCATGGGAAATGCCATGTGGCATGGTGCGAGTGGTTGCATGGGAAATGCCATGTGGCATGGTGCGAGTGGTTGCATGGGAAATGCCATGTGGCATAGTGCGAGTGGTTGCATGGGAAATGCCAGGTGGCATGGTGCGAGTGGTTGCATGGGAAATGCCATGTGGCATGGTGCGAGTGGTTGCATGGGAAATGCCATGTGGCATGGTGCGAGTGGTTGCATGGGAAATGCCATGTGGCATGGTGCGAGTGGTTGCATGGGAAATGCCATGTGGCATGGTGCGAGTCGTTGCATGGGAAAATGCCATGTGGCATGGTGCGAGTGGTTGCATGGGAAATGCCATGTGGCATGGTGCGAGTGGTTGCATGGGAAATGCCATGTGGCATGGTGCGAGTGGTTGCATGGGAAATGCCATGTGGCATGGTGCGAGTGGTTGCATGGGAAATGCCATGTGGCATGGTGCGAGTGGTTGCATGGGAAATGCCATGTGGCATGGTGCGAGTGAGGTGTGACGTACGTACCAAGTGCGTGTGCGTCCCTGTATCGTATCTCCCCCCTACATGCCATTCCTCATCAGTGTTTTCTCTTTGCCATCTTTGCTCCTTCCTCTCTTTTTCCAATTCTCCTTGTGCTCCCGTCGTCCTCACTTCTGCCCAGTTATGATTTTTTTTTTTTCCCTTCTAGCTTCCTTCTCTATTCGCCTCTCTTCCCTATATTGTACACTCACTTCTGACCTCCATTAATGACTGTACTCCCTCCGCTGCTCCGTTCTGCTCTCCTCTCCTCCCCCACTGCAGACCCTTCCCGCCCGTCCCTGCGAGCCATGAGGAGGAGGCGGCGAGGGGGGCATGGTGCAGTCGCTGCAGGGGGGGGTGGGGGGCGGAAGGCGGTGGGGAGCGCAATGGGAGCGGGTGTAGGTGGGGAGGGCAGTGGGGGCCGGCACCTGGTGCTGCTGGTGAAGGGGCGGGGGGCACAGGCTGGCAGCGGCGGTGCTGCAGCAGTGGGGGAGACGGGAGACCCCAGGTCCCGCATGGGGGAGGAGGTGAGCGCTCATGTGCGCTTGCATGCTCCCTGCCCCCCTCACTGCCCCTTCCCCCCCTTTCCCCTTCATTACAGCACTTGAGACTTGCAATCTTCACTCCCGCAACACAGCCATGGCCCTCTTGCATCCAGCCATGGCCCTCTTGCATCCAGCCATGGCCCTCTTGCATCCAGCCATGGCCCTCTTGCATCCAGCCATGGCCCTCTTGCAACACAGCCATGGCCCTCTTGCATCCAGCCATGGCCCTCTTGCATCCAGCCATGGCCCTCTTGCATCCAGCCATGGCCCTCTTGCATCCAGCCATGGCCCTCTTGCATCCAGCCATGGCCCTCTTGCATCCAGCCATGGCCCTCTTGTGAGAACTTAGGCTTAGAAGCGATGCATTAGTAATGACCTTGAAGCTCTTTAAGTACATCCAAGAAGGGGAGGGAATGGATGGGGAAGGGAATCGGAGGCAATCCCTAGGGATTGGGGGTAATCCCAAGGCAATCTCCAATTGGTGGGTTGGAGATTGCTTGGAGATTACATTTGGGTTTGGTTGGGATGTAGGTGTACACCCAACCAAACACAATGTGCAAACTACACTACTCTAGGATATAGAAAATACAAAGTACAAAGTGTGAGATTGAAGGCTAACACTAACACCCCCCCATAGGCGTCAATCGAACTCAGGGTAGAGAGGGTGGTGCACAGAGCCCCATGGCGCCTAGGAGACGGTGGTGGGGAACTTTCCCAAGGGGCTTGGTGAACAGATCAGCCAGGTTGCAGTCAGATGCAACGTATTCCACTTTCAGCTGCTCCTGTTGGACAAGGTCACGGATGAAGAAGTGCCGGAGTTCAATATGCTTGGTGCGGGTGTGATACACAGGGTCTTGAGAGATGTGGATGGTACTCTGGTTGTCACACCAGAGGGTGGGGGCGGACTATGGGAAACCAAGCTCCTGGAGTAGAAAGGTGAGCCAACGGACATCCTGAGCAGCCATGGTGCCAGCGTAGAGCTCTGCCTCACAGGAGGAGAGGGAGACTGCAGACGACCTGGTGGAGCGCCAACTGACAATTCCGCTCCCAAGGGTGAAGCAGTACCCCTGAGAGGAGCGTCGGTCGGTCTGGTCATTAGCCCAGGAGGAGTCGGTGTAACCTTCCAGGCGAGGAGGGGAGAGCCCACCGAGTGTGAGAACGTGAGACTTGGTGCCTTGAAGATAGCGCAGCACCCGCTTCGCCGCCTTCCAGTGAAGATCAGTGAAGCGTCCAGGGGCCACGTAGCGAGAGAGGACACTGGCAGGATAGGCCAAGTCCGGTCGGGTGCACATCATGGCGTACATGAGGGACCCAACAAGCTCCGGGAATGGCTCAGAGCAGGCCTCTGGTGTGGGTACAGCCGGAGCTGTGAGGAGGTGATGCAGCGGCAGCGGGGTGGCAACAGGTGTGCACAGCTCCATCTCAAACCGCTTGAGCACATTGTCGATGTAGAACTCCTGGGAGAGTGAAATGGTGCGAGCCTGGCGATCACGAGTGATCTCCATCCCTAGGTAGTGCTTGAGGTCACCGAGGTCTTTCATCTGGAGGGCCTTGCTCAGGGCTGCCTGGACAGAGGTCATCTGGGCTGAGCCCTTGGCAACGAGGATGAAATCATCCACGTAGACCAGGATGTAAAATGGCTCAGAATGACGGCGGATGAAGAGAGTCGGGTCAGCAGTGGAAGGGTGGAAGTCCAGGGAGAGGAGGACATCTTTCACCTTGTTGTGCCATTCGCGAGGGGCTTGCTTAAGGCCGTAGACGGGGCGATTCAGCTTCCAGACAGTGTTGGGAGGGAATTCTCCTGGGAAGCCTTCTGGTCTGTCCATGAACACTGTCTCCTTGAGACGTCCTTGTAGGAAGGCGGATGAGGCATCCATGGATTTGATCTCAAAGTCTTCTCGAGCTGCGACATCCATGAGCGTACGAATGGTGGGAGGTTTGGATGTGGGGGAGAAGGTTAGGAAGAAGTCGCGGTACTGCTGCTGGGTGAAGCGCTTGGCTACGTAACGCGCTTTGAACACCGGGGCCTCGTCTGGGAGCTGTTTTACACGGAACAACCACTTGCCCCCGACGATGTTGACTCCTGGAGGTGGAGTCTCGTCGTCGAAGGAGTGGTTGCGGGTGAATGCTGCAATCTCCGCTTCCATGGCAGCACGCCATTCGGCAGCATGAGGGCCTGAGAGAGCCTCTTGGACGGTGAGAGGGATAGGGATGGTCGGGTTCTCCGCGAAGTTGAGGGAGGGTGAGTCAGTGATGTCGGGGAAGATGTGCGAGAGCTGAGGAATGACTGCATGAAGATCACACAGCTCCTCATGCCTGTCTTCCAGAAGGGTAGAGGGCACATCCCCCCCAGCAGGAGGAGGCGGTGTGATCGCCGTGTATCGAAGAACCAGCGCTAGTGGAAGAGCCGCGCCATGCGAACGAGTGCCATGAGCCACCGGAGAAGAGGGTGGGGCAGGAGGTGTCGGAGGGGTTGACTTAGGAGGCTTGGGCGGGGGAATGGGCCGCCGGTGGTACGTGATCAGCTCGGGCGACTGTGGGAGAGCGGGTTCCTCTGTGGTGGGGGGAACCGGGGGAGGAGGTGGGGCCGGAGGGTGGGACCGTCGATGGTAGGTGATAGGTGCGCTCGGAGGTGGCTGCACAGTCGGCGGAGTGGGAAGTGAGGGGGATGGAGGAGCAGTTGCCGAAGACACCGGTGAGGGCGGGTCAGAGACCTCAGAGGGGGACGGTGCGGTGGCAGGAGGGGTAGGAGGTGAAGGGGCCGGAGCAGGCGGGAGGTCAGGGGGCGCATCAAAGTCTGCCCACACGAGGGAGGGTGGATCATGGAGAGGGTCCTGTCTCGAAGTGGAGTAGAATGGGCGGGTCTCATCAAAGACAACGTCGCGCCTCCGGACCAACTGTTGAGTGGAGGGATTGAGGAAGAGGTAGTCAGGCAAGTCGGCGTTGTGCCCGAGGTAGATGCACGTCTGGGTCTTGGGACCGAGCTTGCCGCCGTGCTGCCGTCGAGCCTGAGGGTTGAGGAGGACATAGGCGGTGCACCCCCAAACGCGAAGAGAGCGAGCAGTGGGCGTTTTCCTGAGCCAGAGTGTGGTTGGAGTGGTGTCGGGAAGATGCGGGTGGGGGTAAAGGTTGTAGAGGAGGGCGGCATGGTAGAGAGCGTACCCCCAGAGAGAGTGCGGAGCGTTGGAGTGGCTGAGGAGGCACCGAGTGATCTGCACCAGGGTGTGGTTGCGGCTCTCAGCTATGCTGTTCTGCTGCGGGCTGTCAGGGAGGGTGAAATTTTGCTGGATGCCTTCTGAGGAGCAGAAGGCTTTGAGCTTGTCGTTGCAAAACTCACCACCACCATCTGAGTGGAGGCGCTTGACTTTGCGGTCAAAGGCGGTCTGTGCCTGTTTAACCCACGCCATGAGGACCTCTGGAACCGCAGCCTTAGTGTGGAGGAGGTGAACAGAGATGTAGCGAGAGTGGTCATCGACGATAACAAGGAAGTCGCGATAACCACCTCGTGCGGGAACAGGGGCAGGGCCCCAGACGTCCAGGTGTACCAGGTCCAGTGGTCCTGCTGCGACAGAGGGTGAGGCCGGGTGGGGCTGTTGACGCAGTTTGCTCTTGGTGCAGTCAAGGCACGTGCGAGCGGGGGAGTGAGGCCAGTGAGGAAGTGAGGCTGGCAGGCCGAGTAGAAGTTTCTTGGAGGCCATGTCAGCAAGTGTGCGGAAGTTTGGGTGCCCGAGCCGATGGTGGTAGAGTATGGTCGGGTTGGAGAAACTGCGGCACGAGCATGGTGAGGTAGTCGCCGCTGTTTAGGTGGTTGACACCTGTGGGATGGGTACTTGCAGCGTGTAAAGGCCGCTGCTGTTGAGGGTGAAACGAGTCAAGACCTTGTTGGTGAGTGGGTCGAGGATATCACCATAGTTCTCGTTCTCCTAGAAGATGGTGCGTAACTCAGCTTCCTGAATTTCCGTTTGGGCCACGAGATTGTGGCGGAGTGAAGGCACGCACATTCCAGTGACAGTGCCGGAAGGGAAGGCGGGGCACGGGACTGTGGATGAACCCTTGGCATGAGTGGTGAAGCTTGAGTCAGCTCCTAGGAGAGGGATGGGTGTTGCGTAGGGTTTGAAGGAGAGTGTCTCCTTGAGGTCAGTGTGTGTGGCGCCGCTGTCGAGTGTGAACTCTATGTATTGTGGTGTTTGTGATGAGCCGAGGTACTGAGAGGAAGCTTCATTAATCATGGCAGTGCCAGGAAACAGCAGGTTGATACGCACATCAGTAGGAGCACTATCACTAGCACTAGCCGAAGCGGGGTCCGGGACCTCAACTAGGTTGGCCTTACGAGGGCGCATCCAGTTTGGCGGCTTCTTGTCCACTCCGTGAATGGCATACCATTCGTCGTCTTTCTTCTTGAAGCACGTAGCAAGAGGGTGGTTAGTGCCACCACACACTTGTCCCTTGCGGTTGCCATACTTGACGACATAGGTGCACAGAGGGAACCGGTTGCGCTGGAAGGGCGCCGAGGCGAGGGCCGATGCGACACTTGCTTGCGGCATGGGAGCGCGGATGGCGTAAGCCTTGGCTTGAGCCGTGGAATTTTTCTCAGCAGAGAGGAGTGCGGATGAGACCTTAGTAAATGTGAGGTCTTCCGCTGAGAGCGTGAGGAGCATCTTCCTCGTTACTTCATATGCCGAGGTGAGACCAACAAGAAGGGCGGCTGCAGGGGCTTGTTCGGGGAAGACTATGCCCAGCTCCTTCAGTTCGCCATGAATAGTCTGCACCTTGGCGATATAGTCAGCCATTCCCGAGCAATCCTCAAGGCGGACCTGGAACATGCTGGGGATGAAGATGGCAACTCCGACCGCCGTTTTGTTCATGAACCGATCCTGGAGGTACTTCCAAATGGCGTTGGAGGTAGGGTAGTTGTGGAACGTGTTGACTAGTTCGGGAGGGGTGGAGGCAATGAAGACGCTGATGATAGCAGCATCTGCCTTCTCCCATTTCCGGTACTTCTCAACAGCTTCCTCGTACGCCCTCATGTCAGTATCACTAGCGGATTCGGTCGGCTCAAGGGGGGAAGGGGGCTGTTTTCCCTTGCCACGGTTGAGGAGGACGTCCTTGAGGTCCAATCCCTGCACGTCACGACTCAGGAGGTGCTTGTCAACCCCGTAGCTCCATGCCTTGAAGTTGGAGCTAGAGCCATCAGCTTCAAGGCGGAGCGGGGTGATGGGGTTGGCCATGGTGGACGAGGAGTAGGCCATGATGAAGGCCCCTTAATGTCTTGCGCGGAGCGCCGCTCTTAAGTCACCGATAGTCACTTCGGCGATTCCGAAATTCGACGGGTCCGAATAGGAGAAATCGTCAATGTCGCCCGCGTTGGAATGCCTTGTAGAGAGATTTTTCAGGCCGTCGAAATTAGGTTGAATCGGCCGATTTCCGTAGTACTAACTCTAATCCCACACACCCCCCCACACACCACCCTCAGCTTCGCGGCTACGCTGCTGCTCGGCTTCGCGGCTACACGGCTGCTCGGCTGCGCTGCTGCACCTGTTCAGCTGCGGGAAGGTGGGGGGGAATGGGGGTAGGAGTGCAGATGCGGAGCGGGGCGGCAGCCCGAAGGTGAAGCTGCAGGGCGACGGGCGGCGGCCCGACGAGAAGCTGCAGGGCGACGGGCGGCGGCCCGACGAGAAGCTGCGGGGCGACGGGCGGCGGCCCGACGAGAAGATGCGGGGCGACGGGCGGCGGCCCGACGAGAAGCTGCAGGTCGACGGGCGGCGGCCCGACGAGAAGAAGAAATGACGCGATGACGTTGACGAAAAAACGAGCGATAGGTTATAGCGCCGACGATGCGCTTACCAGTGAACTAGTAGATGTCGTCGAAAGTGACGGGAAAGTGGTGCGGGAGAATTTCCGTCCACGAATGTCGCGAATCACCGGCGACGAGATTGAAGGTGGTTTCGCCAAGGTTTGCGGGATGAACATCCGCAGAGATAAGAGGATCACGATCCGCGTGTGCGGTTGACGGGCTCTGATACCATGTGAGAACTTAGGCTTAGAAGCGATGCATTAGTAATGAGCTTGAAGCTCTTTAAGTACACCCAAGAAGGGGAGGGAATGGATGGGGAAGAGAATCGGAGGCAATCCCTAGGGACTGGGGGTAATCCCAAGGCAATCTCCAATTGGTGGGTTGGAGATTGCTTGGAGATTACATTTGGGTTTGGTTGGGATGTAGGTGTACACCCAACCAAACACAATGTGCAAACTACACTACTCTAAGATATAGAAAATACAAAGTACAAAGTGTGAGATTGAAGGCTAACACTAACACCTCTTGCATCCAGCCATGGCCCTCTTGCAACACAGCCATGGCCCTCTTGCATCCAGCCATGGCCCTCTTGCATCCAGCCATGGCCCTCTTGCATCCAGCTAGTGCTGTCTTCCATGCATTGGCAACTGCTCTCATCACCTTCTCATTGCCTCCCGCTTTCTCTCATTCTGCAATTCCCTCTCAATCCTTCCTTTCCCCCACTCCCCCATCATCGCTTCCCCCACTCCCCCATCATCCCTTCCCCCACTCCCCCATCATCCCTTCCCCACTCCCCCATCATCCCTTCCCCCACTCCCCCATCATCCCTTCCCCCACTTCCCCATCATCCCTTCCCCCACTCCCCCATCATCCCTTCCCCCATCATCCCTTCCCCCATCATCCCTTCCCCCACTCCCCCATCATCCTTCCCCCTTCTTTCCCCGCCCTTTGCCGTCCCGTGCATCCCTGGCCATCTCTCCCTCCATCCCCTCTCTCCTGCATACTCCCCTTTCCCTCACTTATTCTCCATGCCCCTCCTACCTTCCATGACCACGCACCCCTATACACTCTGCACACCCACCTCTTTCCCCCCCCTGTCTCGTTCACCCAACCTCACACCCGTCATCTCACACACGTCCCTCCACACATTCCCCTCGGCCTCGCTCGGCCAGTTGCCGCCCGTCTCAGCGCGGAGCATGGCAGCCGCCCTGCCAGTGGCCGACCCCGTCCTATCCGCCTTCCACCGCCTCTTCTGCCGCCCCCTGCCGCGCTCCGCTGTTCAACCGCATGCAACCTCAAGGTGGGCAGGTTCTCTCCTTCCCCGCACCCGCTGCACCCCTAGTTCTGCACCGCTCCACCACGCTGCCACTCCTCTCTCATCACACCACGCCTCCATCCATCACTCATATTCACAGCCTCTCTCTGCTCTCACCCAGTTTGCTCTTCATACACGTCCATATGTCCTACTTCTTGTGAGAAAACTGAATGATAGATTGATCAAGAAAAATGGGGGGATACATAGGTGAGGAGATGGAAAGTAGTTGGGCAATGGGCGTGGCTCAATCATTGGTCCCCGCAACAAGTTGGGGTCCACAATCATTGAGGAGCCCAATCATCTAGGTCCCCAACATTATTGGGCCTCAAATTACTGTGAACCCAACCATTTTGGGGCACAATGTCGGAGCCTAGGTTTGACTGAACCCTTTAATTTAGGATAATTACTAGCTATACACCCAAGATGATTCCGGATGTTAATAGCTAACCAAGTCCCATCGAGTGTGTGTATGATACATGATGGGGCTGATTCTAACACTTCCGCCCACCGGCCTTTGGTCTCACTGCCCTCCCTCCCTCCCCCATCCACATGCAGTCATGAGGGCTTCTCATCGGTCTGCCAGGCAGCGCTGCTCATGGCGCACGCAGCGGAGCAGCCGGAGCTGCTGGAGGTGAGCACTCCACACCACATTGCACCACGCCACACCACACTGCTCCTTGTGTGTGCCTGGATTCTATCAACTCAATTCCACTACTGTGGCGGTGATCAGATGTGCGTGGGCTTACTTGTACAACATTCATTCTCCCACGTGCCCTCTCTCTGCCCCCACCTCCCCCCGCCAGGTACTCCTCTCTCTCGCCACCACCTGCCAGGCCGTGCGCTCGCTGCATCACTCGCACACCACCTGTGGCTCCGCACTGCCCTGCCTCGTCTCCTCCTTCCAGGTGACCTCCTCCTGCCTCTCACCCGCAACTTCATTTCCCTCCACACAGCCTTGCAAAGCCGAGGGTCAAGGGGCGAGTTGTGGCATCGCTGGCACATCAAGCACCGTAACAGTGGCGTATGGCAACACGATGGAATTCCATCGCAGGCACCTTGAGCCGTAGCCTCGATGGAATTGGACCAAAGGCAGCGAAACAGTGGCGTATGGCAGCACGTGGGCTCTGGTCGTTTCTCAGCTTTCAGGGCCCAGGGCACGGGCTCCGAGCATGCGTGGCCCTGTGCTTTTGCCTCAATGTCACTCCTTTCCGTCCCACGCTTCTCCCCGTCACACTTCACTTCTCCCCTTCTGAACTGTCTGGGCCCGTTTGAAAAGTTACGGGTTGTTCTCCTTTAATCCACCCGTGCCTGCCCCCACCCCCCACCTTCCCACACCTCGCCCTGATTACGTCATCCCAGGTGTTGGAAGCCTTCATTCCATCGCTCCGTGCACTCTCCTCGCCCACCCTTTCCCACCGTGCCAGCCCTCCCCAATCGCCCATCGTGAGCCCGCTGTTTCTCCGCTCCCTCTGCTCCACCCTCCACCGTCACCTGCTTGCACCCGCTCACCGCACCCGCTCTCACTCAACCTCGCCCCTCCTGCGCCAACACCTGGAAGACTACTCGCGCCGGGCCCTGCTCCTGTGGCGGCAACAGGAGCAGCAGGCATCAGACTTGGCGGGGGCAGCAACAGCAGCAGAAGCATCAGGCAGCATGAGCAGGCCATTGGCAGATACCACGCAGGAGCAACCAGGCAGTCAGCTCTTCCCACTCTTCCTCCTTGCGTTTGCCTTCCCCTCTCCACTCTCTCTGGGCCGCGCCCTGCACACGGCTATGGCCTCGTGCTCCCCACCTGCCTCTGCCGCTTCCACTCCTGCACCACTCTCCCCGCCCCTCCCGCTGCCGCTGCTGCTGGCGCTCCTCCTCCCGCACCTGCGGCAGCACTCAGCTGTCATGGCAATGCTGCTGGAGGTTGTACAGAACTTGAGATAGTGTCATTCAAGCAGGGATGTTTGTGTTTAAAGGACACATCCAAAATTACCGTGTCGGCCCCAAAACTGTCACCACTTTCATGTGATTGGTCTAAAGTTTTGAGTGGGTTTTTGACGCGATTGGTTCTCGATTTTCCCACCGAACCTCCTTCTGGGGTTTTCCGAACCTACAATTTTTTCATTGACTTCGTTGTGTAATTCGGGGTGTGGCCTTTAACGGAATGATTTTCTTCCATGGGCTGTTCTTTGCCGTAATCCGCGCTATGTAACCCTGTAAATGGGGTGAGAATCATTATCGGTACCAGTCATTGATAGCGCCCAGGTCCTTCTTGATAGCATGTTTGACCAATTGGAATGGGACAGAACAGCACGCATTTGGATGCCAAAGCATGTACGGTACAAGACCATGCAATGGCAACCTGGTGCCCAGGAGGTGCAAGCTACGGTAGTCGCACACGATAGCACACACGCTCTTGCACCCACGGCCATAGGCAGGTTGTCCGCCCGGCATCGTGGAGGCGATTCAGCAGCGTGCTACTTTATTGTGTGGTGCTACTTGCAGAATGTCACTCTGTGTTCCATGCATGTTCACTGCAGTGGGTTTCTGTGATCATTACCTATGGACGGTACATGTTCTTTCCCTCCGTTGCATTGCTGCATTCATATGTCCGACTCTTTAAGGAACAAATCCCACTGCGCTGCACCAATTTGAACATATCATAGCACATTGCATTGATTGAGCTAAACATATGCGAATAGAAATCGAGCTAAAACCGAGCTAACGTGTGCGAGCATCAGCAGCCTCATGCACACCAGCCCCCAAGCCTTGAAAGAGCAGAGAGAGCAAGAGTGAGCGAGCAGGAAACGACGCAGCAAGGTGACGTGCACCCATCCCCTTCCATCCACCGAATCCACCCAGCATCCCAAACTCCCTGACAGGCAGGGTGCAAAAAGTGGTGCTCCACCATACCATCCCACTCTCCCTTGTATCCCCCCACCGCCACGCCAAGCCACCTGCATTCCCCCTGCTGTTCACCACACCCTTCCCTGCTTCCTCCTCCTGACCGCATCACGCTCACCACCACCCCTTCCTACTGCGCGTCCCGCTGCCCCCGAAGGCGCGGATCATGGCGGGGTGGTGGCACACGTGCGCCATGGTGAGCCTCTCCTCCGCGCGCACTCTCAGCATGCCGCTCACCAGCGCGCGGCACTCCTCCGACATGCCCTCCCACGCTGCCCCCTCCATGCGCGCGCGCCACTCGCCCTGCTGAGGCGCCTCCCCCGCGTACGGCCGCTCGCCTGCGATCATCTCGAACAGCGTCACCCCCAGCGACCACACGTCCGCTGCCCGCCCATACCCGCCTGCCTCTGCCTCTCCCCCTGCTGCTCTCGCCGGGGCTCCTCTTCGCTGCTTCGCGGCGCCAGGGGCGGGCGGGCAGCGAGGGCGGCAGAGGGCCTCCACCTCAGGCGCCATGTACCCGGGCGTGCCTGCGGGAGTGCGGCACGCGCGCTGCCCCTCCGCCACCACCTGCGCCAACCCAAAGTCCGCCAGCCGCACTGCCCCCGCGGCCAGCCGGGGGGAGGCGCGAGCCGAGGAGACGGGCGCGCAGAGGCGGGCAGCAGGAGAGGGGCGCGCAGGCGCAGCGGGGCTAGCGGCGGGTTGGCAAGGCGGGGGTTCCATGTTGGAGAGGGGCGAGGCGAAGAGGATGTTGTCGGGCTTGATGTCGCAGTGCACCACGCCTCGCTCGTGGCAGAACGCCACGGCGTCGCCCACGTGCTTGACCACTTCCAGCGCCTCCGCCTCCGCCATTCCCCCTCCCCGCCCGTCCTCGCCGCTCGCCTTCCCCCACCACCGCCTGCCCTTGCCATTCTCCGCGGGCGTGGTTGCGGCGGCAGCGGCGCGGCGCTGCAGGAGGGCGCGGAGGTCGCCGCCAGAGCAGACGTCGGAGAGCAGGTACGCGTGGTGGTCGGCCAGATGCACCTCGCGCACGCCCAGCACGCCCGGGCACTCGCTCAGCGACGCTGCCACCATCGCCTCGTTCGCCGCCGCCACCATCTGCTTGCGCGCCACGCGCTTCACCGCCACCACCTCGCCGCTTTCCACTCGCCGCATCGCCACCACCGTGCCAAACCCGCCGCGCCCCAACTCGTCGGCGGTCTCGAACAGGTCGGGGTCCAGCACGCCGTCGTACGCGTTCATCACTACCGGCCGCGGCACCGCGCGCGGAGCAATAGCTCTGCTAGCAGCGCCTCGGGCGGCGGGGGACGCGTTAACTGCAGCGACCGGCGACGGTTTCGCGACGGCAGCAGCATTGTCGCCGCCGGAGGCGGAGAGCGTCGAAGCGACGGACGAATGGGAGGCGTCGGACAAGGCGACGAGGGCAACGCGGAGCGGCGTGGCCTGGGTTGGCGCGGAGGACGTCTCGGACGGCGCGTACCACGACGCCGTGACGAGACCTGCCAGCACGACACGCGCGCGGGAAACGGTTGGCACCCGCGTGCTAACCCTAACTCGCTCTCGCGCCTACTTGGCATGACAGGGGGTCTCGTGAAGGCGGGAAAAGAGTAGTCGAAATGCGGTCGAAGTCCTAGGGTCATGTTACTCGCGTGGGGCCGTAACTATAGCTCGGGTCGTCAAGTACTCGACTGTTACCTTCTAGCTTGCTCGGGTCGGAGCCATCGCATTGGCCTTCGCTGGTCAATTTTTCCAGCGAATCGCACGAGAAACCGGTGTGAACTGGTGGCTCGGCCATCCAGCTGTCCATGACGAGCGAGTGCTCGTCCGCGAATCCGCGATAGGCTAAGCTCGCACTGTTTTCAGAACGGGAGCTGTAAGCGTTTCGAATCAACACTACTCGAGAGCACGAGAGGAGGCTTTGAATGTCTCTGGATCAGTGTGAGGCAGGAGAGCAGCTTCAGAGAAAGTAGAGCTGTAGACTAGCTGAAATGAACTTGTAGTGCATGAGAAGAAGGACGCGGCACCTCTAGCACCGATCCTGCGATCGATCCTGAGCAGGATGGAATGTTTTAGGAGTTTAAAATGGTTTCAAAAGATTTAAACACTTTTAGCAGGGTTTCAGTACGGTTGAATCAGCGATCCTGCGATCAATCGTGCAAAATTGCTTGAGGTGCCGCGTCCTAAAATTGAGGTGCCTGAAATACGTACTGGAGGCAAGCAGGCTTCCTGGAGGCACAGAGGGTTCGGCGCGGTGCGACTCGCGCGAATGTCGCCCCACCTAGGCACGCTGGCCTCGCGAAAGTCGCGGCAGTGGCGAGAATTCTGTCCGTCACGGTTACGCCACCAAACGTTGAGAAACAATTCTCGCCATTACTTTCGTTTTTCTTGCGAAACTCAAGGCTCTTCGCAAACGCAGTCTCCAGAGGCCGTTGCAAAGACGGCGTGCAGCTGCGCGGGAAAGCTGTGTCAGAATGTTATTATATAGCCTGTAGTGGGGTGCTCTATAGCGAGTACAACCCTGTTAGGGTTTGCTATATGTATCCCAACTACTGCTAGTGAAACCCCTCCTTTCTTCACGCTCCTCATTTTTTCACATGCTATCAGAGCAGGTCGACCCTCCTGGGTCGTTCCTGTGTATGGGCCCACCACCTCACTGCTTCCGCTGCCACTGCCACTCTGTGTGTTGCACGCCCCGTGGTGTGCGACGGGTTTTTCTTCCCGCCGTGCGCCCCGGGGCGTGCGGCGGTTCTCTGCCCGCCGTGCGCCCCGAGGCGCGCGGCGGCTTTCTGCCCCGTTGGTCCGCGCGTCGCCCCCGGGGGGCGCTTCGACGGGCGACGGGGACCAGCCCGTTGTCCCCGGTCGCCCGTCCCGGCCAGCGCGGGCTGCGCTAGCCCCGAGCGCGGCCCGTACGGGCTGCGCCCGGCCCGCGCGCGGCCCGTACGGGCTGCGCCAGGCCCGCGCGCGGCCCGTACGGGCTGCGCCAGGCTCGCGCGCGGCTCGGGCCGCCTGCGCGCGGTTTGTCTGGCTGTCCCAGGCCCGTGGGCGGCTCGGGCCGCCTGCGCGCGGTTTGTCTGGCTGTCCCAGGCCCGTGGGCGGCCCGTTCCTCTCTGCCCCTGAGCTGCCCGCTGTCCCCCATGCTTCTGACGGCGCCCCACCCCTGCTGCTGCCCGTTCTCCTGAATTAGGGTTTGGGGGTGGGGGGTATGGGGGTGCAGTTTCTGTGCGCCGTCCCCTGCTCCTCCTCCTCCTCCGTCTCCCAGTGCTGCAGCTGCCGCTGAGGGGGGTGGATGTGTTGTGTTGGAGCCGTCGGAGTGGTACGAGGGGGTGACATGGGAGTGGAGTTAGGGGTGAAGCAGTTAGGGTGTGTGTCAAGGGTGTGGGTCAGTTGGAGGAGGTCGTGTGGAGGTAGCTGTCGTGTCGCCTGCAGCGCCTGTAGTCCGTCGCCCTTGCTTCGGTAGCCAGTGAGCCTGTTGCACCAGTCGCCAGTGGGTCCGTTGCTCCTGCCGCTCGTCTTAGCCGCGGAGCCAGTCACTCCAGTAGTCCGTCGCCCTTGCTTCGGTAGCCATTGAGTCAGCCGCTCCTGTGCCCGTGCCTCTGCAGCTTCAGTCGTTGCCTCCTATCTTCTCTCCTTCCACAGTTCCTCCTCCTCCTCACTTGCCCGCTGTGATTACCTCTAGCTTTGCTTATTATTGTGAACTCCTGCTCATTGTGCTGATTACACCCCACTTTGGCTATGGGGGTGTGTCAGAATGTTATTATCTAGCCTGTAGTGGGGTGCTCTATAGCGAGTACAACCCTGTTAGGGTTTGCTATATGTATCCCAACTACTGCTAGTGAAACCCCTCCTTTCTTCACGCTCCTCATTTTTTCACAAGCTGTAACCCTGTCAGTGGATGTGAGGAATTTGTTTCTCAACCGAGCTTCTACCCCAACGTGTATCAAACCAATATTTCGGAACGCAGGCTCGGACCGAATCCGAGGCAACCTCGCGTCGCCTTCGCGGTAAACAAATGCCCAGCTTGTTCCTAACCACCACTGCGCGAGGTTCCCGCTAAGTAAGAGGGTGTTACAGTTCTGCCTGTTTGTTATGAGTTGTACTAAGAGGAGTGCGCGGAAGACTTTATAAAAAGGATGTCGAATACAGAATGTCGAGAATGATAAAGAGGCATGCATTTTTAGGGTCGAAACCGTGGTAGGCGAGGACCTCGGGACGTGGATTGGTTGGAAGTGTCTCGATTGGTGCGGGGCTACTCGGCAGTGGTTCGGTCTGAAGTGTAGGCCGAACCTCGAAACTGACGCGAAATGTTCGGGGTTGTCCTCGCTAGGAGCAGCCTCTACGGTAATGAATTCGTATTCATTACACTCTCCCACCTTCTAAATAAGGTGCCCTTATATGTAGGCGAGTCTTGCAGTAGCGTGAAAACTGCAGATCTCGGTCGAAACTGATCTGACGGCGCGGAAGCATGTTGACTTTCGAGTTGACGCGAGGCTGACCAGTTGACTTGGCAAATTTGAAAAGAGTTGGAAGGTCAGCCGTCGATCCTGATCGAATGGTTGTCGTTGAACTGTCGAACTGAACTCCGCGGATGAATGGGAGTCGTTGATGCCGCGGATGTAAATCGGTCGGTACGAACGCTGGCGAAGTCGGCGGGATGCTGACACGGTGTCAGATGTCGGTCAATCGTAAACCGTTGATGTTGATAAAACCATCGCGAGCGTCCGTCATGCTGAGTCTGTCAGGCGAAGCTGTCAGGAACTGACAAGGGAATATAGTGCGATAGCACTCTCTCCCCCCCCTCTGAAAATACCACCCACGAAAAGTCTGCACTGCTGCTAGGGCACGAAACCACAAACCACCCTGTACGTCGAGGGTAGGAAATCATACCGAGTGTATGAACCCCGTCGAAATGTGAGCGGCTGCACAGACGAGAACGTTGTCGGTGGTGAAATACCGCTGCTGAAAACACTGAAAAATACTCTGGGTAAACTCCGGCGAAGCCCGTCGAAGAAATCCCGTACTGAGAAAAACCTTCTTGTTGCCCTTTTGTTGCGACTCTTGCAGCAGCATCCCCAGCTGGCAGCATCTGCAGTCCGAAATCCCGTCCATTGTCTCGATGCAGTGGCAGAATCAAATTCCTCAATTCTGCAGCATTGTCAGCGGTCAGCAGCTGCCACCCGCATATCACGTGTTTTCCTTTTGTCGGATCTGAGCCGTTGCAGAACCATCCGAAACTCCTTCGGTCGTGACCCTGGGTCGTTTTTGCTCGGCATCGAAATGTCGCTGCGAAATCGCGAAGTCGTTTGAAGCGCGGTTGCGACGATCGTCGAGAAGGTGGGGTTGAGTAACAACCGAAAACTTTACTTTACTTGAACCCATCGGACCCATAATCAGGGTCTTGTGACATCAGCACTTCCGGCAGTCTTGTCGTAACTCGCCGATGTGTTTGTCGCGATTCTCCGAAAACTCCCGGGTAGAGGCGAAAAACAGCTGCTGTTCCTCCCCCTGACCACCGAAAATTTTTCGAACTCGAACTGGAATTGTCGATGACGTCAGCTCTTCCGGCGACGTTGTCGTGACTCGCCGAAAACTTCGGGGCAGAGTCGAAAAAGCTGTTCTTCCTCCCACCATCTGTTGCGATACATATCACCAGTGTTGCGGCTGGTACTCCTGAAACTCTGCAGATTTTGCCGCCATGAAATGCACCGCGGCAGTTTCGCGCGCTTAACCCAGCGCCGCTGCAACTCCGCCGTTGTCACGAAATTGTCGGCCGTCACCGCCGAACTCTTGTAAAGACCCAGCTCCAGTACTGCTGCTGAAACCCGTAAGTGTCGGTGCCGAAAAATACTCGTACGTCTTGGTCACATGCAAGTTATCCCCTTGAAGAACCGGTGTATCTAGCGTGCCCACCCGTCGCCATTTTTATTTCCTGCGATTAACCACACTAGCAACCCACCAACAGGAGGCGCTTTTTGTGCAGAACCCAGAACTATGGGTCTACCGGGACTGAATTTCACGGAACCTAGCCCGCATCAACGCCGCAGATCTCGCCGAAGAATTTCCCCAGAGGGCTTCGAAGTACACCGTAAACCGCTGAAACAGCTGGAGAGCAGAAGTTCACCCGTCTCCCACCGTAGAAATGTAGCCCCGAAAATCATGGTTGTTGAAGCAGTCCCGAAGTTATTTTCCGCCGCATAGCCCCGACGTTTCCGCCGTTGACCCTGGTACTCCGATGTTCACCCACCTTCATACCCGTCGGAGCCACTTAGCGAATCCCAGGTATCCTTGGCGATGCACCCCTCGCCGCGCCTCCATGTAACAATATCAAACCCCTTCGTGCCGCCCCTAGCGGCCCCGTCGCCGCCCTTCCAGGCCCCTCGCGGCCCCTAACGGCCCCGTCGCCGCCCCTACGCGGCCCCGTCGCCGCCCCTAGCGGCCCCGTCGCCGCCCCTAGTGGCCCCGTCGCCGCCTCTCTCCCTACGCGGCCCCGTCGCCGCCCCTACGCGGCCCCGTCGCCGCCCCTACGCGGCCCCGTCGCCACCCCTAGCGGCCCCGTCGCCGCCCCTAGCGGCCCCGTCGCCGCCCCTACGCGGCCCCGTCGCCGCCCCTAGCGGCCCCGTCGCCGCCTCCCTCCCCACGCGGCCCCGTCGCCGCCCCTACGCGGCCCCGTCGCCGCCCCTAGCGGCCCCGTCGCCGCTCCCCTCCCTACGCGGCCCCGTCGCCGCCACTCCGCGGCCTCGTCGCCGCCCCTACGCGGCCCCGTCGCCGCCCCTACGCGGCCCCGTAGCCGCCCCTAGCGGCCCCGTCACCGCTCCCCTCCCTACGCGGCCCCGTCGCCGCCCCTAGCGGCCCCATCGCCGCCTCTGCCGGCCCCGTGGTCGCCTCTACCGGCCCCGTCACCGCCTCTACCGGCCCCTTCACCGCTGAGCCGCCCAGCAGCTGAGCAGCCGAGCCGCCAAGCCGCCCAGCAGCTGAGCCGCCCAACAGCCGAGCCGCCGAGCCACCCAGCAGCCGAGCCGCCGGGCCGCCGAGCCGCCCAGCAACCGAGCCGCCGAGCCGCCCGACAGCCGAGCCGCCGAACAGCCGAGCCGCCGAGCCGCCCACCTGCCGAGCCGCCGAGCCGCCGAGCCGCCCAGCAGCCGAGCCGCCGAGCCGCCCTGCCGTCGAGCTGCTACTGTTCCTACCGGCGCGCCCCGGCCCTACTTACTCGGACTGGTGAGATCACTCCCTGCTAGGCCACTGCAGTCATGGCTACCCCCAGTGTCCTTACCTTTGATGCTGAGGGTCGTGCTGTTGACTTTGAGGTCTGGGTCGATGACCTCCAGCTGTTCCTACAGTGCGATAGGGCAGACGGACTCTCCCTGTTCGATCTCACCTCTGGTGCCTCTCCTGCCCCGCCTGCTACTGCTGACAGCACTGTTCGCTCACAGTGGGCCACACGCGATGCTGCTGCCCGTCTTGCTGTGCGTCGCCACTTACCGACCACTGAGCGTGCACACTTTAGCCAGTACAAGAGTGCTAAGACCTTGTAAGACGCTGTAGTTGCACGCTACTCCTCCCCTGCCACTGCTGCGCTTAGCCGCCTCATGCTGCCGTACCTGTTCCCTGACCTTGCTGCCTTTCCCACAGTCGCTGACCTCATTACGCACCTTCGCACTAGTGACACTCGCTACCGCGCTGCGCTTCCTGCTGAGTTCTGTGCCAAGAACCCCCCCCCCCCCATGTACATCACCCTCTACTACATAGTCACCCGGCTCCCTAACTCCCTTCGCTTTGTCAGGGACCACTTCCTCTCAGTTTGCCCCACCACACTCACCGTTGACCTCCTCGAGGAGCGCCTCCTAGCAGCAGAGAAGAGCATAGTCGCTGTAGGAGCCTCTCGTGGTGACCCTCGCACCCCCGTCTTTGAGGGGTGTTCCCCTTCCCCCCTCTTGCCCTCTGTTGCTTCCGCTGCTACGGCCGACCTCGTTGGTTTCGAGTCGGTCGGCTCTGCGTCTACCCCTAGCGGGAGACGCCGCACCGGCAAGGGCAAGGGGGGCAAGGGCGCTGGAGGGGCTGGCGGGGGCGGTGGAGGTGGTGGTGGAGGCAGTGGAGGGGGTGGGGGTGGTGGTGGGAGTGGTGGCGGGGGTGGAGGTGTCGGTGGAAGCAGTGGAGGCGGAGGAGGTGGCGGCGGTGGCGGAGGGAGCGGAGACGGCGGAGGTGGCGGAGGCGGCGGAGGCGGCGGAGGTGGCGGAGGCGGCGGCGGCAGCGGTGGAGCTGGCCATGGCTCTGCGCAGAGGAGTGGGTCCGGTGGTGGTCCGCGCCAGCAGCAGCAGCGCAGTCGTGAGACCCTGTCCCCTCAGCAGCTTCGTGAGTGGTACGCTGGGCGTCAGCGCGGTGGGGGTACTGGTCCCTGCACCTACGTCCTCCGTAGCGGCGACCGCGCTGGTGAGCAGTGCGGGGGCCCGCACTCCACCCAGCGCTGCTTCGGCCGCCTGACGGACGCGTGGCGTCACCAGTTCCCTGACGCCACTGAGATCCCTCGCTGGGGAGAGCTGTCAAGGGCGGGGGTTGCTATCTTTGATCTTGATTATGATGCTATTTTTGCTGCCATGTATGCTGTGTCTGATAGTGTTGAGGGTGACTGTTACCTGTGTGTTCCGCCTGACCCGGGCATTGAGGCTGCTGCTCTAGGTGCTGGTGAGGCTGCTACTCTAGGTGCTAGAGCGTCTGCTGCCCCAGGTGCTGGTGAGTCTGCTCTCTCAGGTACCACGTCGGCTCAGGCCTTACACACCTTCACCCTTGACTCGGGTGCTTCCCGCTCCTTCTTTCGAGACCGCACCACGCTTACGCCGCTTAGTCGGCCGGATGCGGTCTCCCTGGCGGACCCCTCTGGGGATCCTGTCCTTGCTAGCTTCTCCACTGTCTTACCGTGCCCGGCAGCCCCCTTTTGCACCCTGTCAGGTCTCTACCTCCCCTCGTTCTCTACGAACTTGGTGAGTGGAGCTGATCTACAGGATAGGGGGGTCGACCAGTTCACTCCTGCGAGTCAGCGGGTGACCCACTGCACGTGTGCTCGGACGGGCCAAAACTTGGCCACGTTTACCCGTCGGCCGGGGTCGAGCCTGTACACACTGACTACTGAGTCTCCTCCGGCTACTGAGTCTGGTCAGGTAGCTGCGTCGAGTCAGGTGTTTGCTGCAGCATCCAGGTCTAGTCCTGAGTCTGCGCCCTGCTCGTGTCGTCTCCTGTCCCACCAGACTCTCCTTTGGCACCACCGCCTTGGTCACCCCTCCCTGCCTCGTCTCCGAGGCATGGCCTCACGTGTCCTTGTCTCTGGTCTTCCTCGGTCCCTAACTCCGAGGGGCGACAGCGCGCCGAGGGGCGACAGCGCGCCGCCCCTCACTCCTCCGAGTTTCCTCCGACGGAGGCTCCGCTGCAGACTCTTCACATGGACGTGTCGGGCCCCGCCCGCGTCCGTGGCCAGGGTCACGAGCGTTACTTCCTGTTGGTGGTTGACGACTACTCGCGTTACACCACGGTCTTCCCCTTGCGCAGCAAAGGTGACGTCACTGCGGTGTTGATCGACTGGATCCGCGCAGCTCGTCTCCAGCTCAGAGAGAGTTTCGGCTCGGACTTTCTTGTTCTGCGTCTGCACTCTGACAGAGGCGGGGAGTTTTCCTCTGCCCGTCTGGGAGCCTTCTGTCGTGCACGAGGCATCTGCCAGACCTTCACGCTTCCGGCCTCTCCACAGCAAAATGGGATTGCTGAGCGCCGCATTGGCATGGTCATGGACGTCGCTCGTACGTCCATGATCCATGCGGCTGCCCCCCATTTTCTGTGGCCGTTTGCGGTTCAGTACGCAGCGCATCAGCTCAACCTTTAGCCCCAACTCTCCTTGCCAGAGACCTCCCCCACCTTGCGGTGGACGGGGAAGGTTGGCGATGCATCTGCGTTTCGGGTCTGGGGATCTCGGGCGTTTGTCCGCGACTTGTCTGCGGACAAGCTGTCCCCCCGTGCTGTTCCCTGCGTCTTCCTTGGCTTCCCCCCTGTCGCGCCTGGGTGGCAGTTTTACCACCCCACCTCGCGCCGTGTTCTGTCCTCCCAGGACGTCACCTTTGACGAGTCGGTGCCTTACTACCGTCTCTTCCCCTACCGCACTGCGCCCCTCCCCCCGCCGCCGCTCTTCCTTGCGCCAGGTCCTCCCCTGGTAGACCCCCTCCCCCCTCAGGGTCCTGCCCTGTCAGGTGTGTCCCAGGTAGACGCAGCCGAGCCTGTCGAGGTAGCTGTTAACTCTGGTACTGCTAGAGGTGCTGAGCCTGCGGGTGCCGGGTCTGGAGGTGCTGAGCCTGAGGGTGCGGAGCCTGGGGGTGCTGAGTCCAGGGGTGCGGAGCCTGGGGGTGCTGAGCCTGGGGGTACTGAGTTTGGGGGTGCTGAGCCAAGGGGTGCTGAGCCTGGGGGTGCTGAGCCTGGGGGTGCGGAGCCTGGGGGTGCTGGGTCTGCTCGTGTGGCCTCTCGCGGTGCTTCGTCGAGGCGGGAGCTACTCTCTCCGCAGGAGCTGCGCGAGTGGTTTGCCCGGCGCTGGAGCCGTGCTGCTGGAGCTGGAGGTACTACTGTTGCTGCTGGTCCTGGAGGTGCTCGTACTAGCGGTACTGGAGCTGCTGGGACTGGGGGTGCTGCTGGGGCTGCTGGAGTTGGTTCTGCTGGAGGTACTGCTGGAGCTGCTGGCGGTACTGGAGCTGCCGGTCCTGTTGGAGTTGGAGCTGCTGGAGCTGGAGCTGCTGGGGGTGTTGGCGCTGGTGGTTCTGCTGGCGCTGGTAAGTCTGAGGGTGCTGGAGTTGGCGCTGTTGGAGCTGGAGGTGCTGCTGGCGCTGGTGCTGCCGCTGGGGGTACTGGTGCTGTCCCTGCTGGTTCTGGAGGCGCTGCGCGGCCGAGGCCGTACTTCGTTCCGCTCCTTGAGCAGGTTCTTGGTCTCCCGCCCTCTACTGGTCCTGCTCCTCCCTTAGACTGTCCACAGCCTGTCCAGTCGCAGTCACAGTTACAGCCCGCCTCCCCCCTGCCTGCTCCTTCTCCCTACACTGGTCCTACTAGAGGTCTTGCTGAGCGTCGTGAGCCTGCGTCTCGTCCTGCGTCGCCTATTCGTGCTGCTCGCACTAGTCGTCGTGCTCCGCGTCCGCGTTCTCCTGCGGTCCCAGGCACACACCAGATGGCACTGCGTCCTTCCACTGCTCCTCTGCGTGTCCCGTTGCCGTCTCCTCCAGAGTCCTCTCTTCCTGTTCTTGCTGACCCGGAGTCTGACTCTCTTCGTGCTGCCAGTCCTACTGTCACGCGTCTCCTGGCTACTGTTGTCACTGACCCTTCCTTTGAGTCCACTGCTGCGTCGGCCCTAGTTGCTTAGCTTGTCGACTTTGCTGCTCGCTGTCGTCTAGACTACGCCACTAGTCTCGTTGCTGAGTCTGAGTCTGTCTGTCCTCCGTCCGTCGGGGGTGAGTGTGCTCTTAGCACGGACGTCCTTGAGGACAGGCAGGAGGAGTTCCAGTGTTTTGCTGCTGCTTTGCCTCATCTCGTGTCCACGCTGATTGCCCCTGAGGGAGACCCGGATGCACCAGACATCCCGACTCCTCGATCGTACGCTGAGGCGATCGAGGGTCCCTACTCCTCTCAGTGGCAGTCAGCCATGGACGCAGAGATGGCTTCCTGGAAGTCCACAGGCACCTACGTCGACAAGGTTCCCCCACCTGGGGCGAACATCGTCAGTGGCATGTGGATTTTCAGGGTGAAGCGACCGCCGGGTTCTCCGCCTGTCTTCAAGGCGCGTTACGTGGCTCGAGGCTTCAGTCAGCGGCTGGGAGTTGACTACTTTCAGACCTTCTCTCCCACCCCGAAGATGACCACTCTTCGGGTGCTGGTGCACATAGCCGCTCAGCGCGACTACGAGCTCCACTCTCTTGACTTTAGCACAGCTTTCCTGCAGGGCAGCCTGCACGAGGAGATCTGGTTGCGCCGCCCACCTGGCTTCACTGGGTCGTTTCCTCTTCGTACCCAGTGGAGCCTCCGGCGGCCAGTCTACGGTCTCCGCCAGGCGCCCCGTGAGTGGCACGACACACTGAGGACTACACTTGCGGCTCTTGGGTTTGCTCCTTCTACTGCCGACCCGTCGCTGTTTCTGCGCACCGACACCTCTTTGCCGCCGTTCTACATCCTCGTGTACGTCGACGACTTGGTCTTTGCCACTGCTGACACTGCTGGACTCGCCCACGTGAAGTCCGAGCTGCAGAAGAGACACACGTGCACAGACCTGGGTGAACTGCGCAGCTACCTTGGCTTGCAGATCACCCGGGACAGAGCACAGCGCACCATTACCCTGACTCAGTCACACATGGTGCAGCAGGTCCTTCAGCGCTTCGACTTCACGTACTCCTCGCCTCAGGCCACTCCTCTGTCTACTCGCCACTCGCTCTCAGCTCTGCCTTCGGATGAGTCCGTAGAGCCGAGTGGCCCGTACCCAGAGCTTGTTGGCTGCCTCATGTACCTGATAACCTGCACACGACCTGACCTTGCATACCCTCTTAGCATCTTGGCACGCTATGTTGCTCCTGGGAGACACCGACCAGAGCACATGGCTGCAGCGAAGAGGGTGTTGCGCTACTTGTGCAGTACGTCGGGCATGGGGCTAGTGCTTGGAGGGCGACGTCGAGTGGTCCTCACAGGTCACGCAGACGCTTCTTGGACTGACGACCAGGCTACGCAGCGGTCGTCACAGGGTTACACCTTCAGCCTTGGCTCCGGCTCTGTTTCGTGGCGGTCTACCCGCTCGTCTTCTGTTCTCGGCTCCAGTTGTGAGGCTGAGATCTACGCGGGGGCCATGGCTGCACAGGAGCTACGCTGGCTCACCTACCTGCTGACTGACCTAGGAGAGCCGCCTCGTTTTCCTCCAGTTCTGTACGTAGACAACAAGGCCATGCTGGCCTTGTGTCGGGAGCACAGACTGGAGCACAGAACGAAGCACATTGCTCTTCGTTACTTCCTTGCTCGTGAGCTGCAGCAGCGTGGTCAGCTGCGCCTTGCTTACGTGGCCTCTGAGGCCAACACTGCTGATATCTTTACCAAGGCACTTCCGCCTGGTGATCACCAGCGCTTCTGTACGATGCTAGGTCTTGTGCCTACTTGGCCTCACTTGCTCACTTCTTGACCTTGCTTGTTTGATCTTTCTATACCTGCACTTGCCTGTTTACCTTCATATATGATCGTGCATGTGAAATGGCTTTTTGGCCTTGCTCTTGTGCTCGGATTGTGTGGTGACGTTGTGATCCACCCTGAGCTTGCTTTGCTTTGCTTGACTGGTCTTGTGTCCTCTTGTTCTCCCCCACTTTGCCTATGGGGGTGTGTCAAACTTATATGCTATAGTCTGTGTAGGCTGTAGTGGGGTAGACTATATGGGGTACAACACTTCTAGGTTTTCCTACTAGTACCCACCTCTTTCCTAGTTCATTCATTCCTCATTTCTTCACACCGAAGAGACTCCGAAATTCGCGGTGGAGTGGTGCATGTTCTCAACCTTTCACTCAAGTGATCTACTGGAGCACCCACAACTTTCCCTCCATCACAATTTTTTTTTTTGTCTTCACCCCCCGATAATTTCGCTTGCCGCCGTTCACCCAGCGTCCGCTTTTGTCGGATGAGGTATAACTCCGTGTTGCCCGCGATTTTTCTGACATTCGGTGAAGGCGCGAACGCTATCGTAGCCGGATCTTGTTTATCGGATCAAACAGTCGGGCCAGCCGCTTCGTTGCCCACCGCGTCTATCGCGTTTAAAAAATGCACAGCTTCGGAAACCCCTTTTTCGCTGCTACACCATGTCGGGTAGACCGTTGAATTAGTAGAAACTCCGACAGCTGCACCAATTGCTTCAGCTCCGACTTTTTCGGCGGGGTAACTGCTGCCGATGGTCCGGTTTTGTCGGGGCCGAAACAGTGCCGCTCCCTGAAATTTTCTTGTACGCCCAGCTGGCGAGCTGGCGCAATACCCGCGCTTTTTAGCCAGCACAGGGCTAAACACAGGGCCCCACCTTTGGATCCAGTGGCCAATAGGACTTACAAATTGCCTTCGAGGCCTTCTGGGCGTGAGGTATGTGAAACGTTCGGAAACCTCGGCCGGTAGTGGTACCCATCCGGCTACCGCCGTTTAGCCACAAAGGCCACGGTGAAGATATCAGCAGTGTTGGCCTCAGAGGCCACGTACGCAAGGCACAGCTGACCACGCTGCTGTAGCTCACGAGCAAGGAAGTAGCGGAGAGCAATGTGCTTCGTTCTGTGCTCCAGTCTCTGCTCTCGACACAAGGCCAGCATGGCCTTGTTGTCTACGTACAGCACTGGAGGAGAACGAGGCGGCTCTCCGAGGTCAGTCAGCAGGTAGGTGAGCCAGCGAAGCTCCTGTGCAGCCATGGCCCCGGCGTAGATCTCAGCCTCACAACTGGAGCCGAGAACAGAAGACGAGCGGGTAGCCCGCCACGAAACAGAGCCGGAACCAAGGCTGAAGGTGTAACCCTGTGACGACCGCTGCGTAGCCTGGTCGTCAGCCCAAGAAGCGTCTGCGTGCCCAGTGAGGACCACTGGACTCTGCCCTCCAAGCACAAGCCCCGTGCCCGACGTACTGCACAGGTAGCGCAACACCCTCTTCGCTGCAGCCATGTGCTCCGGTCTGTGTCTCCCAGGAGCAACATAGCGTGCGAGAATGCTAAGAGGGTATGCAAGGTCAGGTCGTGTGCAGGTCATCAGGTACATGAGGCAGCCAAGAAGCTCTGGGTACGGGCCACTCGACTCTACGGACTCATCCAAAGGCAGAGCTGAGAGCGAGTGGCGAGTAGGGAGAGGAGTGGCCTGAGGCGAGGAGTACGTGAAGCCGAAGCGCTGAAGGACCTGCTGCACCATGTGTGACTGAGTCAGGGTAATGGTGCGGCGTGCTCTGTCCCGGGTGATCTGCAAGCCAAGGTAGCTGCGCAGTTCACCCAGGTCTGTGCACGTGTGTCTCTTCTGCAGCTCGGACTTCACGTGGGCGAGTCCAGCAGTGTCAGCTGTGGCAAAGACCAAGTCGTCGACGTACACGAGGATGTAGAACGGCGGCAAAGAGGTGTCGGTGCGCAGAAACAGCGACGGGTCAGCTGTAGAAGGAGCAAACCCAAGAGCCGCAAGTGTAGTCCTCAGTGTGTCGTGCCACTCACGGGGCGCCTGGCGGAGACCGTAGACTGGCCGCCGGAGGCTCCACTGGGTGCCAGGAGGAAAAGACCCAGTGAAGCCAGGTGGGCGACGCAGCCAGATCTCCTCGTGCAGGCTGCCCTGCAAGAAAGCAGTGCTGAAGTCAAGAGAGTGCAGCTCGTAGTCGCGGTGAGCAGCTATGTGCAGCAGTACCCGAAGAGTGGTCATCTTCGGGGTGGGAGAGAAGGTCTGAAAGTAGTCAACTCCCTGCCGCTGACTGAAGCCACGAGCCACGTAACGCGCCTTGAAGACAGGCGGAGAACCCGGCGGCCGCTTCACCTTGAAAATCCACATGCCACTGACGATGTTCGCCCCAGGCGGGGGAACCTCGTCAACGTAGGTGCTTGTGGACTTCCAGGAAGCCATCTCTGTGTCCATAGCTGCCTGCCACTGAGAGGAGTAGGGACCCTCTATCGCCTCCGCGTAAGAGCGCGGAGTCGGGATGTCAAGTGCATCCGGGTCTCCCTCAGAGGTAAGCAGTACGGACACGAGATGAGGTGAAGCAGCAGCCAAACACTGGAACTCCTCCTGCCTGTCCTCAAGGACGTCCGTGCCAAGGGCACACTCACCCCCGACGGATGGAGGACAGACAGACTCAGACTCAGCGACAAGACTAGCAGTGTAGTCTAGACGACAGCGAGCAGCAAAGTCGACGAGCTCAGCAACTAGGGCAGACGCAGCAGTGGACTCAATGGAAGGGTCAGTGACGACAGTAGCAAGGAGACGCGTGACAGTAGGACTGGCAGCACGAAGAGAGTCCGACTCCGGGTCGGCAAGAGCAGGAAGAGAGGACTCAGGAGGAGAAGGCAAAGGGGCACGCAGAGGAGCAGTGGACGGACGTAGAGACATCCGGTGCGTGCAAGGGACAGGAGGAGGACGCTGACGCGAACCACGACCACTAGTGCGAGCAGCACGGACAGGCGACGCAGGGCGAGACGCAGGCTCACGACGCTCAGCAAGACCTCCAGTAGGACCAGTGTAGGGAGAAGGAGCAGGCAGTGGGGAGGCCGGCTGTAACTGTAACTGTGACGGGACAGGCTGTGGACACTCTAAGGGAGGAGGAGGACCAGTAGAAGGTGGGAGACCAAGAACCTGCTGAAGGAGCGGAACGAAGTACGGCCGAGGCCGCGCGGCGACTCCAGACACAGCAGGGACAGCACCAGTACCCCCAGCGGCAGCACCAGCGCCAGCAGCACCCCCAGCTCCAGTACCTCCAGCAGCACCAGTAGCACCCCCAACAGGACCGCCTCCAGGACCGACAGCAGTAGCCTCAGCGCCAACACCCTCAGCAGCTCCAGCTCCAGTCGTACCCGCAGGCCCAGCAGCTCCAGTACTCCCAGTACGAGCACCTCCGGGACCCGCAGCACTAGCACCCTCAGCAGCCGAAGAACCTCCAGCTCCAGCAGCACGCCTCCAGCGCCGGGCAAACCACTCGCGCAACTCCTGTGGAGAGAGTGGCTCCCGCCGAGACGAAGCACCCAGAGAACCTCCAGGCCCAGCACCGCCAGACGCCACACGAGCAGGCCCAGCTCCCTCAGGCTCCGCACCCCCAGGCTCAGCACCTCCAGGCGTAGTACCCCCAGGCTCAGCACCCCCAGGCGTAGCACCCCCAGGCTCAGCACCCTCAGTGGTAGCACCCCCACGCTCAGCACCCCCAGGCTCAGCACCCCCAGTAGTAGCACCCTCAGGCTCAGCACCCCCAGGCGTAGCACCCACACGCTCAGCACCCCCAGAGTCAGCACCCCCAGGCTCAGCACCCTCAGCAGCACCAGAGTCACCAGTAACCTCGACAGGCTCGAATGCGTCTACCTGGGACACACCTGAAGGGGCAGGACCCTGAGGGGGGAGGGGGTCTACCGGGGGGGGACCTGGCACAACGAAGAGCGGCGGCGGGGGGAGGGACGGAGTGCGGTAGGGGAAGAGGCGGTAGTAGGGGACCGACTCGTCAAACGTGACGTCCTGGGAGGACAGAACACGGCGAGAGGTGGGGTGGTAGAACTGCCACCCTGGCGCGTCAGGGGGGAAGCCAAGGAAGACGCAAGGAGCAGCACGAGGGGACAGCTTGTCCGCAGACAAGTCGCGGACAAACGCCTGAGATCCCCAGACACGGAACGCAGACGCATCGCCAACCTTCCCCGTCCACAGCAAAGCTGGGGAGGTCTCCGGCATGGAGACCCTGGGGTGAAGGTTGATCTGATGCGCCGCGTACCGAACCGCAAACGGCCACAGAAAATGGGGGGCAGCCGCATGCATCATGGACGTATGGGCGACGTCCATGACCATGCCAATGCGGCGCTCAGCAATCCCATTTTGCTGCGGAGAGTCCGGAAGCGTGAAGGTCTGGCGGATGCCTCATGCACGACAGTAGGATCGCAGAAGGCCAGAGGAGAACTCTCCGCCTCTGTCAGAGTGCAGACGCAGAACAGGAAAGTCCGAGCCGAAGCTCTGCCTGAGCTGGAGACGAGCTGCGGGGATCCAGTCGATCAACACCTCAGTGACATCACCCTTGCTGCGCAAGGGGAAGACTGTGGTGAAACGCGAGTAGTCGTCAACCACCAGCAGGAAGTAGCGCTCGTGACCCTGTCCACGGACGCGGGCCGGGCCCCACACGTCCATGTGAAGCGTCTGCAGCGGGGCCTCTGTCGGAGGAAACTGGGAGGAGTGAGGGGCAGCCCGCTGCCGCCCCTCGACACAGGGGACGCAGGTAGGGCCAGGCCCCGGAGGAAGGGAGGGAGGGACCGGGGAAGACCAGAGACAAGGACACGGGAGGCCATGCCTCGGAGACGAAGCAGGGAGGGGTGACCAAGGCGGTGGTGCCAGAGGAGAGTCTCGTGAGACAGGAGGCGACACGAGCAGGGGGCAGACTCAGGACCAGACCTGGACGCTGCAGCAAACACCTGACCCGACGCAGCTACCTGACTAGTCGTAGTGACTGGAGGAGACGCAGTGGTCAGTGTGTACAGGCTCGACCCCGGCCGATGTGTAAACGTGGCCAGGTGTCGGCCTGTCCAAGCGTCCGTGCAGTGGGTCACCCGCTGACTCGCAGGAGTGAACTGGTGAACCCCCGCATCCTGTAGGGCAGCACCACTCACCAAGTTCGTAGAGAACGAGGGGAGGTAAAGACCAGACAGGGTGCCAGAGGGGGCTGCCGGACACGGGAGGACAGTGGAGAAGTGAGCAAGGACAGGACCCCCAGAGGGGTCTGCCAGAGAGACTGCAACTGGCCGGCCAAGCGGCGTGAGTGTGGTGCGGTCTCGAAAGAAGGAGCGAGAAGCCCCCGAGTCAAGGGTGAAGGTGTGGGAGGCCGAAGCCGACGCAGTACCTGAGAGAGCAGACTCACCAGCACCTGAGGGAGCAGACGCACGAGCACCTAGAGCAGCAGCCTCGCTAGCACCTAGAGCAGCAGCCTCACCAGTACCTAGAGCAGCAGTCTCAATGCCCGGGTCGGGCGGAAAGCACCGGTAACAGTCACCCTCATCACTAATAGTCACAGCATACATGGCAGCAAGAATAGCATCAAAGTTAAGGTCAAAGACAGCTACTCCCGCCCTAGACAGCTCGCCCCAGCGGGGGATCTCAGTGGCCTCAGGGAACTGGTGACGCCAAGCGTCCGTCAGGCGGCCAAAGCAGCGCTGGGTGGAGTGCGCACCCCCGCACTGCTCACCCGCGCGGTCGCCGGTGCGTAGGACGTAGGTGCACGGACCAGTACCCCAACCCCGCTGGCGTGCAGCGTACCACTAACGAAGCTGCTGAGGGGGGGGGGATGTCACGAGTGCGCTGCTGCTGCTGCTGCTGCTGGCGCTGACCACCACCGGAGCCGACCCTCTGCGCAGCGCCACCCCGACCAGCTCCACCTCCTCCGCCGCCGCTTCCTCCACCACCGTCACCTCCGCCACCTCCGCTCCCACCGCCACCGCCGCCGCCGCCGCCGCCTCCGCCTTCACTGCCGCCACCGACACCTCCACCCCCGCCACCACTCCCACCACCACCCCCACCCCCTGCACTGCCTCCACCGCCACCTCCGCCACCCCCGCCAGCCCCTCTAGCACCCTTGCCCCCCTTGCCCTTGCCGGTGCGGCGTCTCCCGCTCGGGGCAGACGCAGCGCCGACCGACTCGAAACTAACGAGGTCGGCCGCAGCAGCAGAGGCAACAGAGGGCAAAAGGGGGGAGGGGGAACACCCCTCAAAGACGGGGGTGCGAGGGTCACCACGAGAGGCTCCTACAGCGACTATGCTCTTCTTTGCTGCTAGGAGGGCCTTCTCGAGGAGGTCAACGGTGAGAGTGGTGGGGCAAACTGAGAGGAAGTGGTCCCTGACTACACGAAGGGAGTCAGGGAGCCGGGTGACTATGTAGTAGAGGGTGATGTACATGGGGGGGGGGTTCTTGGCGCAGAACTCAGCAGGAAGCGCAGCGCGGTAGCGAGTGTCACTAGTGCGGAGGTGCGTAATGAGGTCAGCGACTGTGGGAAAGGCAGCAAGGTCAGGGAAGAGGTACGGTAGCATGAGGCGGCTCAGTGCAGCAGTGGCAGGGGAGGAGTAGCGCGCAACTACAGCGTCGTACAAGGTGTGAGCACTCTTGTACTGGCTAAAGTGCGCACGCTCAGAGGTAGGCAGGTGGCGACGCACAGCAAGACGTGCAGCAGCATCGCAGAGGCGGCGCCGAGGCAGGGAAGGACGGCGCCGGGGCCGCAGGGGTAGGCGACGGGGCCAGCAGAGGCGGCGCCGAGGCAGGGAAGGGCGGCGCCGGGGCCGCAGGGGTAGGCGACGAGGCCAGCAGAGGCGGCGCCGAGGCAGGGAAGGGCGGCGCCGGGGCCGCAGGGGTGGGCGACGGGGCCGCTAGGGCGGCTAGGAGGGGGGGGTCGCGAGGGCGGCTTGAAGAGGCCGGGAGGGCGGCGTGAAAGGGCCGCGAGGGCGGCGCGACGCGACGGAGCCGCGAGGGCGGCGGATCGGGGCCGCGAGGGCGGCGCGACGCGGCCGCTAGGGCGGCGCGACGTGAAGGGGCCGCGAGGGCGACGCGACGGGGCCGCAAGCGCGGCGCGACGGGGCCGCTAAGGCGGCGCGACAGGGTCGAAAGGGCGGCGCGACGGGGCCGTGAGAGGGGAGCGCGACTCGGGCAGTGTAGAGCGCGCTCCGGGCAGGAAAAAAAAGGTGGTGGGCCCTAGGAACAGTTCCCACAGGGGAACCTGCTCGATACCATGAGTAACTGAACGAGAATGGAATGACTAAGGGAAAGTTGGGTACAAGTACAAACCCTAGAAAGCTGTACCCCATATGTGCTACCCCACTATAGCCTACAGTAGCTATGTCATATAAATCTGACAACGACAGCAAAAGCTGTCCGCCACCTGGGGGGAGGGAGGCCACGGTCGATCTTGACCGTCGAGGGCAAGGATCCGTCGGTGTAGAAGGAGCGCCAGTGAAATACATGGCCGCTAGGAGAAACTACCCGTTCTCCTGGCCGGCTACTGCACTGCTCCTGTCATCACGGCATCTTTTCCTGTCCCCCCCCCGCGAGGGGTAATACACTCTAAAAAACGGGGAACCTAGGAACTTAGGCTCTGATACCAAGTGTTATGAGTTGTACTAAGAGGAGTGCGCGGAAGACTTTATAAAAAGGATGTCAAATACAGAATGTCGAGAATGATAAAGAGGCATGCATTTATAGGGTCGAAACCGTGGTAGGCGAGGACCTCGGGACGTGGATTGGTTGGAAGTGTCGCGATTGGTGCGGGGCGACTCGGCAGTGGTTCGGTCCGAAGTGTAGGCCGAACCTCGAAACTGACGCGAAATGCTCGGGGTTGTCCTCCCTAGGAGCAGCCTCTACAGTAATGAATTCGTATTCATTACACTGTTTCTGTTCGTATAATGTTTATAAGTTGAAAGGAATATCAAGTAACTAACCTCTTCGTTCTTCCTCCAATTTCATGATCACGATTTTCATCATGAGTAGCTCGCCGCCAAGGATTCTATCAGGCACTTTAAAGACTCCAATTTCCACGTCATCAAGTGCATTTCCCCCCGTCATTAGCCTCGCCTTACCACAGAGAACTGGAAAAAAATATTATTACCGTCAGCCCCCAGATATACTGGCCCCTGTGGTTATAAAAAAACACCGTTACTTTAGGGGGTGCGCTTATAATCGAGGATGTTTATAAGCGTCGGCATTTATACGATGACATATATAGATCTGCTTTTTTTTTTGCACCAACATGTACATCTCGTTATTGCGATTTGAATCGAGTCGAAACTTTTGATATAACCGGGAATCGTAATGGATAGGATAAGTCTAGCCAAGGTGTGAGAAGACTGTAGAGTCTTGTAATGGCCTTGTTAATAATAGTTGAAAGAGAACAAGATGATTCAGAATAGGAATACAAAGATATATATAGCAATCCTAGCTAGCCATGTACCGTAAGTAGTTCATTCCCTTATTAACTGTATTGCATTGCTACAGTAACCGCGACTATTGCTCTACTTGATAGTTACCAAGTTGCATCGTATAACCTTCGAGTACGGTTACCGGGCAGTCAACAATCGCGACCGTTCACTTCCTGCGACTGTTAGCCTTTGAGTGGCTTTGAGGATGCCGCATGCTCTATATGAGCTTAACGCAATACTAGTACAGGAGCGTTGTCTCGTTATGAAGCGATACGCTAAGGGAAGCCTTCGAGAATGTTATAGTAACCATCGGTTATTCCAACACTCCCCTTCAATCCTGAATGTGAGCCACGTGAGATTTCTTCGAGATCTCGCAGAGGTCGGCGCAGACTAGGCAGCTTTTCAGTGAAGAAATCTGCTGCCATGTCACCAGTTGGGCAATATGCGAGTTTGACTTTGCCCTTGTCGATCTCGTCCTTGACGAAGAGTAACGGGGTGCGATATGATTCGTGCGGTTTACGAAGCCGGGCTTGTTCGC
This sequence comes from Closterium sp. Naga37s-1, assembly GCA_947471745.1. Taxonomy (NCBI): domain Eukaryota; kingdom Viridiplantae; phylum Streptophyta; class Zygnematophyceae; order Desmidiales; family Closteriaceae; genus Closterium; species Closterium sp. Naga37s-1. The sequence continues at coordinate 3,033,602 of CANJKZ010000777.1, read as the reverse complement.
GATTTTTATCGCGCTCTGATTGTCGAAGAGAAACGTGAAATGCCCGTACATCGTCACTTTCACTTCCTGCAGGAGCTCCATTAGATACAGTCCTTCGCGAACATCTGCGCTGGTGGCGATGAACTCAGCTACGGCTGACGAACGAGCGATAAGTTCCTGCTTCTAGGAGCTCCAAGAGATGAGTCCAACAGGCTGGAGATGAAAAATGAAGCCTGTGCGGGAGCGTCTTCAACATCTCCCGCATCGTCCGCGTCTACGTAGCAGTGAAGCTGTAGGGTAGCTGTTAAGTTAGCCGCGTAGGTGAGCCCGACGTCAGGAGTAGAGATGATTTATTGAAGTGCTCGGCGTAGGTCTAGCATATTCTCCTCTTCAGGTCGGCGCAGGTACTGTGCGAGTTGGCTTGCGGCATAGGAGAGATGACGGCGGCAAACAGGAGACACCCCAGCTGCTGCTGATAGAGCCGATGATCATGAACGAAGAGCGGTGTGGTGTCGAAATTGTGATTAGGAGGAGGAGTGCGGAATGGGGTAGTTAGGTTGATCGGGGCGATCACAATTTTTTTTTCGAGTGTTTGCGTGTACTTGGCAGCGGAGATGTGGATGGAGGTGGCGGACTGGGTGATGTTGAGACCCAGGAATTGCGTGACATTGTAGATGGTCGTCACTTCTAGCTTCCCCTTGACATCTGCTTCGAAGCGATCGAGCGGTTCCGTGTCGTCCCAGTGTAGAGCAGGTCGTCGAAGTAGGTGGCGAGGAGAATGAACTTCCCGCGTGATTCCACCCGGTACATGCCTTGGTCGTGCGGCAGCTAGGCAAAGCCGAGTTCGATAAGAACGGTGTGCAGGTACTGCTGCTACAGGCGAGGCGCTTGCTTGATGCCGCAGAGAGACTTTTGGAGGAGGCAGATGGCGCCGTCGCTTTCTTCGAATGCGTGCGGCTGCTCGACAAAAATGATGGCGTTGACGATTGCGTAGAGGAACACGTTTGAGACGTCCCTCTGTTGGAGCGCTGCTGCTTGACAGCTACGATGCAAATGAGATGCATACAGAGGTGTGCCGTCCGACGGGCACGAAGGTCTGGCCGTAATCCACCAGGTAAGTTCGCTCGAAGCCGCGTACCACCCATCTCGCCTTGTATTTGTTGATCGACCCGTCTGCGAGTGTCTTGATTATGAAGACCCATTTTCCGCTTAATAGGCAAGGGACTCGATAGGGGGAACAAGATGGGACGGTAGAGGACCATGGACCAGGCGTGCAGGTGCCGGGTCGGGCATGTCTCTCAATCGCTTCTGCTCCGACTCCTCCGACGTCTGCTGCGGCGGCGCCTGCCCCTGCTGCTGCTCCACCTACTCGGAGTGTGGCTCCTCCTCTACTCTTTCCTGCGGTGGCTGCAACTGCACCTGCTGCTGCGACCGTGACTCCTCCTCTACCCTCTCCTACTGCGGATGCAGCTGCACCTGCTGCTGTGGCCGTAACTCCTCCTCTACTCTCTCTTGGTGTGGCTGCAACTGCACCTGCTGATGCGGTCGTAACTCATCTACCCTCTCCTGCTGCGGTCGTAACTGCATCTGCTGCTGCGGCCGGGACTCCTCCTCTACTCTCTCCTAGTGTGGCTGCAACTGAACCTGCTGTTGCGGCTGTAACTCCTCTACCCTCTCTTGCTGCGGTCGCAACAGCACCTGTAAACATATATTTTATATGTGTTGTTTAGGTTAGTCTAGGTGTTGCACTTCTACTTCCTTGCATGATTAGGGTTTGCTACATCTAGGGTTGTACTTCACATTTTCTATCAATTCATTCATATCGTAACATGGTATAGAGCCAGGTCCCCCCTAGGCGATTTTTCCCCTAGGCCAAATTTCTCTCGATAGTCTATGGGCCCACCACCCGCGCGCCTCGTAGCGACCCGTAGCCCGAAGCGCCATGCCCCGTAGAGCCCGGTGATAAGAAACGAGGAATGAGAATGACGAAGGGAAAGTTGGGTACAAGTACAAACCCTAGAAATGTGTTGTACCCCATATGTGCTACCCCACTATAGCCTACATAGGCTAAGTCATATAAGCCTGACACACCCTCATAGGCAAAGTGGGGGAGAACAAGGGGTCACAAGACCAGTCAAGCAAAGCAAAGCAAGCTCAGGGTGGATCACAATGTCACCACACAGTCCGAGCACAAGAGCAAGGCCACAAGGCCAGTTCACATGCAAGATCATATATATAAAGGTAAACAAGCAAGTGCAGGTATAGAAAGATCACAGTACAAGCAAGGTCAAGAAGTGAGCAAGTGAGGCCAAGTAGGCACAAGACCTAGCATCGTACAAAAGCGCTGATGATCACAAGGCGGAAGTGCCTTGGTAAAGATATCAGCAGTGTTGGCCTCAGAGGCCACGTAAGCAAGGCGTAGCTGACCACGCTACTGCAGCTCACGAGCAAGGAAGTAGCGAAGAGCAATGTGCTTCGTTCTGTGCTCCAGTCTGTGCTCCCGACACAAGGCCAGCATGGCCTTGTTGTCTACGTACAGAACTGGAGGAGAACGAGGCGGCTCTCCTAGGTCAGTCAGCAGGTAGGTGAGCCAGCGTAGCTCCTGTGCAGCCATGGCCCCCGCGTAGATCTCAGCCTCACAGCTGGAGGTGAGAACAGAAGACGAGCGGGTAGACCGCCACGAAACAGAGCCGGAACCAAGGCTGAAGGTGTAACCCTGTGACGACCGCTGCGTAGCCTGGTCGTCAGCCCAAGAAGCGTCTGCGTGACCTGTGAGGACCACTCGACGTCGCCCTCCAAGCACTAGCCCCATGCCCGACGTACTGCACAAGTAGCGCAACACCCTCTTCGCTGCAGCCATGTGCTCTGGTCGGTGTCTCCCAGGAGCAACATAGCGTGCCAAGATGCTAAGAGGGTATGCAAGGTCAGGTCGTGTGCAGGTCATCAGGTACATGAGGCAGCCAACAAGCTCTGGGTACGGGCCACTCGGCTCTACGGACTCATCCGAAGGCAGAGCTGAGAGCGAGTGGCGAGTAGACAGAGGAGTGGCCTGAGGCGAGGAGTACGTGAAGTCGAAGCGCTGAAGGACCTGCTGCACCATGTGTGACTGAGTCAGGGTAATGGTGCGCTGTGCTCTGTCCCGGGTGATCTGCAAGCCAAGGTAGCTGCGCAGTTCACCCAGGTCTGTGCACGTGTGTCTCTTCTGCAGCTCGGACTTCACGTGGGCGAGTCCAGCAGTGTCAGCAGTGGCAAAGACCAAGTCGTCGACGTACACGAGGATGTAGAACGGCGGCAAAGAGGTGTCGGTGCGCAGAAACAGCGACGGGTCGGCAGTAGAAGGAGCAAACCCAAGAGCCGCAAGTGTAGTCCTCAGTGTGTCGTGCCACTCACGGGGCGCCTGGCGGAGACCGTAGACTGGCCGCCGGAGGCTCCACTGGGTACCAGGAGGAAACGACCCAGTGAAGCCAGGTGGGCGGCGCAGCCAGATCTCCTCGTGCAGGCTGCCCTGCAGGAAAGCTGTGCTGAAGTCAAGAGAGTGAAGCTCGTAGTCACGCTGAGCGGCTATGTGCAGCAGCACCCGAAGAGTGGTCATCTTCGGGGTGGGAGAGAAGGTCTGAAAGTAGTCAACTCCCTGCCGCTGACTGAAGCCTCGAGCCACGTAACGCGCCTTGAAGACAGGCGGAGAACCCGGCGGCCGCTTCACCCTGAAAATCCACAAACCACTGACGATGTTCGCCCCAGGTGGGGGAACCTCGTCGACGTAGGTGCCTGTGGACTTCCAGGAAGCCATCTCTGCGTCCATGGCTGACTGCCACTGAGAGGAGTAGGGACCCTCGATCGCCTCAGCGTACGATCGAGGAGTCGGGATGTCTGGTGCATTCGGGTCTCCCTCAGGGGCAATCAGCGTGGACACGAGATGAGGCAAAGCAGCATCAAAACACTGGAACTCCTCCTGCCTGTCCTCAAGGACGTCCGTGCTAAGAGCACACTCACCCCCGACGGACGGAGGACACACAGACTCAGACTCAGAAACAAGACTAGCAGCGTAGTCTAGACGACAGCGAGCAGCAAAGTCGACAAGCTCAGCAACTAGGGCCGACGCAGCAGTGGACTCAAAGGAAGGGTCAGTGACAACAGTGGCCAGGAGACGCGTGACAGTAGGACTGGCAGTACGAAGAGAGTCAGACTCCGGGTCAGCAAGAACAGGATGAGAGGACTCTGGAGGAGACGGCAACGGGACACGCAGAGGAGCAGTGGAAGGACGCAGTGCCATCTGGTGTGTGCCTGGGACCGCAGGAGGACGCGGACGCGAAGCACGACCACTAGTGCGAGCAGCACGAACAGGCGACGCAGGACGAGACGCAGGCTCACGACGCTCAGCAAGACCTCCAGTAGGACCAGTGTAGGGAGAAGGAGCAGGAAGGGGGGAGGCGGGCTGTAACTGTGACCGCGACTAGACAGGCTGTGGACACCCTAAGGGAGGAGCAAGACCAGTAGAGGGCGGGAGACCAAGAACCTGCTCAAGGAGCGGAACGAAGTACGACCTCGGCCGCGCAGCGCCTCCAGAACCAGCAGGGACAGCACCAGAACCCCCAGCGGCAGCACGAGCGCCAGCAGCACCTCCAGCTCCAACAGCGCCAACTCCAGCACCCTCAGACGCACCAGCGCCAGCAGAACCAACAGCGCCAACACCCCCAGCAGCTCCAGCTCCAGCAGCTCCAGCAGCACCAACTCCAGCAGGACCAGCAGCTCCAGTACCGCTAGCAGCTCCAGCAGTACCTCTAGCAGGACCAACTCCAGCAGCCCCAGCAGCACCCCCGGTCCCAGCACCTCCAGTACCGCCAGTATGAGCACATCCGGGACCAGCAGCAACAGTAGTACCCCCAGCTCCAGCAGCACGGCTCCTGCGGCAGGCAAACCACCCGCGTAGCTCATGCGGAGAGAGTGGCTCCCGCCTCGACGAAGTACAGCGAGAGGCCACACGAGCAGACCCAGCACCCCCAGGCTCCGCACCCCCAGGCTCAGCACCCCCAGGCTCAGCACCTCCAGACTCAGCACCCCCAGGCTCAGCACCCCCAGACTCAGCACCCCCAGGCTCAGCAACCCCAAGCTCCGCACCCCTGGACTCAGAACCCCCAGGCTCCGCACCCCCAGGCTCAGTACCTCCAGACCCGGCACCCGTAGGCTCAGTACCTCTAGCAGCACCAGAGTCAACCGCTACCTCGACAGGCTCGACTGCGTCTACCTGGGACACACCTGACGGGGCAGGACCCTGAGGGGGGAGGGGGTCTACCGGGGGAGGACCTGGCGCAAGGAAGAGCGGCGGCGGGGGAAGGGGCGCAGCGCGGTAGGGGAAGAGACGGTAGTAAGGCACCGACTCGTCAAAGGTGACGTCCTAGGAGGACAGAATACGGCGCGAGGTGGGGTGGTAAAACTGGCAACCAGGCGCGTCAGGGGGGAAGCCAAGGAAGACGCAGGGAACAGCACGGGGGGACAGCTTGTCCGCAAACAAGTCGCGGACAAACGCCCGAGATCCCCAGACCCGAAACGCAGACGCATCGCTAACCTTCCCCGTCCACCGCAGGGTGGGGGAGGTCTCTGGCAAGGAGACCCGGGGCTGAAGGTTGAGCTGATGCGCTGCGTACTGAACCGCAAACGGCCACAGAAAATGGGGCGCAGCCGCATGGATCATGGACGTACGAGCGACGTCCATGACCATGCCAATGCGGCGCTCAGCAATCCCATTTTGCTGTGGAGAGGCCGGAAGCGTGAAGGTCTGGTGGATGCCCTGTGCCCGACAGAAGGCCCCCAGACGGGCAGAGGAAAACTCCCCGCCTCTGTCAGAGTGCAGTCGCAGAACAGGAAAGTCCGAGCCGAAACTCTCTCTGAGCTGGAGACGAGCTGCGCGGATCCAGTCGATCAACACCTCAGTGACGTCGCCCTTGCTGCGCAAGGGGAAGACTGTGGTGTAACGCGAGAAGTCGTCAACCACCAACAGGAAGTAACGCTCGTGCCCCTGGCCACAGACGCGGGCGGGGCCCCACACGTCCATGTGAAGAGTCTGCAACGGAGCCTCTGTCGGAGGAAACTCGGAGGAGTGAGGGGCGGCGCGCTGGCGCCCCTCGACGCAGGGGACGCAGGTAGGGGCAGGCCCCGGAGGTAGGGGAGGGAGAGACCGGGGAAGACCAGAGACAAGGACACGGGAGGCCATGCCTCGGAGACGAGGCAGGGAGGGGTGACCAAGGCGGTGGTGCCAAAGGAGAGTCTGGTGAGACAGGAGGCGACACGAGCAGGGAGCAGACTCAGGACCAGACCTGGATGCTGCAGCAAACACCTCACTCGACGCAGCTACCTGACTAGACTCAGCAGCCGGAGGAGACTCAGTAGTAAGGGTGTACAGGCTCGACCCCGGCCGACGGGTAAACGTGGCCAAGTGTCGGCCTGTCCGAGCACACGTGCAGTGGGTCACCCGCTGACTCGCAGGAGTGAACTGGTCAACCCCCCTATCCTGTAGGTCAGCTCCACTCACCAAGTTCGTAGAGAACGAGGGGAGGTAGAGACCGGACAGGGTGCCAGAGGGGGCTGCCGGGCACGGTAAGACAGTGGAGAAGCTAGCAAGGACAGGACCCCCAGAGGGGTCCGCCAGGGAGACTGCAACCGGCCGACTAAGTGGCGTGAGCGTGGTGCGGTCTCGAAAGAAGGAGCGGGAAGCACCCGAGTCAAGGGTGAAGGTGTGTAAGGCCTGAGTCGACGTAGTACCTGAGAGAGCAGACTCACCAGCACCTGGGGCAGCAGACGCACTAGCACCTAGAGCAGCAGCCTCACCAGCACCTAGAGCAGCAGTCTCAATGCCCGGGTCAGGCGGAACACACAGGTAACAGTCACCCTCAACACTATCGGACACAGCATACATGGCAGCAAGAATAGCATCATAATCAAGATCAAAGATAGCAACCCTCGCCCTAGACAGCTCTCCCCAGCGAGGGATCTCAGAGGCCTCAGGGAACTGGTGACGCCACGCGTCCGTCAGGCGGCCGAAGCAGCGCTGGGTGGAGTGCGGCCCCCCGCACTGCTCACCAGCGCGGTCGCCGGTACGGAGGACGTAAGTGCAGGGACCAGTACCCCCACCGCGCTGACGCGCAGCGTACCACTCACGAAGCTGCTGAGGGGACAGGGTCTCACGACTGCGCTGCTGCTGCTGGCGCGGACAACCACCGGAGCCACTCCTCTGCGCAGAGCCACGACCAGCTCCACCGCCGCCGCCGCCGCCGCCTCCGCCACCTCCGCCACCTCCGCCGCCTCCACCACCTCCGCCGCCTCCGCTCCCTCCGCCACCGCCGCCGCCTCCACCGCCTCCACTGCTGGCACCAACACCTCCACCCCCGCCACCACTCCCACCACCACCCCCACCCCCTCCACTGCCTCCACCACCACCTCCACCGCCCCCGCCAGCCCCCCCAGCGCCCTTGCCCCCCTTGCCCTTGCCGGTGCGCCGTCTCCCGCTAGGGGCAGACGCAGCGCCGACCGACTCGAAACCAACGAGGTCGGCCGCAGCAGCAGAAGCAACAGAGGGCAAGAGGGGGGAGGGGGAACACCCCTCAAAGACGGGGGTGCGAGGGTCACCACGAGAGGCTCCTACAGCGACTATGCTCTTCTCTGCTGCTAGGAGACGCTCCTTGAGGAGGTCAACGGTGAGTGTGGTGGGGCAAACTGAGAGGAAGTGGTCCCTGACTAGGCGAAGGGAGACAGGGAGGCGGGTGTCTATGTAGTAGAGGGTGATGTACATGGGGGGGGGGGGGGTTTCTTGGCACAGAACTCAGCAGGAAGCGCAGCGCGGTATCGAATGTCACTAGTGCGAAGGTGCGTAATGAGATCAGCGACTGTGGGAAAGGCAGCAAGGTCAGGGAACAGGTACGGCAGCATGAGGCGGCTAAGCGCAGCAGTGGTAGGGGAGGAGTAGCGTGCAACTACAGCATCGTACAAGGTCTTAGCACTCTTGTACTGGCTAAAGTGCGCACGCTCAGTGGTCGGTAAGTGGCGACGCACAGCAAGGCGAGCAGCAGCATCGCGTGTGGCCCACTGCGAGCGAACACTGCTGTCAGCAGTAGCAGGCGGGGCAGGAGAGACACCAGAGGTGAGATCGAACAAAGAGAGTCCGTCTGCCCTATCGCACTGTAGGAACAGCTGGAGGTCATCGACCCAGACCTCAAAGTCAACAGCACGGCCCTCAGCATCAAAGGTAAGGACACTGGGGGTAGCCATGGCAGCAGTGGCAGCAGTGGCAGTAGGAGCAGTAGTGGCAGCAGTGACAGCGCACTGCAGCGACACTCTTACCAGGGCAGAGAGCCGCAAGTGGTGGGGCAGGGCCGAGGCGGACCGGCAGGGACGGGCCGAGGCGCGCAGGAAGGGCCGAGGCACGCCGGTAGGGCCGAGGCGCACCGGCGGCTGCTGTCAGCGGCGGCGGCGGCTGCAGCCCCGAGGGAGGTGGCGGCGGCTGCTGCTGGTCACGGCTGCGGCAGCCGCGGCTTCCGCTGCAGGGACGGCGGCAGCTGCTGCTGCAAGGACGGCGGCGGCTACTGCTGCAGGGACGGCGGCAGCTGCTGCTGCAGGGACGGCGGCGGCTGCTACTGCAGGGACGGCGGCGGCTGCTGTTGTGGGGACTGCGGCGGCTGCTGCTGCAGGGGCGGCGACGGCGGGCCGCGAAGGGCGGCGACAGGGCCGCAAGAGGCCGCGAAGGGCGGCGAAGGGGCCGTGAAGGGCGGCGCGAGGTGCCGCGGAGGGCGGCGACGGGCCGTAAAGAGGCCGCGAGGGGCCGCGAAGGGCGGCGCAAGGGGCCGTAAGGGGCCGTAAGGGCGCCGCGAGGGGCCGGAAGGGGCCGCGCGAGGGGCCGTAAGGGGCCGTTAAGGGCGGCACAAGGGGCCGACGGGCGGCGCGAGGGGCCTTAAGGGGCCGTAAGGGCGGCGCTAGGGGCCGACGGGCGGCGCTAGGGGCCGTAAGGGGCCGTAGGGGCGGCGCGAGGGGCCGTTAGGGGCCGTAAGAGCGGCGCGAGGGGCCGTAAGGGCGGCGCGAGGGGCCATAAGGGCGGCGCGAGGGGCCGTGAGAGGGGCCGCTAAGGGCGACGCGAAGGGGCCGTGAGAGGGCGCGACGGTAGGGAGGGCACACGGGGCGCGACTCGGGCAGGAGCGAAGCGCGCTCCGGGCAGGAAAAAAAAAAATATCGTGGTGGGCCCTAGGAAGCGTTCCCACTAGGGAACCTGCTCGATACCATGATAAGAAACGAGGAATGAGAATGACTAAGGGAAAGTTGGGTACAAGTACAAACCCTAGAAATGTGTTGTACCCCATATGTGCTACCCCACTATAGCCTACATAGGCTAAGTCATATAAGCCTGACACCCGGGTAGACCATGCCCCCCGTCGCCATCGCGCGCCACCCGTTTCTGCCCTGCGCCCCACCCGTTTTTGCCGTGCGTCACTCGATTTTCTGCCCCGCGCCCCACTCGTTTTACCCCACGCATTGCCCCCCTGCCTTCTATCGCGTAGCAGACGAATGCGCGTAGCTGCGCGCGCAGCCTTAGTCGCACGCGCAGCTCCGCGCTAGTACGTCGCGACCGCACGCACGTGCGCAACAGCCGCGCGCACGCGCAGCCCACCGTCTTAACCGTCCCCAGACCTGCACACCCCCGCCCCAGACCTGAAAACCGCCGCCCCACCTGGAAACCTACCGCCCCACCTGGAAACCCGCCGCCCCACCCCTGCAAACTATGCCCCAAGACCTGAACCCGCCATCTCAGACCTGAAATCCGCCGCCGAACCTGGAAACCCGCCGCCCCAGACCTGAAAACCGCCGCCCCAGACCTGACAACCGCCGCCCCACCTGGAAACCTGCTGCCCCACCCGTTCCAGGCACCTCACCCGGAATCAACCGCCCCACCCAGTACTCTCCACCGCACAAAACCGCACAGAACCGCATTGAACCGCATTGAACCGCACAGAAACGCACAGAACCGCACAGAACCGCACAGAACCCCCTAGAACCGCCGCCTCACCTTCCCCACCCATAGCCCGCTGCCTTAACAGCTGCCCCACCTGAAACCCGCCTCCCCACGAGCTGCCACACCCGCCGCCAGTAGCCCCAGCTGATTACACTGCCGCCAGTAGCACCAGCAGCAGCATAGGCTGCCCCCAGCGCACCAGCAGCAGCGTAGGCTGCCCTCAGCAGAACCAGAAGCAGCATAGGCTGCCGCCAGCGCACGAGCAGCAGCATTGGCTGCCTCCAGCAAAACCAGTAGCAGCTAAGGCTGCCCCCAGCAGAGCCAGAAGTAGCATAGGCTGCCTTCAGCGAACCAGCAGCAGCATAGGCTGCCCCCAACGCACCAGCAGTAGCTTAGGCTACCGCCAGCGCACCAGCAGCAGCATTGGCTGCCCCCTGGAGAACCAGTAGCAGCCTAGGCTGCCCCCCAGCAGAACCAGAAGCATCACAGGCTGCCCCCACCGCACCAGCAGCAGCTTAGGCTGCCCCCCAGCAGAACCAGAAGCATCACAGGCTGCCCCCACCGCACCAGCAGCAGCTTAGGCTGCCCCCCAGCAGAACCAGCAGCAGCATAAGCTCACATGGCGTGTACTAGGGCTCTACAGCAGCAGGGCCAGCTGCCGTACTTCCGTCATTGGGGGCCTGCGGGTCCAAAGTGTGGCGCCTCCAGCAGTGGCTCAGTTAGCAGTGGGCGAGACGTCGGCCCCTGCGGGTACCGGGCCCTGACAGGCCCAGGTGCTGGCACTACCTGCTGGAGTTCTGACCACACCGCGTCCAGCTGTTAACGTCGACTCGACAACCTCCACCGTAAGCGTTTTGGTCCTCATGCTATTACACCACACTGGCCCTCGTTTCTTCGCCAGCACACTACTGTACCAGTAGAGTCTCACCTACCTGGTCTACGACCTTTCTCGGCTTCACATTTTCTATTGATTCATTCATATCGTAACAACACCTGGTGCGGCGGCCAAGACTCATCCTCTACTCTCTCCTGACACTCCGACTGAGACTGCTGCTGCTGCTGCTGCTGCTTCTGCTCCCGCTCCAACCTGTCTACACGCTGCACAAGGGCCAGGAAACGTATTGTGCATGGTGTAGGCGTTGCAGTGCCCGTATCTCCGGCTCTAGCACCCCCAGAACCAGAACCTCCACCGACAACTCCCCCTAGGCTAAGCTCACACTGTTATCAGAACAGGATCTTTAAGCGTTTCGAATCAACACTACTCCAGAGCACGAAAGGAGGCTTTGAATGTCTCTGGATCAGTGTGTGAGGCAGGAGAGCAGCTTCAGAGAAAGTAGAGCTGTAGACTAGCTGAAATGAACTTGTAGTGCATGAGAATAAAATTGACGTGCCTGAAATACGTACTGGAGGCAAGCAGGCTTCCTGGAGGCACAGAGGGTTCGGCGCGGCGCGACTCGCGCGAATGTCGCCCCACCTAGGCACGCTGGCCTCGCGAAAGTCGTGGCAGTGGCGAGAATTCTGCCCATCACGGTTACGCCACCAAACCTTGAGAAACAATTCTCACCAAGGCTCTTCGCAAACGCAGTCTCCAGAGGCCGTTGCAAAGACGGCGTGCAGCTGCGCAGGAAAGCTGTAACACTGTCAGTGGATGTGAGGAATTTGTTTCTCAACCGAGCTTCTACCCCAACGTGTACCAAACCAATATTTCGGAACGCAGGCTCGGACTGAATCCGAGGCAACCTCGCGTCACCTTCGCGGTAAACAAATGCCCAGCCTGTTCCTAACCACCACTGCGCGAGGTTCCCGCAAAGTAAGAGGGTGTTACAGTTCTGTTTGTTTCTGTTCGTATAATGTTTATAAGTTGAAAGGAATATCAAGTTGTGGAAGAACGAGGAATGAATGAACTAGCAAGCAGGCGGGTACAATTAGGAAAACCTAAAAGTGTTGTACCCCATATTGTCTACCCCACTACAGCCTACACAGACTATAGCATATGAGTTTGACACACCCCCATAGGCAAAGTGGGGGAGAACAAGAGGTCACAAGAAGAGTCAAGCAAAGCAAAGCAAGCTCAGGGTGGATCACAACGTCACCACACAGTCCGAGCAGAAGAGCAAGGCCACAAGGCCAGTTCACGTGCAAGATCATATATAAAGGTAAACAAGCAAGTGCAGGTATAGAAAGATCACAGTACAAGCAAGGTCAAGAAGTGAGCAAGTGAGGCCAAGTAGGCACAAGACCTAGCATCGTACAGAAGCGCTGATGATCACAAGGCGGAAGTGCCTTGGTAAAGATATCAGCAGTGTTGGCCTCAGAGGCCACGTAAGCAAGGCGCAGCTGACCACGCTGCTGCAGCTCACGAGCAAGGAAGTAGCGAAGAGCAATGTGCTTCGTTCTGTGCTCCAGTCTGTGCTCCCGACACAAGGCCAGCATGGCCTTGTTGTCTACGTACAGAACTGGAGGAGAACGAGGCGGCTCTCCGAGGTCAGTCAGCAGGTAGGTGAGCCAGCGTAGCTCCTGTGCAGCCATGGCCCCCGCGTAGATCTCAGCCTCCTAGCTGGAGGTGAGAATAGAAGACGAGCGGGTAGACTGCCACAAAACAGAGCCAGAGCCAAGGCTGAAGGTGTAACCCTGTGACGACCGCTGCGTAGCCTGGTCGTCAGCCCAAGAAGCGTCTGCGTGACCTGTAAGGACTCGACGTCGCCCTCCAAGCACTAGCCCCATGCCCGACGTAATGCACAAGTAGCGCAACACCCTCTTCGCTGCAGCCATGTGCTCTGGTCGGTGTCTCCCAGGAGCAACATAGCGTGCCAAGATGCTAAGAGGGTATGCAAGGTCAGGTCGTGTGCAGGTCATTAGGTACATGAGGCAGCCAACAAGCTCTGGGTACGGGCCACTCGGCTCTACGGACTCATCCGAAGGCAGAGCTGAGAGCGAGTGGCGAGTAGACAGAGGAGTGGCCTGAGGCGAGGAGTACGTGAAGTCGAAGCGCTGAAGGACCTGCTGCACCATGTGTGACTGAGTCAGGGTAATGGTGCGCTGTGCTCTGTCCCGGGTGATCTGCAAGCCAAGGTAGCTGCGCAGTTCACCCAGGTCTGTGCACGTGTGTCTCTTTTGCAGCTCGGACTTCACGTGGGCGAGTCCAGCAGTGTCAGCAGTGGCAAAGACCAAGTCGTCGACGTACACGAGGATGTAGAACGGCGGCAAAGAGGTGTCGTCCCAGCGAGCCCCCGTCGCCCCAGCAGCTCCGTGAGTGGTACTCTCAGCGTGGGGGGTCTGGGGGTGGAGGTACCTGCCTGTACGTCATCCGCACAGGTGACCGCACTGGCCAGACTTGTGGGAAGTTTCACACGGCGCAGCGCTATTTCTTTCGCCTCGACGACGCCTGGCGCGAGCAGTTCCCTGACGCCTCTGAGCTGCCCCGCTGGGCTGATCTGCTTAGGAAGGGGATTGATATCTTTGCTCTTGATTATGATGCTATCCTTGCTGCTATGTATGCATTGACTATTAGTGTTGAGGGTGACTGTTACCTGAGTGTACCGCCCGACCCGGGTATTGGGACCAGTGAGGCTGCAGCTCTAGGTGCTAGCGCGTCTGCTGCTCTAGGTCCTGGTGAGGCTGCTGCCCTAGGTGCTAGTGCGTCTACGTCTGCTGGTACCGCACCTACTGAGGCACTGCACACCTTCACACTGGACTCAGGTGCTTCCCGCTGTTTCTTTCGCGACCGCACTGCCCTAGAGCAGCTTCCTAGAGCGGTTGCTGTCTCCCTGGCTGACCCCTCCGGGGGTCCGGTCCTTGCGACCTCCACCACTGCCCTCCCTTGTCCTGCTGTCCCGTCTGGCACGCTGTCGGGCCTCTACCTCCCCTCGTTCTCTACGAACTTGGTGGCGGGTTCCGCGCTCCAGGACGCGGGTGTTCACCGGTTCACCCCGGCCTACGAGCGTGTGACGCACTGCACGTGTGCCCAGACGGGTCGTCACCCGGCTACCTTCACTCGGCAGCCGGGGTCGGACTTGTACACACTGACCACTGAGTCCCCTCAAGGTAGCTGCGTTTGCGTCTGCGTCAGGTCAGCTGTCGGCCCCCTGCTCGTGTCGCTCCCTGTCACATAGGACTGTCCTCTGGCACCACCGCCTTGGTCACCCGTCAGTGCAGCGCCTTCGCGGCATGCACTCAAGGAACCTTGTCTCTGGTCTTCCCAGGGTTCTCCCTCACCTGCCACCCTCGCCTGCTCCTCCCTGTCTTCCCTGTGTCGAGGGGCGGCAGCGCGCCGCTCCTCACTCTTCCTCGTTCCCTCCCACAGAGGCTCCCCTGTAGACTCTCCACCTGGACGTGTGGGGCCCCGCCCGCGTCCGGGGACAGGGCCATGAGCGGTACTTTCTGCTGGTCGTCGACGACTACACGCGCTACACCACGGTCTTCCCCTTGCGTACCAAGGGTGAGGTCCCTGATGTCTTGATCCCCTGGATCCGCGCTGCTCGTCTCCAGCTCCGCGAGCGGTTCCAGTCGGACTTTCCTGTCCTACGTCTGCACTCTGACAGAGGTGGTGAGTTTTCCTCTGACCTCTTGGCAGCCTACTATGCGGAGCACGGCATCCGCCAGACGTTCACTCTCCTGGCCTCTCCGCAGCAGAATTGGGTTGCTGGGCGCCGCATTGGTTTCGTCATGGAGGTTGCTCGTACCTCCATGATCCATGCGGCTGCCCCCCATTTCCTGTGGCCGTTTGCAGTGCAGTACGCCGCGCATCAGCTCAACCTCTGGCCCCGTGACTCTGTTCCGGAGACCTCGCCTACCCTGCGTTGGACGGGGGAGGTTGGCGATGCGTCGGTATTCCGAGTCTAGGGATGTCGAGCCTTTGTCCGCGATACGTCCGCGGACAAGCTCTCCTCCCGTGCCGTTCCCTGTGTCTTCCTTGGCTTTGTCCCTGACGCGCCTGGCTGGCAGTTTTACCACCCCACCTCGCGCCGTGTCTTCGCCTCTCGAGACGTCACCTTTGACGAGTCGGTACCCTTTTACCATCTCTTCCCCTACCGCACTGCCCCGCTCCCCCCCCCGCCGCTCTTCCTCACCCCAGGTGTCCCGTCGGTAGACCCCCTCCCTCCCCAGGGTGCTGCTCCCTCAGGTATTTCCCAGGTAGACCCGGTCGAGCCTGTCGAGGTAGCTGTTGACTCTGGTCCTGCGCGAGGTGCTGAGCGTGCTGAGCCTGGTGGTGCTGGGTCTGGGGGCACTGAGACTGGGGGTGCGGAGACTGGGGGAGTTGAGTCTGGGGGTGCGGAGACTGGGGGTGCGGAGACTGGGGGTGCTGAGTCTGGGGGTGCGGAGACTGCAGGTGCTGAGCCTGGTGGTGCTGCGACTGGGGGTGCCGAGCCTAGAGGAGCTGAGGCTGGGGGTTCTGAGACTGACCGTACTGTGCCTGTTGGCGCTCCCTCTTCGCAGCAGCTGCATGAGTGGTACTCCCAGCACTACAGCCTCCGTTGTGGGGCTACTGGAGCTGGGGGGTCTGCTCGAGTCGGGGCTGGTGGCCATGCGGGTGCAGTGTCGCAGCCTGAGCCTCCCTCCCCTCAGCGGCTGCGTGAGTGGTACGCTCGGCGCTGCAGCCTCCGGAGTGGAGCTCCTGGTGTTGAGGTACCGCCCGCTGGAGGCCCTACTGCTGCTGGAGGTTCTGCAGCTACTGGTGTGTTGGTGCAACCCCACGGTTTGCACTCGGCTTGTTGTCCGTGTGCGTGCATACGTGTGTGCATGGAATGGAATGAGTGCATGAAATAAATATATATTTCATGCTTATAATAGTGTGTGAATGATGGGTCATGATGTCAAGTGTGTGTGTCAAGTCAATAGCGAATTATCACTAGTCGCGTGTAACGTGGTCGTTCTGTGTGTCCCGCGTGGTTTCTATTTTGTCGTGCGCGGTTTCTATTTTGTCCTGTGTCGAACGTTCGGCGAGTCGCAGGTGTGTGCAGCAGACCCATCAAGAACTCAAGGATGAGTTTGTGATGAAGAACCCGAGCCCTGATGTCAACATTCAAGTAATCGCGAAGCCCGCGAAAAAAAGGGTACACCCCAAGATATTGAAGATAGTTACATTACTTTGTGTAGTGTAACATTTCACTTGGTGTAGGCCCTAGTGAAGGGTAGTTTCGAGACCCTTCATGGTTGGGGACAGTGTGGCACTGTTCCACATCACTGTACCTCGGCTCTTGGGGTTTGTAGGAGCTGGGAGTCATTCCCAACTCGTAACTCTCCCTAACTCTTCCTATCTTGTGTTCTAAGACTATAGTGGCTGCCATAGTGCCGTTCGTTCAAACCGACGCTGTGTCGTCAACACTTGGTCAAATCGTGCGATCTAAATTGCCTAGTGTAGGCAACAATAAGACGCTCCAGATCCAAGTTGAATCAAGTCATTTGAAGCTGTGACCAGAACGCTATGAACGTTTGAAGTCGCTGTGCAGAAATCCGACTGTGCACTCTATCTTTCGTTTTAGGCACATTGGAGCCTACTGTGACTATAACAAGTGGTATCAGAGCCCCTTGGAGCAGTTTCGACAATGGCTGGACCTGAGGAAAGGGGTGGCAGAGGTGCTGGTGGCAGAGGAGAAGCCCAAGCTCAAGGCCAACCCCGTGACTCAACCATGGCGCCCGTGCAACCAAGTGTTGGCCCATCTAGGGATGAGCCTAGAGTGTTTGGCCTTGACAAGTTCAATGGTGACAACTTTGCTGAGTGGTCCTTCAGAATGGAGAACATATTTGACCACTATGACCTGCTGGAGGTAATGGAAGGAACAGAGAAGCGTCCCGAGAACGACCCGGAGAAGAGCCCGTGGGTGCGGAAGAGCGCACAAGGCTACCTCCTACTTGGGCAAGCGTTGGGGAGCAGCCAAATCCGTCACATCAAGTCTTTCCAGCGTGAACCAGAGAAGGGACCAAAGGCATGGGCTGCTCTCAAGGGTGTACACGCTCCTGCAACAGCGGCGGTAGCTGTGGTGTTGGAACGGCAAATGGCGACGTTACGAATTGAAGAGGATGAAGCGGTTGAAGAAGGGGTGCAGAAATTCTTCGACTTGTTGACGCGGCTTGAGGGAGCGGATTTGAACTATACTGAGCTCCAAAAGAAGACCAAGTTGCTGGCCCTACTCCCTGAATCATGGTCCTCGCTCATCATCAACCTGAATCGCGACTTGCCCCGCCTCTCGCTCGAAGATGTGAAGCGAGCTATCCTTCAAGAGGATTTCCGCCGCCGTGAGTTGGCGAGCGCGGATGGCGCTGGGTCAGCGAGCATCGGCCGTGGATATGGTCGAGGAAGAGGCAGAGGACGAGGGGGAGGAAGGTTTGGTGGCAGCAACTTCGGCGGAGGCCGCGGGAGTGGCGGTTACGGCAGCGACGACAAGAGCTACGGACGCGGTCGCGGCCGATTCGACGGCGAATGCCATTATTGCCACAAGAGCGGACATATGTGGCGCGATTGCTACAAGCTCCCTGATGGTTGGACCCCTGCTCAAGGCCAGGAGGGTAGAGGAGCAGGAGGAGGGAGAGGAAGAGGCCGTGGAGGCCGTGGCGGTCGCGGTGGCGGAGCTGCAAACATGACGAGCGGAGACAATGACAAGGACCTGAGCAACGATCGGTACCCGGGTCTATTCTACTTCGTGTCGACGCAAGTACTGACTGGTCCAGAGAAGGATGAAGGCTTTGAGGAGCCAGCAGCTGTGGGGAAGGTGACCCTACACCCTCTGGACTATTGGGTGATCGATAGTGGCGCTACCTATAGCATGACACCTCGCCCGGACTTGCTCACCGAACTCGAACCGTCACCGGTGAAGCATGTCACATCGGCTTTGGGGCAGCGAGCGGAGGTGAAAGGCATGGGCAAGGCCATGTTTAAGGGTGCTGATGGGAAGATGGTGGGCCTCAAGAATGTGCTTTGGGTGCCCAGCCTTGCTGCCAACCTGATTTCCGTGCGGCGGTTGGCAAAGGCCGGCATGGACACGAACTCGAAGGGAGCCAAGACCTACACCGCAAGGCTTGGCGATGGGATTCTTTGGGACCTACATGAGGACAGAGATGTCTACAACGAGATGTGGCAGATCCCTGTGGTCCCAATGCCTAAGGAGAGGCAAGTGGCAGCAAGCATCAGCACCAAAGGTGGAGCGGTTGGTAGCGGCGATTGCGCGGACGGTCGCGCTAAGGAGAAGGAGTCCAAGAAGTGCAAACTTGGAGGGACCAGCAAGCTTGGTGAACCTATGGAGAGAGGTGCAGCAGCCAAGGAGCAGCAAAAGGGTGAGAAGAACCCCGAGGCAGCAGCGGAGGAGGACTACGGAGAGAGTATGTGGGGCGCTATTGCGAGCGCGGCATTCTCCAATCCAACTTCGGCTACAGGGGAGTGTGATTGGCTCACCTTGCATCGGCGCATGGGGCATGTGGCCCTGCCCATCTTGCAGCAGCTAGTAAAGAATGAGATGGTTGCTGGCATACGTGTGAAGGGGGAGCCCGATGAGGTACTTGGCTGCCCGACGTGCATGCAAGCCAAGTTCACCCGTTTCCCATTCTCTAGTTCGGAGGCAACGGCTAAGGCACCACTTGATGAGGTGGTGATGGACGTGGTGGGCCCCCTGAAGCTTGGAGCTGCTGGAGCTGAGTACTTCCTCACTATTGTGGACGTCTACACCCGTATGACTTGGGTGTACGTGCTGGCCAAGAAGAGCGACGTGGCTGAAACGTTGAAGGCGGATTGGTTCCCGATGGTGGAGCGGCAACAAGACCGTCTAGTCAAGTCAATCCGCACCGATCGAGGGGGAGAGTTCCTGAGCAAGGAGTTTGGGTTGTGGCTGAAGAAGAATGGTATTCGGCACTCCCTCACCATGCCATACTCCCCTGCAATGAACGGCATCGCCGAGCGAGCGAACCGCACAATCACGGAGGCGGCACGCGGGTTGGTCATTGAAGCCGGGCTACCCGACTATTTCTGGCCTGATGCGGTGCGGAGCGCGTGTGTGGCCAAGAACCGAGCCTTGACTCATGTGGGAGCAGACAAATGGGTGCCATATGTGGAGTGGCTAGGAAGGAAGCCAAAGGTGGATATGCTTCGGGTGTTCGGGTGCATGTGCATGGCGCTCGTGCCTAAGCATCTTCGGCACAACAAGCTTGGTGCCAAGGCGGTGTGGGCCGTGCACTTGGGCATGGCTCAAAACAGCAAGGGATGGCTTCTTTGGGACCCATTCACCAAGAAATTCTTGGTGAGCAGGGACTGCAAGTTCATGGAGAACTTCATGTACAAAGATTGGAAGGCGGAGAATGAGGCGAATATAGGCGTGCGGTTTGGGGAGGTGAAGAGTTCCGGTTTGGAGCATGTGGAGCTGCCTTTGGAGCTGAGCAGCGGCAGCACAACCACGAGGCAATTCTCCCTTGTGAATGGGGGAGAGGAGGCCAATGATGCAGAGGAAGAAGAGGAGGAGGTGCAGCAAGTGAGCGAGCGTGCACCGTCACTCCCTTCCCGTACTACGAGTGCTCCACGGATTCGAGCCACACCGCAGCAACGCCAAGGCCTTCAAGTCCCTGCAGCTGAGGAGGAAGGAAGGGGGAAGAGGAGAGTTCAACCCCCTAATAGGCTGACCTATGATGCGCCGGGAAAGCAGGGCAAGACAGCCCTTGCCGGAGCAGCAATGATGGTCGGAGACGACGAGGAGAGTGACTACGAGGAGTGTGCCTTCGCGTTCTTCTCTCCGGTGGAGATGCCGGGAGAACCAGCAACTCTCAAGGAGGCTTTGGAGAGTAGTGATGCTGAGGAGTGGAAGAAAGCCATGGAGAGTGAGCTGAAGAGCATCGAGGAGAACGACACGTTTGAATTGGTGGAGCTGCCGGAGGGGCGTACGGCGATAACGTCCAAGTGGCTCTTCAAAATCAAGTCGGATGCCGACGGCAAGATCGAGCGCTACAAGTCTAGGCTTGTAGCCAAGGGGTACCAGCAGAAGGAGAAGGTGGACTTCAAGGAGCTGTTTGCCCCTGTGGTGAAGCCGACGACGCTGCGAACCCTATTCGCGGGAGCCGCCATCAAAGGATGGGTAGTAAAACAAATGGACATCGTAACGACATTCCTTAACGGCATCCTTGAGGAGGAGATTTTTATGGCACAGCCAGAGGGGTTTGATGATGGTAGTGGCAGAGTGTGGAAGCTGAAGAAGGCCCTCTATGGGCTGAAGCAGGCCCCTAGGCAATGGTACATGAAGCTGCGCGAAGTGTTGGAGGAGATCGGCTTCACTCCCTCAACGGCCGATCACTCCTTGTTCATGCTTGGCGAGGGGGAGCAGAGGAGCTTCATGGTGGTTTATGTGGATGACATTCTCATATTCTCACCCTCCTCTGACCTTGTGAAGGAGGTGATGCTGAAGCTGCATGACAAGTTCAAGTGCAAGTCCCTTGGTGACGTGAACTTCTACCTTGGGCTCCACATCGAACGAGACGTGGAGAAGCGGAGCATGCGAGTGCACCAACGGAAGTACCTGGAGGCGTTGGCTGCCAACTTCGGCCAGAGTGAAGGTCATGTGGCTACTCCCTTTCCCTCTGGGTTCAAGTGTGTGAAGGGACCAGAGGAGGAGAGCGTTTGTGAAGAGGAGAGGCGCCGTTTTCACTCGTTGGTGGGCAGCCTCATGTATGCGGCGGTAAACACCCGACCGGACG
Organism: Closterium sp. Naga37s-1; assembly: GCA_947471745.1. NCBI lineage: Eukaryota > Viridiplantae > Streptophyta > Zygnematophyceae > Desmidiales > Closteriaceae > Closterium > Closterium sp. Naga37s-1. Next base: position 3,012,961 of record CANJKZ010000777.1, on the reverse strand, counting down.
TCGCGTTTGCTACCGGGCAGCTAGCTAGGGTAGTGCAATGCCCTAATGAGGAGCAGGTAGCAGCTGGAATGAGGGTGGCCAAGTATCTTGGCCAAACACCGACCGTTGGGTTGCAATACTCGGCGGCGGCACAAAGGCGCCAAAAGGGTGCGGATGGTGTTGAACCCGGGCGTTTGTTCCTCACCGCCTACTCGGATGCTTCATATGCATCGGAACCAGAGGACATGACAAGTGTGGGAGGCTTCATATGCTGTGTTGGTGGAGGCCCAACTGCTTGGGAGAGCAAGAAGCAGGTTGACCAAGCTTTGAGCTCGGTGGAGTCCGAGTACATGGCACTCTTCCGTGCGGTACGGGAGATTGTGTGGCAGCGGCGTTTGTTGGCTGAATTGGGGGAGGAGCAGCAAGGACCCACCCCACTGTACTGTGACAGCCAGGGTGCCATTGCTCTTGCTAAGAACCCTGTGTTGCATGGACTCACGAAGCACATGAGGGTGAAGTGGCATTGGACGAGGAGCATGGTGGCCGCGGGTGAAGTTGAGTTGCGCTACGTGAAGACCACGGGGCAGCCAGCTGACATGATGACCAAGAGGCTGGTGGAGCAGCAGCATTGGAAGTGTTGCAAGCTGGCTGGGATGGCTCTGAACTAAGAGAGCAAGATCCTAAGGCCAACAATCCGAGGGGGAGTTTGTTGGTGCAACCCTACGGTTTGCACTCGGCTTGTTGTCCGTGTGCGTGCATGCGTGTGTGCATGGAATGGAATGAGTGCATGAAATAAATATATATTTCATGCTTATAATAGTGTGTGAATGATGGGTCATGATGTCAAGTGTGTGTGTCAAGTCTATAGCGAATTATCGCTAGTCGCGTGTAACGTGGTCGTTTTGTGTGTCCCGCGTGGTTTCTATTTTGTCATGCGCGGTTTCTATTTTGTCCTGTGTCGAACGTTCGGCGTGTCGCAGGTGTGTGCAGCAGACCCATCAAGAACTCAAGGATGAGTTTGTGATGAAGAACCCGAGCCCTGGTGTCAACATTCAAGTAATCGCGAAGCCCGCGAAAAAAAGGGTACACCCCAAGATATTGAAGATAGTTACATTACTTTGTGTAGTGTAACATTTCACTTGGTGTAGGCCCTAGTGAAGGGTAGTTTCGAGACCCTTCATGGTTGGGGACAGTGTGGCACTGTTCCACATCACTGTACCTCGGCTCTTGGGGTTTGTAGGAGCTGGGAGTCATTCCCAACTCGTAACTCTCCCTAACTCTTCCTATCTTGTGTTCTAAGACTATAGTGGCTGCCATAGTGCCGTTCGTTCAAACCGATGCTGTGTCGTCAATATTTGGTCAAATCGTGCGATCTAAATTGCCTAGTGTAGGCAACAATAAGACGCTCCAGATCCAAGTTGAATCAAGTCATTTGAAGCTGTCACCAGAACGCTATGAACGTTTGAAGTCGCTGTGCAGAAATCCGACTGTGCACTCTATCTTTCGTTTTAGGCACATTGGAGCCTACTGTGACTATAACATGGTGGTGCTGCTGATGCTGGTGCTGCTGGAGGTGTTGGAGCTGCTGGAGGTGCTACTGGTACTGCTGGAGGTTCTGGAGCTGCTGGAGGTGCTGCTGGTGCTGTCTCTGCAACTTCTGGGGGCGCTTCATGGCCGCGGCCGTACTTCGTTCCGCTCCTTCAGCAGGTTCTTCGTCCGCCACCTCCTCCTAGTCCTCCTCCCTCCTTAGAGTGTCCTCTGCCTGTTCAGTCGCAGTCACAGCTACCGCCTGCCTCGCCACTTCCTGGTCCTTCTCCCTACACTAGTCCGACAGGCGGTCTTACAGAGCGTCGTGAGCCTGAGTCTCGTCCTGTGTCGCCTGTGTCCCGTCCTGTGTCACCTGTTCGTGCTGCTCGCACTAGTCGCCGTGTACCGCGTGAGCGTCCTCCACCTGTCCCTGGCACACACTATATGACTCTGCGTCCTTCCACTGCTCCACAGCGTGTCCCTCTGCCGTCTCCTTCTGTGTCCTCTCTTCCTGTTCTTGCTGACCCGGAGTCTGACTCTCATCGTGCTGCCAGTCCTACTGTCACGCGTCTCCTGGCCACTGCTGTCACTGACCCTTCCTTTGAGTCTGCTGCTGCGTCTGCCCTAGTTGCTGAGCTTGTCGACTTTGCTGCTCGCTGTCGTCTAGACTACGCTGCGAGTTTTGTTGCTGAGTCTGAGTCTGTCTGTCCTCTGTCCGTCGGGGGTGAGTGTGCTCTAGGCACGGACGTCCTTGAGGACAGACAGGAGGACCTTGAGTGTCTTGCAGCCGCTGCGCCTCATCTCCTGTCCATGCTGATTGCCCCTGAGGGAGACCCGAATGCTCCAGACATCCCGACCCCGCGCTCTTACGCTGAGGCGATCGCGGGTGAGTACTCCTCTCAGTGGCAGACAGCTATGGACGCAGTGATGGCATCCTGGAAGTCCACAGGCACTTACGTCGACGAGGTTCCCCCTCCTGGGGCGAACATCGTCAGTGGCATGTGGATCTTGTTGGGTGCAAATACACATTGCACGACATCCTGCCGTCTGTTTGTATGAGTATGCGTGTGCGAATGCATTTGGGTGTGAATGGAATGTTCGTGTGTTTGTTTGCTTTCGCAATTTTCGCTTGAAGCATTTGCAGGTACTCGCGCATTATGCACTTCGGCACAACATTGTACGCGCTATGAATAGTACAAGCAGAAAGGACGAGCTTGCAAAGGAACCCAAGATGGAAGCTTTGCGGTTCAACTTACTTGATTGCGCAGATTCAGTTCTATCCAACTCGAAATTGTACTGTTTTGTTTGGTTGACTATAGTGTAGCAGGGCAGGCACTATAGGGGTACAATTTAGGTGAAGGTTGGATGTTGTTTGTCTGTATCTGCTTGCTACAGGGCCAGGGGAAACCAGCGGAACCAGCATTTGGCTGGTTGGGCAAAGACAAAACAGGTTCTGTTTTTAGGACCTGAACCTGGTTGTTGTTTTCCCAGGTTGGAAAAACAGAACCAGAGGTTGTTTACCAACCTACCACCTGCTGTTTTGTCCAGCCAGGTTGGTTCTGTTGCTTGGAATTATTTGGGATCATCCCTAGTTGTTCCCAGGTTTATTCCCAAGGTCCTTGCTAGCTAGAACTATATATTCCTTCTCTGTTTGTACCTGAATATAGTCAATTTGATTCAAGCGAATTCCTCCCTTCCTGGAATTTCGTTTCTACGCGGTGCGACGGCGGAATGCTACCCGAGTCAACGCTAGTACGCTAGCACTCCAACGCTAGGCAAACGCTGTCCGAGCCATAACTTCGCAATGGCAGAACTTTTCGCGAAGCAACTTGGCTTATTTTAAAGCTCTTGGAGTGAGCTTCGATATAGGAAATTCTCAGCTTAATCCGGTCGACGGTCTGCACGATACGCTGCGCGACGTTCAAGGTACTCTTGCTGTTTTGACTAAGTCCCTCTTGATCCCTCTCTCTACAAACTCGGACCCGAGGATAGGGGCTGGTCTTGTACCAGGCACCCAAGGACCCTTGGAGGTGACCCCGAGGAGAGGTTTTAAGTGTGATAAAGTCTTAATAGCTTGAGTTTATTAGGCCCTTACACCAACAGATTTTCAGGGTGAAGCGGCCGCCGGGTTCTCCGCCTGTCTTCAAGGCTCGTTACGTTGCTCGAGGCTTCAGTCAGCGAGAGGGAGTAGACTTCTTTCAGACCTCCCCCACCCCCGAAGATGACCACTCTTCGGGCGCTACTTTACGTTGCTGCTCAGCGTGACTACGAGCTTCACTCTCTTGACTTCAGCACAGCTTTCTTGCAGGGCAGCCTGCACGAGGAGATCTGGCTGCGCCGCCCGCCTGGCTTCACTGGGTCGTTTCCTCCTGGTACCTAGTGGAGCCTCCGGCGGCCGGTCTACGGTCTCCGCCAGGCGCCACGTGAGTGGCACGACACACCGAGGACTACTCTTGCGGCACTTGGGTTCGCGCCCTCTACTACTGACCCGTCGCTGTTTCTGCGCACCGACACTTCGCTGCCGCCGTTCTACATCCTCGTGTACGTCGACGACTTGGTCATTGCCACTGCTGACACTGATGCTCTCGCCCACGTGAAGTCGGAGCTGCAGAAGAGACACACGTGCACAGAACTGGGTGAACTGCGCAGCTACCTTGGCTTGCAGATCACCCGGGACAGAGCACGCCGCACCATCACACTGACTCAGTCACACATGGTGCAGCAGGTCCTTCAGCGCTTCGGCTTCACCTGGTCCTCAGCACAGGCCACTCCTCTGGCTATAGGTCACTCGCTCTCAGCTCTGCCTTCGGATGAGTCCGTAGAGCCGAGTGGTCCTTACCCAGAGCTAGTTGGTTGCCTCATGTACCTGATGACTTGCACTTGTCCTGACCTAGCATACCCTCTTGGCCTTCTGGCCCGCTACGTGGCTCTTGGCAGGCACCGAAAGGTGCACTGGGATGTTGCAAAGAGGGTATTGCGTTACTTGTGCAGTACATCAGGCATGGGGCTCGTGCTTGGAGGAGGGAGCTCAGTTGTTCTCACTGGGCACTCAGACGCTTCTTGGGTTGACGACCAGGCTACTCAGCGGTCGTCACTGGGTTACACCTTCAGCCTTGGCTCTGGCTCAGTTTTGTGGCGTTCTACGCGTTCGTCTTCAGTTCTCAGCTCCAGTTGTGAGGCTGAGATCTACGCCACAGCCATGGCTGCATAGGAGTTACGCTGGCTCACCTACCTGCTGACTGACCTAGGAGAGCGGCCTCATTCTCCTCCAGTGCTGTACGTCGACAACAAGGCTGCCATTGCCTTGTGTGAGGAGCACAGACTGGAGCACAGAACGAAGCACATCGCTCTACGTTACTTTCTGGCTCGAGAGTTGCAGCAGCGTGGTCAGCTTCGTCTGCGTAACGTGGCCACTCAGGCCAACACTGCTGATATATTCACCAAGGCACTTCAGTCTGGTGATCATCAGCGCTTCTGTACTTTGTTAGGGCTCATGCCCACTTTGCCTTACTTGCTGTAGACCTTGCCTGTACTGTGATCTATATACTTATACCTGCATGCTTGCACTGCTAGGCAGAGATTACTATGATGTCCGTGCCAAGAGCACACTCACCCCCGACAGACGGAGGACCGACAGACGTAGGACAGACAGACTAAGACTCAGCAACAAGACTAGCGGCGTAGTCTAGACGACAGGCGGCAGCGAAGTCAACCAGCTCAGCAACAAGAGCAGACGCAGCAGTAGACTCAAAGGAAGGGTCAGTGACAACAGTGGCCAGTAGACTCGTGACAGTAGGACTAGCAGCACGAAGGGATTCAGACTCCGGGTCCGGACCGTCAGCAAGGAGACGCAGGAGGAGACGGCAGAGGGACACGCAGTGGAACAGAGGAAGGACGAAGTGCCACCTGGTGCGTGCCGGAAACAGGAGGAGGACGCGGACGCGGAACACGACGACTAGTGCGAGTAGTGCGAACCGGCGACGCAGTACGAGACGCAGGCTCTGTCAGAATCTAGCAGCAGGAATGAATGAACAATGAAAGGGTTGGGTACAAGTATGAAACCCTAAAAGGGGCTGTACCCCATATTGGCTACCCCACTACAGCCTAAACATATATAGCATATATATACTTTGACACACCCCCATAGGCAAAGTGGGGGAGAGCAAGGGGTCACAAGACCAGTCAAGAGAAGCAAAGCAAGCTCAGGGTGGATCACAACGTCACCACACACACTGAGCACAAGCAAAGGGCCACAAGGCCAGTTCACATGCAGAGGTATATATGCAACAACAGCAGTACAGTTATCTCTACCTAGCAGAACAAGCATGTGTTATAGTCACAGTAGGCTCCAATGTGCCTAAAACGAAAGATAGAGTGCACAGTCGGATTTCTGCACAGTAGCTTCAAACGTTCATAGCGATCTGCTTACAACTCCAAATGACTTCATTCAACTTGGATCTGGAGCGCCTTAACGTCGCCTACAATAGGCAATTTAGATCGCACGCTTTCATTAAGAACTGACGACACAGCGTCGGTTTGAACGAACGGCACTATGGCAGCAACATAGTCTTAGAACACAAGATAGGAAGAGTTAGGAAGAGTTACGAGTTGGGAATGACTCCCAGCTCCTACAAACCCCAAGAGCCGAGGTACAGTGATGTGGAACAGTGCCATACTGTCCCCAACCACGAAGGGTCTCGAAACTACCCTTCACTAGGGCCTACACCAAGTGAAATGTTACACTACACAAAGTAATGTAACTATCTTCAATATCTTGAGGTGCACCCTTTTGGCGAGCTTCGAAATCACTTGAGGCTTGACACCAAGGCTCGGGCTCTTCATCACAAACTCATCCTTGAGTTCTTGATGGGTCTTCTGCACACACCTGCGACACGCCGAACGTTCGACACAGGACAAAAAAGAAACCACGCACGACAAAATAGAAACCGCGCGCGAGACACAAACGACCGCGCAACACGCGTCTAGCGATAACTCGCTATTGACTCGACACACACACTCGACATCCTGACTCAACATTCACACACAATTATAAGCATGAAATATATATTATCCCATGCCCTCATACCATTCCATACACACACACATGCGCGCACACGGACAACAAGCCGAGTGCAAACCGTAGGGTTGCACCAACAAACTCCCCCTCGGATTGTTGGCCTTAGGATATGTTGCTCTCTCAGTTCAGAGCCATCCCAGCCAGCTTGCAACACTTCCAATGCTGCTGCTCCACCAGCCTCTTAGTCATCATGTCAGCCGGCTGCCCCGTGGTCTTCACGTACCGCAACTCAACTTCACCCGCGGTCACCATGCTCCTTGTCCAATGCCACTTCACCCTCATGTGCTTTGTGAGTCCATGCAACACAGGGTTCTTAGCAAGAGCAATGGCACCCTGGCTGTCACAGTAGAGTGGGGTAGGTCCTTGCTGCTCCTCCCCCAATTCAGCCAACAAACGCCGCTGCCACACAATCTCCCGTACGGCACGGAAGAGTGCCATGTACTCGGACTCCACCGAGCTTAAAGTTTGGTCAACCTGCTTCTTGCTCTCCCAAGCAGTTGGGCCTCCACCAACACAGCATATGAAGCCTCCCACACTTGTCATGTCCTCTGGTTCGGATGCATATGAAGCATCCGAGTAGGCGGTGAGAAAACAAACGCCCGGGTCCAACACCATCCGCGCCCTTTTGGCGCCTTTGTGCCGCCGCCGAGTATTGCAGCCCAACGGTCGGTGTTTGGCCAAGATACTTGGCCACCCTCATTCCAGCTGCTACCTGCTCCTCATTAGGGCATTGCACAACCCTAGCCAGCTGCACGGTAGCAAACGCGACGTCCGGTCGGGTGTTTACCGCCGCATATATGAGGCTGCCCACCAACGAGTGAAAACGGTGCCTCTCCTCTTCTCCAACGCTCTCCTCCTCTGGCCCCTTCACACACTTGAACCCAGAGGGAAAGGGAGTAGCCACATGATCTTCACTCTGGCCGAAGTTGGCGGCCAACGCCTCCAGGTACTTCCGTTGGTGCACTCGCATGCTCCGCTTCTCCACGTCTCGTTCGATGTGGAGCCCAAGGTAGAAGTTCACGTCACCAAGGGACTTGCACTTGAACTTTTCTTGCAGCTTCAGCATCACCTCCTTCACAAGGTCAGAAGAGGGTGAGAAGATGAGGATGTCATCCACGTACACCACCATGAAGCTCCTCTGCTCCCCCTCGCCAAGCATGAACAAGGAGTGATCGGCCGTTGAGGGAGTGAAGCCGATCCCCTCCAACACTTCGCGCAGCTTCATGTACCATTGCCTAGGGGCCTGCTTCAGCCCATAGAGGGCCTTCTTCAGCTTCCACACTCTGCCACTACCATCATCAAACCCCTCTGGCTGCGCCATAAAAATCTCCTCCTCAAGGATGCCGTTAAGGAATGCCGTTACAATGTCCATTTGCTTTACTACACATCCTTTGATGGCGGCTCCCGCGAATAGGGTTCGCAGCGTCGTCGGCTTCACCACAGGGGCAAACAGCTCCTTGAAGTCCACCTTCTCCTTCTGCTGGTATCCCTTGGCTACAAGCCTAGACTTGTAGCGCTCGATCTTGCCGTCGGCATCCGACTTGATTTTGAAGAGCCACTTGGACGTTATCGCCGTACGCCCCTCCGGTAGCTCCACCAATTCAAACGTGTCATTCTCCTCGATGCTCTTCAGCTCACTCTCCATGGCCTTCTTCCACTCCTCAGCATCACTACTCTCCAAAGCCTCCTTGAGAGTTGCTGGTTCTCCCGGCATCTCCACCGGAGAGAAGAACGCGAAGGCACACTCCTCGTAGTCACTCTCCTCGTCGTCTCCGACCATCATTGCTGCTCCGGCCAGGGCTGTCTTGCCCTGCTTTCCCGGCGCATCATAGGTCAGCCTATTAAGGGGTTGAACTCTCCTCTTTCCCCTTCCTTCCTCCTCAGCTGCAGGGACTTGAAGGCCTTGGCGTTGCTGCGGTGTGGCTCGAATCCGTGGAGCACTCGTAGTACGGGAAGGGAGTGACGGTGCACGCTCGCTCACTTGCTGCACCTCCTCCTCTTCTTCCTCTGCATCATTGGCCTCCTCTCCCCCATTCACAAGGGAGGATTGCCTCGTGGTTGTGCTGCCGCTGCTCAGCTCCAAAGGCAGCTCCACATGCTCCAAACCGGAACTCTTCACCTCCCCAAACCGCCCGCCTATCTTCGCCTCATTCTCCGCCTTCCAATCCTTGTACATGAAGTTCTCCATGAACTTGCAGTCCCTGCTCACCAAGAACTTCTTGGTGAATGGGTCCCAAAGAAGCCATCCCTTGCTGTTTTGAGCCATGCCCAAGTGCACGGCCCACACCGCCTTGGCACCAAGCTTGTTGTGCTGAAGATGCTTAGGCACGAGCGCCATGCACATGCACCCGAACACCCGAAGCATATCCACCTTTGGCTTCCTTCCTAGCCACTCCACATAGGGCACCCATTTGTCTGCTCCCACATGAGTCAAGGCTCTGTTCTTGGCCACACACGCGCTCCGCACCGCATCAGGCCAGAAATAGTCGGGTAGCCCGGCTTCAATGAGCAACCCGCGTGCCGCCTCCGTGATTGTGCGGTTCACTCGCTCGGCGATGCCGTTCATTGCAGGGGAGTATGGCATGGTGAGGGAGTGCCGAATACCATTCTTCTTCAGCCACAACCCAAACTCCTTGCTCAGGAACTCTCCCCCTCGATCGGTGCGGATTGACTTGACTAGACGGTCTTGTTGCCGCTCCACCATCGGGAACCAATCCGTCTTCAACGTTTCAGCCACGTCGCTCTTCTTGGCCAGCACATACACCCAAGTCATGCGGGTGTAGACGTCGACAATGGTGAGAAAATACTCAGCTCCAGCAGCTCCAAGCTTCAGGGGGCCCACCACGTCCATCACCACCTCATCAAGCGGTGCCTTTGCCGTTGCCTCCGAACTAGGGAACGGAAACCGGGTGAACTTGGCTTGAATGCACGTCGGGCAGCCAAGCACCTCATCGGGCTCCCCCTTCACACGTATGCCAGCAACCATCTCATTCTTCACTAGCTGCTGCAAGATGGGCAGGGCCACATGCCCCATGCGCCGATGCAAGGTGAGCCGATCACACTCCCCCGTAGCCGAAGTTGGATTGGAGAATGCCGCGCTCGCAATAGCGCCCCACATACTCTCTCCGTAGTCCTCCTCCGCTGCTGCCTCGGGGTTCTCCTCACCCTTTTGCTGCTCCTTGGTTGCTGCACCACTCTCCTTAGGTTCACTGAACTTGCTGGTCCCTCCAGGTTTGCTCTTCTTGAGCTCATTCTCCTTAGCGCGACCGTTCGCGCCATCGTCGCTACCAACCGCTCCATCCTTGGTGCTGATGCTTGCTGCCACTTGCCTCTCCTTAGGCATAGGGACCACTGGGATCTGCCACATCTCGTTGTAGACATCCCTGTCCTCATGAAGGTCCCAAAGAATTCGATCGCCAAGCCTTGCGGTGTGGGTCTTGGCTCCCTTCGAGTTCGTGCCCATGCCGGCCTTTGCCAACCGCCGCACGGAAATCAGGTTTGCAGCAAGGCTGGGCACCTAAAGCACGTTCTTGAGGCCCACCATCTTCCCATCAGCACCCTTGAACATGGCCTTGCCCATGCCTTTCACCTCTGCTCGCTGCCCCAAAGCCGATGTGACATGCTTCACCGGTGACGGCTCGAGTTCGGTGAGCAAGTCCGGGCGAGGTGTCATGCTATAGGTAGCGCCACTATCAATCACCCAATAGTCGAGGGGGTGTAGGGTCACCTTCCCCACAGCTGCTGGCTCCTCAAAGCCTTCATCCTTCTCTGGACCAGCCGGTACTTGCATCAACACGAAGTAGAATAGACCCGGCTATCGATCGTCGCTCGGGTCCTTGTCGTTGTCTCCGCTCTTCATGTTTGCAGCTCCGCCACCGTGACCGCCACGGCCTCCACGGCGTCCTCTCCCTCCTCCTGTTCCTCTACCCTCTTGGCCTTGAGCAGGGGTCCAACCATCAGGGAGTTTGTAGCAGTCGCGCCACATGTGTCCGCTCTTGTGGCAATAGTGACACTCGCCGTCGAATCGGCCGCGACCGCGTCCGTAGCTCTTGTCGTCGCTGCCGTAACCGCCACTCCCGCGGCCTCCGCCGAAGTTGCTGCCACCAAACCTTCCTCCCCCTCGTCCTCTACCTCTTCCTTGACCATATCCACGGCCGATGCTCGCTGCCCCAGCGCCATCCGCACTCGCCAACTCACGGCGGCGGAAATCCTCGTGAAGGATAGCTCGCTTCACATCTTCAAGCGAGAGGCGGGGCAAGTCGCGATTAAGGTTGATGATGAGCGAGGACCATGACTCAGGGAGTAGGGCCAGCAACTTGGTCTTCTTTTGGAGCTCACTATAGTTCAAATCAGCTCCCTCAAGCCGCGTCAACAAGTCGAAGAATTTCTGCACCCCTTCTTCAACCGCTTCATCCTCTTCAATTCGTAGTGTCGCCATTTGCCGTTCCAACACCACAGCTACCGCCGCTGTTGCAGGAGCGTGTACACCCTTGAGAGTAGCCCATGCCTTTGGTCCCTTCTCTGGTTCTCGCTGGAAAGGCTTGATGTGACGGATCTGGCTGCTCCCCAACGCTTGCCCTAGTAGGAGGTAGCCTTGTGCGCTCTTCCGCACCCACGGGCTCTTCTCCGGGTCGTTCTCGGGGCGCTTCTCCGTTCCTTCCATCACCTCCAGCAGGTCATAGTGATCAAACACGTTCTCCATTCTGAAGGACCACTCAGCAAAGTTGTCACCGTTGAACTTGTCAAGGCCAAACACTCTAGGCTCGTCCGTAGATGGGCCAACACTTGGTTGCACGGGCGCCATGGCTGAGTCACGGGGTTGGCCTTGAGCTTGGGCTTCTCCACTGCCACCAGCACCTCTGCCACCCCTTTCCTCAGGTCCAGCAATTGTCGAAACTGCTCCAAGGGGCTCTGATACCACTTGTTATAGTCACAGTAGGCTCCAATGTGCCTAAAACGAAAGATAGAGTGCACAGTCGGATTTCTGCACAGCGGCTTCAAACGTTCATAGCGATCTGCTCACAACTCCAAATGACTTCATTCAACTTGGATCTGGAGCGCCTTAACGTCGCCTACAATAGGCAATTTAGATCGCACGCTTTCATTAAGAACTGACGACACAACGTCGGTTTGAACGAACGGCACTATGGCAGCAACATAGTCTTAGAACACAAGATAGGAAGAGTTAGGAAGAGTTACGAGTTGGGAATGACTCCCAGCTCCTACAAACCCCAAGAGCCGAGGTACAGTGATATGGAACAGTGCCACACTGTCTCCAACCACGAAGGGTCTCGAAACTACCCTTCACTAGGGCCTACACCAAGTGAAATGTTACACTACACAAAGTAATGTAACTATCTTCAACATCTTGAGGTGCACCCTTTTGGCGAGCTTCGAAATCACTTGAGGCTTGACACCAAGGCTCGGGCTCTTCATCACAAATTCATCCTTGAGTTCTTGATGGGTCTTCTGCACACACCTGCGACACGCCGAATGTTCGACACAGGACAAAATAGAAACCGCGCACGACAAAATAAAAACCGCGCGCGAGACACAAACGACCGCGTAACACGCGTCTAGCGATAACTCGCTATAGACTCGACACACACACTCATGATGTCGAGTGTGTATGTCGAGTCTATAGCGAGTTAGAGTTATCGCTAGACGCGTGTTACGCGGTCGTTTGTGTCTCGCGCGCGGTTTCTATTTTGTCGTGCGCGGTTTCTATTTTGTCCTGTGTCGAACGTTCGGCGTGTCGCAGGTGTGTGCAGAAGACCCATCAAGAACTCAAGGATGAGTTTGTGATGAAGAGCCCGAGCCTTGGTGTCAAGCCTCAAGTGATTTCGAAGCTCGCCAAAAGGGTGCACCTCAAGATGTTGAAGATAGTTACATTACTTTGTGTAGTGTAACATTTCACTTGGTGTAGGCCCTAGTGAAGGGTAGTTTCGAGACCCTTCGTGGTTGGAGACAGTGTGGCACTGTTCCATATCACTGTACCTCGGCTCTTGGGGTTTGTAGGAGCTGGGAGTCATTCCCAACTCGTAACTCTTCCTAACTCTTCCTATCTTGTGTTCTAAGACTATGTTGCTGCCATAGTGCCGTTCGTTCAAACCGACGTTGTGTCGTCAGTTCTTAATGAAAGCGTGCGATCTAAATTGCCTATTGTAGGCGACGTTAAGGCGCTCCAGATCCAAGTTGAATGAAGTCATTTGGAGTTGTGAGCAGATCGCTATGAACGTTTGAAGCCGCTGTGCAGAAATCCGACTGTGCACTCTATCTTTCGTTTTAGGCACATTGGAGCCTACTGTGACTATAACAAGTGGTATCAGAGCCCCTTGGAGCAGTTTCGACAATTGCTGGACCTGAGAAAAGGGGTGGCAGAGGTGCTGGTGGCAGTGGAGAAGCCCAAGCTCAAGGCCAACCCCGTGACTCAGCCATGGCGCCCGTGCAACCAAGTGTTGGCCCATCTAGGGACGAGCCTAGAGTGTTTGGCCTTGACAAGTTCAACGGTGACAACTTTGCTGAGTGGTCCTTCAGAATGGAGAACGTGTTTGATCACTATGACCTGCTGGAGGTGATGGAAGGAACGGAGAAGCGCCCCGAGAACGACCCGGAGAAGAGCCCGTGGGTGCGGAAGAGCGCACAAGGCTACCTCCTACTAGGGCAAGCGTTGGGGAGCAGCCAGATCCGTCACATCAAGCCTTTCCAGCGAGAACCAGAGAAGGGACCAAAGGCATGGGCTACTCTCAAGGGTGTACACGCTCCTGCAACAGCGGCGGTAGCTGTGGTGTTGGAACGGCAAATGGCGACACTACGAACTGAAGAGGATGAAGCGGTTGAAGAAGGGGTGCAGAAATTCTTCGACTTGTTGACGCGGCTTGAGGGAGCTGATTTGAACTATAGTGAGCTCCAAAAGAAGACCAAGTTGCTGGCCCTACTCCCTGAGTCATGGTCCTCGCTCATCATCAACCTTAATCGCGACTTGCCCCGCCTCTCGCTTGAAGATGTGAAGCGAGCTATCCTTCAAGAGGATTTCCGCCGCCGTGAGTTGGCGAGTGCGGATGGCGCTGGGGCAGCGAGCATCGGCCGTGGATATGGTCAAGGAAGAGGTAGAGGACGAGGGGGAGGAAGGTTTGGTGGCAGCAACTTCGGCGGAGGCCGCGGGAGTGGCGGTTACGGCAGCGACGACAAGAGCTACGGACGCGGTCGCGGCCGATTCGACGGCGAGTGTCACTATTGCCACAAGAGCGGACACATGTGGCGCGACTGCTACAAACTCCCTGATGGTTGGACCCCTGCTCAAGGCCAAGAGGGTAGAGGAACAGGAGGAGGGAGAGGACGCCGTGGAGGCCGTGGCGGTCACGGTGGCGGAGCTGCAAACATGAAGAGCGGAGACAACGACAAGGACCCGAGCGACGATCGATAGCCGGGTCTATTCTACTTCGTGTTGATGCAAGTACCGGCTGGTCCAGAGAAGGATGAAGGCTTTGAGGAGCCAGCAGCTGTGGGGAAGGTGACCCTACACCCCCTCGACTATTGGGTGATTGATAGTGGCGCTACCTATAGCATGACACCTCGCCCGGACTTGCTCACCGAACTCGAGCCGTCACCGGTGAAGCATGTCACATCGGCTTTGGGGCAGCGAGCAGAGGTGAAAGGCATGGGCAAGGCCATGTTCAAGGGTGCTGATGGGAAGATGGTGGGCCTCAAGAACGTGCTTTGGGTGCCCAGCCTTGCTGCAAACCTGATTTCCGTGCGGCGGTTGGCAAAGGCCGGCATGGGCACGAACTCGAAGGGAGCCAAGACCCACACCGCAAGGCTTGGCGATCGAATTCTTTGGGACCTTCATGAGGACAGGGATGTCTACAACGAGATGTGGCAGATCCCAGTGGTCTCTATGCCTAAGGAGAGGCAAGTGGCAGCAAGCATCAGCACCAAGGATGGAGCGGTTGGTAGCGACGATGGCGCGAACGGTCGCGCTAAGGAGAATGAGCTCAAGAAGAGCAAACCTGGAGGGACCAGCAAGTTCAGTGAACCTAAGGAGAGTGGTGCAGCAACCAAGGAGCAGCAAAAGGGTGAGGAGAACCCCGAGGCAGCAGCGGAGGAGGACTACGGAGAGAGTATGTGGGGCGCTATTGCGAGCGCGGCATTCTCCAATCCAACTTCGGCTACGGGGGAGTGTGATCGGCTCACCTTGCATCGGCGCATGGGGCATGTGGCCCTGCCCATCTTGCAGCAGCTAGTGAAGAATGAGATGGTTGCTGGCATACGTGTGAAGGGGGAGCCCGATGAGGTGCTTGGCTGCCCGACGTGCATTCAAGCCAAGTTCACCCGGTTTCCGTTCCCTAGTTCGGAGGCAACGGCAAAGGCACCGCTTGATGAGGTGGTGATGGACGTGGTGGGCCCCCTGAAGCTTGGAGCTGCTGGAGCTGAGTATTTTCTCACCATTGTCGACGTCTACACCCGCATGACTTGGGTGTATGTGCTGGCCAAGAAGAGCGACGTGGCTGAAACGTTGAAGACGGATTGGTTCCCGATGGTGGAGCGGCAACAAGACCGTCTAGTCAAGTCAATCCGCACCGATCGAGGGGGAGAGTTCCTGAGCAAGGAGTTTGGGTTGTGGCTGAAGAAGAATGGTATTCGGCACTCCCTCACCATGCCATACTCCCCTGCAATGAACGGCATCGCCGAGCGAGCGAACCGCACAATCACGGAGGCGGCACGCGGGTTGCTCATTGAAGCCGGGCTACCCGACTATTTCTGGCCTGATGCGGTGCGGAGCGCGTGTGTGGCCAAGAACAGAGCCTTGACTCATGTGGGAGCAGACAAATGGGTGCCATATGTGGAGTGGCTAGGAAGGAAGCCAAAGGTGGATATGCTTCGGGTGTTCGGGTGCATGTGCATGGCGCTCGTGCCTAAGCATCTTCGGCACAACAAGCTTGGTGCCAAGGCGGTGTGGGCCGTGCACTTGGGCATGGCTCAAAACAGCAAGGGATGGCTTCTTTGGGACCCATTCACCAAGAAATTCTTGGTGAGCAGGGACTGCAAGTTCATGGAGAACTTCATGTACAAAGATTGGAAGGCGGAGAATGAGGCGAATATAGGCGTGCGGTTTGGGGAGGTGAAGAGTTCCGGTTTGGAGCATGTGGAGCTGCCTTTGGAGCTGAGCAGCGGCAGCACAACCACGAGGCAATTCTCCCTTGTGAATGGGGGAGAGGAGGCCAATGATGCAGAGGAAGAAGAGGAGGAGGTGCAGCAAGTGAGCGAGCGTGCACCGTCACTCCCTTCCCGTACTACGAGTGCTCCACGGATTCGAGCCACACCGCAGCAACGCCAAGGCCTTCAAGTCCCTGCAGCTGAGGAGGAAGGAAGGGGGAAGAGGAGAGTTCAACCCCCTAATAGGCTGACCTATGATGCGCCGGGAAAGCAGGGCAAGACAGCCCTGGCCGGAGCAGCAATGATGGTCGGAGACGACGAGGAGAGTGACTACGAGGAGTGTGCCTTCGCGTTCTTCTCTCCGGTGGAGATGCCGGGAGAACCAGCAACTCTCAAGGAGGCTTTGGAGAGTAGTGATGCTGAGGAGTGGAAGAAGGCCATGGAGAGTGAGCTGAAGAGCATCGAGGAGAATGACACGTTTGAATTGGTGGAGCTACCGGAGGGGCGTACGGCGATAACGTCCAAGTGGCTCTTCAAAATCAAGTCGGATGCCGACGGCAAGATCGAGCGCTACAAGTCTAGGCTTGTAGCCAAGGGGTACCAGCAGAAGGAGAAGGTGGACTTCAAGGAGCTGTTTGCCCCTGTGGTGAAGCCGAAGACGCTGCGAACCCTATTCGCGGGAGCCGCCATCAAAGGATGGGTAGTAAAACAAATGGACATCGTAACGGCATTCCTTAACGGCATCCTTGAGGAGGAGATTTTTATGGCGCAGCCAGAGGGGTTTTACGATGGTAGTGGTAGAGTGTGGAAGCTGAAGAAGGCCCTCTATGGGATGAAGCAGGCCCCTAGGCAATGGTACATGAAGCTGCGCGATGTGTTGGAGGGGATCGGCTTCACTCCCTCAACGGCCGATCACTCCTTGTTCATGCTTGGCGAGGGGGAGCAGAGGAGCTTCATGGTGGTGTACGTGGATGACATCCTCATCTTCTCACCCTCTTCTGACCTTGTGAAGGAGGTGATGCTGAATCTGCAAGAAAAGTTCAAGTGCAAGTCCCTTGGTGACGTGAACTTCTACCTTGGGCTCCACATCGAACGAGACGTGGAGAAGCGGAGCATGCGAGTGCACCAACGGAAGTACCTGGAGGCGTTGGCCGCCAACTTCGGCCAGAGTGAAGGTCATGTGGCTACTCCCTTTCCCTCTGGGTTCAAGTGTATGAAGGGGCCAGAGGAGGAGAGCGTTGGAGAAGAGGAGAGGCGCCATTTTCACTTGTGGTGGGCAGCCTCATGTATGCGGCGGTAAACACCCGACCGGACGTCGCGTTTGCTACTTGGCAGCTGGCTAGGGTTGTGCAATGCCCTAATGAGGAGCAGGTAGCAGCTGGAATGACGGTGGCCAAGTACCTTGGCCAAACACCGACCATTGGGCTGCAATACTCGGCGGCGGCACAAAGGCGCCAAAAGGGCGCGGATGGTGTTGAACCCGGGCGTTTGTTTTCTCACCGCCTACTCGGATGCTTCATATGCATCCGAACCAGAGGACATGACAAGTGTGGGAGGCTTCATATGCTGTGTTGGTGGAGGCCCAACTGCTTGGGAGAGCAAGAAGCAGGTTGACCAAGCTTTAAGCTCGGTGGAGTCCGAGTACATGGCACTCTTCCGTGCCGTACGGGAGATTGTGTGGCAGCGGCGTTTGTTGGCTGAATTGGGGGAGGAGCAGCAAGGACCTACCCCACTCTACTGTGACAGCCAGGGTGCCATTGCTCTTGCTAAGAACCCTGTGTTGCATGGACTCACAAAGCACATGAGGGTGAAGTGGCATTGGACGAGGAGCATGGTGACCGCGGGTGAAGTTGAGTTGCGGTACGTGAAGACCACGGGGCAGCCGGCTGACATGATGACTAAGAGGCTGGTGGAGCAGCAGCATTGGAAGTGTTGCAAGCTGGCTGGGATGGCTCTGAACTGAGAGAGCAACATATCCTAAGGCCAACAATCCGAGGGGGAGTTTGTTGGTGCAACCCTACGGTTTGCACTCGGCTTGTTGTCCGTGTGCGTGCATGTGTGTGTGTATGGAATGGTATGAGGGCATGGGATAATATATATTTCATGCTTATAATTGTGTGTGAATTTTGAGTCATGATGTCGAGTCTATAGCGAGTTATCGCTAGACGCGTGTTACGCGGTCGTTTGTGTCTCGCGCGCGGTTTTTATTTTGTCGTGCGCGGTTTCTATTTTGTCCTGTGTCGAACGTTCGGCGTGTCGCAGGTGTGTGCAGCAGACCCATCAAGAACTCAAGGATGAGTTTGTGATGAAGAGCCCGAGCCTTGGTGTCAAGCCTCAAGTGATTTCGAAGCTCGCCAAAAGGGTGCACCTCAAGATGTTGAAGATAGTTACATTACTTTGTGTAGTGTAACATTTCACTTGGTGTAGGCCCTAGTGAAGGGTAGTTTCGAGACCCTTCGTGGTTGGGGACAGTGTGGCACTGTTCCACATCACTGTACCTCGGCTCTTGGGGTTTGTAGGAGCTGGGAGTCATTCCCAACTCGTAACTCTTCCTAACTCTTCCTATCTTGTGTTCTAAGACTATGTTGCTGCCATAGTGCCGTTCGTTCAAACCGACGTTGTGTCGTCACTTCTTAATGAAAGCGTGCGATCTAAATTGCTTATTGTAGGCGACGTTAAGGCGCTCCAGATCCAAGTTGAATGAAGTCATTTGGAGTTGTGAGCAGATCGCTATGAACGTTTGAAGCCGCTGTGCAGAAATCCGACTGTGCACTCTATCTTTCGTTTTAGGCACATTGGAGCCTACTGTGACTATAACAAAAGTCAACAAGCTCAGCAACAAAGGCAGACGCAGCAACAGACTCAAACGACGGGTCAGTGACAACAGTGGCTGGTAGACGCATGACAGTAGGGTGAGCAGCACGGGTGCGGTCAGACTCAGGCTCAGGAACGGTAGGCAGAGAAGACGCAGGAGGGGACGGCAGGGGAACACTCTGCGGAGGAAAGGAAGGACGATGAACTGCGAGGTGGGTGCCGGGGACAACCAGCTGACGCGAACGAGGAACACGACGACCGGAACGACCAGAACGGACAGGCGAGATAGGACGCGATGAAGGCTCACGACGCTCAGTAAAACCCCCTGACTGCTCAGTGTAAGGAGAAGGAGCAGGTAGCGGTGAGCTAGGCTGTAACGGAGGACCAGTAGACGAAGGGAGACTAAGAACTTGGCGAAGTACAGAGTCAGAAGACGGAGACGGTGGAGCAAAGAACAGGCGCGGCTGTGCAGCGCCACCACCACCAGCAGCTCCAGCACCCCCAGCAGCTCTAGCACCTCCAGCAGCTCCAGAACCCTCAGCGCCAGCTTGTCCAGGACCAGCTCCAACAGCAGCAGCACCCCCAGAACCGGCACCTCCAGTCCCAGGGTCTCCAGCCTCAGTGTCTCCATTAGCAGCACCCCCAGACCCAGGGTCTCCAGCAGTAGTACCCTCGGCTCAGCAACTCCAGCCCCAGCAGCTCCAGTACCTCCAGTACGAGCGCCTCCGGGACCAGCACCACTCCCAGCTCCAGCGACGTCAGCAGATGTACCTCAGGCGGCAGAGCCCTGAGCTCCAGAAGCACGACCCTGACGGCGACCGTACCAGTCGTGCAGCTGCTGTGAGGTGAGAGGCACACGCGGACGAAGGCGGCTACTCCAAGGAGACCGCGCAACAGCAGACTCAGAACCCTCAGCGTCAGCACCCGCAGTAGCTTCAGAACCTCCAGCGCCAGCACCCGCAGAAGCTCCAGAACCTCCAGCTCCAGCACCACCAGCAGCTCCCGAACCTCCAGCTCCAGCACCACCAGCAGCTCCCGAACCTCCAGCTCCAGCACCACCAGCAGCTCCCAAACCTCCAGCTCCAGCACCCTCAGCAGCTCCAGAACCTCCAGCAGAAACAACTCCAGTAGCAGAGTCACCAGCACCAGCGCCTCCCGCAGCAGGCCCCCTAGCTCCAGCAGCGCTACCCAGACGGCTAGCGTACCACTTACTCAGCTACTGTGGGGAGAGAGGGAGTCGACGACAAGAGCGCAGCGGCGAGGCACCAGCGGAGCGAGTACGCAGACGCCCGCTCCAGGGAGACTGCTCACCAGACGCCTCAGCGTCTCCAGGTGCAGCACCCCCAGACTCAGTACGCCCAGGCACAGCACCCCCAGACTCCCCACACCCAGGCTCAGCACCTCCAGTCTCCGCACCCCCAGGCTCCGCACCTCCAGGCTCCGCACCCCCAGGCTCAGCACCCCCAGGCTCCGCACCCCCTGGTTCAGCACCCCCAGAAGCAGCACCCCGAGCAGGACCACCCTCAGCGGGACCTGAGTCACCAGTGACCTCAACCGGCGCAGTCAAGGGGGGAGGGTCTACCTGAGATACACCTGAAGGAGCAGGACCGGGAGCGGGGAGGGGGTCTACCTGGGGAGCACCTGGAGCGAGGAAGAGCGGCGGGGGGGGGGGGAGGGGCAGTGCGGTAGGGGAAGAGACGGTAAAAGGGAACCGACTCGTCGAACGTGACGTCCTGAGAGGGGAAGACACGGCGCGGGTGGGGTGGTAAAACCACCAAGCAAGAGCGTCAGGGACAAAGCCAAGGAAGACACAGGGAACAGCGCGGGCAGAGAGCTTGTCCGCGGTGGTATCGCGAACAAAGGCACGAGCACCCCAGACCCGGAAACGCGACGCATCGCCAACCTTCCCCGTCCACAGCAGTGTGGGCGAGGTCTCCGACAAGGAGACACGGGGCCAGAGGTTGAGCTGATGCGCGGCGTACCGGACCGCAACGGCCACTGAAAATGGGGGGCAGCCGCATGGATCATGGAGGTACAAGCGACCTCCATGACTAAGCCAATGCAGCGCTCAGCAACCCCCTATTTCAATGCGGAGAGGCCAGAAGCGTGAACGTCTGGCGGATGCCGTGCTCCGCACAGAAGGCTGCCAAGAGGTCGGAGGAGAACTCACCACCTCTGTCAGAGTGCAGACGCAGGACAGGAAAGTCCGACTTGAACCGCTCGCGGAGCTGGAGACGAACAGCGTGGATCCAGGGGATCAAAACATCAGGGACATCCCCCTTGTGCTGCAAGGGGAAGACCGTGGTGTAACGCGTGTAGTCGTCGACGACCAGCAGGAAGTACCGCTCGTGGCCCTGTCCACAGACGCGGGCTGGGCCCCACACGTCCAGGTGGAGAGTCTGCAGGGGAGCCTCTGTGGGAGGGAACGAGGAGGAGTGAGGAGCGGCGCGCTGCCGCCCCTCGACACAGGGAAGACAGGGAGGAGCAGGCAAGGGTGGGAGGGGAGGGAGAACCCTGGGAAGACCAGAGACAAGGACACGGCGGTGCATGCTACGAAGGCGATGCACCGAGGGGTGACCAAGGCGGTGGTGCTAAAGGAGGGTCTGGTGCGACAAAGCGCGACACGAGCAGGGGGCCGCTAGCTGACCTCCAGGAGTGAACTGGTCAACCCACTGGTCCTGGAGGTCAGCACCACTCACCAAGTTCGTAGAGAACGAGGGGAGGTGAAGACCTGACAGGGAGCCAGACGGGACTGCCGGAGACGGCAGGACCGTGGAGGAGTGCGCAAGGGTCTGCCAGGGAGACTGGAACCGGCCGGCTGAGCGGCGTGAGGGTGGTGCTGTCGCGAAAGAAGGAGCGGGAAGCACCCTGAGTCAAGTGTGAAGGTGTACAAGGCCTCAGCAGGCACAGTACCAGTGAGAGCAGACTCACCAGCACCTGGAGCAGTAGCCTCACCAGTACCCAGAGCAGGAGACGCACTAGCACCTAGAGCAGCAGCCTCACCAGCACCAAGAGGAGCAGGCTCTATACCTGGGTCAGGCGGTACGCACAGGTAACAGGCATGGTCAGCACTAGTAGGCAATGCATACATGGCAGTGAGAATAGCATCATAGTCAAGAGCAAATATATCTACCCTCTGCCCAAGCAGCTCCACCCAGTCGGGGAGCTCAGCCTCGTCGCCAAACTCGGTATGCCAGGTGTCGCTCAGACGCGCGAAGCAGCGGGACTGTGTGTGACTAAGGGTCCCGCAAGCCTGACCCGTCCGATCACCTGTGCGAATGACGTACGGGCAGCGAACGGTACTCAAAGACCCTCTACTCTGAGTGTACCACTTGTGAAGCTGCTGGGACGTAAGTGTCTCGCGTGGACGCCCTGCAGCTGCAGCTGGCCACCGCCAGACGCTCCCAACTGACCAGCTCCAGGGCAACAGCTACGACGGCTACCACCACAACCCCAACTAGCGTACCACTCACGAAGCTGCTGGGGCGTAAGAGACTCGCGCAGACGTCGCTGGAGCTGCATCTGGCCACCGCCAGTAGTAGCAGTAGCAGTAGCAGTAGCCTAGCAGTAGTAACAGAAGTAGCAGCACGGGCAAGGCAGGCGCGGCAGGCAGGCAGGCAGGCCGGCAGGCAGGCCGGCAGGCAGGCAGACAAGCAGGCAGGCAGGCAGGCTGGCAGGCAGGCAGGCAGGCTGGCAGGCAGGCAGATGGCGCGGCAGAGCGCTAACAAGGCAGGTGCTCACCAGTGGCGGGAAGAGCAGGCGCTCGCCGGGTGAGCAGGGCCGGCGCTCGGCGGGCGGCTGCACGGGGTCCAGGGGCGGCGTCGTGGGTCCAGGGGCGGCTGCTTGAGGGTCCAGGGGCGGCTGCACCAGGGGCGGCTGCTGCAGGGGCCAGGGGCGGCTGCTCTGGGTCCAGGGGTGGCTGCTCGAGGGGCCAGGGGCGGCTGCACCAGGGGCGGCGTAGCTGGTACAGGGGCAGCCGCGGCGCGCGGGCCTGCAGCGCGCAACACGTGCTGCAGGCGCGGCGCGCGAAGCCGCCGCGGGCTGCACGAGGACGGCAGCTGCGGCGCGCGGGGCTGCAGCGCGACGTGCGGGCAGCTGACGCGACGCGCGAGGCTGCAGCGCGACGCGTGAGGCTGCAGCGCGACGCGCGGGGCTGCAGCACGCAGGGCGCGGCTGCGTCGAAGGCAGGGCGCGGCCGCGTTAGAGGCTGGGCGCGGCTGCGACGGCTGCAGGGTGCGGCCACGTCGAAGGCAGGGTGCGGCCGCGTCGAAGGCAGGGCGCGGCCGCTTCGAAGGCAGGGCGCGGCCGCGTCAGAGACTGGGCGCGGCCGCGACGGCTGCAAGGCGCGGCCGCGTCGAAGGCAGGGCGCGGCCGCGTCGAAGGCAGGGCGCGGCCTCGTCGAAGGCAGGGCGCGGCCGCGTCAGAGGCTGGGCGCGGCCGCGTCAGAGGCAGGGCGGGGCCTTGTTCTGGCCTGACGGGCCTGCAGGGGCGGCTCGTGGGCCTGACGGGCCTGCAGGGGCGGCTCGTGGGCCTGACGGGCCTGTAGAGGCGGCGTGTGGGCCTTACGAGCCTGCAGGTGCGGCGCGCTGGCCTAGGGCAGCAGGAGGCAGCGCAAGGGCTGCAGGACGGCGCGCGCAGCACAGCACGTCACAAGGCAGGGCAGGCAGGCAGGCAGGCGCAGGACAACACGTGGGGTAGCGCGGTAACCGCAACGGTAGGTGGGCCCGAAAGAAAAAACGGTCCTACGGACCAAGTGCTCTGAAACCATGTGAGAATCTAGCAGCAGGAATGCATAAACTATGAAAGGGTTGGGTACAAGTATGAAACCCTAAAAGGGGCTGTACCCCATATTGACTACCCCACTACAGCCTAAACATATATAGCATATATATACTCACCATATTGACAGGCTCACCACGCTCAGCAAGACCTCCAGTCGGCCCAGTGTAAGGAGAACAACCAGGGAGTGAGGAGGTTGGTTGTAACTGCGACTGCGACTGGTCAGGCGGTGGACACAGTAAGGGAGGAGTAGGACCATTTGAAGGCGGGAGACCAAGAACCTGCTGAAGGAGTGGAACGAAGTACGCCCGCGGCCGCGCAGCGCCTCCAGACCCAGCACCGACAGCACCAGTACCTCCAGCAGCTCCAGCTCCAGCAGCACCTCCAGCAGCTCCAGCTCCAGTAGCACCTCCAGCTCCAGCTCCAGCAGTACCAGCAGCTCCAGCTCCAGCAGCACCTCGAGTAGCTCCAGCGGCACTAGCAGCTACAGGAACACCAGCTCCTCCAGCAGCTCCAGGACCTCCAGCAGCTCCAGCAGCTCCAACCCCGGCAGCTCCAGTACCCACAATACGAGCACCTCCAGGACCTCCAGTAGCTGTAGTACCACCAGTCCCGGTTGCGCTAGTATTCGAAGGACAAGTACCCCCAGAACGAGCAGCTCTAGCACCTCCAGAACCTCCAGCAGCAGCAGCACCACCAGCCCCAGTAGCTCCAGTACCTCCAGTACGAGCACCTCCGGGACCAACGCCTCCAGCACCTCCAGCAGCTCCAGCACCAGCAGTTCCTCCAGCGCCAGTAGCACCTCCAGCGGTAGGCCCCTCAGCTCCAGCAGCACGGCTCCAGCGCCGCGGCTGGGACATGTAGAGCACCCGGTCGAGCTTGCTCTGCACGAAGGCGATCTTCATGTCGAGCTGCATCAGGTTGAGGTTGAGGACGGCGTCGATGCTGAGGAAGATCCTCAGCGTGACGTAGCTGCCCACCGGCGCGAACGTCTCGTCGTAGTCGGCGCCATACACCTGGGTGAAGCCTTTCACGACCAGCCTCGCCTTCTCGCGCTCGACGGTGTCGTCGACGTGGTACTTCGTCGTCAACACCCACCGGTTCTTCATGATGTTCACTCCCGGCGGGCGCTCGACCAGCTCCCAAGTGCCCATGTTGATGAGGCTGCGGATCTCCTGCTCCATGGCGGCCTTCACCGCCGGGCCCTTCCAGCTCGCCAACGCCTCCTTCACCGTCATCGTTGAGATGTCCCAACGGTGCTCGGGGTCGGCATGGATGTCGGGGTCGAGCTCCGGAAATTCCTCATCCTCCTCGGCGTCGTCATACGACAGGTCGTCATCGTCCATGTCGTACACCGTGGTGAAGGCAGCGGGGACGAAGAAGTCGGGCGGCCTCCGAAGTCGGCCTAACTTCCGGGGTTCAGGCCGAACCTCCACCACGTCGCTGTCGGTGGACTTCTCCCCTTCGTCACCGGCTTCGCTGCCCTCGTCGTCCTGCTGCACCTCGGTCGACTTCCTGGTCGACCTCTCCCCTGTAGTCGGCTCCTCTGCCAATTGCCTGGTTGCCGACTGCTCCGTGGTCGGCGTCACCGCAGCCTGCTCCCCTGTCGGCTGCTGCCCTACTGGTGTCTTCTTCGTCGGCTTTACCCAAGTCGGCTGCTCCTCCTCGACCTGCTCCTCCTCGACCTGCACTTTCACGTCGACTTGCCGCTCGACACGTCGGCCACCGACAATGCCCTTGGCAGGCGCCGAAGGCGACGTCCCATTACTCCCCTCATCGCCGGAGGCCGACATAGGAGTCACCCCGTGCAGGTCGGCCACAAGGGGAGGGGCAGGGGTCGTAGGGGGAGGGGAAGGAGGACGGACGACCTCGACGTCCTCACCAGCATGCTCACCGACCTCGGTGAGCAGAGGCAGCGTCGCCGTCGAGAAGTCAGACGGCGGGGTGGTCGGCGTCCGTCCTGACACCGGCCCGTGCTCCGACTTCCACACCTCCAGCGACATATCCTCGTAGAACACCACGTCCGACATGGTGACCACCCGGTTGTCAGCGATGTCGAGGAGCTCCCAGCCCGTGCTCTCCGCCGTCGTGCACATCGACCTGTGCAGGCCGTTCTGTGTGGCTGCGAAGGACGGCAGCTTGCACTTCTTGCTGCTGAAGGACCGTACGACCCGCTATGTGTGGGTGAGGCCGGTCGCCAAGAAGTCAGACGTGTTGCTCGAGTTCCAGAAGTGGCTGGTGTTGGTGGAGCGGCAGGTGAAGAAGTCGGTGCTGATGCTTCACTCCGACCGAGGTGGGGAGTTTCTCGGACGGGCGTTCACCGACTTCGTGGACGACAAGGGGATCGTCCACAATCTGACCTACCCGCACACCCCTCAGCAGAACAGCATGGCGGAGCGGGAGATGCGGACGGTGGTGGAGACGGTGCGGACGATGCTGCTGCACATGGGCGTGCAGCACCACTGGTGGCACCTCACTCTGCGGCAGGCCGTCTGGGTCCACAACTGCCTTGAGAGGTCGACGCTGCCGTCGGGGACAACACCGTACCAGCTGGTCACCGGGCAGAAGCCCGACCTGTCGCTGGCACGGGTGTGGGGCTGCATGGCACAGTTCTTGGTCCCCGAGCAGCAGCGTGGCAGAAAGCTGAAGCCGAAGGCCAAGTGGGGCCTTCACCTCGGTGTCAGCAGGGCAGGGAAAAAAAAGAAACTACCGTGGTGGGCCCTAAAAAAAAAAACGTTCCCACTAGGGAACCTGCTCTGATACCATGTCAGAATCTAGGAATGAAGAATGACTAGGAAGAGAGTAGTACAGGGTTTGTATATCAAAACCTAATTGGGCTGTACCCCATAAGGAGTGCCCCACTACACACTAGAGCATAGTTCTGACAAGGGCAATCTTCAACCTTCCTCCTGATGCTTTTGGGCAAAATATCACAGTCTTCCCGAAACTTCAGGGCTCAGCACAAAGCATACCATGAAGTGACAGGGTAAAATATACCAGCATCTTGAAATTATAGGGAAAACTCCGGACCCCATCTTGAAATCAGGGTATTCAGGATGTTTTACCCGAATATTGTGGGGCCTGACCTTCGCTAACAACGGTTAGGCGGATGCTTAGCATCTAACTGGGCATAAGGCGCTTTGTACCTTTTATGTTCGGCTACTAAGAGTCAGACCTTTGATAATCACTAACGTCAAGGGGGCGTGTCCACCCAGATAGAAGCGAAGGTACGCTTTTAATTTGTCAGGCGAAAGTCTGGGGTGCGCATGTAATGAGGACTTTTCTATAAGCGCATGCGCCAAATAAATGACATAAACGGAAATATGTTATTTAGGCATCAAATGGTAGCCCACAATACAGGATTTGCAACCATATCGATTTCAGGGTGTCTAAGTATTGAACAAACGCGGAACCCTGCGAGCGCAACTGTGGAGGTGCATTCATGCACCTATTGCTGCATGGCGGACGTGGCCGGTTCGGAAGCGTCCACACCAGCCAGCGACCCGCTATCTACTGGCGGTTTCCGTTTCCCTGCTGCCGCTCCTTAAGCTGTGGGCAGTCCCGCTTCATGTGTCCCGGCTTTTTGCAGTAGTGACAGTTCCCCCTAAAACCCGTTTTCTGTGAGCCGTCACAGTTAACTGCACCAATCTCCATGGGCGACGGTCCGTCCTTCGTGCGAGATGTGAAAGAACGAGGGATGAATGCACTGGCAAACAGGTGGGTACAAGTAGGAAAACCTAAAAGTGTTGTACCCCATATTGTCTACCCCACTACAGCCTACGCAGACTAAAGCATATAGGTTTGACACACCCCCATAGGCAAAGTGGGGGAGAACAAGAGGTCACAAGACCAGTCAAGCAAAGGTAAACAGGCTCAAGGTGGATCACAACGTCACCACACATTCCGAGCACAAGTTCAAGGCCACAAGGCCAGTTCACATGCAAGATCATATATAAAGGTAAACAAGCAAGTGCATGTATAGATAGATCATAGTACAAGCAAGGTCAAGAAGTGAGCAAGTGAGGCCAAGTAGGCACAAGACCTAGCATCGTACAGCAGCGCTGATGATCACAAGGCGGAAGTGCCTTGGTAAAGATATCAGCAGTGTTGGCCTCAGAGGCCACGTAAGCAAGGCGCAGCTGACCACGCTGCTGCAGCTCACGAGCAAGGAAGTAAAGAAGAGCAATGTGCTTCGTTCTGTGCTCCAGTCTGTGCTCCCGACACAAGGCCAGCATGGCCTTGTTGTCTACGTACAGAACTGGAGCAGAACGAGGCGGCTCTCCCAGGTCAGTCAGCAGGTAGGTGAGCCAGCGTAGCTCCTGTGCAGCCACGGCCCCCGCGTAGATCTCAGCCTCACAGCTGGAGCCGAGAACAGAAGACGAGCGGGTGGACCGCCACGAAACAGAGCCGGAACCAAGGCTGAAGGTGTAACCCTGTGACGACCGCTGTGTAGCCTGGTCGTCAGCCCAAGAAGCGTCTGCGTGACCGGTGAGGACCACTGAATGACGCCCTCCAAGCACTAGCCCCATGCCTGACGTACTGCACAAGTAGCGCAACACCCTCTTCGCTGCAGCCATGTGCTCTGGTCGGTGTCTCCCATGAGCAAGATAGCGTGCCAGGATGCTAAGAGGGTATGCAAGGTCAGGTCGAGTGCAGGTCATCAGGTACATAAGGCAGCCAACAAGCTCTGGGTACAGGCCACTCGGCTCTACGGACTCATCCGAAGGACGAGCTGAGTGCGAGTGGCGAGTAGACAGAGGAGTGGCCTGAGGCAAGGAGTACGTGAAGTCGAAGCGCTGAAGGACCTGCTGCACCATGTGTGACTGAGTCAGGGTAATGGTGCGCTGTGCTCTGTCCCGGGTGATCTGCAAGCCAAGGTAGCTGCGCAGTTCACCCAGGTCTGTGCACGTGTGTCTCTTCTGCAGCTCGGACTTCACGTGGGCGAGTCTAGTAGTGTCAGCAGTGGCAAAGACCAAGTCGTCGACGTACACGAGGATGTAGAACGGCGGCAAAGAGGTGTCAGTGCGCAGAAACAGCGACGGGTCGGCAGTAGGAGCAAATCCAAGAGCCGCAAGTGTAGTCCTCAGTGTGTCGTGCCACTCACGGGGCGCCTGGCGGAGACCGTAGACTGGCCGTCGGAGGCTCCACTGGGTACCAGGAGGAAACGACCCAGTGAAGCCAGGTGGGCGGCGCAGCCAGATCTCCTTGTGCAGGCTGCCCTGCAAGAAAGCTGTGCTAAAGTTAAGAGAGTGAAGCTCGTAGTCGCGCTGAGCGGCTATGTGCAGCAGCACCCGAAGAGTGGTCATCTTTGGGGTGGGAGAGAAGGTCTGAAAGTAGTCAGCTCCCTGCGGCTGACTGAAGCCTCGAGCCACGTAACGCGCCTTGAAGACAGGCGGAGAACCCGGCGGCCGCTTCACCCTGAAAATCCACATGCCACTGACTCAGCAACGAGACTAGCGGCGTAGTCTAGACGAGAGCGAGCAGCAAAGTCGACAAGCTCAGCAACTAAGGCAGACGCAGCAATGGACTCAAAGGAAGGGTCAGTGACAACAGTAGCCAGGAGACGCGTGACCGTAGGACTGGCAGCACGAAGAGAGTCAGACTCTGGGTCAGCAAGAGCAGGAAGAGAGGACTCTGGAGGAGATGGCAACGGGACACGCAGAGGAGCAGTGGAAGGACGCAGTGCCATCTGGTGTGTGCCTGGGACCGCAGGAGGACGCGGACGCGGAACACGACCACTAGGGCGAGCAGCACAAACAGGCGACGCAGGACGAGACGCAGGCTCACGACGCTCAGCAAGACCTCCAGTAGGACCAGTGTAGGGAGAAGGAGCAGGTAGGGGAGAGGCGGGCTGTAACTGTGACTGCGACTGGACAGGCTATGGACACCCTAAGGGAGGAGCAGGACCAGGAGAGGGGGAGAGACCAAGAACCTGCTCAAGGAGCAGAACGAAGTACGGCCGCGGCTGCTCAGCGCCTCCTGAAACAGCAGGGACAGCACCAGTACCCCCAGCGGCAGCACCAGCGCCAGCAGCACCTCTAGCTCCAGCAGCGCCAACTCCAGCACCCTCAGAAGTACCAGCGCCAGAAGCACCTCCAGCGCCAACACCCCCAGCAGCTCCAGTACCTCCAGCACCACCCGCAGCACCTCCAGCAGGACCAACTCCAGTAGCCCCAGCAGCACCCCCAGTCCCAGCAGCTCCAGTACCGCCAGTACGAGCACCTCCATGACCAGGGTCTCCAGTACCTCCAGCGCCGACCCCAGGGTCAGCAGCAACAGTAGCACCTCCAGCTCCAGCAGCACGGCTCCAGCGCCGGGCAAACCACTTGCGCAGCTTCTGTGGAGAGGGTAGCTCCCGCCGAGACGAAGCACCCGAAGGACCCCCAGACCCAGCACCGCCAGAGGCCACACAAGCAGACCCAGTACCCCCAGGCTCCGCACCCCCAGGCTCAGCACCCCCAGGCTCCGCACCCCCAGGCTCCGCACCCCCAGGCTCAGCACCCCCAGGCTCAGCACCCCCAGGCTCCGCACCCCCAGGCTCAGCAACCCCAGGCTCAGCACCACCAGGCTTAGCACCCCCAGACTCAGCACCCCAAGGCTTAGCACCCCTAGCAGCACCAGAGTCAACAGCTACCTCGACAGGCTCGTCTGCGTCTACCTGGGACACACTTGACGGGGCAGGACCCTGAGGGGGGAGAGGGTCTACCGGGGGGGGACCTGGCGCAAGGAAGAGCGGCGGCGGGGGGAGGGGCGCAGTGCGGTAGGGGAGGAGACGGTAGTAAGGAACCGACTCGTCAAAGGTGACGTCCTGGGAGGACAGAACACGGCGCGAGGTGGGGTGGTAAAACTGCCAACCAGGCGCGTCAGGGGGGAAGCCAAGGAAGACGCAGAGAACAGCACGGGGGGACAGCTTGTCCGCAGACAAGTCGCGGACAAACGCCCGAGATCCCCAGACACGAAACGCAGACGCATCGCCAACCTTCCCGGTCCACCGCAAGGTGGGGGAGGTCTCCGGCAAGGAGACCTGGGGCTGAAGGTTGATCTGATGCGCTGCGTACCGAACCGCAAACGGCCACAGAAAATGGGGAGCAGCCGCATGGATCATGGACGTACGAGCGACGTCCATGACCATGCCAATGCGGCGCTCAGCAATCCCATTTTGCTGTGGAGAGGCCGGAAGCGTGAAGGTCTGGCGGATGCCCTGTGCACGACAGAAGGCTCCCAGACGGGCAGAGGAAAACTCCCCGCCTCTGTCAGAGTGCAGACACAGAACAGGAAAGTCCGAGCCGAAACTCTCTCTGAGCTGGAGACGAGCTGGGCGGATCCGATCAACACCTCAGTGACGTCACCCTTGCTGCGCAAGGGGAAGACTGTGGTGTAACGCGAGTAGTCGTCAACCACCAACAGGAAGTAACGCTCGTGCCCCTGTCCACGGACGTGGGCGGGGCCCTACACGTCCATGTGAAGAGTCTGCAGCGGAGCCTCTGTCGGAGGAAACTCGGAGGAGTGAGGGGCGGCGCGCTGCCGCCCCTCGACACAGGGAACGTAGTTAGGGGCAGGCCCTGGAGGGAGGGGAGGGAGGGACCGGGGGAGACGAGAGACAAGGTAACAGGAGGCCATGCCTCGGAGACGAGGCAGGGAGGGGTGGTACCAGAGGAGGGTCCGGTGGGACAGGAGACGACACGAGCAGGGAGCAGACTCAGGACCAGACCTGGACGCCGCAGCAAACACCTGACCCGGCGCAGCTACCTGACCAGACTCAGCAACCGGAGGAGACTCAGTAGTCAGTGTGTACAGGCTCGACCCCGGCTGACGGGTAAACGTGGCCAAGTGTCGGCCCGTCCGAGCACACGTACAGTGGGTCACCCGCTGACTCGCAGGAGTGAACTGGTCAACCCCCACATCCTGTAGATCAGCACCACTCACCAAGTTCGTAGAGAACGAGGGGAGGTAGAGACCGGACAGGGTGCCAGAGGGGGCCGTCGGACACGGTAAGACAGTGGAGAAGCGGGCAAGGACAGGACCCCCAGAGGGGTTCGCCAGGGAGACCGCAACCGGCCGACTAACCGGCGTAAGCGTGGTGAGGTCTCGAAAGAAGGAGCGGGAAGCACCCGAGTCAAGGGTGAAGGTGTGTAAGGCCTGAGCCGACGTGGTACCTGAGAGAGCAGACTCACCAGCACCTGGGGCAGCAGACGCACTGGCACCTAGAGCAGCAGCCTCACCAGCACCTAGAGCAGTAGCGTCAATGCCCGGGTCAGGCGGGACACACAGGCAACAGTCACCCTCATCACTATTAGACACAACATGCATGGCAGCAAGAATGGCATCATAATCCAGATCAAAGATAGCAACCCCCGACCTAAGCAGCTCACCCCAGCGGGGGATCTCAGTGGCGTCAGGGAACTGGAGACGCCAAGCGTCCGTCAGGCGGCCGAAGCAGCGCTGGGTGGTGTGCGGGCCACCGCAGTGCTCACCAGTGCGGTCGCAGGTACGCAGGACGTAGGCACAAGGACCAGTACCCCCAGCCCGCTGACGCGCAGTGTACCACTCACGAAGCTGCTGGGGGGGCGGGGTGTCACGAGTGCGCTGCTGCTGGTGGCGTTGACCACCACTGAAGCCGCTCCGCTGCGAAGAGCCACCCCGACCAGCTCCACCTCCGCCGCCGCCACCTCCGCCACCGCCCCACCGCCTCCTCCTCCGCTCCCACCGCCACCGCCGCCGCCGCCTCCGCCTCCACCGCCGCCACCGAAGCCCCCACCCCCGCCACCACTCCCACCGCCACCCCCACTCCCTCCGCCACCTCCACCGCCACCTCCACCGCCCCCACCAGCCCCTCCAGCTCCCTTGCCCCCCTTGCCCTTGCCGGTGCGGTGTCTCCCGCTAGGGGCAGACGCAGCGCCGACCGACTCGGTGCCAACGAAGTCGACGGCAGCAGCAGAGGCAACAGAGGGCAAAAGGGGGGAGGGGGAGCACCCCTCAAAGAAGGGGGCACGAGGGTCACCACGAGAGGCTCCTACAGCGACTATACTCTTCTCAGCTGCCAGGAGGCGCTCCTCGAGGAGGTCAACGGTGAGTGTGGTGGGGCAAACAGAGAGGAAGTGGTCCCTGACCGAGCGAAGGGAGTCAGGGAGCCGGGTGACTATGTAGTAGAGGGTGATGTACATGGGGGGGGGGTTCTTGGCGCAGAACTCAGCAGGAAGCGCAGCGCGGTAGCGGGTGTCACTAGTGCGAAGGTGCGTAATAAGATCAGCGACAGTGGGAAAGGCGGTGAGGTCAGGGAACAGGTACGGCAGCATGAGGCGGCTAAGGGCAGCAGTGGCAGGGGAAGAGTAGCGTGCAACTACAGCGTCGTACAAGGTCTTAGCACTCTTGTACTGACTAAAGTGCGCGCTCTCAGTGGACGGCAGGTGACTACGCACAGCAAGACGGGCAGCAGCATCGCGTGTGGCCCACTGTGAGCGAACAGTGCTGTCAGCATCGGCAGCAGGGGCAGCAGAGGCGCCAGACGTGAGATCGAACAGTGAGAGACCGTCTTTCCTATCGCACTGTAGGAAAAGCTGTAGATCATCGACCCAGACCTCAAAGTCAATAGCCCGACCCTCAGCATCAAAGGCGAGAACGCTAGGGGTAGCCATGACAGCAGTGGCAGCAGGCTAGGGGCAGCAGCAGCAGTAGCAACAGGAGGGGCGCGGCTCGGTGGTGCTCTTACCAGGGCAGGTGGGTAGAGTGCCGCAAGTGGTGGGGCAGGGCCGAGGCGCGTCGGCAGGGACGGGGCCGCTACAGGGCGGCAGAGGAGCGGCGGCGGGGCAGGGCCGGGACAGCGGCGGCGGCCCCTGCTGTCGACGGCGACGGCAGCTGCAGGCGGCGGCTGCGGCCCCGGCTGTGGCGGCTGCGGCTGCTGGCGTCGGCGGCTGCTGCTGCTGTAGGCTGCTGCGGCGGATGCGGCCCCGGCTGTGGCGGCGGCGGCTGCCTGCTGTCGGCGGCACCGGCGGTGGCGGTTCCCGCTGCTGGAGCGGCGTTGGCTGCTGCTGCAGGGGCGGCGACGGCGGGGCGGCAGGTCCGAGAGGGAGCCGAGAAGGGGCAGCGGAGGAGCCGAGAAGGGGCCGCCAAGGGCGGTGAAGGGGCCACGAAGGGCCGTGAAGGGGCCGCGAAGGACGGCGACGGAGCCGAGAAGGGCCGCGAAGGGCGGCTACGGGGCCGAGAAGGGTGGCGACGGGGCCACGAAGGGCGGCGACGGGGCCGAGACGGGCGGCGACGGGGTCGCGAAGGGCGGCGACGGGGCCGAGAAGGGGCCGCGAGGGGCCTCGAAGGGCGGCGACGGGGCCGCGAAGGGCGGCGACGGGGCCGCGGAGGGCGGCGATGGGGCCGCGAAGGGGCCGCGAGGGGCCACGAAGGGGCCACGAGGGGCCTGAAGGGGCCGCGAAGGGCCGTGAAAGGGGCCGTGAGGGGCCGAGAGAGGGGCCGCTACGGGGCCGTAAGGGAGCGCGACGGGCCGCTAAGGGCAGGGGACGCGACGGGAGGGCAGGCACACGGGGCGCGACTCGGGCAGGAGCAAAGCGCGCTCCGGGCAGGAAAAAAAAAAAGTCGATTTTCGGTGGGCCCTAGGAAACGTTCCCACTAGGGAACCTGCTCTATACCATGTGAAAGAACGAGGAATGAATGCACTGGCAAACAGGTGGGTACAAGTAGGAAAACCTAAAAGTGTTGTACCCCATATTGTTTACCCCACTACAGCCTACACAGACTATAGCATATAAGTTTGACACGAGAATCGTTGATCGGTCTGTTGTATCCCCTATCGCGATCGTCACGACCCCGTCGGCTTCGTACTGCGTCGACGCGTTCTGCTGCTGCGACTACTGACTCGAAGGTGGACAACCTCGTGAATTGCTATGGTCTCCGCTATGTCCGGGTTCAACCCTTCGAGGTAGCGATCGCGCATCTCTGCTTCCGTGATATCGTCCTCGTTGCAGATGCTCAAGAACCGTCGTGTGTACTCCTGGACGTTTCCTATCTGTCGAAAATGACGCAGATGCTTCCTAGCAGCTTGGGAGGCGTTCACCAAATCGAACCTACTTTTCAGCGTGCTTCAAATCCTTCCCATGTGGTCGGAACCGTGGTAACACCCAAAGCTAAACTCCCTAAGCTCGAAGTTGCAGCTGCATGCCCCATGCCCTGTTGATGCCCGTCTGTCTGAGCCCTTCTTACAGCAGTTTGCGTGAGTTGGCGCCACCATTCCAAGGCCGGCCCCCTCAGCAGCGTAACGGCATACTCGATCCGCTGCTGCGCGTCCGCCTCTTGCACCCCGCTCGCGGCGAAGTGATTGTTGAGCATGAAGAGCCACGTCCGCACGTTCGTGTCGCGTTGACTTGGGTCAAACGACTCGCTTGAGTGCGCTTCGACGTTCCGGCAGCGCTTCCTCGCCAGTCGGCGTGTTGGGTGCAGGAGATGGTGTGGCATAACCATGAGAAATTGACGCGAATTCATGAAGCTGTTGCATTTCAGCCCGTACCTGACGATTTTCCAGCGTCAACGTTTCGAGTTGGCGCATGGGTTGAGCAAGCGCATTGTCGTTGGGGAGAGCATTCATGGTCTCGTCCATGTTGGCTCAACGACTCCAAGTCTGCAAGTCGGCACCGCGGGACGATGACGTCGTAGTCTCGTCGTCGACAGCCGCTCGTTGGAAGTCGCTCCCCACGATGGCTCTTGATACCAAGTGTTAGGCCCCTTGGCCTAAATCCGCTAAAGAATAGCGGGGTCGACTAAGCCGAGGATGAAAGCGTGGCGGAAGACTTTGGCGAAAGAACTATTAGCGAAATAGGCGAAGAAGTTACTAAGTAATTGAAGAGTTGAATAAGAATTCGTTGATATGAGGGAATACAAGCAAGGTTGATATAGCATGCAAGAGCGATTGTGGGAAAGTGGGTTGTGGGACTAGGAACTAGAAGGCAAAGAAAGTAGTGCCATGTGGCACTAGGAAATCTAGGAAAATAAGGATAAGGGTGAGTTGGAAAGTACTGTTCAAAGTGAACAGTAAATCCCCCCTTAACATTAATAACTTAGAATGCATTAATCCAAAAGAAGTACATGAGAGGATTTGAGAGAAAATATCCTTGATGATCTATAAGAAGAACTATGTGGCATAAACTTCTCTAGAGTTAATGCATATGGCTGTGAGCTTGGGTTGGGAGAGGTTGGTGATCATGGTGGAGCCTTAAGAGTTGGAGCACAAGGAGGAGGACTTGAAGTTGGCTTGAGAGAGCTTATAGTCAAACTTGTTAAGAGCTTGGGTATGAAGTAGCCTTGAAAATATGTTTGAAGAAATGAGATGGGCATTTCTTGTATTTGGTGGAGCTTGAGGCTGGATGAAGAGTGAGGAAGAAAGATTGATGGTGATTGGTTGAGTTGGATAAGGTGGGGTTGATGAATGCGGCCTTGAAATTAAGGCTTGATGAGTGAAATGGATTTGGTTTTGATTGTACGGCTTGGTGAGTGGAATGAATTTGGGTTTGATTGTAAGGCTTGGTGAATGAAATGAATGTGGCTTGAATTTGAAGGCTTGGTAGGGAATCTTTGTTTTGATTGGTGGATGTTGAGATTGAGAAGGTGATGATGATAGGGTGAGTGATGAGGTGGGGGATTGGTAGGTTTTAATTGGTAAAAAGGAGATGATGCTTTGCTATCTGGAGATATGAAGGGTGTGATGGTGAGTGGGCATTTTTGCAAGATGCCTTTTGCAGATTTGAATTTCGGCTGACGGGGAAACTGTGGCGAAAAAAATAGCCTCGTGAATTATTTTTCCGCCACCCTGGTGCCACGCGAGCAGCAGCAACAGTTCATTCGATCACCCCCCCCCCCGCACTGCTGACCCTCAGAGCGAGATGAAGAAGGAGCGGAAGGGACAGAAGTGGAGAAACACTCAAGGGACTCGAGCGGGACCAACCTGGCATGTTGGCGACCAAGAAGAAAGAGGTGTCGAGAAAGTATCTTAGTCAGAAAGTTAGCAGCCTGGTTCGTGGTGCTGTAGTAGGTCGGTGTCACAACTTTGCTTTTAATCAGCTCCCGAATGTTGTAATACGGGGTATTGATATGCTTTATGCATCCATGATAGACCTGGTTCTTGCTCAAGGCGATCGCCGATGTGTTGTCAATGTGCAGAATGGTCGGCTCATGCTAGGGAAGACCCAACCCCGTCAGCAACCCTTTCAACCACACAGCCTCTCTTGCTCCTTGCGTCACAGCCATGTACTCCACCTCCGTTGAAGATAATGACACACAGCCTTGCTTCTTCGATTGCCAAGAAATAGCTGCTCCCGCTATCACAAACATAACATGCTCATGCCTATGAAAGAGGAGACCGAAAGATTTAGAGCCGGAGAGGTAGCGCAGCACACGTTTCCCATCATTGAAGTGCTGAGTAGATGGCGAGGAAAGGAATTGAGAAAGCACGCCCACAGCATAAGAGAGATCTGGGCGGGTGCAGACGGATGCGTATATGAGGCTACCAACAATGCTTTGGTAAAGATTGATGTCGGAGGGGGAAAGGATTGATGAAGGAGGTGTGGTGGAAGAAGAAGGGGATGAAGAAGATGAAGGCGCAAGAGCCTACCGAAACTAGTCCCAGTCAGAAAGGGGTTCAGACTGAGAGGGCTGAAGGTCAGAAGTGGAAGGGGAAGTTGTCAAACTATTATTGTTATAGTTTGTTAGTTTAGTCTAGGTGTTACACTGCGTTACGATGTAGAGGGTATAACCGCCTTACGGTTTGCTATCTGCTCCCTTGTACTGCTTCTTTCTACTTCCTAGTTCTAGTTCTCCCTTTCTGCTTATTCATTCTTCTAGTTCTACCTTTGACATGGTATCAGAGCTTAGTTCTTTCCCATAGGCCCACCGCCGCACGCCCCGTTCGTTGCTCGATAGTCGCCCGTAGCGCGGTCGCCGCCCATTGGCTCGCTCGTTTTCGGATTTCACATGCTAGCCGCCCGTACGCCGTCCGTTCGCCATCCGTTTGCCGCCCGTTGCCCGTAGCTCCCTCGGAAGGTCCCGTGCCCCCCGTGGGCGCTCCCATTCGTCCTCAGTACGTCCCCCCCGCGCGTTTTTGTTCGTCCTTAGTGCGGCCACCGGGAGCGCTCTTGTTCGTCCCGTAGCGGAGCCCCCCGCGGGCCCTTAAGTGCGTCCCATCGTACGCCTTCCCCCCCCCCCCCCTCCCCCCCCCCCCCCTCCCCCTCCGTGGCCCCTCTTTCGTCCCGTAACCCGGCCCCCCTGCGGGCACTCTTGTCGCGACCTAGGTCACACGTCAGCCGTCGCCCGTAGCGCCCGTCGCCCGAAGCGCCCGTCGCCCGTAGCGCCCATCTCCCGTCGCCTTAGTGCCCCCCCCCCCAAGCGCCCGTCGCCCGTAGCGCCCGTCGCCCACCGCCTCACCCTCGCCCTAGCTAGTTGCGCCCGTCGGCCATCGCACGCTAGCACAATCAACAGCGGCTGTAGCGCACTGCCCCACGCCAGCGCGAGCAACAGCTAGCGCCAGCAACAGCAGCCAGCACCAGCAACAGCAGCGAATGCCTGTAGAAGCAACCCGCGCTAGCAGCACCGCCCGTGCCTTCGCTATGTTCTACCCGACCGCTCCCACTGCACTAGACCACTCCCCACCGCACTAGACTCATCCCCACCGCACTAAACCACTCCCTACCACACTAAACCACCCCCACCGCACTCGCTGATACCCCGACTGCCACCTCGACTGGCCCCTAACCCCGTACTAGCGTGCCATTTCGATATGGCGACAGTGTCCGCAGCATCAGCGGTGGCAGCAGCACTGGTGGCCGCAGCAGCAGCAGTGGCAGCAGCAATGGTGGCCGCGACAGAAGTGACCGCAGCAGCAGCCGTGGCCGCGGCAGCCGCCGTGGCCGCAGCACCTGTAGCCGCAGCAGCAGTAGTGGCCACCGCAGTAGCAGCAGCAGTGGCCACCGCAGCAGCAGCAGCAGCTGCTGCGGGTTCAGCAGCAGCTGCTGCGGGTTCAGCAGCAGAGCCAGCAGCAGCCTCCACCACAGGGCCCTCTCGGACCCGGCCAGTACACACACCGGTATGTGGGAGCTGCAGCTGGGGTTGAGACTTGTGTTTCCAGTCTTAGTGCTTGCGTAGTATCCAGTCCAGGCGCCCCAGTGGTTCTTAGTATGGGAGCTGCAGCTACTACTGTTAAAAACTAAGGACGGAGTGTATGAAGATTAGGAGCCGAAATATCTCAAAATCGTCAGTAAAATTCTGGACAGAAAAGTCGTCGTCACAAAAAAATGTCGTCGATGAAAACCGCACAGTTAGAATTCTCTCAAACTCGAGTATGTTGTAGCCCTAGACCAAGGCTATCTTTCCGAATTTGAATCGTATCAAAGAAGTGTTGTGTGCAAATACACATTGCACGACATCCCGCCGTCTGTTTGTAGGAGTATGCGTGTGCGAATGCATTTGGGTGTGAATGGAATGTTCGTGTGTTTGTTTGCTTTCGCAATTTTCGCTTGAAGCATTTGCAGGTACTCGCGCATTATGCACTTCGGCACAACATTGTACGCGCTATGAACAGTACAAGCAGAAAGGACGAGCTTGCAAAGGAACCCAAGATGGAAGCTTTGCGGTTCAACTTACTTGATTGCGCAGATTCAGTTCTATCCAACTCGAAATTGTACTGTTTTGTTTGGTTGACTATAGTGTAGCAGGGCAGGCACTATAGGGGTACAATTTAGGTGAAGGTTGGATGTTGTTTGTCTGTATCTGCTTGCTACAGGGCCAGGGGAAACCAGCGGAACCAGCATTTGGCTGGTTGGGCAAAGACAAAACAGGTTCTGTTTTTAGGACCTGAACCTGGTTGTTGTTTTCCCAGGTTGGAAAAACAGAACCAGAGGTTGTTTACCAACCTACCACCTGCTGTTTTGTCCAGCCAGGTTGGTTCTGTTGCTTGGAATTATTTGGGATCATCCCTAGTTGTTCCCAGGTTTATTCCCAAGGTCCTTGCTAGCTAGAACTATATATTCCTTCTCTGTTTGTACCTGAATATAGTCAATTTGATTCAAGCGAATTCCTCCCTTCCTGGACTTTCGTTTCTACGCGGTGCGACGGCGGAATGCTACCCGAGTCAACGCTAGTACGCTAGCACTCCAACGCTAGGCAAACGCTGTCCGAGCCATAACTTCGTAATGGCAGAACTTTTCGCGAGGCAACTTGGCTTATTTTAAAGCTCTTGGAGTGAGCTTCGATATAGGAAATTCTCAGCTTAATCCGGTCGACGGTCTGCACGATACGCTGCGCGACGTTCAAGGTACTCTTGTTATTTTGACTAAGTCATTCTTGATCCCTCTCTCTACAAACTCGGACCCGAGGATAGGGGCTGGTCTTGTACCAGGCACCCAAGGACCCTTGGAGGTGACCCCGAGGAGAGGTTTTAAGTTTGATAAAGTCTTAATAGCTTGAGTTTATTAGGCCCTTACACCAACAAGCTGGTATCAGAGCTGCGTTATAGTGATCCTCGATATAGGTAGCTATGGCGGGCAACACCTCGACAGGAGCTGGTGAATCTTCAGCCCAAGATCGTAGCGGCAGCCATGATTCTGGTGTTTCAGCGCCAAGGGGAGCGCGAACAAACCAGGGCTCGCTGGTCAAGGAGGTGCTGAAGAATTTCACCGTCGAGAAGTTCAATGGTGAGGGCTATGATGATTGGGCCTGGAAAATGCAACTATATTTCCGTCAGATTGGATTGCTGAAACTAATGATTGGGGAAGAGCCTAGACCGAGTGACTCCGCGCTGCAGGAAGATTGGGACGAGCGCTCCTCGGCTGGCTACTATTTGATGTCGCAGAGTTTGTAGCTGAACCAGCGTCACCACGTCATGCACCTGCTGCCGGAGGTTGAGTGCGGTCCGAAGGCGTGGACCGTGTTGAAGGAGCTGCACGCCCCGACCTCCGTTGTTGCAACGTTGATGCTGGAGAGGGAGCTGTCCGCGTTGCGCCTGAGCGAGGGAGAGCCGGTGCAACCTGTCCTGGACAAATTGCGCGACCTCTACGCGAAGTTGGCGACCGCGGGAATCACCTACCCGGAGCAGACCAAGTGCCTGAAGATGCTCTCGTTGCTGCCGGAATCGTGGCTTCAATTCACGAGCGGATTGAGCCTGCCGCAGAACCGGAGCTCGTGGACACTCGAGTGGGTGCGAACAAAGATTCTGGAGGAGGACTTCCGTCGCCGCCAACTGAGGGGTGGAGACGACGGCAGCAGCGGCTACGGGATGCAAGGAAGCCGACGTGGCAGAGGACGTGGCTTCGGTGGTGCTGGACGCGGTGCAAAGAAGGACGACGACTCCAACGACCAAGGAGGTACCGGTTGGGGTCGCGGTGCGAAATCTGGACGTGGGGGCAAGTCGGGTGCTGGTGGCAAAATGAAACGGAGTTGCTGGTATTGTGAGAAGGAGGGGCACCCCTGGTTTTTGTGCTATAAGAAACCCGATGGATGGACCCCCCAGAATCGTCACCAAGATGGCGGCGCGCGGAGGAACCAGAAAAACGGCGCGAGCATGGTCGCCGATTTGTCCGACAACAACCCGAAGAGCAACGGCGGTGCGGAAAAGAAGAAGGAGCGCACCGCGGGCCAGTTCTTCCATATTGGAGAGCAGGGGGAGCAGGGGGAGCAAGAAGACACCTCTGCCAAGGTTGGAGCAGAGCTGCACCCCCTGGACTATTGGGTGTTGGACACGGGCGCTACTTGGACGATGACGCCGCGCAAGGACCTGCTGGACCATGTACGAGCTGCACCGATCAACAAGGTGTGCTCCGCCTCTGGACACGCGCTGAAGGTGGCTGGTGCGGGACGAGCTGCGTCTAAGGGAGCGGATGGCAAGCCGGTGGTGCTGCACGACGTTCTTCTCGTTCCTGAATTCAAGGCCAACCTCATCTCCCTCCGTAAGCTTGGCAAGGCTGGGGTGAGCACTAGCACGGATGGGGCACGCACTTACAAGGGGCAGCTGGGCAAACGGGTGCTTTGGGATCTGCACGAGAGCAAGGACGTGTACAGATCCATGTGGCAGCTGCCGGCATTGGCGTGGCACAGTGGGGGGCAGGCTGGAGAGGGGTCTGCATCCCAGGGGGAGTGCAACGCCGTTGGAGGGGTTGGTGTGAAAGTGTCGGCCAGATCTGGGGAGACGGATTGGGCAACGGCACACCGACGCTTGGGGCATGTGGCAATGCCCTTGTTGAAGCAGTTGGAGAAAGATGGAGCCGTTAAGGGTCTGAAGCTGAATGGACAGCCACCTGATGAGAATTGTGAAATCTGTTTGGTCTCAAAGTTTACCCGTTACCCCTTCCATAGTGTGGCTGGCAGGAGCAAGAAGCCGTTGGAGCTGGTCCACATGGACTTGGTGGGGCCGCTGCCGGTTCAGGGACACAAGGGGGAGCGGTAATTTCTGACCATAGTGGATGATTGGAGCAGGCTTATGTGGGCATATCCGCTGAAGCAGAAGGACCATGCCGCCTCTACGATACGGGAAGATTGGCTGCCATTCGTGGAGAAGCAAGCGGAGTGTGTGGTAAAGCGGATTAGGACAGATCGGGGTGGTGAGTTCCTTGGAGCTGAGATGACGGCCTGGCTCAAGAAGCAGGGCATCCAGAGGGAGCTGACCACGGCTTACACCCCACATTCTAACGGTGTAGCAGAACGGGCGAACCGGACAATTCTGGAGACAGCTAGGGCGCTGCTCATAGAATATGGGCTGGGCAACTTGATGTGGCCCCATGCTGTTCGGCACGCTACCGTCGCTAGGAACAGGGTACTCACAAAGGTTGGGGATGACTCGTGGGTGCCGTTGGAGAGGTGGCTTGGGAGGAAGCCGCCGGTGGACATGCTGAGGGTGTTCGGTTGCATGGCAGTCGCCCACGTCCCCAAGACCTACCGTAGTAACTTGGGGGCGAGTGCAATCTGGTGTGTGCATTTGGGGCTGGCTGCTGAGAGCAAGGGATGGCTGCTGTGGGAACCTCCCAGCAGATGGAGCAGATCACCATGCAGCTGGACCTGACTCCTAGTGTGTGGGAGGAGGGAGAGGAGGCAGCTGCAGAGGGTGGTGATGGAGAGAAGGTGCAGGAGGCACCTGCTGGTGGAGGTGATGGTGTGGAGACTAGCGGTAGCACTAGTGGAGCTGCTGGATCCGAGGGAGGAGAGCAGCAGCAGGGGAAAACTAAGAAGCCGAAGGGTGTTGTTATGAGGGGATGGGAGACACCCGTCTCCAGGCCAGGACGTACCCGTATGGCTACTAAGAAGCTGCCTGCAGGAGCTGATATAGCGGAGCAGCAGCTTGGGACCGAGGAGGCATTACTGATTCTACCGCGTGGCTATGATCGGGATGAGGAGGATGAACCTGCCTACTGTTTTCTTGCCCCTGCACCAGAGGAACCAGCTATCATGGAGGAGGCATTAGCTGGACCAGATAGGGAGAAGTGGCTGGTTTCCAGGGATGCTGAGTACCAGAGCCTGCTAGAGAATGGGACATGGGAGCTGGTGGTGCTGCCTGAGGGGAAGAAAGCCGTACAGTGCAAATGGGTGCTAAGGATCAAGACCGATGACAAGGGACAGGTCACCATCTACAAGAGTAGGCTGGTGGCTAAGAGGTTTATGCAGAAAGAGAAGCGGGACTTCAATGAGATCTTTGCTCCCACTGCCAAACCCCCTACCCTCCGTGTCTTGTTGGCAGATGCAACCGTTAGTGGGAAATTCATCATTCAGATGGATATATCAACGGCATTCCTCAATGGGATCTTAGAGGAGGATGTGTACATGACGCAGCCACCTGGGTATGAGGATGGTACGGGCAGGGTGTGCAAGCTGAAAAAGTCCATCTACGGCTTGAAGCAGGCGCCACGCTGCTGGTACCAGAAGTTGGCAGCTGTTTTAGAGGAGATGGGATTCAGGACCAGCAGCTGTGATGAGAGCCTCTTTCTCAAGGGGGAGGGGGAGAAGCTGGTGCTGTTTCTGGTCTATGTGGACGACATTCTTCTCTTTAGCAGCAGCATGAAGGAGATCCAGAAGGTGCAGCAGCAGCTGATGGAGAACTTCAAGTGCAAGAACCTTGGGGAGGTAAAGTACTACCTCGGGATGCACGTGGAGAGGGATCTGGATCACAGGTGGTTGAAGCTGCACCAGGAGAAGTTCATCAAGGAGCTGGGGGAGAAGTACGGGATTGAGAATGAGCGCAAGGTTGCAACTCCCCTGCCAGCAGAATTCAAGCTTGTGAAAGCTGCAGAGGATGAAGGGGTTGAAGCCGAGGAGCAGCAGCAATTTCAGTCCTTGGTGGGCAGCCTCTTGTATGCAGCAGTTCACACGAGGCCCGACATCTCTTTCTCGGTTGGGCAGCTGGCTAGGGTGGTGCAGAATCCATCAGAGGAGCAGGTGGATGCAGCTGAGCGTGTGGTGAAGTATCTGAACTCTCACCCAAGCATTGGAGTTCAATACTCCGCATCTGCACAGGTGAAGCAGAAAGGGGTTGAGGTGCTGAAAGAGAAGGGGGAGAGGCTTGGAGAAGGCAAGCTCTTTCTCACTTGCTTTACCGATGCTACGTGGGCCTCTGGGAAGGAGGATTCCTCATCTGTGGGAGGATACATCTGCGTAGTTGGGGGAGGACCGGTTAGTTGGAGGTCAAAGAAGCAGACGGAGACAGCACTCTCTTCTGTGGAATCAGAGTACATGGCGATGTTCCATGGGGTGAAGGAGGTAATTTGGCTGAGGAGGCTGTTGGAGGAGATTGGCCAGGAGCAAAAGGTTGCTACGCCGCTGTTTTGTGATAGCAAGGGAGCTCTTGGAATGGCCAGGAACGCTGTGCTTCATGGGCTCAATAAGTACATGCGTATCAAGTGACACTGGTTGCGTAAGGAGGTGAAGAGGGGGACGGTGAATCCGATCTACATCAAGACTCACCAGCAGCCAGCAGACTTCCTCACCAAGAGGCTTGCGGATGAGCCTCATTGGCGTTGTGTGCGGATGAGTGGAAT
This sequence comes from Closterium sp. Naga37s-1, assembly GCA_947471745.1. Lineage (NCBI taxonomy): Eukaryota > Viridiplantae > Streptophyta > Zygnematophyceae > Desmidiales > Closteriaceae > Closterium > Closterium sp. Naga37s-1. The sequence goes on along the minus strand of CANJKZ010000777.1, from coordinate 2,968,621 downwards.
GAGCATGAACTAGTATGGAATGATGGGGATGCAGCCGGCAGGCTGAGGGGGAGTGTGTTGGGTGCAAATACACATTGCACGACATCCTGCCGTCTGTTTGTATGAGTATGCGTGTGCGAATGCATTTGGGTGTGAATGGAATGTTCGTGTGTTTGTTTGCTTTCGCAATTTTCGCTTGAAGCATTTGCAGGTACTCGCGCATTATGCACTTCGGCACAACATTGTACGCGCTATGAACAGTACAAGCAGAAAGGACGAGCTTGCAAAGGAACCCAAGATGGAAGCTTTGCGGTTCAACTTATTTGATTGCGCAGATTCAGTTCTATCCAACTCGAAATTGTACTGTTTTGTTTGGTTGACTATAGTGTAGCAGGGCAGGCACTATAGGGGTACAATTTAGGTGAAGGTTGGATGTTGTTTGTCTGTATCTGCTTGCTACAGGGCCAGGGGAAACCAGCGGAACCAGCATTTGGCTGGTTGGGCAAAGACAAAACAGGTTCTGTTTTTAGGACCTGAACCTGGTTGTTGTTTTCCCAGGTTGGAAAAACAGAACCAGAGGTTGTTTACCAACCTACCACCTGCTGTTTTGTCCAGCCAGGTTGGTTCTGTTGCTTGGAATTATTTGGGATCATCCCTGGTTGTTCCCAGGTTTATTCCCAAGGTCCTTGCTAGCTAGAACTATATATTCCTTCTCTGTTTGTACCTGGATATAGTCAATTTGATTCAAGCGAATTCCTCCCTTCCTGGAATTTCGTTTCTACGCGGTGCGACGGCGGAATGCTACCCGAGTCAACGCTAGTACGCTTGCACTCCAACGATAGGCAAACGCTGTCCGAGCCATAACTTCGTAATGGCAGATCTTTTCGCGAGGCAACTTGGCTTATTTTAAAGCTCTTGGAGTGAGCTTCGATATAGGAAATTCTCAGCTTAATCCGGTCGACGGTCTGCACGATACGCTGCGCGACGTTCAAGGTACTCTTGCTGTTTTGACTAAGTCCCTCTTGATCCCTCTCTCTACAAACTCGGACCCGAGGATAGGGGCTGGTCTTGTACCAGGCATCCAAGGACCCTTGGAGGTGACCCCGAGGAGAGGTTTTAAGTGTGATAAAGTCTTAATAGCTTGAGTTTATTAGGCCCTTACACCAACACTTCCTTGGCTTCCAACTCGACACCTCCTGCTGGCAGTTCTACGACCCGGTTACCTGTCAGTTCTTCAGTTCTCAGGACGTCACTTTCGACGAGTCTGTCAGTTACTACAGTAGTCACCCTCATCGAGGTTTTGTGACCTTCTCTCCTCCATTGTTTCTCACCATTGAGCCCCCCCCACCTGTTGCCCGGTAGCCCCCCTCCCCCATTCGCGTCCTGCCCCGGCAGGTGTGTCGCACGTCATTCCGCGGTCCTCTCCCTTGCAACGTCCAGTTCCTTCGTGTCTGTGGGTGTGGGAGGTGCAGCTGGGGAGGGTGTGGGTACTGGGGCTGTTGGAGCTCGTGGTGCCAGCTCTGGGGGTGCAAGGGGTGTGAGAGTGGAGACCACTCCCGAGGAGGACGCGGCTGTCTCGACTCAGCGACCTCTATGAGAGTACGACGGCTTATGCTGGCCTTGCTAGCTTGCCTGAACTTTATTATGCTATATCTAGCTTGGATTTATTTTATCATGCATAGATATGCTTGATTTCCTAGGTTAGGTGCATTCCTATATTATAGTTATAGCACCGAACCAGGTTACGTGTACCGAACTCAAGCCTATTCGGTTTCCACCGAATTGTTTTCTACCGAGTTCGGGAAGGTTCTATTCGCGACGCTTCGCGACCCTCAGAACATTCGCGTAACACCTGGATAACTGGTCTTGTGTCGATACTATATACAGCCTCGTGTTGTTTCCAGGTGAATCATTCAATTCAAACCCACTTTTCTGAGCTCAATCCTAGATCCTCACAGCCCCGCTCCGCCTCACCCCCTGGCTCCCCGTCTATTCCGCAGTTCCTTCCTTGTTCGCATCTGCGGCCGGTCGCTGCGGAGCCTGTTGGTGTTATTGTCAGAGGCACTGGAGTCCCTGGGGGTGTTGTCGGTGGAGGTTCTGGTTCTGGGGGTGCTAGAGCCGGAGATACGGGCACTGCAACGCCTACACTATGCACAATACGTTTCCTGGCCCTTGTGCAGCGTGTAGACAGGTTGGAGCGGGAGCAGAAGCAGCAGCAGCAGCAGCAGCAGTCTCAGTCGGAGTGTCAGGAGAGAGTAGAGGATGAGTCCTGGCCGCCGCACCAGGTGTTGTTACGATATGAATGAATCAATAGAAAATGTGAAGCCGAGAAAGGTCGTAGACCAGGTAGGTGAGACTCTACTAGTACAGTAGTGTGCTGGCGAAGACGCGAGGGCCAGAACTCCAGCAGGTAGTGCCAGCACCTGGGCCTGTCAGGGCCCGGTACCCGCACGGGCCGATGTCTCGCCCACTGCTAACTGAGCCACTGCTGGAGGCGCCACACTTTGGACCCGCAGGCCCCCAATGACGGAAGTGCTGCAGCTGGCCCTGCTGCTGTAGAGCCCTAGTACACGCCATGTGAGCTTATGCTGCTGCTGGTTCTGCTCGGGGGCAGCCTAAGCTGCTGCTGGTGCGGTGGGGGCAGCCTGTGATACTTCTGGTTCTGCTGGGGGGCAACCTAAGCTGCTGCTGGTGCGGTGGGGGCAGCCTGTGATGCTTCTGGTTCTGTTGGGGGGCAGCCTAAGCTGCTACTGGTTCTCCAGGGGGCAGCCAATGCTGCTGCTGGTGCGCTGGCGGTAGCCTAAGCTACTGCTGGTGCGCTGGGGGCAGCCTATGCTGCTGCTGGTTCGCTGAGGGCAGCCTATGCTACTTCTGCCTCTGCTGGGGGCAGCCTTAGCTGCTACTGGTTTTGCTGGGGGCAGCCAATGCTGCTGCTGGTGCGCTGGAAGCAGCCTATGCTGCTTCTGGTTCTGTTGGGGGCAGCCTACGCTGCTGCTGGTGCGCTGGGGGCAGCCTATGCTACTGCTGGTGCTGCTGGCGGCAGTGTAATCGGCTGGGGCTACTGGCGGCGGGTGTGCCAGCTCGTGGGGAGGCGGGTTTCAGGTGGGGCAGCTGTTAAGGCAGCGGGCTATGGGTGGGGAAGGTGAGGCGGCGGTTCTGTGCGGTTCTGTGCGGTTCTGTGCGGTTATGTGCGTTTCTGTGCGGTTCAATGCGGTTCAATGCGGTTCTGTGCGGTTTTGTGCGGTGGAGAGTACTGGGTGGGGCGGTTGATTCCGGGTGAGGTGCCTGGAACGGGTGGGGCAGCAGGTTTCCAGGTGGGGCGGCGGTTGTCAGGTCTGGGGCGGCGGTTTTCAGGTCTGGGGCGGCGGGTTTCCAGGTTCGGCGGCGGATTTCAGGTCTGAGATGGCGGGTTCAGGTCTTGGGGCATAGTTTGCAGGGGTGGGGCGGCGGGTTTCCAGGTGGGGCGTTAGGTTTCCAGGTGGGGCGGCGGTTTTCAGGTCTGGGGCGGGGGTGTGCAGGTCTGGGGACGGTTAAGACGGTGGGCTGCGCGTGCGCGCGGCTGTTGCGCACGTGCGTGCGGTCGCGACGTACTAGCGCGGAGCTGCGCGTGCGACTAAGGCTGCGCGCGCAGCTACGCGCATTCGTTTGCTACGCGATAGAGGGCAGGGGGGCAACGCGTGGGGTAAAACGAGTGGGGCGCGGGGCAGAAAATCGAGTGACGCATGGCAAAAACGGGTGGGGCGCAGGGCAGAAACGGGTGGCGCGCGATGGCGACGGGGGGCGTGGTCTACCCGGGCTCTACGGGGCAGGGCGCTTCGGGCTACGGGTCGCTACGAGGCGCGCGGGTGGTGGGCCCATAGACTATCGAGAGAAATTTGGCCTAGGTGAAAAATCACCTAGGGAGGACCTGGCTCTATACCATGTTACGATATGAATGAATTGATAGAAAATGTGAAGTACAACCCTAGATGTAGCAAACCCTAATCATGCAAAGAAGTGGAAGTGCAACACCTAGACTAACCTAAACAACACATATAAAATATATGTTGACAGGTGCTGTTGCGACCGCAGCAAGAGAGGGTAGAGGAGTTACAGCCGCAGCAGCAGGTTCAGTTGCAGCCACACCAGGAGAGAGTAGAGGAGGAGTCCCGGCCGCAGCAGCAGATGCAGTTACGACCGCAGCAGGAGAGGGTAGATGAGTTACGACCGCAGCAGCAGGTGCAGTTGCAGCCACACCAAGAAAGAGTAGAGGAGGAGTTACGGCCACAGCAGCAGGTGCAGCTGCATCCGCAGCAGGAGAGGGTAGAGGAGGAGTCACGGTCGCAGCAACAGGTGCAGTTGCAGCCACCACAAGAAAGAGTAGAGGAGGAGCCACACTCCGAGTAGGTGGAGCAGGAGCAGGGGCAGGCGCCGCCGCAGCAGACGTCGGAGGAGGCGGAGCAGAAGCGATTGAGAGACATGCCCGACCCGGCACCTGCACGCCTGGTCCATGGTCCTCTACCGTCCCATCTTGTTCCCCCTATCGAGTCCCTTGCCTATTAAGCGGAAAATGGGTCTTCATAATCAAGACACTCGCGGACGGGTCGATCAACAAATACAAGGCGAGATGGGTGGTACGCGGCTTCGAGCGAACTCACCTGGTGGATTACAGCCAGACCTTCGTGCCCGTCGGACGGCACACCTCTGTATGCATCTCATTTGCATCGCAGCTGTCAAGCAGCAGCGCTCCAACAGAGGGACGTCTCAAACGTGTTCCTCTACGCAATCGTCAACGCCATCATTTTTGTCGAGCAGCCGCACGCATTCGAAGAAAGCGACGGCGCCATCTGCCTCCTCCAAAAGTCTCTCTACGGCATCAAGCAAGCGCCTCGCCTGTAGCAGCAGTACCTGCACACCGTTCTTATCGAACTCGGCTTTGCCTAGCTGCCGCACGACCAAGGCATGTATCGGGTGGAATCACGCGGGAAGTTCATTCTCCTCGCCACCTACTTCGACGACCTGCTCTACACCGGGACGATACGGAAGCGCTCGATCGCTTCGAAGCAGATGTCAAGGGGAATCTAGAAGTGACGACCATCTACAATGTCACGCAATTCCTGGGTCTCAACATCACCCAGTCCGCCACCTCCGTCCACATCTCCGCTGCCAAGTACACGAAAACACTCGAAAAAAAAATGTGATCGCCCCGATCAACCTAACTACCCCATTCCGCACTCCTCCTCCTAATCACGATTTCGACACCACACCGCTCTTCATTCATGATCATCGGCTCTATCAGCAGCAGCTGGGGTGTCTCCTGTTTGCCGCCGTCATCTCTCCTATGCCGCAAGCCAACTCGCACAGTACCTGCGCCGACCTGAAGAGGAGAATATGCTATACCTACGCCGAGCACTTCAATAAATCATCTCTACTCCTGACGTCGGGCTCACCTACGCGGCTAACTTAACAGCTACCCTACAGCTTCACGCCTACGTAGACGCGGACGATGCGGGAGATGTTGAAGATGCTCCCGCACAGGCTTCATTTTTCATCTCCAACCTGTTGGACTCATCTCTTGGAGCTCCCAGAAGCAGGGGCTTATCGCTCGTTCGTCAGCCGTAGCTGAGTTCATTGCCACCAGCGCAGATGTTCGCGAATGACTGTATCTAATGGAGCTCCTGCAGGAAGCAAAAGTGACGATGAACAGGCATTTCACGTTACTCTTCGACAATCAGAGCGCGATAAAAATCGCGAACAAGCCCGGCTTTGTAAACCGCACGAATCATATCGCACCCCGTTACTCTTCGTCAAGGACGAGATCGACAAGGGCAAAGTCAAACTCGCATATTGCCCAACTAGTGACATGGCAGCAGATTTCTTCACTAAAAGGCTGCCTAGTCTGCGCCGACCTCTACGAGATCTCGAAGAAATCTCACGTGGCTCACATTCAGGAATGAAGGGGAGTGTTGGAATAACCGATGGTTACCATAACATTCTCCAAGGCTTCCCTTAGCGTATCGCTTCATAACGAGACAACGCTCCTGTACTAGTATCGCATTACGCTCATATAGAGCATGCGGCAGCTGTGAAATAATGAGGAATGATTGACTAGGAAATGAGTTGGGTACAAATATATAACCCTAGGAAACTGTACACCCTACAGCCTAGAAAGACTATAGCATAAATGTTTGACACACCCCGATAGGCAAAGTGGGGGAGAACAAGGGGTCACAAGACCAGTCAAGCAAGGCAAGCTAAGGGTGGATCACAATGTCACCACATATTCCGAGCACAAGTTCAAGGCCACAAGGCCAGTTCACATGCAGGATTATACATAAAGGTAAACAAGCAAGTGCAGGTATAGATAAAACACAGTACAAGCAAGGTCAAGAAGTGAGCAAGTGAGGCCAAGTAGGCACATGACCTAGCATCGTACAAAAGCGCTGATGATCACAAGGCTGAAGTGCCTTGGTAAAGATATCAGCAGTGTTGGCCCGAGAGGCCACGTAAGCAAGGCGCAGCTGACCACGCTGCTGCAGCTCACGAGAAAGGAAGTAGCGAAGAGCAATGTGCTTCGTTCTGTGCTCCAGTCTGTGCTCCCGACACAAGGCCAGCATGGCGTGCCAAGATGCTAAGAGGGTATGCAAGGTCAGGTCGAGTGCAGGTCATCAGGTACATGAGGCAGCCAACAAGCTCTAGGTACGGGCCACTCGGCTCTACGGACTCATCCGAAGGCAGAGCTGAGAGCGAGTGGCGAGTAGACAGAGGAGTGGCCTGAGGCGAGGAGTACGTGAAGTCGAAGCGCTGAAGGACCTGCTGCACAATGTGTGACTGAGTCAGGGTAATGGTGCGCTGTGCTCTGTCCCGGGTGATCTGTGTTATGTGATGCTACCATATGCATTCACGTCTGTCTGCCTCCCATCACATATTCGTGCGTTGCATGCGTGGTGTGAGCGTGTGCAAGAATTTGTGTTTTGTGCGGTTTGGTTTTTCTGAGTGTGTGTGAATGTTATTTGACTTGAGCAGATATCTGAAGTGACTCCTGTGCTCAAGAGCTCTCCGACGAACCAAGTATCGCTTCAATCGGAGCACGATCAAGAAAGTTACGAACGTTGGAGTTCGTATGCTTTTCATATTTGATTGTGGCAACTGTGGGAAGTTGTGGGGTTGACTCAATATGGGGTACAGACTTTTGGGGGTTGGAAAATTCGTCTTTTCTACTGTAGTTGCTGCCAAATGGTTGGGAGAAACCAAACCAGGTTGGCAAGTGTGGCCAAGTTGGGTTGAGGTGGATTGTGGAGGTTGGGATAGTGACAAAGGTCAAAGTTGGGTTGCCTATGGGGAAGGGAATTGTGTGGCATGGGGTTTCCTTGGTTGGGGACTCTCTTGGGACCTTCCCTCTCGTCCTCTTCATCCCATCCCACCTGGTTTATTGCCACTCTAACTCTCTTGTGTAGTAATTGTGAACTTGTATGAGAACTTTGTGATTGAGTTAAGATTCTATGGCAGCATACCCCCTAGTGCGCCGAAATTCATAACTCAAGAAATACTTCAACTTTTCGTACGATTCAACTTGGGAATTGTAGCCACGGAGTAGAGCTACAACATATCTGAGTGTAGTGAAGTTTTGATTGTGAACTTTTCGTCGACGGCGTTTCTTGTGAGCGCGACTATTCTGTCCAGAAATAGAGACCAACGATTTTGAGAAGTTTAGGCACCTAATCTTCATAGACTCCGTCCTTAGTCTCTAACAATCTGCAAGCCAAGGTAGCTGCGCAGTTCACCCAAGTCTGTGCACGTGTATCTCTTCTGCAGCTCGGACTTCACGTGGGCGAGTCCAGTAGTGTCAGCAGTAGCAAAGACCAAGTCGTCGACGTACACGAGGATGTAGAACGGCGGCAAAGAGGTGTCGGTGCGTAGAAACAGCGACGGCTCGGCAGTACAAGGAGCAAATCCAAGAGCCACAAGTGTAGTCCTCAGTGTGTCGTGCCACTCACCGAGCGCCTGGCGGAGACCGTAGACTGGCCGCCGGAGGCTCCACTGGGTACCAGGAGGAAACGACCCAGTGAAGCCAGGTGGGCGGCGCAGCCAGATCTCCTCGTGCAGGCTGCCCTGCAGGAAAGCTGTGCTGAAGTCAAGAGAGTGAAGCTTGTAGTCGCGCTGAGCGGCTATGTGCAGCAGCACCCGAAGAGTGGTCATCTTCTGGGTGAGAGAGAAGGTCTGAAAGTAGTCAACTCCCTGCCGCTGACTGAAGCCTCGAGCCACGTAACGCGCCTTGAAGATAGGCGGAGAACCCGGCGGCCGCTTCACCCTGAAAATCCACATGCCACTGACGATGTTCGCCCCAGGTGGGGGAACCTCGTCGACGTAGGGGCCTGTGGACTTCCAGGAAGCCATCTCTGCGTCCATGGCTGACTGCCACTGAGAGGAGTAGGGACCCTCTATCGCCTCTGCGTAAGAGTGCAGAGTCGGGATGTCTGGTGCATCCGGATCTCCCTCAGGGGCAATCAGCATGGACACGAGATGAGGTAAAGCAGCAGCAAAACATTGGAACTCCTCCTGCCTGTCCTCAAGGACGTCCGTGCTAAGAGCACACTCACCCCCGACGGACGGAGGACAGACAGACTCAGACTCAGCAACAAGACTAGCAGCGTAGTCCAGACGACAGCAAGCAGCGAAGTCGACAAGCTCAGCAACTAGGGCAGACGCAGCAGTGGACTCAAAGGACGGGTCAGTGACAACAGTAGCCAGAAGACGCGTGACAGTAGGACTGGCAGCACGAAGAGAGTCAGACTCCGGGTCAGCAAGAGCAGGAAGAGAGGACTCTGGAGGAGACGGCAAAGGGACACGTAGTGGAGCAGTGGAAGGACGCAGTGCCATCTGGTGCGTGCCTGGGACCGCAGGAGGACGCGGATGCGGAACACGACGACTAGTGCGAGCAGCACGAACAGGCGACGCAGGACGAGACGGTCTTCCCCTTGCAGCGGAAGGCGGATGTCCCTGCTGTTTTGATCCCTTGGATCCGCGCTGTTCGTCTCCAGCTCCGCGAGCGGTTTGAGTCGGAATTTCCTGTCCTGCGTCTGCACTCTGACAGAGGTGGTGAGTTCTCCTCCGACCTCTTGGCAGCCTACTGTGCGGAGCACGGCATCACCCAGTCGTTCACGCTTCCGGCCTCTCCGCAGCAGAATGGGGTTGCTGAGCGCCGCATTGGCTTAGTCATGGAGGTCGCTCGTACCTCCATGATCCATGCGGCTGCCCCCCATTTTCTATGGCCGTTTGCGGTCTGGTACGCCGCGCATCAGCTCAACCTCTGGCCCCGTGTCTCCTTGTCGGAGACCTCGCCCACACTGCTGTGGACGGGGAAGGTTGGCGATGCGTCGCGTTTCCGGGTCTGGGGTGCTCGTGCCTTTGTCCGCGATACCACTGCGGACAAGCTCTCCCCTCGCGCCATTCCTTGCGTCTTCCTTGGTTTTGTCCCTGACGCGCCTGGCTGGCAGTTTTACGACCCCGCCTCGCGCCGTGTCTTTCCGTCTCAGGACGTCACCTTTGACAAGTCAGTTCCCTTCTACCGTCTCTTTCCCTACCGCACTGCCCCTCGCCCCCCCCCCCCGCCGCTCTTTCTCGCCCCAGGTCCTCCCCAGGTAGACCCCCTCCCCGCGCCAGGTCCTGCTCCCTCAGGTGTTTCTCAGGTAGACCCTCCCGTCCCTGCGCCTGCTGAGGTCACTGGTGACTCCGGTCCTCTTGGGAGTGGTGCTGTCCCTGGGGGTGCGGAGCTTGGGGGTGCGCAGCGTTGGGGTGCTGGGTCTGGGGGCGCTGAGCGTGAGGAGCCTGGGGGTGCTGAGTCTGGGGGTGAGTCGCCTGAGGGTTCTGAGACTGCTGTTCCGCGGTCTCCTTGGAGTAGCCTTCTTCGTCCGCGTGTGCCTCTCACCTCCCAGCAGCTGCACGACTGGTACGGTCGCCGTCAGCATCTTGCTTCTGCACCTCAGGACTCTCCTGCTGGGGGTCCTTCTGCTGAGGTCACTGGCGCTGGGAGTGGTGCTGGTCCTTTGCCTGCTGGAGGTGCTGGTGTAGTTGGTCCCGGAGGTGCTCGTACTGGGGGTACTGGAGCTGCTGGGGCTGGCGGTGTTGTGTCTGAGGGTGCTGCTCCTGGTGGCACTGCGGCTGGAGACCCTGGGGCTGGAGGTGCCGGTTCTGGGGGTGCTGCAGTAGGTGGAGCTGGTGCTGAGGGTACTGGAGCTGCTGGAGGTGCTGGAGCTGCTGAGGGTACTGGAGCTGCTGGAGGTGCTGGAGCTGCTGAGGGTACTGGAGCTGCTGGAGGTGCTGGAGCTACCGAGGGTACTGGAGCTGCTGGTGGTGCTGGAGCTATTGGGGGTACTAGAGCTGCTGGGGGTGCTGGGGCTGCTGGTGCTGGTGGCACTGCACAGCCGCGCCTGTTCTTCGCTCCGCCGTCTCCGTCGTCTCTGCCACCGCCTGCCTCTGCACTTCGCCAGGTTCTCAGTCTCCCCTCGTCTACTGGTCTTCCGTTACAGCCTGGCTCACCGCTGCCTGCTCCTTCTCCGTACACAGAGCAGACCGGGAGCCTTGCTGAGCGTCGTGAGCCTGCGTCGCGTCCCGTCTCACCTGTCCGTTCTGGTCGTTCCAGTCGTCGTGTTCCTCGTCAGCGTCAGCCTGCTCTCCACGGCCCTTCCCTTGTCGTCCGTCGTCCTTCCTCTCCTCTGCAGCGTGTTCCCCTGCCGTCCCCTCCTGCGTCTTCTCTGCCTACCGTTCCTGAGCCTGAGACTGACCGCACCCGTGCTGCTCACCCTACTGTCATGCGTCTACTAGCCACTGTTGTCACTGACCCGTCGTTTGAGTCTGCTGCTGCGTCTGCCTTTGTCGCTGAGCTGGTTGACTTTGCTGCTGCCTGTCGTCTGGACTACGCCGCTAGTCTTGTTGCTGAGTCTGAGTCTGTCTGTCCTCCGTCCGTCGGGGGTGAGTGTGCTCTTAGCACGGACGTCCTTGATGATAGGCAGAAGGACCTTGAGTGTCTTGCAGCCGCTGCGCCTCATCTCTTGTCCATGCTGCTTGCCCCTGAGGGAGACCCGGATGCACCAGACATCCCGACCCCGCGCTCTTACGCTGAGGCGATCGCGGGTGAGTACTCCTCTCAGTGGCAGACAGCCATGGATGCAGAGATGGCATTCTGGAAGTCCACTGGCACTTACGTCGACGAGGTTCCCCCTCCTGGGGCGAACATCGTCAGTGTGGCATGTGGATTTTCAGGGTGAAGCGGCCGCCAGGTTCTCCGCCTGTCTTCAAGGCTCGTTACGTTGCTCGAGGCTTCAGTCAGCGAGAGGGAGTAGACTTCTTCCAGACCTTCTCCCCCACCCCGAAGATGACCACTCTTTGGGTGCTGCTGTACGTTGCCGCTCAGCGTGACTACGAGCTTCACTCTCTTGACTTCAGCACAGCTCTCTTGCAGGGCAGCCTGCATGAGGAGATCTGGCTGCGCCGCCCTCCTGGCTTCACTGCTGACCCGTCGCTGTTTCTGCGCACCGACTCTTCACTACCGCCGTTCTACATCCTCGTGTACGTCGACAACTTGGTCTTTGCCACTGCTGACACTGAGGCTCTCGCCCACGTGAAGTCGGAGCTGCAGAAGAGACACACGTGCACAGACCTGTGTGAACTGCGCATCTACCTTGGCTTGCAGATCACCCGGGACAGAGCACGCCGCACCATCACTCTGACGCAGTCACACATGGTGCAGCAGGTCCTTCAGCGCTTCGGCTTCACCTTGTCCTCGGCACAGGCCACTCCTCTGGCTACAAGTCACTCGCTCTCAGCTCCACCTTCGGACGAGTCCGTAGAGCCGAGTGGTCCTTACCCAGAGCTAGTTGGCTGCCTCATGTACCTGATGACTTGGACTCGTCCTGACCTCGCGTACCCTCTTGGCCTTCTGGCTCGCTACATGGCTCCTGGTCGGCACCGACCTGAGCACATGGCTGCTGCAAAGAGGGTACTGCGCTACTTGTGCAGTACATCAGGCATGGGGCTAGTGCTTGGAGGGAGGAGCTCAGTTGTTCTCACTGGGCACTCAGACGCTTCTTGGGTTGACGACCAGGCTACTCAGCGGTCGTCACAGGGTTACACCTTCAGCCTTGGCTCTGGTTCGGTTTCTTGGCGTTCTACTCGCTCGTCTTCAGTTCTCGGCTCCAGTTGTGAGGCTGAGATCTACGCCACAGCCATGGCTGCACAGGAGTTACGCTGGCTCACCTACCTGCTGACCGACTTGGGAGAGCGGCCTCTTTCTCCTCCAGTACTGTACGTCGACAACAAGGCTGCCATTGCCTTGTGTGAGGAGCACAGACTGGAGCACAGAACGAAGCACATCGCTCTGCGTTATTTCCTGGCTCGAGAGTTGCAGCAGCGTGGTCAGCTTCGTCTGCGTTACGTGGCCACTCAGGCCAACACCGCTGATATATTCACCAAGGCACTTCAGTCTGGTGATCATCAGCATTTCTGCACTATGCTGGGGCTTGTGCCCACTTTTCCTCACTTGCTGTAGGCTTTGTCTGTACTGTGATCTATCTATATATATACCTGCATGCTTGCTTTGCTAGATTGAGATCACTGTGTTGTTAGTATTGCATATATGCCTCTGCATGTGAACTGGCCTTGTGGCCCTTTGCTTGTGCTCAGTGTGTGTGGTGACGTTGTGATCCACCCTGAGCTTGCTTTGCTTTTCTTGACTGGTCTTGTGATCTCCTGCTCTCCCCCACTTTGCCTATGGGGGTGTGTCAAACATATATCTATATGTTAGACTTATTGCTAGGCTGTAGTGGGGTAGATAGTGTGGGGTATAACCCCTTAGGATTTTCCTCTTGTACCAACTCTCTCGATACTCAATCAGGGCTCTCGTTATCAGGGTAAAATTCCCTTTTTGCACTGACTGGCGGCCGCTTTTTTTCAGTTACCCTTACACAGGCAGTGTAATGGATATTTTACCCTAGGTCAGAAAGTGTAAGTTTTTTTTTACCCTTAGAAAAACAGCGTAAGTAATTCATTTCCCTGACTGTACACTATACGATCTTAGTCGTACTGTTACGGAATGCTCCGAAGCGAGACGAAACACTATCTGTCCCCTGCAATAAACCACCTATTAGCAAGACTCGAACCTGCGACCTTACGAATCTTTTCCACAATCGAACAAACTAAGCCACTAAGTGCTGGTGTCGACGCACTACCGGCTGCAATTCACGGAGTTGTGTCGAGATCGGGTTTAGCGAGAGAAACGGGTTTCGAGCTTTAGGAGGCGAAAATTACGACCCACGGGGAAACGCTCAAGCTGATGCCTAAACGTTTGTGGCTAAGCGGCGGTAGCCGGATGGGTACCACTACCGGCCGAGGTTTGCGAAAGTTTCACATACCTCACGCCCAGAAGGCCTCGAAGGCAATTCGTAAGTCCTATTGGCCACTGGATCCAAAGGTGGGGCCCTGTGTTTAGCCCTGTGCTGGCTAAAAAGCGCGGGTATTGCGCCAGCTCGCCAGCTGGGCGTACAAGAAAATTTCAGGGAGCGGCACTATTTCGGCCCCGACAAAACCGGACCATCGGCAGCAGTTACCCCGCCGAAAAAGTCGGAGCTGAAGCAGTTGGTGCAGCTGTCGGAGTTTCTCCTAATTCAACGGTCTACCCGACATGGTGTAGCAGCGAAAAAGGGGTTTCCGAAGCTGTGGATTTTTTAAACGCGATAGACGCGGTGGGCAACGAAGCGGCCGGCCTGACTGTTTGATCCGATAAACAAGATCCGGCTACGATAGCGTTCGCGCCTTCACCGAATGTCAGAAAAATCGCGGGCAACACGGAGTTATACCTCATTCGACAAAAGCGGACGCTGGGTGAACGGCGGCAAGCGAAATTGTCGGGGGGTGAAGACAAAAAAAAAAATGTGATGGAGGGAAAGTTGTGGGTGCTCCAGCAGATCACTTGAGTGAAAGGTTGAGAACGAGCACCACTCCATCGCGAATTTCGGAGTCTCTTCGGTAGACACCCGAAAGGGTTTGATATTGTTACATGGAGGCGCGGCGAGGGGTGCATCGCCAAGGATACCTGGGATTCGCTAAGTGGCTCTGACGGGTATGAAGGTGAATGAACATCGGAGTACCAGGGTCAACGGCGGAAACATCAGGGCTATGCGGCGGAGATTAACTTCGGGACTGCTTCAACAACCATGATTTTCGGGGCTACATTTCTACGGTTGGAGACGGGTGAACGTCTGCTCTCCAGCTGTTTCAACGGTTTACGGTGTACTTCGAAGCCCTCTGGGGAAATTCTTTATCGAGATCTGCGGCGTTGATTGTGAAGAAATGAGGAATGAATGACTAAGGAGAATGTGGGTACAAGTAGGAAACCTAGAAATGTTGTACCCTATAGTGTCTACCCCACTACAGCCTAGATAGACCATAGCATATAAGTTTGACACACCCCCATAGGCAAAGTGGGGGAGAACAAGTGGTCACAAGACCAGTCAAGCAAAGCAAAGCAAGCTCAGGGTGGATCACAACGTCACCACACATTCCTAGCACAAGATCAAGGCCGCAAGGCCAGTTCACATGCAAGATCATATATAAAGGTAAACAAGCAAGTGCAGGTATAGAAAGATCACAGTACAAGCAAGGTCAAGAAGTGAGCAAGTGAGGCCAAGTAGGCACAAGACCTAGCATCGTACAGAAGCGCTGATGATCACAAGGCGGAAGTGCCTTGGTAAAGATATCAGCAGTGTTGGCCTCAGAGGCCACGTAAGCAAGGCGCAGCTGACCATGCTGCTGCAGCTCACGAGCAAGGAAGTAGCGAAGAGCAATGTGCTTCATTCTGTGCTCCAGTCTGTGCTCCCGACACAAGGCCAGCATGGCCTTGTTGTCTACGTACAAAACTGGAGGAGAACGAGGCGGCTCTCTTAGGTCAGTCAGCAGGTAGGTGAGCCAGCGTAGCTCCTGTGCAGCCATGGCCCCCGCGTAGATCTCAGCCTCACAGCTGGAGCCGAGAACAGAAGACGAGCGGGTAGACCGCCACGAAACAGAGCCGGAACCAAGGCTGAAGGTGTAACCCTGTGACGACCGCTGCGTAGCCTGGTCGTCAGCCCAAGAAGCGTCTGCGTGACCTGTGAGGACCACTGGACGACGTCCTCCAAGCACTAGCCCCATGCCCGACGTACTGCACAAGTAGCGCAACACCCTCTTCGCTGCAGCCATGTGCTCTGGTCGGTGTCTCCCAAAAGCAACATAGCGTGCCAAGATGCTAAGAGGGTATGCAAGGTCAGGTCGTGTGCAGGTCATTAGGTACATGAGGCAGCCAACAAGCTCTGGGTACGGGCCACTTGGCTCTACGGACTCATCCGAAGGCAGAGCTGAGAGCGAGTGGCGAGTAGACAGAGGAGTGGCCTGAGGCGAGGAGTACGTGAAGTCGAAGCGCTGAAGGACCTGCTGCACCATGTGTGACTGAGTCAGGGTAATGGTGCGCTGTGCTCTGTCCCAGGTGATCTGCAAGCCAAGGTAGCTGCGCAGTTCACCCAGGTCTGTGCACGTGTGTCTCTTCTGCAGCTCGGACTTCACGTGGGCGAGTCCAGTAGTGTCGGCAGTGGCAAAGACCAAGTCGTCGACGTACACGAGGATGTAGAACGGCGGCAAAGAGGTGTCGGTGCACAGAAACATCGACGGGTCGGCAGTAGAAGGAGCAAACCCAAGAGCCGCAAGTGTATTCCTCAGTGTGTCGTGCCACTCACGGGGCGCCTGGCGGAGACCGTAGACTGGCCGCCGGAGGCTCCACTGGGTACCAGGAGGAAATGACCCAGTGAAGCCAGGCGGGCGGCGCAGCCAGATCTCCTCGTGCAGGCTGCCCTGCAGGAAAGCTGTGCTGAAGTCAAGAGAGTGAAGCTCGTAGTCACGCTGAGCGGCAACGTGCAGCAGCACCCGAAGAGTGGTCATCTTCTGGGTGAGAGAGAAGGTCTGAAAGTAGTCAACTCCCTGCCGCTGACTGAAGCCTCGGGCCACGTAACGCGCCTTGAAGACAGGCGGAGAACCCGACGGCCGCTTCACCCTGAAAATCCACATGCCACTGACGATGTTCGCCCCAGGTGGGGGAACCTCGTCGACGTAGGTGCGTGTGGACTTCCAGGAAGCCATCTCTGCGTCCATGGCTGACTGCCACTGAGAGGAGTAGGGACCCTCGATCGCCTCAGCGTACGATCGAGGAGTCGGGATGTCTGGTGCATCCGGGTCTCCCTCAGGGGCAATCAGCGTGGACACGAGATGAGGCAAAGCAGCAGCAAAACACTGGAACTCTCTTCCCCTACCGCACTGCGCCCCTCCCCCCGCCGCCGCTCTTCTTTGCGCCAGGTCCTCCCCCGGTAGACCCCCTCCCCCCTTAGGGTCCTGCCCCGTCAGGTGTGTCCCAGGTAGACGCAGTCGAGCCTGTCAAGGTAGCTGTTGACTCTGGTACTGCTAGAGGTGCTGAGCCTGCGGGTGCCGGGTCTGGAGGTGCTGAGCCTGAGGGTGCGGAGCCTGGGGGTGCTGAGTCCAGGGGTGCGGAGCCTGGGGGTGCTGAGCCTGGGGGTACTGAGTTTGGGGGTGCTGAGCCTGGGGGTGCTGAGCCTGGGGGTGCGGAGCCTGGGGGTGCTGGGTCTGCTCGTGTGGCCTCTCGTGGTGCTTCGACGAGGTGGGAGCTACTCTCTCCGCAGGAGCTGCGCGAGTGGTTTGCCCGGCGCTGGAGCCGTGCTGCTGGAGCTGGAGGTACTACTGTTGCTGCTGGTCCCGGAGGTGCTCGTACTGGCAGTACTGGAGCTGCGAGGACTGGGGGTGCTGCTGGGGCTGCTGGAGTTGGTTCTGCTGGAGGTACTGCTGGAGCTGCTGGCGGTACTAGAGCTGCCGGTCCTGCTGGAGTTGGAGCTGCTGGAGCTGGAGCTGCTGGGGGTGTTGGCGCTGGTGGTTCTGCTGGCGCTGGTACGTCTGAGGGTGCTGGAGTTGGCGCAGTTGGAGCTGGAGGTGCTGCTGGCGCTGGTGCTGCCGCTGGGGGTACTGGTGCTGTCCCTGCTGGTTCTGGAGGCGCTGCGCGGCCGAGGCCGTACTTCGTTCCGCTCCTTGAGCAGGTTCTTGGTCTCCCGCCCTCTACTGGTCCTGCTCCTCCCTTAGACTGTCCACAGCCTGTCCAGTCGCAGTCACTGTTACAGCCCGCCTCCCCCCTGCCTGCTCCTTCTCCCTACACTGGTCCTACTGGAGGTCTTGCTGAGCGTCGTGAGCCTGCGTCTCGTCCTGCGTCGCCTGTTCGTGCTGCTCGCACTAGTCGTCGTGCTCCGGGTCCGCGTCCTCCTGCGGTCCCAGGCACACACCAGATTGCACTGCGTCCTTCCACTGCTCCTCTGCGTGTCCCGTTGCCGTCTCCTCCAGAGTCCTCTCTTCCTGTTCTTGCTGACCCGGAGTCTGACTCTCTTCATGCTGCCAGTCCTACTGTCACGCGTCTCCTGGCTACTGTTGTCACTGACCCTTCCTTTGAGTCCACTGCTGCGTCGGCCCTAGTTGCTTAGCTTGTCGACTTTGCTGCTCGCTGTCGTCTAGACTACGCCACTAGTCTCGTTGCTGAGTCTGAGTCTGTCTGTCCTCCGTCCGTCGGGGGTGAGTGTGCTCTTAGCACGGACATCCTTGAGGACAGGCAGGAATTCTGTATTCGACATCCTTTTTATAAAGTCTTCCGCGCACTCCTCTTAGTACAACTCATAACAAACAGGCAGAACTGTAACACCCTCTTACTTAGCGGGAACCTCGCGCAGTGGTGGTTAGGAACAAGCTGGGCATTTGTTTACCGCGAAGGCGACGCGAGGTTGCCTCGGATTCGGTCCGAGCCTGCGTTCTGAAATATTGGTTTGATACACGTTGGGGTAGAAGCTCGGTTGAGAAACAAATTCCTCACATCCACTGACAGGGTTACAGCTTGTGAAAAAATGAGGAGCGTGAAGAAAGGAGGGGTTTCACTAGCAGTAGTTGGGATACATATAGCAAACCCTAACAGGGTTGTACTCGCTATAGAGCACCCCACTACAGGCTAGATAATAACATTCTGACACAGCTTTCCCGCGCAGCTGCACGCCGTCTTTGCAACGGCCTCTGGAGACTGCGTTTGCGAAGAGCCTTGAGTTTCGCAAGAAAAACGAAAGTAATGGCGAGAATTGTTTCTCAATGTTTGGTGGCGTAACCGTGACGGACAGAATTCTCGCCACTGCCGCGACTTTCGCGAGGCCAGCGTGCCTAGGTGGGGCGACATTCGCGCGAGTCGCGCCGCGCCGAACCCTCTGTGCCTCCAGGAAGCCTGCTTGCCTCCAGTACGTATTTCAGGCACCTCAATTTTAGGACGCGGCACCTCAAGCAATTTTGCACGATTGATCGCAGGATCGCTGATTCAACCGTACTGAAACCCTGCTAAAAGTGTTTAAATCTTTTGAAACCATTTTAAACTCCTAAAACATTCCATCCTGCTCAGGATCGATCGCAGGATCGGTGCTAGAGGTGCCGCGTCCTTCTTCTCATGCACTACAAGTTCATTTCAGCTAGTCTACAGCTCTACTTTCTCTGAAGCTGCTCTCCTGCCTCACACTGATCCAGAGACATTCAAAGCCTCCTCTCGTGCTCTCGAGTAGTGTTGATTCGAAACGCTTACAGCTCCCGTTCTGAAAACAGTGCGAGCTTAGCCTATCGCGGATTCGCGGACGAGCACTCGCTCGTCTTGGACAGCTGGATGGCCGAGCCACCAGTTCACACCGGTTTCTCGTGCGATTCGCTGGAAAAATTGACCAGCGAAGGCCAATGCGATGGCTCCGACCCGAGCAAGCTAGAAGGTAACAGTCGAGTACTTGACGACCCGAGCTATAGTTACGGCCCCACGCGAGTAACATGACCCTAGGACTTCGACCGCCTTTCGACTACTCTTTTCCCGCCTTCATGAGACCCCCTGTCATGCCAAGTAGGCGCGAGAGCGAGTTAGGGTTAGCACGCGGGTGCCAACCGTTTCCCGCGCGCGTGTCGTGCTGGCAGGTCTCGTCACGGCGTCGTGGTACGCGCCGTCCGAGACGTCCTCCGCGCCAACCCAGGCCACGCCGCTCCGCGTTGCCCTCGTCGCCTTGTCCGACGCCTCCCATTCGTCCGTCGCTTCGACGCTCTCCGCCTCCGGCGGCGACAATGCTGCTGCCGTCGCGAAACCGTCGCCGGTCGCTGCAGTTAACGCGTCCCCCGCCGCCCGAGGCGCTGCTAGCAGAGCTATTGCTCCGCGCGCGGTGCCGCGGCCGGTAGTGATGAACGCGTACGACGGCGTGCTGGACCCCGACCTGTTCGAGACCGCCGACGAGTTGGGGCGCGGCGGGTTTGGCACGGTGGTGGCGATGCGGCGAGTGGAAAGCGGCGAGGTGGTGGCGGTGAAGCGCGTGGCGCGCAAGCAGATGGTGGCGGCGGCGAACGAGGCGATGGTGGCAGCGTCGCTGAGCGAGTGCCCGGGCGTGCTGGGCGTGCGCGAGGTGCATCTGGCCGACCACCACGCGTACCTGCTCTCCGACGTCTGCTCTGGCGGTGACCTCCGCGCCTTCCTGCAGCGCCGGCCCGCTGCCGCCGCAACCACGCCCGCGGAGAATGGCAAGGGCAGGCGGTGGTGGGGGAAGGCGAGCGGCGAGGACGGGCGGGAAGGGGGAATGGAGGAGGCGGAGGCGCTGGAAGTGGTCAAGCACGTGGGCGACGCCGTGGCGTTCTGCCACGAGCGAGGCGTGGTGCACTGCGACATCAAGCCCGACAACATCCTCTTCGCCTCGCCCCTCTCCAACATGGAACCCCCGCCTTGCCAACCCGCCGCTAGCCCCGCTGCGCCTGCGCGCCCCTCTCCTGCTGCCCGCCTCTGCGCGCCCGTCTCCTCGGCTCGCGCCTCCCCCCGGCTGGCCGCGGGGGCAGTGCGGCTGGCGGACTTTGGGTTGGCGCAGGTGGTGGCGGAGGGGCAGCGCGCGTGCCGCACTCCCGCAGGCACGCCCGGGTACATGGCGCCTGAGGTGGAGGCCCTCTGCCGCCCTCGCTGCCCGCCCGCCCCTGGCGCCGCGAAGCAGCGAAGAGGAGCCCCGGCGAGAGCAGCAGGGGGAGAGGCAGAGGCAGGCGGGTATGGGCGGGCAGCGGACGTGTGGTCGCTGGGGGTGACGCTGTTCGAGATGATCGCAGGCGAGCGGCCGTACGCGGGGGAGGCGCCTCAGCAGGGCGAGTGGCGCGCGCGCATGGAGGGGGCAGCGTGGGAGGGCATGTCGGAGGAGTGCCGCGCGCTGGTGAGCGGCATGCTGAGAGTGCGCGCGGAGGAGAGGCTCACCATGGCGCACGTGTGCCACCACCCCGCCATGATCCGCGCCTTCGGGGGCAGCGGGACGCGCAGTAGGAAGGGGTGGTGGTGAGCGTGATGCGGTCAGGAGGAGGAAGCAGGGAAGGGTGTGGTGAACAGCAGGGGGAATGCAGGTGGCTTGGCGTGGCGGTGGGGGGATACAAGAGAGAGTGGGATGGTATGGTGGAGCACCACTTTTTGCACCCTGCCTGTCAGGGAGTTTGGGATGCTGGGTGGATTCGGTGGATGGAAGGGGATGGGTGCACGTCACCTTGCTGCATTGCTTCCCTCGCTCTCGAACGAGTACAAAATGTGAGCGAAGGCATGAGCGAACATTTATACGCGAAACATGCAAACGGTAACGCGGTGCGTGCGAGCTAGCTAGTGCTATGCTGGCAGCGAGGCTCGGGCTAGTCCCGAAGCGTAGGCCGACACGGCCGTGCCAGCAGTGCGAGGTTTGGCAAAACAGTGCGCGCGAAGTTGGCGAAGTCCCGTTAGCAGTAACGGGCGAACAACGGCTGTTGCTGTACGCGATGTAGTCGGGCTCCGTAAGGAATGCCGAGAAAATTCCTTACACAACCCCCCCCCTCAAGAAGCCCCCTCAGCTACGCGAGTGCGTGTATATCGTGTCAAACATATGTTTATATGTTATAGTTTAGGTAGCCTTTAGTGGGGTACTCACTGTGGGGTACAACCCCTTAGGTTTCACTTTTGTACCAACCTACTCTAACTTGGTATTAAAACCCGAGTACAACATGGTATATTTCAAATTCAAGAATCTTGAACTTGAAGTCGCAAAAAAACAGGGTAACCCTCTTTGGTTTGAAACTGAACTCGCTACCCCGGGAAAACCTCTTGCGACCCTCACTCCTGATTGGTTTCAGTGACCAGTCGCACGACAGACCCGTCCATCGCCCACAATATTGCCTGGATCACCTCCCACATATCTTGAAGACCAAGTAGTACTTCTAGTCCACTATGACACACGTAACTAGGAAACGGGCGGCTGGGCGACAAAAGCACCCTCAAGGGTAGGCGTTTTTTTTTCGGACAACACTAGTCCCTCACGCTGTCTGTCCAATTGCTGCGTAGCACAACTGCCTGCCAAACTCGCCCGCACCGTGCCTCTTTCGAATGCCAGACACGGTACGTCCGTGCTAGTGCCCCACACGCGCAAGGCAGTGGAAAATGGCGTGCGTTGCCACACTCATTGCTTGTAGGATGTCGTGTGCGCTTTACCCACGTGAGACTCGCGGAAACGCGATTTCCGCGCTTCATCACGTCGCCCACACTTGCTATAGTCACGATAACTACCACTCGTCGCCCTCACTTCCTTTCGTCGCTCGCGCTTCCCACCGTCCAGCGCTTCTCCAGGTTGCCCGCGCGCGCTCCTCCTTGACACCCGCGCGCGCTTCTTCTTGACGCCCGCGCACGCTTCGCCTGTTTGCCCGCGCGCGATTTTCCACGTCGCCCTCGCGCGCTTCTTCTCGTCGCCCGCTCGATTTTCTCCTCGTCGCCCCCACCACTTCATTTTGCGCGCGCTTCTCCTCGTCGCCTCCGCCTCTGTATTTCGCGCAAGCGTCACCGTACCCGCCTGCATCCCCGCCTCCGTCCACCCTCCATCTCTTCCTCCCTCCCATCTATCCCTCTCCCCTCGCTTCCTATATCTCTCGCTCTCTCTTACGCTCCCATCTCCCTCGCTCTCTCTTTCTCTTCTGCCTCTTTCGATCTCTCTGCACTCCTTCCTTCCCATCTTCTCTCTCTTTCCTCGCCCTTCCCACGGACAGATGGGGAAGGACACGGGGGTGAGGTCTTAGGACCTAATTTCCTAGTGGGCCCACCGTTACCTCTCTTATTATTTAGGGTTTCCCCTGCCTGTCGAGCGCCCCACCCGTCGCGTCGCCCTGCTGGCCGCGTGACGCGCGTTTATTTTTACTTTTTTCTTCGTTTTTTCTCGTCACGCCGCCCTAGGGCCCGGCCCCGCCCGTCGCGTCGCCTTAGGGCCTTCGCGCCGCCCAGGGGAGCCAGTCGCGCTGCCCTGCTGGCAGCGCGCGACCCCGCCTGGCCCGTCGCGCACCTGTAGGGCCCGCGAGCTGCCCTTCCCTGCCCGTCGCGCCGCCCCTTTTTGGCAGCGTGCGGCTCGGCCCCGCCCTCGCGCACCCCTACGGCCCTCGTGCCGAGCTCTGCCCGTTGTTGCGGCCCCGCCCTGCCCCAACGCCGCCCCTGGAGCAGCCGCCCCTGGACCCAGAGCAGCCGCCCCTGGCCCCTGCAGCAGCCGCCCCTGGTGCAGCCGCCCCTGGACCCTCGAGCAGCCGCCCCTGGACCCAGAGCAGCCGCCCCTGGCCCCTGCAGCAGCCGCCCCTAGAGCAGCCGCCCCTGGACCGAGAGCAGCCGCCCCTGGTGCAGCCGCCCCTAGACCCTCGAGCAGCCGCCCGTGGACCCACAGCAGCCGCCCTTGGCTCCTACAGCAGCCGCCCCTGGTGCAGCCGCCCCTGGACCCTGAGCAGCCGCCCCTGGCCCCTGCAGCAGCCGCCCCTGGTGCAGCCGCCCCTGGACCCTCGAGCAGCCGCCCCTGGACCAAGAGCAGCCGCCCCTGGCCCCTGAAGCAGCCGCCCCTGGTGCAGCCGCCCCTAGACCCTCGAGCGGCCGCCCCTGGACCCAGAGCAGCCGCCCCTGGCTCCTACAGCAGCCGCCCCTGGTGCAGCCGCCCCTGGACCCTGAGCAGCCGCCCCTGGCCCCTGCACCAGCCACCCCTGGTGCAGCCGCCCCTGGACCCTTGAGCAACCGCCCCTGGACCCAGAGCAGCCGCCCCTGGACTCCGTGCAGCCGCCCCTGGACCCAGTGCAGCCGCCCGCCGAGCGCCGGCCCTGCTCGCCCGGCGAGCGCCTGCTCTTCCCGCCAGTGGTGAGCACCTGCCTTGTTAGCGCACTGCCTGCCTGCCTGCCGGCCTGCCTGCCTGCCTGCCTGCCAGCCTGCCTGCCTGCCTGTCGGCCTGCCTGCCTGCCCGCGCTGCTACCGCTACTTCTGTTATTGCTGCTAGGCTGCTGCTGCTGCTACTGCTGCGATGCAGCTCCAGCGCCGTCCGCGCGAGTCTCTCCCGCCCCAGCAGCTTCGTGAGTGGTACGGTAGTTGGGGTTGTGGCGGTAGCCGTCGTGGGTGTAGCCCTGGAGCTGGTCCGTTGGGAGCGTCTGGCAGTAGCCAGCCGCAGCTGCAGCGGCGTTCGCGAGAGACACTTACGTCCCGGCAGCTTCACGAGTGGTAAGCTCAGACTAGAGGGTCTTTGAGTACCGTTCGCTGCCCGTACGTTATTCGCAAGGGTGATCGGACTGGTCAGGTTTGCGGGACGCTTAGTCACACACAGTCCCGCTGCTTCGCTCGTCTGAGCGACGCCTGGCGTACCGAGTTTGGCGACGAGGCTGAGCTCCCCGCTTGGTTGGAGCTGCTTGGACAGAGGGTAGATATCTTTGCTCTTGACTATGATGCTATTCTCACTGCCATGTATGCATTGCCTACTAGTGCCGACCGAGCCTGTTACCTGTGCGTACCGTCTGACCCAGGTATAGAGCCTGCTGCTCTAGGTGCTGGTGAGGCTACTGCTCTAGGTGCTAGTGCGTCTCCTGCTCTAGGTGCTGGCGAGGCTGCTGCTCTAGGTACTGGTGAGTCTGCTCTCTCTGGTACTGCGCTTGCTGAGGCCTTGTACACCTTCACACTTGACTACGGTGCCTCTCGCTCCTTCTTTCGCGACAGCACCACCCTCACGCCGCTCAGTCAGCCGGTTCCAGTCTCCCTGGCAGACCCCTCTGGGGGTCCAGTCCGTGCGACCTCCTCCACTGTCCTCCCTTGTCCTACTGTCCTGTCCGGCACAGTGTCGGGTCTTTACCTCCCCTCGTTCTCTACGAACTTGGTGGCGGGTTCTGCGCTCCAGGACGCGGGTGTTCACCAGTTCACCCCTGCCTACGAGCGTGTGACACACTGCACGTGTGCTCAGACGGGTCGTCACATGGCTCCCTTCGCTCGGCAGCCGGGGTCGGGCCTGTGCACACTAACTACTGAGTCCCCTCAGGTAGCTGCGTCTGCGTCTGCGTCAGGTCAGTTGTCGCCCCCCTGCTCGTGTCGCGCCTTGTCGCACCAGACCCTCCTTTGGCACCACCGCCTTGGTCACCCCTCGGTGCAGCGCCTTCGCAGCATGCACCGCCGTGTCCTTGTCTCTGGTCTTCCCAGGGTTCTCCCTCCTCTCCCACCCTCGCCTGCTCCTCCCTGTCTTCCCAGTGTCGAGGGGTGGCAGCGCGCCGCTCCTCACTCCTCCTCGTTCCCTCTCACAGAGGCTCCCCTGCAGACTATTCACCTGGACGTGTGGGGCCCAGCCCGCGTCCGTGGACAGGGCCACGAGCGGTACTTCCTGCTGGTCGTCGACGACTACACGCGTTACACCACGGTCTTCCCCTTGCGCACCAAGGGTGAGGTCCCTGATGTTTTGATCCCTTGGATCCGCGCTGCTCGTCTCCAGCTCCGCGAGCGGTTCGGGACGGATTTCCCGTCCTGCGTCTGCACTCTGACAGAGATGGTGAGTTCTCCTCAGACCTCTTGGCAGCCTTCTATGCGGAGCATGGCATCCTCCAGACGTTCACGCTTCCGGCCTGTCCGCAGCAGAATGGGGTTGCTGAGTGCCGCATTGGCTTGGTCATGGAGGTCGCTCGTACCTCCATGGTCCGTGCGGCTGCCCCCCATTTTCTGTGGCCGTTTGCAGTCCGCTACGCCGCGCATCAGCTCAACCTCTGGCCCCGTGTCTCCTTGCCGGAGACCTCGCCCACACTGCTGTGGACGGGGAAGGTTGGCGATGCGTCGCGTTTCCGGGTCTGGGGTGCTCGTGCCTTTGTCCGCGATTCCACCGCGGACAAGCTTTCCGCCCGCGTTGTTCCCTGTGTCTTCCTTGGCTTTGTCCCTGACGCGCCTGGTTGGCAGTTTTACCACCCCACCTCGCGCCGTGTCTTCCCCTCTCAGGACGTCACGTTCGACGAGTCGGTTCCCTTCTACCATCTTTTCCCCTACCGCACTGCCCCTCTCCCCCCACCGCCGCACTTCCTTGCTCCAGGTGCTACCCAGGTAGACCCCCTCCCCGCTCCCGGTCCTGCTCCTTGAGGACAGGCACGAGGACCTTGAGTGTCTTGCAGCCGCTGCGCCTCATCTCGTGTTCATGCTGCTTGCCCCTGAGGGAGACCCGGATGCTCCAGACATCCCTACCCCGCGCTCTTACGCTGAGGCGATCGCGGGTGAGTACTCCTCTCAGTGGCAGTCAGCCATGGACGCAGAGATGGCATCCTGGAAGTCCACAGGCACCTATGTCGACGAGGTTCCCCCTCCTGGGGCGAACATCGTCAGTGGCATGTGGATTTTCAGGGTGAAGCGGCCGCCGGGTTCTCCGCCTGTCTTCAAGGCTCGTTACGTTGCTCGAGGCTTCAGTCAGCGAGAGGGAGTTGACTTCTTCCAGACCTTCTCCCCCACCCCGAAGATGACCACTCTTCGGGTGCTGCTGCACGTTGCCGCTCAGCGTGACTACGAGCTTCACTCTCTTGACTTCAGCACTGCTTTCTTACAGGGCAGTCTGCACGAGGAGATCTGGCTGCGCCGCCCGCCTGGCTTCACTGGGTCGTTCCCTGCTGGTACCCAGTGGAGCCTCCGGCGGCCGGTCTACGGTCTCCGTCAGGCGCCACGTGAATGGCAGGACACACTGAGGACGACACTTGCGGCTCTTGGATTTGCTCCTTCTACTGCTGACCCGTCGCTGTTTCTGCGCACCGACACTTCGCTGCCGCCGTTCTACATCCTCGTGTACGTCGACGACTTGGTCTTTGCCACTGCTGACACTGAGGCTCTCGCCCTGGTGAAGTCCGAGCTGCAGAAGAGACACACGTGCACAGAAATGGGTGAGCTGCGCAGTTACCTTGGCTTGCAGATCACCCGGGACAGAGCACGCCGCACCATCATACTGACTCAGTCACACATGGTGCAGCAGGTCCTTCAGCGCTTCGGCTTCACCTGGTCCTCGGCACAGGCCACTCCTCTGGCTACAGGTCACTCGCTCTCAGCTCCACCTTCAGACGAGTCCGTAGAGCCGAGTGGTTCTTACCCAGAGCTAGTTGGCTGCCTCATGTACCTGATGACCTGCACTCGTCCTAAACTAGCGTACCCTCTTGGCCTTCTGGCTCGCTACGTGGCTCCTGGTCGGCACCGAAAGGTGCACATGGATGCTGCGAAGAGGGTTTTGCGCTACTTGTGCAGTACATCAGGCATGGGGCTCGTGCTTGGAGGACGGGGCCACGTTGTCGTCACTGGTCACTCGGACGCTTCTTGGGTTGACGACCTGGCTACGCAGCGGTCGTCATAGGGTTACACCTTCAGCCTTGGCTCTGGTTCAGTTTCTTGGCGTTCTACACGCTCGTCTTCAGTTCTCAGCTCCAGTTGTTAGGCTGAGATCTACGCCACAGCCATGGCTGCACAGGAGCTACGCTGGCTCACCTACCTGCTGACCGACCTGGGAGAGCGGCCTCTTTTCCTCCAGTGCTGTACGTCAACAACAAGGCCACCATTGCCTTGTGTCAGGAGCACAGACTGGAGCACAGAAAGAAGCACATCGCTCTGCGTTACTTCCTGGCTCGAGAGTTGCAGCAGCGTGGTCAGCTTCGTCTTGCTCACGTGGCCACTCGGGCCAACACTGCTGATATATTCACCAAGGCGCTTCCGCCAGGTGATCATCAGCGTTTCTGCACTTTGTTAGGCCTTGTGCCCACGCTTCCTCACTTGCTGTAGGCTTTGTTTGTACTGTGATCTATAGGTAGACCTGCATGCTTGCTTTTGTAGGTAGAGATCACTGTGCTGTTGTTGCTACATATATATCTCTGCATGTGAACTGGCCTTGTGGCCTTTTGCTTGTGCTCAGACTGCGTGGTGACGTTGTGATCCACCCTGAGCTTGCTTTGCACTTCCTGCTTGGCCTTTTGACCCTCTGTTCTCCCCCACTTTGCCTATGGGGGTGTGTCAAACATATGTTTATTTGTTATAGTTTAGGTAGGCTTCAGTGGGGTACTCACTGTGGGGTACAACGCCTTAGGTTTCACTTTTGTACCAACCTACTCTAACATATCGCGGAATCCCCAGCTCCTCAGGTACATTTGCAGGGCAGGGTGGTTTTTTATGTTGGCCAGGGGCACCCAGCTATCTTCAGTTGGCGTGCGGTCCTTCCAGCGAACGAGGAATTCAATCCTCCTGATTCCCGTGGGGTGGCGAATCCGATGGTTCAGGATTTTTTCGGGCTCGATGATCGGCTCTGATGCAGGGCGAGTCATGGAATGCGGGCGGTGACGATGCAATTGGCTGGTGGTTGGGATGTATGGGCGAAGTAGGCTGATGTGGAACGATAGGCTGATGTACCAGTCGGTCGGTAACAGTAAGTGCGCGGTTACTGGCGTGATCATGTGGCTGATTTGGAATGGGCCACAGTAGCGCGGTCGAAGTTTCGGTACGTCGGGCAGTCGCAGGTTTTGCGTGTCGAGCAGTACGTAATCCCCTGACTGGTACGTGACTGGGCGGGGGTGGCGATCAGCATTGCGCTTAGCGATGACGTTTGCCCTTTTAATTGCTTCGGCGGCTCTGGTGCGGGCAGCTTGCAGAATTTCGGCAAATTGTTGCGCTCGTGGTGTTGGGTTGTCCGGACTCGGCGTCATGGGCACTGTAGGGTTTTGCCCATAGTTCAGGTAGAAGGGGGACTGCTGCGTCGTCGCTGACGTGGCATTGTTGTACGCGAACTCGATCAGCGGCAGCTGCTGCTCCCAGGTGGTCGGGTCGTCACACGTGGCACAAATCAACTACTCCATCGTCTGATTCGTCCGCTCCGTTTGACCGTCGGTCTCGAGGTGGTACGACGAGCTGAACTGTAGCCTTGTTCCGAACTGCTCCCAGAGGTTCTTCCAGAAGTTGCTGGTGAACTTCGTGTCCCTGTCGCTGATAATCGCTGCTGGTATCCCGTGCAGGCGAACAACGGCTGTGATGAACATGCGAGCGGTCTCCTCGGCTGAGATCGACTTTTTGCACGCAGCGAAGTGTGCCATCTTCGTCAACCTGTCAACGACGACCATCACTGCGTCGTTACCCCCAGGGTTCGAAGGTAACCCTGTGACGTCGGCGCCAGTCAGGTAACACCGCCAAACTTTGAACGCGTGCACGATTGCCAACATTTCGCGGTCGTGTATCGGGTAGTTGCGTTCGGGCGGGTGCAGCTTGCGGGACTCGTACGCGATTGGCTGGAGGCCGTTCCCGAAATCCTGCAACAGTACTGCTCCCACAGCGATATCGCTTGCGTCGGTGACGAGCTCAAACGGACGGAGTGGATCTGCGATGTGAAGCACGGGCGGTGAGCACAAAATGTTTTTGAGGGCCGAGAAGGCAGCTTGCTCTTTCTCCCCCCACGTGTACTCAACCCCCTTTCTCAGCAGGTCTGTCAGCAGGGCAGTCAGCTTCGCCATGTCGGGGACGAACCGGCGCACGTAGTTGACGAACCCTAAAAAACTCTGCAACTCGGTCAAGTTGGTCGGCGTGTGCCAGGTTTGAATCGTCGCGATTTTTTTCGGGTCTATTTCCACTCCTGCAGCTGGAATAACGTGTCCCAAAAACTCCAGGCGGTCCTGTAAAAACTCACACTTAGACACTTTGGTCAGTAGGCGGTTCTCACTCAGTATCTTAAAAACTGCTTCGATGTCCTGTAAGTGCTGTGCTCTGTCAGGGCTGTAAATCAGTATGTCATCCAGGTATACGATGACGCACTTATCTAGAAGCGGGCGGAAAGCTTCGTTCATGGTCATTTGAAAAGTGGCGGGGGCGTTGGTCAGTCCGAAGGGCATGACGGTGTATTCGAAGGATCCGTAGCGTGTGCGAAATGCGGTCTTAGGGCAGTTGGGCGGATTGACACGAAACTGGTGGTAACCCCCTCGGAGGTGGATTTTCGAGAAAACCCGGGCTGTGCGCAGTTGGTCGATCAGTTCGTCGGCTCGCGGGATGGGGTAACGGGATTTCATGGTAACCCTGTTCAGTGCTCTGTAATCTATGCACATGCGAAATCCCCCGTCTTTTTTCGGTGTGAACAGTATCGGTGCTGCGAAGGGTGACGAAATAGGGCGAATGAACTCCTTCTCGAGTAGGTAATCCAGCTGCTTCCTCAGTTCGTCCAGTTCGGGTTGGGTCAGTCGGAACTGTCGCTGTACTGTCGGCTGTGCCCCCGGTTCTAGTTCTATCCTGTGGTCGTGCGGTCGCTGAGGTGGCAGTCCCGTCGGTAGGTCGTCCGGGAAGATGTCACTGTACTACTTCAACAGTGCTGCCAGATCACTCGGTACGTCGGCCAGCAGTTTCTGTAAATCCCCTCCTTTGTCTGCTGCCTCGGCTTCCCGAATGTCGACCGCGTACACGACAGCTCCTGCCGCTACGGCGCGTTTCATCGTGATCGCGTTGAGACGCACCGACGAAGACTCAGGCAAGCCCCAGCAAGGTATGGCGATATTGTTACCGTTCACTCACACAGTGCAGTCACTCGTCGTCCAGTCGATCCGCGGATTGTGTCGTCGCAACCAATCCCGACCGAGAAAAATGTCGGTTCCGTCGAGGGTCGTCGCGAGCATTTCCTGGCTAAACGTGAAGTTACCCCCGCATCGAATCCGAACCCGGTCTACGCGTTCCCGTATCGCCAGTGGCGTGCCGTCGACCAGTCTTGCATCGATCTCAGGTAAGCATTTGTCCAGTGGCAGTTTCAGCTTCCGTGTCGTGGCAGTGTTGATGAGGCTGTGGC
The DNA here is from genome assembly GCA_947471745.1 of Closterium sp. Naga37s-1. Classification (NCBI taxonomy): domain Eukaryota; kingdom Viridiplantae; phylum Streptophyta; class Zygnematophyceae; order Desmidiales; family Closteriaceae; genus Closterium; species Closterium sp. Naga37s-1. Next base: position 2,938,463 of record CANJKZ010000777.1, on the reverse strand, counting down.
TGGCTCCCCCGTCTACGAAGATTTTAACTAAGACAGTCCCGATTTTCCCACTAAGCAGTATGGGGTTGTCTACCGCGGTACCCTCCTTATTCGGCCGAGTGTGGTCGATTGCGTGAACCGGCACAATCACTCGGTGAGGGTCGGTTGGGTCGGGCGAGCGGCGTGACCTGTCAGTAGAGGGCCCGTCTGCTACTGACTCCCAACGTTTCCTTGCCGCTTGGTCTGTTTCTGCTGCTCGGCTTCCCCCTTTCCCTTAGCGTTTTCCGGGCATTCGCTCTTGCGATGTCCCGGCCGATTGCACGCAAAGCAGCGCCCTTTGAACGGTGCGGCAGCAGCATTTGCGGCGACGGCACGTATCGTAGCGCCCTCGTTCATCCCACGAGACCAATGTCCCCAATTGCTGCTTCCGTAGGACCCCGGTCTCGGTCGGCGGAAGAAGTCGAGTTTCTCCGCCATGGCGAGAATTTCTTGAAAGTCGGTGACGCCGCGAAGCTGGATTTCCTTAGCAAAGTCCTGCTTCATGTCAAACATTATATATGTGTTATTGCTGTGTAGGCTATAGTGGGTTAGCCTTTAGGGGGTACACAACTCTAGGGTTTCATACTTGTACTCCAATGTTTCATAGTTCATTCACTTCTTGTTTCTGACATGGTATTAAGAGCTTAGGTTCTAGACCTAAGGGCCCACCGTTCCGCTAGAGGTGCCCTCGTGCGCCCCTTTTTTTTTTTAGCGCCCTCGTGCGCCTCTCCCCTAGTACGCCCTCGTGCGCTCTCCTCTCACGCTGCCCGTGTGCAGCCCGCTAGCAGCCCGAGCGCGGCCCCGCCGTTTTAGCCCGCGTAGGAAAACCGCCGCCTAGGGCGGCCCGATTTTTTCTCGCGAGCCCCAGCAGGCCGTCGCCCGTAGGCCCCGCTCGCCCCTAGGCCGACGCGCGACCCACAGCCGCCCGCCCGCAGGTCGCAGCCAGCGCGCCGCGGCGATCGCGCGTCGGCTGCTGCAGCTCGCGCTTAGCTGCCGCTAGAGCACAGCCGCGGCCCGCGCGCAGCTGCACCCTAGGCGCCGCCGCGCACCGAGCCTAGGCCCGCCGTCGCGCCGCCTTACCTGCCCGAGCCGCGTCGCCCAAGTCGCGCCGCCCGAGTCGCACCGCCCTGACCGAGCCGCGCCGCCCTGAACGAGCCGCGCCGCCCTGACCGAGCCGCGCCGCCCTACCTGCTGCAACTGCTCTTTCTGCTCCTACTGCTACTACTGTTGCTACTGCTACTGCTGCTCTAGGTCCTGGTGAGGCTGCAACCCTAGGTGCTAGTGCGTCTACGTCTGCTGGTACCGCACCTACTGAGGCACTGCACACCTTCACACTGGACTCAGGTGCTTCCCGCCGTTTCTTCCGCGTCCGCACTGCCCTGGAGCAGCTCCCTAGACCGGTTGCAGTCTCCCTGGCCGACCCCTCAGGGGGTCCGGTCCTTGCGACCTCCACCACTGCCCTCCCTTGTCCTGCTGTCCCGTCTGGCACGCTATCGGGCCTCTACCTCCCCTCGTTCTCTACGAACTTGGTGGTGGGTTCCGCGCTCCAGGACGCGGGTGTTCACCAGTTCACCCCGGCCTACGAGCGTGTGACGCACTGCACGTGCGCCCGGACGGGTCGTCACCTGGCTACCTTCACTCGGCAGCCGGGGTCGGACTTGTACACACTGACCACTGAGTCCCCTCAGGTAGCTGCGTCTGCGTCTGCGTCTGCGTCAGGTCAGCTTTCGGCCCCCTGCTCGTGTCGCTCCCTGTCACACAGGACTGTCCTCTGGCACCACCGCCTTGGTCACCCGTTAGTGCAGCGCCTTCGCGGCATGCACTCCAGGTACCTTGTCTCTAATCTTCCCACAGTTCTCCCTCCCCTGCCACCCTCGCCTGCTCCTCCCTGTCTTCCCTGTGTCGAGGGGCGGCAGTGCGCCGCTCCTCACTCTTCCTCGTTCCCTCCCTCAGAGGCTCCCCTGCAGACTCTCCACCTGGACGTGTGGGGCCCCGCCCGCGTCCGGGGACAGGGCCACGAGCGGTACTTTCTGCTGGTCGTCGACGACTACACGCACTACACCACGGTCTTCCCCTTGCGTACCAAAGGTGAGGTCCCTGATGTCTTGATCCCCTGGATCCGCGCTGCTCGTTTCCAGCTCCGCGAGCGGTTCCAGTCGGAATTTCCTGTCCTACGTCTGCACTCTGACAGAGGTGGCAAGTTTTCCTCTGACCTCTTGGCAGCCTACTGTGCGGAGCACGGCATCCGCCAGACGTTCACTCTCCCGGCCTCTCCGCAGCAGAATGGGGTTGCTGAGCGCCGCATTAGTCTTGTCATGGAAGTCGCTCGTACCTCCATGATCCATGCGGCTGCCCCCCATTTCCTGTGGCCGTTTGCAGTGCAGTACGCCGCGCATCAGCTCAACCTCTGGCCCCGTGTCTCTGTTCCGGAGACCTCGCCTACCCTGCGTTGGACGGGGCAGGTTGGCGATGCGTCGGTGTTCCGAGTCAAGGGATGTCGAGCCTTTGTCCGCGATACGTCCGCGGACAAGCTCTCCTCCCGTGCCGTTCCCTGTGTCTTCCTTGGCTTTGTCCCTGACGCGCCTGGCTGGCAGTTTTACCACCCCACCTCGCGACGTGTCTTTGCCTCTCAGGACGTCACCTTTGACGAGTCGGTACCTTTTTACCATCTCTTCCCCTACCGCACTGCCCCGCTCCCCCCCCCGCCGCTCTTCCTCACCCCAGGTGTCCCGTCGGTAGACCCCCTCCCTCCCCAAGGTGTTGCTCCCTCAGGTATTTCCCAGGTAGGTGCTGAGTGTGCTGAGACTTGGGGTGCTGAGCCTGGGGGTGCGGAGATTGGGGGTGCTGAGTCTGGGGGTGCGGAGACTGCGGGTGCTGAGCCTGGAGGTGCGGAGACTGCGGGTGCTGAGGCTGGAGGTGCTGCGACTGGGGGTGTTGAGCCTAGAGGTGCTGAGGCTGGGGGTTCTGAGACTGACCGTACTGCACCTGTTGGCGCTCCCTCTTCGCAGCAGCTGCGTGAGTGGTACTCCCAGCGCTACAGCCTCCGTCGTGGGGCTCCTAGAGCTGGGGGGTCTGCTGGAGTTGGGGCTGGTGGCCCTGCGGGTGCAGTGTCGCAGCCGGAGCCTCCCTCCCCTCAGCGGCTGCGTGAGTGGTACGCTCGGCGCTGCAGCCTACGGAGTGGAGCTCCTGGTGTTGAGGTACCGCCCGCTGGAGGCCCTACTGCTGCTGGAGGTTCTGCAGCTACTGGTGGTGCTGCTGGTGCTGGTGCTGCTGGAGGTGCTGGAGCTGCTGGAGGTGCTACTGGTACTGCTGGAGGTTCTGGAGCTGCTGGAGGTGCTACTGGTGCTGCTGGTGCTGCTGGAGGTGCTGGAGCTGCTGGAGGTGCTACTGGTGCTGTTGGAGGTTCTGGAGCTGCTGGAGGTGCTGCTCGTGCTGCTGGAGGTTTTGGAGCTGCTGGAGGTGCTGCTGGAGCTGCTGGAGGTTCTGGTGCTGTCTCTGCTCCGTCAGGGGGCACTTCACGGCCGCGGCCGTACTTCGTTCCGCTCCTTCAGCAGGTTCTTGGTCAGCCGCCTCCTCCTAGTCCTCCTCCCTCCTTAGAGTGTCCTCCGCCTGTCCAGTCGCTGTCACAGCCACCGCCTGCCTCGCCGCTTCTTGGTCCTTCTCCCTACACTGGTCCGACAGGCGGTCTTACGGAGCGTTGTGAGCCTGAGTCTCGTCCTGTGTCGCCTGTGTCTCGTCCTGTGTCGCCTGTGTCTCGTCCTGTGTCACCTGTTCGTGCTGCCTGCACTAGTCGCCGAGTACCGCGTGAGCGTCCTCCGCCTGTCCCCGGCACACACCAGATGTCACTGCGTCCTTCCACTGCTCCACGGCGTGTCCCTCTGCCGTCTCCTCCTGCGTCCTCTCTTCCTGTGCTTGCTGACCCAGAGTCTGACTCTCTTCGTGCTGCCAGTCCTACTGTCACGCGTCTCCTGGCCACTGCCGTCACTGACCCTTCCTTTGAGTCTGCAGCTGCGTCTGCCCTGGTTGCTGAGCTTGTCGACTTTGCTGCTCGTTGTCGTCTAGACTACGCTGCGAGTCTTGTTGCTGAGTCTGAGTCTGTCTGTCCTCCGTCCGTCGGGGGTTAGTGTGCTCTAGGCACGGACGTCCTTGAGGACAGACAGGAGGACCTTGAGTGTCTTGCAGCCGCTGCGCCTCATCTCGTGTCCATGCTGATTGTCCCTGAGGGAGACCCGGATGCTCCAGACATCCCGATCGCGGGTGAGTACTCCTCTCAGTGGCAGACAGCTATGGACGCAGAGATGGCATCCTGGAAGTCCACAGGCACTTACGTCGACGAGGTTCCCCCTCCTGGGGCGAACATCGTCAGTGGCATGTGGATTTTCAGGGTGAAGTGGCCGCCGGGTTCTCCGCCTGTCTTCAAGGCTCGTTACGTTGCTCGAGGCTTCAATCAGTGAGAGGGAGTAGACTTCTTTCAGACCTTCTCTCCCACCCCGAAGATGACCACTCTTCGGGTGCTACTGCACGTTGCTGCTCAGCGTGACTACGAGCTTCACTCTCTTGACTTCAGCACAGCTTTCTTGCAGGGCAGCTTGCACGAGGAGATCTGGCTGCGCCGCCCTCCTGGCTTCACTGGGTCGTTTCCTCCTGGTACCCAGTGGAGCCTCCGGTGGCCGGTCTACGGTCTCCGCCAGGCGCCACGTGAGTGGCACGACACACTGAGGACTACTCTTGCGGCACTTGGGTTCGCTCCTTCTACTGCTGACCCGTCGCTGTTTCTGCGCACCGACACTTTGCTGCCGCCGTTCTACATCTTCGTGTACGTCGACGACTTGGTCTTTGCCACTGCTGATACTGAGGCTCTCGCCCACTAAAGTCGGAGCTGCAGAAGAGACACACGTGCACAGACCTGGGTGAACTGCGCAGCTACCTTGGCTTGCAGATCACCCGGGACAGAGCACGCCGCACCATTACACTGACTCAGTCACACATGGTGCAGCAGGTCCTTCAGCGCTTCGGCTTCACCTGGTCCTCAGCACAGGCCACTCCTCTGGCTATAGGTCACTCGCTCTCAGCTCTGCCTTCGGATGAGTCCGTAGAGCCGAGTGGTCCTTACCCAGAGCTAGTTGGTTGCCTCATGTACCTGATGACTTGCACTCGTCCTGACCTAGCATACCCTCTCGGCCTTCTGGCCCGCTACGTGGCTCCTGGCAGGCACCGAAAGGTGCACTGGGATGCTGCAAAGAGGGTATTGCGCTACTTGTGCAGTGCATCGGGCATGGGGCTCGTGCTTGGAGGAGGGAGCTCAGTTGTTCTCACTGGGCACTCAGACGCTTCTTGGGTTGACGACCAGGCTACTCAGCGGTCGTCACAGGGTTACACCTTCAGCCTTGGCTCTGGCTCAGTTTCGTGGCGTTCTACGCGTTCGTCTTCAGTTCTCAGCTCTAGTTGTGAGGCTGAGATCTACGCCACAACCATGGCTGCACAGGAGTTACGCTGGCTCACCTACCTGCTGACCGACCTGGGAGAGCGGCCTAGTTCTCCTCCAGTGCTGTACGCCGACAACAAGGCTGCTATTGCCTTGTGTGAGGAGCACGGACTGGAGCACAGAACGAAGCACATCGCTTCCGTTACTTCTTGGCTCGAGAGCTGCAGCAGCGCGGTCAGCTTCGTCTGCGCTACGTGGCCACTCAGGCCAACACCGCTGATATATTCACCAAGGCACTTCAGCCTGGTGATCATCAGCGCTTCTGCACTATGCTGGGGCTGGTGCCCACTTTTCCTCACTTGCTGTAGGCTTTACCTGTACTGTGATCTCTATATATATACACTTGCCTGTTTGCTCTGCTAGGTTGAGATCACCTTGCTGTTTGTGTTGCATATATGCCTCTGCATGTGAACTGGCCTTGTGGCCCTTTGCTTGTGCTCAGAGTGTGTGGTGACGTTGTGATCCACCCTGAGCTTGCTTGCCTTTCTTGACTGGTCTTGTGTCCCCTTGCTCTCCCCCACTTTGCCTATGGGGGTGTGTCAAACATTATATATGTGTTGTTGCTGTTTAGGCTATAGTGGGTTAGCCTTTAGGGGGTACACAACTCTAGGGTTTCATACTTGTACTCCAATGTTTCATAGTTCAATCACTTCTTGTTTCTTACATGTCAGTATGGGGTTGTCTACCGCGGTACCCTCCTTATTCGGCCAAGTGTGGTCGATTGCGTGAACCGGCACAATCACTCGGTGAGGGTCGGTTGGGTCGGGCGAGCGGCGTGACCTGTCAGTAGAGGGCCCGTCTGCTACTGACTCCCATCGTTTCCTTGCTGCTTGGTCTGTTTCTGCTGCTCAGCTTCCCCCTTTCCCTTAGCGTTTTCCGGGCATTCGCTCTTGCGATGTCCCGGTCGATTGCACGCAAAGCAGCGCCCTTTGAACGGTGCGGCAGCGGCATTTGCGGCGACGGCACGTATCATAGCGCCCTCGTTCGTCCCACGAGACCGATGTCCCCAATTGCTGCTTTCGTAGGACCCCGGTCTCGGTCGGCGGAAGAAGTCGAGTTTCTCCGCCATGGCGAGAATTTCTTGAAAGTCGGTGACGCCGCGAAGCTGGATTTCCTGAGCGATGTCCTGCTTCAGGCCGCCGATGTAGCGGTCGATGCGCTCGCTCTCGTGCATGTATCCCACCTGCTCGCATAGCGCCAGAAATCCGCTCGTGTAGTCTTGGACGGAACCGAGTTGGCGCCAAGTGCGGAGCTCTGTCGCGCCGCGATCGAAGCCGCGATTGGCTCGAAACGAGCGCGCAGACCTGCGCACCACGCCTCCCACGTGCGATACTGGGGCACCTCCACGAAATACGGCTGCGCCCTGGGTCTGGTTTGTCCTTCCCGTGTCGGTAGTGTCGCGTAGTCCAACGGCTTCGTGACGATGACGCGCCACCAATCCATAGCGGGTCCTCGCAGCAGCGACACTGCGTAGCGAATTTTCGCCGTATCCTCCGAGACGTAGTTGGCGTCGAAAAATACGTTCATCGTGAACAACCACGCCTGAACGGTAGGACCACCTCGTTGGCTGGGATCGAAGCATGGCGGACGCTGCGGCTTCAGCGGCATCGGTGACGGCAGTGCCGAATTGTTGGTTGGTGCCGAAATCGTGACGCGTGGCTGGCTTCGGGCCGCATTCGTCGCTTCGGGGTGTGTCGTGCCGTGGTCGTCGTCTCCGTCGGGGCGGACGACGCCATCGCTGGCCACGCTCGCGGGTTGCCCCACGCTTCCGTGTTGTGATGCTTGTGATGCGGGCTGTTCCGGAGTGCCAGGTGCTTGAGACTATGCTTGTTGTGCTCGTGTGAGGTCATTCTGCAGGGACGAGCGTTCTGCCGTCAGCGTCGCGATTTCCTCGGCGCTCTCGCGGATTTGCCGTAGCAGTTCGTTCAAGTGCTCCTGCGTGAGAGTCGTGATATCAATATGCTCAGCTATTTCGAAGGGCGTTGGCTCGTCTTGTCTAGGCGCAGTCGTGGCTGCACGCGTTTACGAGAGAACGCGAGGAGAGCGGCTCCTAGGTGCTAAGGTGCGTGAGTCCCTTCGAGTGAAAAATCAAAAGTTGATTTCCTGGTGTGCGGAGATGCGCGGTCCGAAAGAAAGAGGCTCTGGTACCAAGTGTTACGTGTGCAATGGATCGAGGTAGCAAGGATTGCACTAAGGTGTCAAACGAGTACAAAATGTGAGCGAAAGCATGAGCGAACATTTATACGCGAAACATGCAAACGGTAACGCGGTGCGTGCGAACTAGCTAGTGCTATGCTGGCAGCGAGGCTCGGGCTAGTCCCGAAGCGTAGGCCGACACGACCGGGCCAGCAGTGCGAGGTTTGGCAAAAAAGTGCGCGCGAAGTTGGCGAAGTCCCGTTAGCAGTAACGGGCGAACAACGGCTGTTGCTGTACGCGATGTAGTCGGGCTCCGTAAGGAATGCCGAGAAAATTCCTTACACTCACATTTTAGTGTTTCCGTGACCCCTTAGTGCAATACTCGTTTGCTCTTATGCAGCGCACGTAACAACTGATAAGAGGAGGTTCTTATCAACTACTTGCTACTAATTTCTGGGATGCCAACAAAGAAAGGGAAAAGCTTCTTCAGGGCCTAGGACATTGAATCGTGAGGAGGGAAACGGACGGCAGAATGGGCAAAAGCTAGCCTGGGCTTGTGAGTCCTGGAAGTTCTATTTTGAACGCTCTGGAACGCGAACAAACGCATTGAACCGCTTTGGCGTAGGGCTTGGGAAGGAATTCGTGGCACACGCTTGGAGTGTGTGAGCAGCGGGACACCTCGCACCTGCGCTACAATGTTTGTACCTTGGCACCTCGACCCACCCTGGCACGTCGTCAGTGAAACGTTGCTGGCAGGGAAGTAGCAGCCTTAGTAGGCTAGGAATACGAGGATAGAGTGCTCTCTGGAGTTCTCTGGAAATTGCACTATGACTTAACAAATTTCACAGTACAATTTTATAGAGCACATTCAAATATCGAGTTGCACTCCCAAGTCGCGACTCTCTCTGAATTTGTCAATGGTAACCCAACCCCTTTGAAATGAACCTGCCGTGAAATTCAGAGAATTATTGCGGCACGGGATTGGACGGCGAGCTTGGTTACAGGGCTGTAATTTCGTCGGTGTTGTTGGCGAAGTCGGCGAGCGGTCGGAACTTCGGTGTTCTGCGTTTCGTAATTTTCGCGCGAGGGTTTGTGTTGGGCTGCGCGTCAGGACCTGGTCGCCCAGCTGCAGGTTGAGGCATTTGACCAATACGAACAGTTGGTGAGGTGGCGCTTGACTTCCGCCCACCTGCACTGTACTTGGCAGCATTCGGCTGCCACACTGTTACATTACTTCCCCCTCCAAGTGGCGCCGTCCACGGCGCCAAACCGTGGCTGGTCAAATACCGATTCACAGCAGTTGCGGCACGGTCAAGGTGGCTCTCTGGTTCCCATGAGTCGTCACTAGTGGGCTGGTCCTTCCAATGAAGAAGAAACTCGCGACCATGAGGTGTGTCGCGATGTGCAGCGATAGATGCAACCTCAAACAGGCCGGGGCTGCCTTCGAACATCGGTGGCAGTTGGCGTGTAGATGGACGGTCGTGTGAATGTGCACGGAAAGGGCGGAGGCGCTGGACATGGAAGACGGGGTGAATCTTCATATAACTGGGCAGTTGGAGACGGTAGGTGACTGGTGAGAGGACTCGGGTGATGGTGAACGGGCCAATAAAGCGAGGGGCGAGTTTTCTGGTTGTGCCTTTGCGTAGGAGAGGTAGGTGGACAGTGGAGAGTAACACTTGATCGCCAACCTTGAAGCGTATATATTTGCGATGGGAGTTGGCATAGTGGGTCTGTTGGCTTGAGCTTTAAGGATGGAGGTGCGAGCGGCATCAATGGCTGATTCGAGTGAGGTGAGGAACTCAAAGGCTGCTGGTGCGTGGGAGAGGTGGGGGGGTGGGGTCGTGGGGAGGCGGGGGTGCTGTCCGGTTGCGAGGTAGAAGGGTGGCTGGCCGGTGGAAAGGTGGGGTGTGCTGTTGTATGCGAGTTCGATGGCGGTGAGGTGGAGATCCCAATCCGTTTGGCGAGCAGTAACTTGTGCACGGAGGGAGTCTTCAAGCGTGCGGTTCATCCGTTCGGTTTGTCCGTCCGTTTCAGGGTGATACGTGGTAGAAAACTTCAGCCGGGTTCCGTGAAGCTTGAAGAGTCTCTGCCAAAAGTTACTCAAGAAGCGGGGGTCACGGTCTGAAATGATGGCGGATGGGAGACCATGTAGGCGGACTATGTGATCGAAGAAGAGTCGAGCTGTTTCGGGTGCGGTGACGGTTGTGTGGGTAGGAATGAAGTGGCTCATTTTGGAGAGTCGGTCGACGACGACTAGGATAGCGTTGTAGCTGCGGGGTGTGCGGGGCAGATCCATGATGAAGTCCATGGTGACTTCATCCCACACTTTGGTAGGTGGAGGGATGGGCTGAAGGAGTCCGTAGCGGTTGGTGGTGCGTGCTTTGAGTTGTTGGCAGGTGCGGCAGGTGCGTATGAAGTCACGCACATCAGCATGCATGCGTGGCCAATGGTAGTCGTTGGAGAGGCGTGCGTAGGTCTTCTCAACACCAAAGTGGCTGCCGGTAACGGTGTCGTGGTATTCGGAGAGTAGCAGCTGTCGTAAGGAGCGATCTGCAGGGACACAAATGGTCTTGCTTGACAACATCACAAAAAACCTGGGTTTTTGAAGGGGGTTCGAAGGGGTGTACATTTCAGGTGTTTTGGTTGGCGAAGCTCCGAAACGAAATCGCGACCAATCACGGACCGAAATCGGACCGCGTTTGTTTGTTGGAGTTGAAAATCAATTTCGGGATGTAGTACATTGTCGGTTTTTTGTGGGTTGCCAAAATAGTTGTCATTTTGGAACAAATCTAGTTAGCTATGACTTCAATTAAGCTTGACAGTGCATAAATAAGCTGGCCATTTTATTACAAAATAAATGCATTACATATGATACTTATTTAGGAGATAGGTACTGTCCAGATGGAACGCCTTCACCACATGGACGTGGCGAAGCAGCGCTTCAAGCGGAATCACGGAGTACGCATACATTCCAGTCGTCCACTTGAGGCGAGTGCATCCAGTTGCAGCATCCTCCTCGCACGCATTCCAATATCTAATGTAAGCCAGCTCCTCCCTCTCTCCACGGATTTTTGTGTGGAACAGCAGCAGCAACCTTGCATACCACTCCTCTCTCCGACCATACCTTACACCCTCTACTGCAACATCCGAGTACCACGGCCGCTCAAAATAGTCAGGCGTCGCCCGAACGAAGTGAGAAAACCTTGAGAAGCTGGCATCATCTGCCGCTGGGATGGCCAACGATGCATAGGCCTGCATAACAATGGCAGTTTGTAAGCAATTGGAATAGGGGCAAGAAAAAAATGATTGTATGATCCACGAAGTACTTACTCTGATCTTGGGGACGCATCCAGCATAATGTACTAGCGCATCCTTGAGGGCAGCTTGTGCAACTGGTTGTTGCTTGGCCCACTTCCTTGCAAACCAGTTGATGGAGGTGGGTTCTTCTGGTAACTCCACAGGGAGAAAGTAGGACTCTTTGATTAGAGTCCGTGTGCCTGTCTCAATGGCCTGCCAACAAACAGTAGCAAGTTTATTACATTATGCATGCGTAGCATTGCAATTCAATCACTAGACAGGTTTACCTGCCGCATGGCAGTGTCCCGGCCAGCGGGATCGTCCACCGGCACAACGTCCGGAATGCGCCTAGCATGGAACTTCATAATCTGACCGGAATGCAACATTGCGCTTGTTGGACCGCCGGTAGATCCTCTTTACCAATGGTCCGTGCAAGTGCTCGAACATGTTGGTGCTGAATTCCGTGACATGACCCGCCCGGCGAATGGAGTCAATGTAGTGCGACATGAGATGGGTTTTCACAAGGCACCAGGAGGATGGCTGCTTTGGAAAAGCAGCCTGCAACTGCTCAACCAGCCTGATGGGAGTGGGAGTTGACAGCATATGCAAGGACATCAGAGTCTACTACAGCATACTGCAGCCTACTTTATTTGATATACTATCATGGTTTATCAGCAACATCCTATGAAGATAGGTTACTGCAACAGCTTAGGTGCCATGGCTAGGCATTCATGCAATGCCCAGGGTTGTACATGCATGTTAATAGTACCGGGAGGTCTTCTTCTTGAGATCCCGCACGGACCGCTCGGTGTGCCCCATTGGCTGGCAACACAAGAGGTACCAACCAAGATAGGCACGAACAGCATCCATCTGGGGCTGGCGAAGCAGGCCAGCAAAGACAAACACCATGACCTGCAAATTTCAGGATTTATCACAGCAGGGGGGCATGAGTAGTTGGGACATGCGTGAGAAGATGAGCAAACGGGTTTCGAGGCGGAATTAATGAAAGCATGAGAGAGGGTACTGAGATGCAGCAGGGGGTGTGTTGTAGTCTGGAATCAGCATGCCACTTCTGCATGGTGCATGCTATCGCACAAGATGATCACATGCACCATGGCTTGCACACCTGCATGACGGCCCTGTGCTCATAGGCCGGGACACATGCTCCATTCTTGAAGTAGGTGCTCTCTGGCAGGCGCAGGTGGTTCAGGCGCGTGTGGTCGCGAATGAGCGACAGGCGCCTGCGCATACACAACAGTTTAAGGGCAGGAACAAATACAGAAACATGTAAGTAGGAGGAGGAGAGTGCGGATTGGAGTGTTGTTGACAACGAGCAACAAATCTAATCCCCCAGGGCACTAACCTGTCCATCTGCTTCACGCGCCGCTTCTTCATCTTGCGCACGACAGCCACAATGTGGCTCATCATGCCCAGGTCCGCCTGGTGCATGATGTCAGGCATGATAACGAGGTAGGGATTGCCCCACACGGTCCCTGGGACATCCCACTTCCAGAGCACACACTGGAAAAGGGGATGTGGTGAGGAATGGTAGAGAAAGGTATTTGAGAGACTCGGCACACAACATGTGGGACACTGCAATGGGGTATAGCACATCTCCCCAAGGTTTGAGCAACAAGGAGTGCGTAGACTACACAGTCGCCCGGGGAACAGGTCGCCTACCTCAACCGGGTAGGTCGAGTAGGTCTTGCATGGGTCGTCCTGGCTTGATGTCAACCCTGCCGCCTCATTCACGATCCATTGCTGTTGTTCAGGCGTGCGCGGCGTGTTCCGTGCCTTTACAGCAACCAGATGCTCCTGGTGTAGCACAGGGGGTGGGATGGGATGAAAAGGTAAGGGAGGTGAGATTATGAGGTCCGTGATGTGACATTCGGATGGTGATGGTTCTGAAGGCACGCAGATCGCATGTTTGCTCACCTTTGCAGCATAGCAGATGCTGCACGGCATCCGCGATCCATGCGAGAGTGTGCAACTGATCTTGCCGCTCTCAGGGTAGTCGCACACCCAGGCGTACAGCAGGGGCCGCACGGTTTGCCAATCACCGAAAGGGTCCCTGAGACGGAACCCGCTGCAAGGAACAGGTATTGTGGCAACAGGAACAGGGATTTCGGCTTTGTGCATCGGCGAAGAGGGACAAGGGGGACTGTTACATACAGAAACGCTGCGCATACTATGACGTTGATTGGGTGACGACATAGCAAGACGGAAATAGAGTACGGACCTTTCCATGCCATCAAGAAGCGGCTGTAGCACGGTGATGACGCATCGCTGGAAGAGCATCACCTTCTCCACGGCAGACATTGCAGAAGGGGGGATAGGAAGGAGAGCAAGTAGCGTGTGCCCGGCTTTCCCCCATCGCTTGGCCTGGGAGATGTTTGCAAGCGTCATCATTAGCGGCCATGCCTTCTTCCGGCCGTTGTTGCTCATGTGCGTCACATCCGAGTATAGGATGATACCCCCCACGACTTCGGACCATCCAAAGTGTTCCTGCAAGGCACGACAAAGAGGGAAAAGGCATACGGTCAAACACCAACAAGGTATCTTGTCGCCAGGTGGACTAAGCATGCTTCAAAGAACTCCCCAGAAACATGACACACTGAAGATGCTCCCTACACAACAGCGCATCAACGGAGGCATGCGCACTCTTCTGGTTTTGGGTGGCAACGGTGTATTTCCATACCTGAGCATCGTTCCACCACGTTCCAGTTTCCGGCGTGGTATAGCGACGCTCGCCTGTGTCAGGGTCCTCATTGATACGAGCCTTGAGCTTGAAGCCGGGCGCGTTGTTGGTATGCCCAAACAGTTGGGCAAACGCCTGGTGTACAGTGGCAAGAGCAGGAGAGAACCAAACCCTGGTTAGTGGCGTTGAAGGTGGGTCAGATCTCACACAAGCCTAACAGAGGCAACGTTCAACAAGCACCAAATGGATGCGGAATCTGCATTTCACAGCCACGGATCCAGATTCAACTTACCTGCGCAGAGTTCTGGAAGAGAAGGTGCTGTGGCGGATGACCGTCAATCTCGAAGGTCGCCACTGACCATCCGCGATTGAGCCCAACCAAGCGCTCCATTTCGAACCGCTCCAGATCCTTGCTGTTTCGGATCTCTGAGATCACAAGAGGTGCAAGGCCGGGCTCCACCACGAGCTGAAGCAGGCCATTGATGTCGATCTCCGCCATTCCCATTCCGCCATTAACGCGCCGCACGAAATTCAGCAGCTTCAACGCAAACGGATTGAGGGGCATGGCATTGCTCTGCCCAGAGATGCATGTCGGCCTTCCCTACAAGGCGTGTCGCCCCCTGTTAGAGTGATTACGACGTGAGCAGGGCCTTATGCAGTGGTGTACGGCTAGCTTGGTCGCGGGCGTGCGTGACGAGCACGGTGAGGAGTACGTGCCTCCATATTCAAAACTTCGGTTTTTGAATCGTGTGTGAGAGTCGAGGTGGGAGAGGAAGAGAAGGAAGAGATCTGTTTGGTGTTGTGATTCTTTCGAGAGTCTCTATAGGGGGGAGATCGCGATCACGTAGGTGTGCCCAAAGTGGTGCGCACCCCCATAGCCTTAATCCAAACCAGGTAATACCATTGTACAGTTACATATAACAAATAACTTAATGTCACTCATAACGATTATACGACCATACTTTACGGCATGCTCAATACCTTCCGGCATATTGACAACGGCAGTGCTTAGAAACAACACCGTTAGTGTGATCTGCTACCATTTGGGAAGCAACACCATTCCACAACGGTTTCACCATGTCGCGTAAGCCACGGGCCTGAACGCTGCAACGTCGCCGCGTCTGAACAGCGATGTCGATAACGCATCTACGCGTGTGCATTGGGCCTGTGCTTCATACCACTTCTTTTGGGCGCCTTGTTGAATGTCTGTGCAAGAATGGATGACAATCCAACGCCAAACCACAACGGATTCACCATGTCGCGCAACACACAGGCCGCAACGTGGCATCGTCGCACTGTCTAAACACTGCTGACGGGAACGCATCTACGCTTGTGCGTTGGGCCTGTGCTACCTTGTTGAATGTCCGTGCAAGAATGGATGACAATCCAACGCCAAACCACAACGGATTCACCATGTCGCGCAACACACAGGCCGGAACGTGGCATCGTCGCACTGTCTAAACACTGCTGACGGGAACGCATCTACGCTTGTGCGTTGGGCCTGTGCTTCATACCATTCTCTCTAAGCACCTTGTTGAATGTCCGTGCAAGAATGGATGACAATCCAACGCCAAACCACAACGGATTCACCATGTCGCGCAACACACAGGCCGGAACGTGGCATCGTCGCACTGTCTAAACACTGCTGTCGAGAACGCATCTACGCTTGTGCGGTGGGCCTGTGCTTCAAACCACTCTCTCTAAGCACCTTGTTGAATGTCCGTGCAAGAATGGATGACAATCCGACACCATACAACTACTTTTTCTCGTCTGTTACTATTCGTCAACACATTCGTTTGTTACACTTTGTGTGTGTGACATGAGACAATCCCACTACCGGCGGCAACCCCATACTAAACCAAGAGCATCAAAGTTTTGGATGTTTTTTATTGTTGTATTTTTTGAAATTTATTCCACGTACATGTTCAACACTGTGCGTTCACGAGATCACTGTACTTTGCAGGGATAAGGTTACATTCGCACTTGAGGTTCTAAAACTATCATACTATGCGTAGAGATTGATGCGTTGGCAACCGTGGTTGGCCAATGCATCTCAAACGAGTCCCCACACAACACAAGCACCAGCCAAGAGGTACTTCCGCCATTGAGCGGATGAGATCGAGCGGTAGGCGGGTTTATGCACGGGTGGCTACACGTACACCGTCCGATATCGGTGGCTAAACCCTACACGTACAACTGATAGGGTTACAGTAATCTCTATAGTCTCGCAACCCACCCGAACCACCCTCGTGCCCCACCCACCTGCTCCTGTCACCCTCTATGCCAACACTTAGACGCTGCTCGCTGTTTGACAAGCGCGTTTCCAGATCGCCCGTGACTCACCAGTATACTAAGTCACGGGCCGTAGCTCTGTGATGAGTGGCTACTATTTCAGGTTTAGTGATAGCAGCAATTTTCGGAGAAACATAACAGTGATAGGCCGTCGTTAAACACTTCGTGATATTCAGTTGCTGCGGCCCTTCAAAACAGACTAACCCGTTTTGCGCGATAGACCTTGGCATTCCTACGGCAACCATGACACGTGCCACACGTCAACAAGCAATGGAGGAGGAACAGGCCGGACGCCGAGCGACAAGGACGATGTCTAAACGGACCGATAGGGAGGGTGGCGGCGGCGCTAAGAAAACTAATGCGTCCGTTGCGCGTGGCACTGGGCTGAAAAAAGTGGCGGCAAAGAAGGTCGCGCGGGATCAAGAGAAGTCCGGCAGGAAGGCGGCAGACAACGGGAAGCAACCAATGCCACGCAAGCGTGTTTCTACAGTGAATAAAGATGCGGATGTTGCCTCAACTGGAACCACGCCCGGTCCGACTAACGACGGCACCAGTGGCGGCAACGTACATCCGGGGCGAGGGAGCGCGAGTCTTGCAGTCCCGTCGGCGGAGAGAGAGGGATCGGTGACACGGGGAAACCACGGAGGCGATCCATGCGCCGAGCATACCGCAACCAAGGAGTCCGAGGCGGAGGCATCTCAACACCATCTGACGCTGCTCCAGCCGACCGTGGTCGAAATTTCTGCTGCCGTGCTGGATAAGGACAAGGTGGGGGAGCACGAGTTGATGGAGGATCCTAACCACGGCATAGCCGACGTCGGTGGCTCTCCTCCTTCTGGTGGACGGGGGAGACGTAGGCAGAGGAAGAGCGATGAGGAGGACGATTCTGACACCGCCGTGCCCGAGGACATCACCACGCGGGCGAAGAGGCGGCAGACGACAAGCAGTGCCGACGACGCCGGTGGCGCGGAAGTTGGGATAACGCGAGGCGCCAGTGAAGCTAGTGGCAAAGCGACGGGTCATGCATTGCGCCAAAAGGGCCGACCCGTAGCAAGAAAAACATCCGGCGGAATGAGGGGCAAGAAACGGGGTCGTGAAGACCCTGGTGAGGCCGAGGAGGAGGATGCGCAGGAAGAGGAGGATGATGAGGATGCGGAGGAGGATGACGCGGATGTTGGGGAGGATGAAAAAGATGAGAATGATGGCGGGGAGGACGAAGAGGAGGAGGAGGAGGAGGAGGAGGAGGACGATGAGGAGGAGGATGAGGAGGAGGAGGAGGAGGAGGAGGAGGAGGAGGAGGAGGATGAGGAGGATGAGGAGGAGGATGAGGATGAGGAGGAGGAGGAGGAGGAGGAGGAGGAGGAGGAGGAGGAGGAGGAGGAGGAAGAGGGGGAGGAGGAGGAGGATGTGGCGGCAGTGAAGGGACGGGGCGGGCGTGGCAGACGGCAGAGTGGTACAGGGAAGGTGGGGGGCCGGACTCGCCATTCCCGAAAACGCGGGGCAGTTGACGCCGCGCGCGGCGCAGCAGCTGGCAGACCGAAGGCGCGTAAGGTGAAGGTCGAAAGTGAAGGGGGTGGTAAAAAGCAAGGGCGCTAGGGAGCAAAAGGGGATGGAGGAGGTAAGGGTGGCGGCGCCAAAGGGGTTCCATTGGGTACTGGCAAGAAAGAACCTGCCGGTAAACGTCGTAGCGGCCGTCAAAGCACCCCGCGGAAAGGTGGCAACGAGAAGGCGCTGGCCCCAAAAAAACCGAAGGGATAGCAGAAAGGTGAGCACCCTGGCCAATAGACCAGGCATGGTTGTTGCACTCTTTGCGCAACCGTGCCAAATAACACCATTCTACACGTTGTTTCTCCCCTGCAGGGAAGGAGAAGGACGACGAATCTGCAAAGAAAGGTAAAGTCTCCTGTCTCAAAACAGTACACGGCTAAGCCAGATTTAGATTCAAACCATTGATTTCATGCATGACTGTCTGGCCCTGTATTGATACCGATCGACTTTAATTTCTTGATCCTACTCCCTCTAAATCTCAGCCCCTCGTGTTACAGGCATTGGGCCACCGGTAAGCGTGCAACGGATGCAGCTAATGAAGGGGGCCGGAAGAGCGAGTGTGACGCCGCTATCCACAGGAGCCCCAAGGTTCTTCACGCCGTACTCCGGCCCAAGCAAAGTCGCTGCGACGGCTCCCGGCGCGCCAAGAGGAGAGGAATCCGAATCACCTCCACCAGGCCCCGTCACGCACTCCCCACTCGCCTCACCTTCATACCCATTTCGGCCGCTACACGCTTCTCCTGTCCGGGGCAGGGCGGTCCCCTCCCTCGCTGGTCCTTCGCGCGGGCATCAGCCAAGCACTTCTGCCAATCCCTTCCCTGAGCTCCCCTTTTCCCGCCAGCGTGATAGTGTGAGGGCACACGGGACTGCTGCAGAAGATGCTGAAACCCTTGGCCAGAGGGGGGATTCTTCACACCCTTTTCCACCGCTCATGGGTGCCCTAGGTGAAAGTGCGGAGCACGAGCAGTTTGTTATACGGGAGGAGTTCCAGGCGCTGCGGTCTGAGATGTACGCCATGTTTGCACAGCTCGGCCTACGTCCTGGAGTACGTGTCAGTTATGCCGGGGGTTTCGCAGCGGCGCCTATGGCTGGTACCCCGCCGCCGATGAGTGCCGTGGACAAGGCACGAGTGCTAGTGTTGCAGGAGACAAACCCATTCCCGGTATGTGGCGGGCCAAATGGGGCGGGTTGGGGCTGACGTGGGGGCTTGGAAGGGTACACGGGAGCGGCGCGTGACGAGGTGACTCGTGTCAGGTGGGTGGGGTGACGTGGCATGGGGTGGGTGGGTGAGTGTGATGTGGCACATGGGGCTGGTTGTTCCCTGACGTGGCGGATGGAGGAGGGTATGACGTGGCGGGATGTGAGGCTTGGGGCTGACGTGGCGGCTTGGATGGGTTTACGGGAGCGGCGCGTGACGAGGTGACGCGTGTTAGGTGGGTGGGGTGACGTGGCATGGGGTGGGTGGGTGGGTGTGATGTGGCACGTGGGGCTGGTTGTTCCCTGACGTGGCGGATGGAGGAGGGTGTGACGTGGCGGGATGTGAGGCTTGGGGCGGACGTGGCGGCTTGGACGGGTACACGCGAGCGGCGCGTGACGTGATGACGCGTGTCAGGTGGGTGGCGGGTGACGTGGCATGGGGTGGGTGGGTGGGTGTGATGTGGCACGTGGGGCTGGTTGTTCCCTGACGTGGCGGATGGAGGAGGGTGTGACGTGGCGGGATGTGAGGCTTGGGGCAGACGTGGCGGCTTGGACGGGTACACGCGAGCGGCGCGTGACGAGGTGACGCGTGTCAGGTGGGTGGGGGGTGACGTCACATGGGGTGGGTGGGTGTGACGTGGCACGTGGGGCTGGTTGTTCCCTGACGTGGCGGATGGAGGAGGGTGTGACATGGCGGGATGTGAGGCTTGGGGCTGACGTGGCGGCTTGGACGGGTACACGCGAGCGGCGCGTGACGAGGTGACGCGTGTCAGGTGGGTGGGGGGTGACGTGGCATGGGGTGGGTGGGTGTGACGTGGCACGTGGGGCTGGTTGTTCCCTGACGTGGCGGATGGAGGAGGGTGTGACGTGGCGGGATGTGAGGCTTGGGGCTGACGTGGCGGCTTGGACGGGTACACGGGAGCGGCGCGTGACAAGGTGACGCGTATCAGGTGGGTAGGGGGTGACGTGGCATGGGGTGGGTGGATGTGACGTGGCAAGTGGGGCTGGTTGCTGGTGGATGTGGCGGATGGAGGAGGGTGTGACGTGGAAAGTTCACACAGTCCATCCTGTGGTCACGCGGCGACCGTCATAACTGATGGTTTCTCTCTCCCCATGTTGTATTGTAAACCCCACACCCCTGCGCAGAACAAGGCCTACTTAGTGTGCTCTCAGCTCCTGTTTCTGAACCCCCCGGAAAAAATCCAGTACTACCCTGCACTGGAGGAAGTGTTCGAGGCGTTCGCTGTCCACTTGTCTGCCGAAGGGCTCGAGTCAATGAAGCTGCTGTGGTTGCACAACGACAAGTCAACCATGGGTGTCTTCAACCACCAGATGTCGTCAACCAGGTCAACAATCAACAGCACCCTCAGGCCAGCAACATACGCCGGCATGGGCCTCTCCGATTACGCCCATCTCGTGGATACCCTGCCCACTGAGCTACACCCAAAGAAGTGGTTCAACCACGAGGATCTCCTGGCCGAGTACAGAGATGGTATGTGCAACTCGAACACACCACGTGGCAGCTACAAATAACCGTGCGGTGTTCCTCACCCTGACTCTCACCCAGCCACTTGATTTCTATTCACCCCCTTTCTAACCCGTACGCTCCCTCCCAAAATGCAGAACAGTGGGCCCTCAACTGGCACTTTGACAAGGCCACCAGAACGCCCTTCAGCAACCCCTTGTTTGCTTATGCGTTCAAGCTCTCCTTCAAGAGGGGCGGGGTCGTGTTCAACAAGTTCAAGAGCCGCATGGTGGCATGGGGCCTGTTTTCGGCAAGGATGTAGATATGTGTCTGTACACCCATGCCTCATGTCTCGGGAGATATGGGTTGCCTGTACTTCATCTAAATCCCTGGTCGCTTAGGCGTTTGCGGTTACGTAGGGTGTGTCGTCTTCACCGCTTTCAGTTGGCCCATATACCCGTAACCCCCCCCCCCTCATACTCCATCCACCCAACCCTACACCACATTGCAGATCGAGTGGCCCCTTCTGCAGGATAAGCGTCGCAAGCGAATTCCGGCCCAGCCGGAACAAAACAGGCCGGACTACTTCGAGTGGTGTGACAAGGTCAAACAGATGATACACTTTGCCGTCGTGGAGCGGCGGATCCCACACGATTCGGCTCAGGGTGCGTTCGTCTTCCCGAACAAGTTCCTCATCGACGATGGCGACCTTGGAGATGTCATTCTTGCCCACCAGGCGATTGCAGGGCCCAGCATTGCGTAGGCTATTTGACCTGGTGCTAAAACTGCTGGTTGTTAGAATGCTGAATAAGAGTTGTTGTTTACCAAAATATTGAATGTAATTCTGAAATCCTCAATACCCAAAATAAAACAAAACCAAAATCCAGTTTATAATATTTTGGTACCGAAATTGCACCAAAACGGATTGCGCCGGAATGTCATCCGGAAAAGCTCGCGTGCCAATTTGAAACTTGACCCGAGCCAAACCTTGTCGTGAGATGTGTGTCGGAGCTCCTATCAAATGATTCCAACCGTCGGTCGAAATTGGGTCCGGACTTTTTTACGCGAAGACAACCCCAATCAAAATTCGTCCAAACTTGGCATAGGGTTTTTGTGATGAAAAAACAGGTCACGTTTGTAGGCGCGCTGAAATTTCGTGATGAAGGTATCATCCCAAGTGATGCTGCTGATTCCATGGAGTTGCAAGGGTGGGTTCGGAGTGTGAGGTGGAGGTGATGAGGTGGGGCTGGTTGGGGAGTGGTGGAGCTGGTTGGTGGTTGGTTTGGGCTGGTCGGTGGGTGGTGGGGCTGGTGGTGGTGGTCGGGACAAGATGTCGGCTGGGTTGAGTTTTCCGGGGCGGTAGATAATCTGAAGTTAGGGTACGAACTGCTCCAAAAACTCAGCCCATCGGGCTTGGCGGCGGCTGAGCACGGGCTGTGTTTTCAAGTGTTGAAGAGGGCGGTGGTCGGTGTAGACGGTGACGGGCTGTAGCTCCACGTAACAGCGCCATGTCTTGATTGCGTGGACAATGGCAAGGAGCTCCCGATCGTGTGTTGCGTAGTTGCGCTCTGCCGGTTGAAGCTTGTGTGACTCGTCACTATCTACGTAACTGCAAAGGCCTAATCGACCAGGGTTTTAGCTGAAGTACAGGCAAGGGGTTAAGGGGATGAGGCATGGGGGTACAAACACATATCTACATCCTTACCGAAAACAGGCCCCATGCCACCATGCGGCTCTTGAACTTGGTGAACACCGCCCCGCCCCTCTTGAAGGAGAGTTTGAACGCATAAGCGAACAAGGGGTTGCTGAAGGGTGTCCCGGTGGCCTTGTCAAAGTGCCAGTTGAGGGCCCACTGTTCTGCTTTTTGGCAGGGAGGGTATGGGTTGGAAAGGGTTTTGTAGAGAAATCAAATGGGGGGATGAGAGTCAGGGTGAGCCACATCGCACGGTGATATGTAGCTGCCAAGGGGCATATGGTAGGGCATATTGTGTTTTCGAGTTGCACTGCACATACCATCTCTGTACTCGGCTAGGAGTTGATCGTCGTCGAACCAGGTCGTTGGGTGTAGCTCAGTGGGCAGGCTATCCACGAGATGGCTGTAATCGGCAAGGCCCATGCCGGTGTATGCTGCTGGCCTGAGGGTGGAGTTGATAGTTGACCTTGTTGAGGACAGCTGGTGGTTGAAGACTCCCATGGTTGACTTGTCATTGTGCAACCACAGCAGCTTCATTGCCTCGAGCCCTTCTGCGGACAAGTGGACAGAGAACGCTTCGAACACTTCCTCCGGTGCAGGGTAGTACTGTATTTTTTCCGGTGGGTTCAGAAACATGAGCTGAGAGCACACTAAGTAGGCTTTGTTCTGCGCAGGGGTGTAAGGTATACAACACGACATGGAAGAGAGAAACCAGCAGTTATGAGGGTGGCCGCGTGACCATGGGATGGTGACTAGCAACACTGTTTGAAATTGCCACGTCACACCCTGCGCCATCAGACACGTCCACCAACAACCCGGCCCACTTGCCACGTCACACCCCCCTACCACAAGCCACGTCACCCCCCACCCACCTGACACGCCTCGCTTCGTCATGCGCAGTGGTCACGGGTACCATTTCTAACCGCCACGTCATCCCCAACCCTCACCTTCCGCCACGTCACACCCACCTGCATCCGCCACGTCATCCCCAACCCTCACGTTCCGCCACGTCACACCCTCCTTGTCCGCCACGTCCACCAACCAGCCCCACGTGCCACGTCACACCCTCCTGCATCCGCCACGTCCACCAACAACCAGCCCCAAGTGCCACGTCACACCCTCCCACCCCATGCCACGTCACCCCCCACCCACCTGACACGCGTCGCCTCGTCACGCGCCGCTCCCGTGTACCATTCCAAACCGCCACGTCAGCCCCAACCCTCACATTCTGCCACGTCACACCCTTTTGCATCCGCCAACAACCCGCCCTACTTGCCACGTCACACCCCCCACCAAGAGCCACGTCACCCCCCACCCACCTGAGACGCCTCGCTTCGTCATGCGCCGCTCACGTGTACCCTTTTAGGGTGCCACGTCATCCCCAACCCTCACCTTCCGCCACGTCACACCCATCTGCATCTGTCACGTCATCCCCCACCCTCACCTTCCGCCACGTCACACCCTTCTGCATCCGCCACGTCCACCAACCAGCCCCAAGTGCCACGTCACACCCTCCTTGTCCGCCACGTCCACCAACCAGCCCCACGTGCCACGTCACACCCTCCTGCATCCGCCACGTCCACCAACAACCAGCCCCACGTGCCACGTCACACCCTCCCACCCCATGCCACGTCACCCCCCACCCACCTGACACGCGCCGCTCCCGTGTACCATTCCAAACCGCCACGTCAGCCCCAACCCTCACATTCTGCCACGTCACACCCCCCAGCATCCGCCAACAACCCGCCCTCACACCCCCCACCAAGAGCCAAAACAGGCCCCATGCCACATGGCTTCGTCTGCGCTACGTGGCCACTCAGGCCAACACCGCTGATATATTCACCAAGGCACTTCAGCCTGGTGATCATCAGCGCTTCTGCACTATGCTGGGGCTGGTGCCCACTTTTCCTCACTTGCTGTAGGCTTTACCTGTACTGTGATCTCTATATATATACACTTGCCTGTTTGCTCTGCTAGGTTGAGATCACCTTGCTGTTTGTGTTGCATATATGCCTCTGCATGTGAACTGGCCTTGTGGCCCTTTGCTTGTGCTCAGAGTGTGTGGTGACGTTGTGATCCACCCTGAGCTTGCTTGCCTTTCTTGACTGGTCTTGTGTCCCCTTGCTCTCCCCCACTTTGCCTATGGGGGTGTGTCAAACATTATATATGTGTTGTTGCTGTTTAGGCTATAGTGGGTTAGCCTTTAGGGGGTACACAACTCTAGGGTTTCATACTTGTACTCCAATGTTTCATAGTTCAATCACTTCTTGTTTCTTACATGTCAGTATGGGGTTGTCTACCGCGGTACCCTCCTTATTCGGCCAAGTGTGGTCGATTGCGTGAACCGGCACAATCACTCGGTGAGGGTCGGTTGGGTCGGGCGAGCGGCGTGACCTGTCAGTAGAGGGCCCGTCTGCTACTGACTCCCATCGTTTCCTTGCTGCTTGGTCTGTTTCTGCTGCTCAGCTTCCCCCTTTCCCTTAGCGTTTTCCGGGCATTCGCTCTTGCGATGTCCCGGTCGATTGCACGCAAAGCAGCGCCCTTTGAACGGTGCGGCAGCGGCATTTGCGGCGACGGCACGTATCATAGCGCCCTCGTTCGTCCCACGAGACCGATGTCCCCAATTGCTGCTTTCGTAGGACCCCGGTCTCGGTCGGCGGAAGAAGTCGAGTTTCTCCGCCATGGCGAGAATTTCTTGAAAGTCGGTGACGCCGCGAAGCTGGATTTCCTGAGCGATGTCCTGCTTCAGGCCGCCGATGTAGCGGTCGATGCGCTCGCTCTCGTGCATGTATCCCACCTGCTCGCATAGCGCCAGAAATCCGCTCGTGTAGTCTTGGACGGAACCGAGTTGGCGCCAAGTGCGGAGCTCTGTCGCGCCGCGATCGAAGCCGCGATTGGCTCGAAACGAGCGCGCAGACCTGCGCACCACGCCTCCCACGTGCGATACTGGGGCACCTCCACGAAATACGGCTGCGCCCTGGGTCTGGTTTGTCCTTCCCGTGTCGGTAGTGTCGCGTAGTCCAACGGCTTCGTGACGATGACGCGCCACCAATCCATAGCGGGTCCTCGCAGCAGCGACACTGCGTAGCGAATTTTCGCCGTATCCTCCGAGACGTAGTTGGCGTCGAAAAATACGTTCATCGTGAACAACCACGCCTGAACGGTAGGACCACCTCGTTGGCTGGGATCGAAGCATGGCGGACGCTGCGGCTTCAGCGGCATCGGTGACGGCAGTGCCGAATTGTTGGTTGGTGCCGAAATCGTGACGCGTGGCTGGCTTCGGGCCGCATTCGTCGCTTCGGGGTGTGTCGTGCCGTGGTCGTCGTCTCCGTCGGGGCGGACGACGCCATCGCTGGCCACGCTCGCGGGTTGCCCCACGCTTCCGTGTTGTGATGCTTGTGATGCGGGCTGTTCCGGAGTGCCAGGTGCTTGAGACTATGCTTGTTGTGCTCGTGTGAGGTCATTCTGCAGGGACGAGCGTTCTGCCGTCAGCGTCGCGATTTCCTCGGCGCTCTCGCGGATTTGCCGTAGCAGTTCGTTCAAGTGCTCCTGCGTGAGAGTCGTGATATCAATATGCTCAGCTATTTCGAAGGGCGTTGGCTCGTCTTGTCTAGGCGCAGTCGTGGCTGCACGCGTTTACGAGAGAACGCGAGGAGAGCGGCTCCTAGGTGCTAAGGTGCGTGAGTCCCTTCGAGTGAAAAATCAAAAGTTGATTTCCTGGTGTGCGGAGATGCGCGGTCCGAAAGAAAGAGGCTCTGGTACCAAGTGTTACGTGTGCAATGGATCGAGGTAGCAAGGATTGCACTAAGGTGTCAAACGAGTACAAAATGTGAGCGAAAGCATGAGCGAACATTTATACGCGAAACATGCAAACGGTAACGCGGTGCGTGCGAACTAGCTAGTGCTATGCTGGCAGCGAGGCTCGGGCTAGTCCCGAAGCGTAGGCCGACACGACCGGGCCAGCAGTGCGAGGTTTGGCAAAAAAGTGCGCGCGAAGTTGGCGAAGTCCCGTTAGCAGTAACGGGCGAACAACGGCTGTTGCTGTACGCGATGTAGTCGGGCTCCGTAAGGAATGCCGAGAAAATTCCTTACACTCACATTTTAGTGTTTCCGTGACCCCTTAGTGCAATACTCGTTTGCTCTTATGCAGCGCACGTAACAACTGATAAGAGGAGGTTCTTATCAACTACTTGCTACTAATTTCTGGGATGCCAACAAAGAAAGGGAAAAGCTTCTTCAGGGCCTAGGACATTGAATCGTGAGGAGGGAAACGGACGGCAGAATGGGCAAAAGCTAGCCTGGGCTTGTGAGTCCTGGAAGTTCTATTTTGAACGCTCTGGAACGCGAACAAACGCATTGAACCGCTTTGGCGTAGGGCTTGGGAAGGAATTCGTGGCACACGCTTGGAGTGTGTGAGCAGCGGGACACCTCGCACCTGCGCTACAATGTTTGTACCTTGGCACCTCGACCCACCCTGGCACGTCGTCAGTGAAACGTTGCTGGCAGGGAAGTAGCAGCCTTAGTAGGCTAGGAATACGAGGATAGAGTGCTCTCTGGAGTTCTCTGGAAATTGCACTATGACTTAACAAATTTCACAGTACAATTTTATAGAGCACATTCAAATATCGAGTTGCACTCCCAAGTCGCGACTCTCTCTGAATTTGTCAATGGTAACCCAACCCCTTTGAAATGAACCTGCCGTGAAATTCAGAGAATTATTGCGGCACGGGATTGGACGGCGAGCTTGGTTACGGGGCTGTAATTTCGTCGGTGTTGTTGGCGAAGTCGGCGAGCGGTCGGAACTTCGGTGTTCTGCGTTTCGTAATTTTCGCGCGAGGGTTTGTGTTGGGCTGCGCGTCAGGACCTGGTCGCCCAGCTGCAGGTTGAGGCATTTGACCAATACGAACAGTTGGTGAGGTGGCGCTTGACTTCCGCCCACCTGCACTGTACTTGGCAGCATTCGGCTGCCACACTGTTACATTACTTCCCCCTCCAAGTGGCGCCGTCCACGGCGCCAAACCGTGGCTGGTCAAATACCGATTCACAGCAGTTGCGGCACGGTCAAGGTGGCTCTCTGGTTCCCATGAGTCGTCACTAGTGGGCTGGTCCTTCCAATGAAGAAGAAACTCGCGACCATGAGGTGTGTCGCGATGTGCAGCGATAGATGCAACCTCAAACAGGCCGGGGCTGCCTTCGAACATCGGTGGCAGTTGGCGTGTAGATGGACGGTCGTGTGAATGTGCACGGAAAGGGCGGAGGCGCTGGACATGGAAGACGGGGTGAATCTTCATATAGCTGGGCAGTTGGAGACGGTAGGTGACTGGTGAGAGGACTCGGGTGATGGTGAACGGGCCAATAAAGCGAGGGGCGAGTTTTCTGGTTGTGCCTTTGCGTAGGAGAGGTAGGTGGACAGTGGAGAGTAACACTTGATCGCCAACCTTGAAGCGTATATATTTGCGATGGGAGTTGGCATAGTGGGTCTGTTGGCTTGAGCTTTAAGGATGGAGGTGCGAGCGGCATCAATGGCTGATTCGAGTGAGGTGAGGAACTCAAAGGCTGCTGGTGCGTGGGAGAGGTGGGGGGGTGGGGTCGTGGGGAGGCGGGGGTGCTGTCCGGTTGCGAGGTAGAAGGGTGGCTGGCCGGTGGAAAGGTGGGGTGTGCTGTTGTATGCGAGTTCGATGGCGGTGAGGTGGAGATCCCAATCCGTTTGGCGAGCAGTAACTTGTGCACGGAGGGAGTCTTCAAGCGTGCGGTTCATCCGTTCGGTTTGTCCGTCCGTTTCAGGGTGATACGTGGTAGAAAACTTCAGCCGGGTTCCGTGAAGCTTGAAGAGTCTCTGCCAAAAGTTACTCAAGAAGCGGGGGTCACGGTCTGAAATGATGGCGGATGGGAGACCATGTAGGCGGACTATGTGATCGAAGAAGAGTCGAGCTGTTTCGGGTGCGGTGACGGTTGTGTGGGTAGGAATGAAGTGGCTCATTTTGGAGAGTCGGTCGACGACGACTAGGATAGCGTTGTAGCTGCGGGGTGTGCGGGGCAGATCCATGATGAAGTCCATGGTGACTTCATCCCACACTTTGGTAGGTGGAGGGATGGGCTGAAGGAGTCCGTAGCGGTTGGTGGTGCGTGCTTTGAGTTGTTGGCAGGTGCGGCAGGTGCGTATGAAGTCACGCACATCAGCATGCATGCGTGGCCAATGGTAGTCGTTGGAGAGGCGTGCGTAGGTCTTCTCAACACCAAAGTGGCTGCCGGTAACGGTGTCGTGGTATTCGGAGAGTAGCAGCTGTCGTAAGGAGCGATCTGCAGGGACACAAATGGTCTTGCTTGACAACATCACAAAAAACCTGGGTTTTTTAAGGGGGTTCGAAGGGGTGTACATTTCAGGTGTTTTGGTTGGCGAAGCTCCGAAACGAAATCGCGACCAATCACGGACCGAAATCGGACCGCGTTTGTTTGTTGGAGTTGAAAATCAATTTCGGGATGTAGTACATTGTCGGTTTTTTGTGGGTTGCCAAAATAGTTGTCATTTTGGAACAAATCTAGTTAGCTATGACTTCAATTAAGCTTGACAGTGCATAAATAAGCTGGCCATTTTATTACAAAATAAATGCATTACATATGATACTTATTTAGGAGATAGGTACTGTCCAGATGGAACGCCTTCACCACATGGACGTGGCGAAGCAGCGCTTCAAGCGGAATCACGGAGTACGCATACATTCCAGTCGTCCACTTGAGGCGAGTGCATCCAGTTGCAGCATCCTCCTCGCACGCATTCCAATATCTAATGTAAGCCAGCTCCTCCCTCTCTCCACGGATTTTTGTGTGGAACAGCAGCAGCAACCTTGCATACCACTCCTCTCTCCGACCATACCTTACACCCTCTACTGCAACATCCGAGTACCACGGCCGCTCAAAATAGTCAGGCGTCGCCCGAACGAAGTGAGAAAACCTTGAGAAGCTGGCATCATCTGCCGCTGGGATGGCCAACGATGCATAGGCCTGCATAACAATGGCAGTTTGTAAGCAATTGGAATAGGGGCAAGAAAAAAATGATTGTATGATCCACGAAGTACTTACTCTGATCTTGGGGACGCATCCAGCATAACGTACTAGCGCATCCTTGAGGGCAGCTTGTGCAACTGGTTGTTGCTTGGCCCACTTCCTTGCAAACCAGTTGATGGAGGTGGGTTCTTCTGGTAACTCCACAGGGAGAAAGTAGGACTCTTTGATTAGAGTCCGTGTGCCTGTCTCAATGGCCTGCCAACAAACAGTAGCAAGTTTATTACATTATGCATGCGTAGCATTGCAATTCAATCACTAGACAGGTTTACCTGCCGCATGGCAGTGTCCCGGCCAGCGGGATCGTCCACCGGCACAACGTCCGGAATGCGCCTAGCATGGAACTTCATAATCTGACCGGAATGCAACATTGCGCTTGTTGGACCGCCGGTAGATCCTCTTTACCAATGGTCCGTGCAAGTGCTCGAACATGTTGGTGCTGAATTCCGTGACATGACCCGCCCGGCGAATGGAGTCAATGTAGTGCGACATGAGATGGGTTTTCACAAGGCACCAGGAGGATGGCTGCTTTGGAAAAGCAGCCTGCAACTGCTCAACCAGCCTGATGGGAGTGGGAGTTGACAGCATATGCAAGGACATCAGAGTCTACTACAGCATACTGCAGCCTACTTTATTTGATATACTATCATGGTTTATCAGCAACATCCTATGAAGATAGGTTACTGCAACAGCTTAGGTGCCATGGCTAGGCATTCATGCAATGCCCAGGGTTGTACATGCATGTTAATAGTACCGGGAGGTCTTCTTCTTGAGATCCCGCACGGACCGCTCGGTGTGCCCCATTGGCTGGCAACACAAGAGGTACCAACCAAGATAGGCACGAACAGCATCCATCTGGGGCTGGCGAAGCAGGCCAGCAAAGACAAACACCATGACCTGCAAATTTCAGGATTTATCACAGCAGGGGGGCATGAGTAGTTGGGACATGCGTGAGAAGATGAGCAAACGGGTTTCGAGGCGGAATTAATGAAAGCATGAGAGAGGGTACTGAGATGCAGCAGGGGGTGTGTTGTAGTCTGGAATCAGCATGCCACTTCTGCATGGTGCATGCTATCGCACAAGATGATCACATGCACCATGGCTTGCACACCTGCATGACGGCCCTGTGCTCATAGGCCGGGACACATGCTCCATTCTTGAAGTAGGTGCTCTCTGGCAGGCGCAGGTGGTTCAGGCGCGTGTGGTCGCGAATGAGCGACAGGCGCCTGCGCATACACAACAGTTTAAGGGCAGGAACAAATACAGAAACATGTAAGTAGGAGGAGGAGAGTGCGGATTGGAGTGTTGTTGACAACGAGCAACAAATCTAATCCCCCAGGGCACTAACCTGTCCATCTGCTTCACGCGCCGCTTCTTCATCTTGCGCACGACAGCCACAATGTGGCTCATCATGCCCAGGTCCGCCTGGTGCATGATGTCAGGCATGATAACGAGGTAGGGATTGCCCCACACGGTCCCTGGGACATCCCACTTCCAGAGCACACACTGGAAAAGGGGATGTGGTGAGGAATGGTAGAGAAAGGTATTTGAGAGACTCGGCACACAACATGTGGGACACTGCAATGGGGTATAGCACATCTCCCCAAGGTTTGAGCAACAAGGAGTGCGTAGACTACACAGTCGCCCGGGGAACAGGTCGCCTACCTCAACCGGGTAGGTCGAGTAGGTCTTGCATGGGTCGTCCTGGCTTGATGTCAACCCTGCCGCCTCATTCACGATCCATTGCTGTTGTTCAGGCGTGCGCGGCGTGTTCCGTGCCTTTACAGCAACCAGATGCTCCTGGTGTAGCACAGGGGGTGGGATGGGATGAAAAGGTAAGGGAGGTGAGATTATGAGGTCCGTGATGTGACATTCGGATGGTGATGGTTCTGAAGGCACGCAGATCGCATGTTTGCTCACCTTTGCAGCATAGCAGATGCTGCACGGCATCCGCGATCCATGCGAGAGTGTGCAACTGATCTTGCCGCTCTCAGGGTAGTCGCACACCCAGGCGTACAGCAGGGGCCGCACGGTTTGCCAATCACCGAAAGGGTCCCTGAGACGGAACCCGCTGCAAGGAACAGGTATTGTGGCAACAGGAACAGGGATTTCGGCTTTGTGCATCGGCGAAGAGGGACAAGGGGGACTGTTACATACAGAAACGCTGCGCATACTATGACGTTGATTGGGTGACGACATAGCAAGACGGAAATAGAGTACGGACCTTTCCATGCCATCAAGAAGCGGCTGTAGCACGGTGATGACGCATCGCTGGAAGAGCATCACCTTCTCCACGGCAGACATTGCAGAAGGGGGGATAGGAAGGAGAGCAAGTAGCGTGTGCCCGGCTTTCCCCCATCGCTTGGCCTGGGAGATGTTTGCAAGCGTCATCATTAGCGGCCATGCCTTCTTCCGGCCGTTGTTGCTCATGTGCGTCACATCCGAGTATAGGATGATACCCCCCACGACTTCGGACCATCCAAAGTGTTCCTGCAAGGCACGACAAAGAGGGAAAAGGCATACGGTCAAACACCAACAAGGTATCTTGTCGCCAGGTGGACTAAGCATGCTTCAAAGAACTCCCCAGAAACATGACACACTGAAGATGCTCCCTACACAACAGCGCATCAACGGAGGCATGCGCACTCTTCTGGTTTTGGGTGGCAACGGTGTATTTCCATACCTGAGCATCGTTCCACCACGTTCCAGTTTCCGGCGTGGTATAGCGACGCTCGCCTGTGTCAGGGTCCTCATTGATACGAGCCTTGAGCTTGAAGCCGGGCGCGTTGTTGGTATGCCCAAACAGTTGGGCAAACGCCTGGTGTACAGTGGCAAGAGCAGGAGAGAACCAAACCCTGGTTAGTGGCGTTGAAGGTGGGTCAGATCTCACACAAGCCTAACAGAGGCAACGTTCAACAAGCACCAAATGGATGCGGAATCTGCATTTCACAGCCACGGATCCAGATTCAACTTACCTGCGCAGAGTTCTGGAAGAGAAGGTGCTGTGGCGGATGACCGTCAATCTCGAAGGTCGCCACTGACCATCCGCGATTGAGCCCAACCAAGCGCTCCATTTCGAACCGCTCCAGATCCTTGCTGTTTCGGATCTCTGAGATCACAAGAGGTGCAAGGCCGGGCTCCACCACGAGCTGAAGCAGGCCATTGATGTCGATCTCCGCCATTCCCATTCCGCCATTAACGCGCCGCACGAAATTCAGCAGCTTCAACGCAAACGGATTGAGGGGCATGGCATTGCTCTGCCCAGAGATGCATGTCGGCCTTCCCTACAAGGCGTGTCGCCCCCTGTTAGAGTGATTACGACGTGAGCAGGGCCTTATGCAGTGGTGTACGGCTAGCTTGGTCGCGGGCGTGCGTGACGAGCACGGTGAGGAGTACGTGCCTCCATATTCAAAACTTCGGTTTTTGAATCGTGTGTGAGAGTCGAGGTGGGAGAGGAAGAGAAGGAAGAGATCTGTTTGGTGTTGTGATTCTTTCGAGAGTCTCTATAGGGGGGAGATCGCGATCACGTAGGTGTGCCCAAAGTGGTGCGCACCCCCATAGCCTTAATCCAAACCAGGTAATACCATTGTACAGTTACATATAACAAATAACTTAATGTCACTCATAACGATTATACGACCATACTTTACGGCATGCTCAATACCTTCCGGCATATTGACAACGGCAGTGCTTAGAAACAACACCGTTAGTGTGATCTGCTACCATTTGGGAAGCAACACCATTCCACAACGGTTTCACCATGTCGCGTAAGCCACGGGCCTGAACGCTGCAACGTCGC
Source organism: Closterium sp. Naga37s-1 (assembly GCA_947471745.1). Lineage (NCBI taxonomy): Eukaryota > Viridiplantae > Streptophyta > Zygnematophyceae > Desmidiales > Closteriaceae > Closterium > Closterium sp. Naga37s-1. Next base: position 2,905,773 of record CANJKZ010000777.1, on the reverse strand, counting down.
CGCGTCTGAACAGCGATGTCGATAACGCATCTACGCGTGTGCATTGGGCCTGTGCTTCATACCACTTCTTTTGGGCGCCTTGTTGAATGTCTGTGCAAGAATGGATGACAATCCAACGCCAAACCACAACGGATTCACCATGTCGCGCAACACACAGGCCGCAACGTGGCATCGTCGCACTGTCTAAACACTGCTGACGGGAACGCATCTACGCTTGTGCGTTGGGCCTGTGCTACCTTGTTGAATGTCCGTGCAAGAATGGATGACAATCCAACGCCAAACCACAACGGATTCACCATGTCGCGCAACACACAGGCCGGAACGTGGCATCGTCGCACTGTCTAAACACTGCTGACGGGAACGCATCTACGCTTGTGCGTTGGGCCTGTGCTTCATACCATTCTCTCTAAGCACCTTGTTGAATGTCCGTGCAAGAATGGATGACAATCCAACGCCAAACCACAACGGATTCACCATGTCGCGCAACACACAGGCCGGAACGTGGCATCGTCGCACTGTCTAAACACTGCTGTCGAGAACGCATCTACGCTTGTGCGGTGGGCCTGTGCTTCAAACCACTCTCTCTAAGCACCTTGTTGAATGTCCGTGCAAGAATGGATGACAATCCGACACCATACAACTACTTTTTCTCGTCTGTTACTATTCGTCAACACATTCGTTTGTTACACTTTGTGTGTGTGACATGAGACAATCCCACTACCGGCGGCAACCCCATACTAAACCAAGAGCATCAAAGTTTTGGATGTTTTTTATTGTTGTATTTTTTGAAATTTATTCCACGTACATGTTCAACACTGTGCGTTCACGAGATCACTGTACTTTGCAGGGATAAGGTTACATTCGCACTTGAGGTTCTAAAACTATCATACTATGCGTAGAGATTGATGCGTTGGCAACCGTGGTTGGCCAATGCATCTCAAACGAGTCCCCACACAACACAAGCACCAGCCAAGAGGTACTTCCGCCATTGAGCGGATGAGATCGAGCGGTAGGCGGGTTTATGCACGGGTGGCTACACGTACACCGTCCGATATCGGTGGCTAAACCCTACACGTACAACTGATAGGGTTACAGTAATCTCTATAGTCTCGCAACCCACCCGAACCACCCTCGTGCCCCACCCACCTGCTCCTGTCACCCTCTATGCCAACACTTAGACGCTGCTCGCTGTTTGACAAGCGCGTTTCCAGATCGCCCGTGACTCACCAGTATACTAAGTCACGGGCCGTAGCTCTGTGATGAGTGGCTACTATTTCAGGTTTAGTGATAGCAGCAATTTTCGGAGAAACATAACAGTGATAGGCCGTCGTTAAACACTTCGTGATATTCAGTTGCTGCGGCCCTTCAAAACAGACTAACCCGTTTTGCGCGATAGACCTTGGCATTCCTACGGCAACCATGACACGTGCCACACGTCAACAAGCAATGGAGGAGGAACAGGCCGGACGCCGAGCGACAAGGACGATGTCTAAACGGACCGATAGGGAGGGTGGCGGCGGCGCTAAGAAAACTAATGCGTCCGTTGCGCGTGGCACTGGGCTGAAAAAAGTGGCGGCAAAGAAGGTCGCGCGGGATCAAGAGAAGTCCGGCAGGAAGGCGGCAGACAACGGGAAGCAACCAATGCCACGCAAGCGTGTTTCTACAGTGAATAAAGATGCGGATGTTGCCTCAACTGGAACCACGCCCGGTCCGACTAACGACGGCACCAGTGGCGGCAACGTACATCCGGGGCGAGGGAGCGCGAGTCTTGCAGTCCCGTCGGCGGAGAGAGAGGGATCGGTGACACGGGGAAACCACGGAGGCGATCCATGCGCCGAGCATACCGCAACCAAGGAGTCCGAGGCGGAGGCATCTCAACACCATCTGACGCTGCTCCAGCCGACCGTGGTCGAAATTTCTGCTGCCGTGCTGGATAAGGACAAGGTGGGGGAGCACGAGTTGATGGAGGATCCTAACCACGGCATAGCCGACGTCGGTGGCTCTCCTCCTTCTGGTGGACGGGGGAGACGTAGGCAGAGGAAGAGCGATGAGGAGGACGATTCTGACACCGCCGTGCCCGAGGACATCACCACGCGGGCGAAGAGGCGGCAGACGACAAGCAGTGCCGACGACGCCGGTGGCGCGGAAGTTGGGATAACGCGAGGCGCCAGTGAAGCTAGTGGCAAAGCGACGGGTCATGCATTGCGCCAAAAGGGCCGACCCGTAGCAAGAAAAACATCCGGCGGAATGAGGGGCAAGAAACGGGGTCGTGAAGACCCTGGTGAGGCCGAGGAGGAGGATGCGCAGGAAGAGGAGGATGATGAGGATGCGGAGGAGGATGACGCGGATGTTGGGGAGGATGAAAAAGATGAGAATGATGGCGGGGAGGACGAAGAGGAGGAGGAGGAGGAGGAGGAGGAGGACGATGAGGAGGAGGATGAGGAGGAGGAGGAGGAGGAGGAGGAGGAGGAGGAGGAGGAGGAGGAGGATGAGGAGGATGAGGAGGAGGATGAGGATGAGGAGGAGGAGGAGGAGGAGGAGGAGGAGGAGGAGGAGGAGGAGGAGGAGGAAGAGGGGGAGGAGGAGGAGGATGTGGCGGCAGTGAAGGGACGGGGCGGGCGTGGCAGACGGCAGAGTGGTACAGGGAAGGTGGGGGGCCGGACTCGCCATTCCCGAAAACGCGGGGCAGTTGACGCCGCGCGCGGCGCAGCAGCTGGCAGACCGAAGGCGCGTAAGGTGAAGGTCGAAAGTGAAGGGGGTGGTAAAAAGCAAGGGCGCTAGGGAGCAAAAGGGGATGGAGGAGGTAAGGGTGGCGGCGCCAAAGGGGTTCCATTGGGTACTGGCAAGAAAGAACCTGCCGGTAAACGTCGTAGCGGCCGTCAAAGCACCCCGCGGAAAGGTGGCAACGAGAAGGCGCTGGCCCCAAAAAAACCGAAGGGATAGCAGAAAGGTGAGCACCCTGGCCAATAGACCAGGCATGGTTGTTGCACTCTTTGCGCAACCGTGCCAAATAGCACCATTCTACACGTTGTTTCTCCCCTGCAGGGAAGGAGAAGGACGACGAATCTGCAAAGAAAGGTAAAGTCTCCTGTCTCAAAACAGTACACGGCTAAGCCAGATTTAGATTCAAACCATTGATTTCATGCATGACTGTCTGGCCCTGTATTGATACCGATCGACTTTAATTTCTTGATCCTACTCCCTCTAAATCTCAGCCCCTCGTGTTACAGGCATTGGGCCACCGGTAAGCGTGCAACGGATGCAGCTAATGAAGGGGGCCGGAAGAGCGAGTGTGACGCCGCTATCCACAGGAGCCCCAAGGTTCTTCACGCCGTACTCCGGCCCAAGCAAAGTCGCTGCGACGGCTCCCGGCGCGCCAAGAGGAGAGGAATCCGAATCACCTCCACCAGGCCCCGTCACGCACTCCCCACTCGCCTCACCTTCATACCCATTTCGGCCGCTACACGCTTCTCCTGTCCGGGGCAGGGCGGTCCCCTCCCTCGCTGGTCCTTCGCGCGGGCATCAGCCAAGCACTTCTGCCAATCCCTTCCCTGAGCTCCCCTTTTCCCGCCAGCGTGATAGTGTGAGGGCACACGGGACTGCTGCAGAAGATGCTGAAACCCTTGTCCAGAGGGGGGATTCTTCACACCCTTTTCCACCGCTCATGGGTGCCCTAGGTGAAAGTGCGGAGCACGAGCAGTTTGTTATACGGGAGGAGTTCCAGGCGCTGCGGTCTGAGATGTATGCCATGTTTGCACAGCTCGGCCTACGTCCTGGAGTACGTGTCAGTTATGCCGGGGGTTTCGCAGCGGCGCCTATGGCTGGTACCCCGCCGCCGATGAGTGCCGTGGACAAGGCACGAGTGCTAGTGTTGCAGGAGACAAACCCATTCCCGGTATGTGGCGGGCCAAATGGGGCGGGTTGGGGCTGACGTGGGGGCTTGGAAGGGTACACGGGAGCGGCGCGTGACGAGGTGACTCGTGTCAGGTGGGTGGGGTGACGTGGCATGGGGTGGGTGGGTGAGTGTGATGTGGCACATGGGGCTGGTTGTTCCCTGACGTGGCGGATGGAGGAGGGTATGACGTGGCGGGATGTGAGGCTTGGGGCTGACGTGGCGGCTTGGATGGGTTTACGGGAGCGGCGCGTGACGAGGTGACGCGTGTTAGGTGGGTGGGGTGACGTGGCATGGGGTGGGTGGGTGGGTGTGATGTGGCACGTGGGGCTGGTTGTTCCCTGACGTGGCGGATGGAGGAGGGTGTGACGTGGCGGGATGTGAGGCTTGGGGCGGACGTGGCGGCTTGGACGGGTACACGCGAGCGGCGCGTGACGTGATGACGCGTGTCAGGTGGGTGGCGGGTGACGTGGCATGGGGTGGGTGGGTGGGTGTGATGTGGCACGTGGGGCTGGTTGTTCCCTGACGTGGCGGATGGAGGAGGGTGTGACGTGGCGGGATGTGAGGCTTGGGGCAGACGTGGCGGCTTGGACGGGTACACGCGAGCGGCGCGTGACGAGGTGACGCGTGTCAGGTGGGTGGGGGGTGACGTCACATGGGGTGGGTGGGTGTGACGTGGCACGTGGGGCTGGTTGTTCCCTGACGTGGCGGATGGAGGAGGGTGTGACATGGCGGGATGTGAGGCTTGGGGCTGACGTGGCGGCTTGGACGGGTACACGCGAGCGGCGCGTGACGAGGTGACGCGTGTCAGGTGGGTGGGGGGTGACGTGGCATGGGGTGGGTGGGTGTGACGTGGCACGTGGGGCTGGTTGTTCCCTGACGTGGCGGATGGAGGAGGGTGTGACGTGGCGGGATGTGAGGCTTGGGGCTGACGTGGCGGCTTGGACGGGTACACGGGAGCGGCGCGTGACAAGGTGACGCGTATCAGGTGGGTAGGGGGTGACGTGGCATGGGGTGGGTGGATGTGACGTGGCAAGTGGGGCTGGTTGCTGGTGGATGTGGCGGATGGAGGAGGGTGTGACGTGGAAAGTTCACACAGTCCATCCTGTGGTCACGCGGCGACCGTCATAACTGATGGTTTCTCTCTCCCCATGTTGTATTGTAAACCCCACACCCCTGCGCAGAACAAGGCCTACTTAGTGTGCTCTCAGCTCCTGTTTCTGAACCCCCCAGAAAAAATCCAGTACTACCCTGCACTGGAGGAAGTGTTCGAGGCGTTCGCTGTCCACTTGTCTGCCGAAGGGCTCGAGTCAATGAAGCTGCTGTGGTTGCACAACGACAAGTCAACCATGGGTGTCTTCAACCACCAGATGTCGTCAACCAGGTCAACAATCAACAGCACCCTCAGGCCAGCAACATACGCCGGCATGGGCCTCTCCGATTACGCCCATCTCGTGGATACCCTGCCCACTGAGCTACACCCAAAGAAGTGGTTCAACCACGAGGATCTCCTGGCCGAGTACAGAGATGGTATGTGCAACTCGAACACACCACGTGGCAGCTACAAATAACCGTGCGGTGTTCCTCACCCTGACTCTCACCCAGCCACTTGATTTCTATTCACCCCCTTTCTAACCCGTACGCTCCCTCCCAAAATGCAGAACAGTGGGCCCTCAACTGGCACTTTGACAAGGCCACCAGAACGCCCTTCAGCAACCCCTTGTTTGCTTATGCGTTCAAGCTCTCCTTCAAGAGGGGCGGGGTCGTGTTCAACAAGTTCAAGAGCCGCATGGTGGCATGGGGCCTGTTTTCGGCAAGGATGTAGATATGTGTCTGTACACCCATGCCTCATGTCTCGGGAGATATGGGTTGCCTGTACTTCATCTAAATCCCTGGTCGCTTAGGCGTTTGCGGTTACGTAGGGTGTGTCGTCTTCACCGCTTTCAGTTGGCCCATATACCCGTAACCCCCCCCCCCTCATACTCCATCCACCCAACCCTACACCACATTGCAGATCGAGTGGCCCCTTCTGCAGGATAAGCGTCGCAAGCGAATTCCGGCCCAGCCGGAACAAAACAGGCCGGACTACTTCGAGTGGTGTGACAAGGTCAAACAGATGATACACTTTGCCGTCGTGGAGCGGCGGATCCCACACGATTCGGCTCAGGGTGCGTTCGTCTTCCCGAACAAGTTCCTCATCGACGATGGCGACCTTGGAGATGTCATTCTTGCCCACCAGGCGATTGCAGGGCCCAGCATTGCGTAGGCTATTTGACCTGGTGCTAAAACTGCTGGTTGTTAGAATGCTGAATAAGAGTTGTTGTTTACCAAAATATTGAATGTAATTCTGAAATCCTCAATACCCAAAATAAAACAAAACCAAAATCCAGTTTATAATATTTTGGTACCGAAATTGCACCAAAACGGATTGCGCCGGAATGTCATCCGGAAAAGCTCGCGTGCCAATTTGAAACTTGACCCGAGCCAAACCTTGTCGTGAGATGTGTGTCGGAGCTCCTATCAAATGATTCCAACCGTCGGTCGAAATTGGGTCCGGACTTTTTTACGCGAAGACAACCCCAATCAAAATTCGTCCAAACTTGGCATAGGGTTTTTGTGATGAAAAAACAGGTCACGTTTGTAGGCGCGCTGAAATTTCGTGATGAAGGTATCATCCCAAGTGATGCTGCTGATTCCATGGAGTTGCAAGGGTGGGTTCGGAGTGTGAGGTGGAGGTGATGAGGTGGGGCTGGTTGGGGAGTGGTGGAGCTGGTTGGTGGTTGGTTTGGGCTGGTCGGTGGGTGGTGGGGCTGGTGGTGGTGGTCGGGACAAGATGTCGGCTGGGTTGAGTTTTCCGGGGCGGTAGATAATCTGAAGTTAGGGTACGAACTGCTCCAAAAACTCAGCCCATCGGGCTTGGCGGCGGCTGAGCACGGGCTGTGTTTTCAAGTGTTGAAGAGGGCGGTGGTCGGTGTAGACGGTGACGGGCTGTAGCTCCACGTAACAGCGCCATGTCTTGATTGCGTGGACAATGGCAAGGAGCTCCCGATCGTGTGTTGCGTAGTTGCGCTCTGCCGGTTGAAGCTTGTGTGACTCGTCACTATCTACGTAACTGCAAAGGCCTAATCGACCAGGGTTTTAGCTGAAGTACAGGCAAGGGGTTAAGGGGATGAGGCATGGGGGTACAAACACATATCTACATCCTTACCGAAAACAGGCCCCATGCCACCATGCGGCTCTTGAACTTGGTGAACACCGCCCCGCCCCTCTTGAAGGAGAGTTTGAACGCATAAGCGAACAAGGGGTTGCTGAAGGGTGTCCCGGTGGCCTTGTCAAAGTGCCAGTTGAGGGCCCACTGTTCTGCTTTTTGGCAGGGAGGGTATGGGTTGGAAAGGGTTTTGTAGAGAAATCAAATGGGGGGATGAGAGTCAGGGTGAGCCACATCGCACGGTGATATGTAGCTGCCAAGGGGCATATGGTAGGGCATATTGTGTTTTCGAGTTGCACTGCACATACCATCTCTGTACTCGGCTAGGAGTTGATCGTCGTCGAACCAGGTCGTTGGGTGTAGCTCAGTGGGCAGGCTATCCACGAGATGGCTGTAATCGGCAAGGCCCATGCCGGTGTATGCTGCTGGCCTGAGGGTGGAGTTGATAGTTGACCTTGTTGAGGACAGCTGGTGGTTGAAGACTCCCATGGTTGACTTGTCATTGTGCAACCACAGCAGCTTCATTGCCTCGAGCCCTTCTGCGGACAAGTGGACAGAGAACGCTTCGAACACTTCCTCCGGTGCAGGGTAGTACTGTATTTTTTCCGGTGGGTTCAGAAACATGAGCTGAGAGCACACTAAGTAGGCTTTGTTCTGCGCAGGGGTGTAAGGTATACAACACGACATGGAAGAGAGAAACCAGCAGTTATGAGGGTGGCCGCGTGACCATGGGATGGTGACTAGCAACACTGTTTGAAATTGCCACGTCACACCCTGCGCCATCAGACACGTCCACCAACAACCCGGCCCACTTGCCACGTCACACCCCCCTACCACAAGCCACGTCACCCCCCACCCACCTGACACGCCTCGCTTCGTCATGCGCAGTGGTCACGGGTACCATTTCTAACCGCCACGTCATCCCCAACCCTCACCTTCCGCCACGTCACACCCACCTGCATCCGCCACGTCATCCCCAACCCTCACGTTCCGCCACGTCACACCCTCCTTGTCCGCCACGTCCACCAACCAGCCCCACGTGCCACGTCACACCCTCCTGCATCCGCCACGTCCACCAACAACCAGCCCCAAGTGCCACGTCACACCCTCCCACCCCATGCCACGTCACCCCCCACCCACCCGACACGCGTCGCCTCGTCACGCGCCGCTCCCGTGTACCATTCCAAACCGCCACGTCAGCCCCAACCCTCACATTCTGCCACGTCACACCCTTTTGCATCCGCCAACAACCCGCCCTACTTGCCACGTCACACCCCCCACCAAGAGCCACGTCACCCCCCACCCACCTGAGACGCCTCGCTTCGTCATGCGCCGCTCACGTGTACCCTTTTAGGGTGCCACGTCATCCCCAACCCTCACCTTCCGCCACGTCACACCCATCTGCATCTGTCACGTCATCCCCCACCCTCACCTTCCGCCACGTCACACCCTTCTGCATCCGCCATGTCCACCAACCAGCCCCAAGTGCCACGTCACACTCTCCTTGTCCGCCACGTCCACCAACCAGCCCCACGTGCCACGTCACACCCTCCTGCATCCGCCACGTCCACCAACAACCAGCCCCACGTGCCACGTCACACCCTCCCACCCCATGCCACGTCACCCCCCACCCACCTGACACGCGCCGCTCCCGTGTACCATTCCAAACCGCCACGTCAGCCCCAACCCTCACATTCTGCCACGTCACACCCCCCAGCATCCGCCAACAACCCGCCCTCACACCCCCCACCAAGAGCCAAAACAGGCCCCATGCCACCATGCGGCTCTTTAACTTGGTGAACACCGGCCCGCCCCTCTTGAAGGAGAGTTTGAACGCATAAGCGAACAAGGGGTTGCTGAAGGGTGTCCCGGTGGCCTTGTCAAAGTGCCAGTTGAGGGCCCACTGTTCTGCTTTTTGGCAGGGAGGGTATGGGTTGGAAAGGGTTTTGTAGAGAAATCAAATGGGGGGATGAGAGTCAGGGTGAGCCACATCACACGGTGATATGTAGCTGCCAAGGGGCATATGGTAGGGCATATTGTGTTTTCGAGTTGCACTGCACATACCATCTCTGTACTCGGCTAGGAGTTGATCGTCGTCGAACCAGGTCGTTGGGTGTAGCTCAGTGGGCAGGCTATCCACGAGATGGCTGTAATCGGCAAGGCCCATGCCGGTGTATGCTGCTGGCCTGAGGGTGGAGTTGATAGTTGACCTTGTTGAGGACAGCTGGTGGTTGAAGACTCCCATGGTTGACTTGTCATTGTGCAACCACAGCAGCTTCATTGCCTCGAGCCCTTCTGCGGACAAGTGGATAGAGAACGCTTCGAACACTTCCTCCGGTGCAGGGTAGTACTGTATTTTCTCCGGTGGGTTCAGAAACATGAGCTGAGAGCACACTAAGTAGGCTTTGTTCTGCGCAGGGGTGTAAGGTATACAACACGACATGGAAGAGAGAAACCAGCAGTTATGAGGGTGGCCGCGTAACCATGGGATGGTGACTAGCAACACTGTTTGAAATTGCCACGTCACACCCTGCGCCATCAGACACGTCCACCAACAACCCGGCCCACTTGCCACGTCACACCCCCCTACCACAAGCCACGTCACCCCCCACCCACCTGACACGCCTCGCTTCGTCATGCGCAGTGGTCACGGGTACCATTTCTAACCGCCACGTCATCCCCAACCCTCACCTTCCGCCACGTCACACCCACCTGCATCCGCCACGTCATCCCCAACCCTCACGTTCCGCCATGTCACACCCTCCTTGTCTGCCACGTCCACCAACCAGCCCCACGTGCCACGTCACACCCTCCTGCATCCGCCACGTCCACCAACAACCAGCCCCACGTGCCACGTCACACCCTCCCACCCCATACCACGTCACCCCCCACCCACCTGACACGCGTCGCCTCGTCACGCGCCGCTCCCGTGTACCATTCCAAACCGCCACGTCAGCCCCAACCCTCACATTCTGCCACGTCACACCCCCCAGCATCCGCCAACAACCCGCCCTCACACCCCCCACCAAGAGCCAAAACAGGCCCCATGCCACCATGCGGCTCTTTAACTTGGTGAACACCGCCCCGCCCCTCTTGAAGGAGAGTTTGAACGCATAAGCGAACAAGGGGTTGCTGAAGGGTGTCCCGGTGGCCTTGTCAAAGTGCCAGTTGAGGGCCCACTGTTCTGCTTTTTGGCAGGGAGGGTATGGGTTGGAAAGGGTTTTGTAGAGAAATCAAATGGGGGGATGAGAGTCAGGGTGAGCCACATCGCACGGTGATATGTAGCTGCCAAGGGGCATATGGTAGGGCATATTGTGTTTTCGAGTTGCACTGCACATACCATCTCTGTACTCGGCTAGGAGTTGATCGTCGTCGAACCAGGTCGTTGGGTGTAGCTCAGTGGGCAGGCTATCCACGAGATGGCTGTAATCGGCAAGGCCCATGCCGGTGTATGCTGCTGGCCTGAGGGTGGAGTTGATAGTTGACCTTGTTGAGGACAGCTGGTGGTTGAAGACTCCCATGGTTGACTTGTCATTGTGCAACCACAGTAGCTTCATTGCCTTGAGCCCTTCTGCGGACAAGTGGACAGAGAACGCTTCGAACACTTCCTCCGGTGCAGGGTAGTACTGTATTTTCTCCGGTGGGTTCAGAAACATGAGCTGAGAGCACACTAAGTAGGCTTTGTTCTGCGCAGGGGTGTAAGGTATAGAACACGACATGGAAGAGAGAAACCAGCAGTTATGAGGGTGGCCGCGTAACCATGGGATGGTGACTAGCAACACTGTTTGAAATTGCCACGTCACACCCTGCGCCATCAGACACGTCCACCAACAACCCGGCCCACTTGCCACGTCACACCCCCCTACCACAAGCCACGTCACCCCCCACCCACCTGACACGCCTCGCTTCGTCATGCGCAGTGGTCACGGGTACCATTTCTAACCGCCACGTCATCCCCAACCCTCACCTTCCGCCACGTCACACCCACCTGCATCCGCCACGTCATCCCCAACCCTCACGTTCCGCCATGTCACACCCTCCTTGTCTGCCACGTCCACCAACCAGCCCCACGTGCCACGTCACACCCTCCTGCATCCGCCACGTCCACCAACAACCAGCCCCAAGTGCCACGTCACACCCTCCCACCCCATGCCACGTCACCCCCCACCCACCTGACACGCGTCGCCTCGTCACGCGCCGCTCCCGTGTACCATTCCAAACCGCCACGTCAGCCCCAACCCTCACATTCTGCCACGTCACACCCTTTTGCATCCGCCAACAACCCGCCCTACTTGCCACGTCACACCCCCCACCAAGAGCCACGTCACCCCCCACCCACCTGAGACGCCTCGCTTCGTCATGCGCCGCTCACGTGTACCCTTTTAGGGTGCCACGTCATCCCCAACCCTCACCTTCCGCCACGTCACACCCATCTGCATCTGTCACGTCATCCCCCACCCTCACCTTCCGCCACGTCACACCCTTCTGCATCCGCCACGTCCACCAACCAGCCCCAAGTGCCACGTCACACCCTCCTTGTCCGCCACGTCCACCAACCAGCCCCACGTGCCACGTCACACCCTCCTGCATCCGCCACGTCCACCAACAACCAGCCCCACGTGCCACGTCACACCCTCCCACCCCATGCCACGTCACCCCCCACCCACCTGACACGCGTCGCCTCGTCACGTGCCGCTCCCGTGTACCATTCCAAACCGCCACGTCAGCCCCAACCCTCACATTCTGCCACGTCACACCCCCCAGCATCCGCCAACAACCCGCCCTACTTGCCACGTCACACCCCCCACCAAGAGCCTCGTCACCCCCCACCCACCTGAAACGCCTCGCGCCGTCATGCGGCACTCCCTTGCACCCTTTCACACCGCCACGTCATATCCCAACCCTCACCTTTTGCCACGTCACACCCAACCCGCATCCGCCACGTCCACCAACAACCCGCGCCACTTGCCACGTCACACCCACCCACCCCATGCCACGTCACCCCCCACCCACCTGATACGCGTCGCCTCGTCACGCGCCGCTCCCGTGTTCCCTTCGAAACCGCCACGTCAGCCCCAACCCCGCCCTTGTTGCCACGTCAACCCCAACCCTCCCCATGTGGCCCGCCACATACCGGGAATGGGTTTGTCTCCTGCAACACTAGCACTCGTGCCTTGTCCACGGCGCTCATCGGCGGCGGGGTACCTGCCATAGGCAGGGCTGCCGACCCGCCGGCATAGCTGGCAGGTACTCCACGACGCAGGCCGAGCTGTGCAAACATGGCGTACATCTCAGACCGCAGCGCCTGGAACTCCTCCCGTGTAACAAAATGCTCGTGCTCCGCACTTTCACCTAGGGCACCCATGAGCGGAGGAAAAGGGTGTGAAGAATCCCCCCTCTGGCCAAGGGGATCAACGTCTTCTGCAGCAGTCCCGTGTGCCCTCACACTATCACGCTGGCGGGAAAAGGGGAGCTCAGGGAAGGGATTGGCATAACTGCCTGCCTGATGCCCGCGCGAAGGATCGGCGAGAGGGGAGACCGCCCTGCCCCGGACAGGAGAAGCGTGGAGTTGCCGAAATTGGTACGAGGGTGAGGCGAGTGGGGACTGCGTGACGGGGGCGGGTGGAGGGGATTCGGATTCCTCTCCTCTTGGCGCGCCTGGTGCCGTCGCAGCGACTATGCTCGGGCCGGCCCATGGCGTGTAGTACCTTGGTGCTCTGGAGGAGAGCGGTGTAACACTCGCTCTTCCGGCAGCCTTCGTTAGATGCATTCGTTGCACGCTTACGGGCGGCCCAATGCCTGTAACGCGAGGGGCTGAGATGTAGAGGGAGCTGGAAAAAAAAATTAGAGTCGATCGGTTTCAAGGCGGGGCCAGACATGCATGCATATTCAGAAAGGTTTGAATCTAGATCGGGTTCAGGGTTGTACTGGTTTGAGACAAGAGGGTTTACCTTGCTTGGCAGATTCGTCGACCTTCTCCTTCCCTGCATGGGAGAAACAATGTGAAAAAGGGTGTTTTTTGGCACGGTTTAGCAGATGGTTCAACACGTCACGCCAGTTTTATTGGACACAATGCTCACCTTTCTGCTGTCCCTTCGGTTTTGGGGCAGCCTGCGCCTTCTCGTTGCCACCTTTCCGCGGGGTGCTTTGGCGGACGCTGCGACGTTTACCGGCAGGTTCTTTCTTGCTGGTACCCACTGGAACCCCTTTGGCGCGGCCACCCTTTCCTCCTCCATCCCCTTTTGCTCCCTGGCTCCCTTGCTTTTTACCAACCCCTTCACTTTCGACCTTCACCTTACGCGCCTTCGGTTTGCCCGATGCTTCGCCGCGCGCAGCGTCAACTGCCCCGCGTTTTCGGGAAGGGCGAGTCCGGGCCCCCTCCTTCCCTGTACCACTCACCCGTCTGCCACGCCCGCCCCGTCCCTTCACTGGCGCCACATCCTCCTCCTCCTCCTCCTCCTCCTCCTCCGCTGCCTCCTCCTCCTCCTCCTCCTCCACATCCTCCTCCTCGTCGTCACCCTGCTCCTCCTCCTCCTCCTCCTCCTCCTCCTCCTCCTCCTCCTCCTCCTCCTCCTCTGCCTCCTCCTCCTCCTCCTCCTCCTCCTCCTCATCCTCCTCCTCCTCCTCCTCCTCCTCCTCCTCTTCGTCCTCCCCGCCATCATTCTCATCTTTTTCATCCTCCCCAACATCCGCGTCATCCTCCTCCGCTTCCTCTTCATCCTCCTCTCCCTCCGCATCCTCCTCCTCATCCTCCTCCTCCTCCGCATCACCGGGGTCTTTATCGCCCCGTTTCGGCTTTGTTCCCGTCGCTGCTTTCTTGCCTCTCCTTCCGCCGGATGCTTTTCTTGCTGCGGGTCGGCCCTTCTGGCGCAATGCTTGACCGCCCGCCTTGCCACTAGCTTCCTTGGCGCCTCGCGGTGTCCCAACTGCCGCGCCTCCGGCGTCGTCAGCACTACCTGTCGTCTGCCGCCTTTTCGCCCGCGTAATCAGGTCCCCGGGCACGGCGGTGTCATAATCGTCCTCCCCATCGCTCTTCCTCTGCCTACGCCTCCCCCGTCCACCAGAAGGTGGAGAGCCACCGACCAGCCCCACTGACTCGTGCTCCCCCACCTTGTCCTTATCCAGCACGGCTGCAGAAACTTCGACCACGGTCGGCTGGAGCAGCGTCAGATGGTGTTGCGTTGCCGCCGCCTCGGACTCCTTGGTTGCGGCATGCTCGGCGCGGGGATCGCCTCCGTGATTTCCCTCTGTCGCCGATCCCTCCATCTCCGCCGACGGGAGTGCAAGACTCGCGCTCCCTCGCCCCGGATCTTCGTTGCCGCCAGTGGTGCTGTCTTTACTCGGACCCGGCTCGGTTCCAGCAGAGGCAACATCCGCATCTTTGTTCACTGTAGAAACACGCTTGCGTGGCGTTGGTTTAGGGCCCTTGTCTTCCGCTTTCTTGCCGGCCTCCTGTTGACCGCGCGCGACCTTTTTTGCCGCCGCTTTCTTCTTCCCAATGCCACGAGCGACGGACGCATTAGTTTTTTTAGCGCCGCCACCACACTCCCTATCGATATGTTTAGACGTCCTCCTTGTCGCGCGGCGGCCGGCCTGTTCCTCCTCCATTGCTTGGTTACGTGTTGCACGTGTCATGGTAATTGTAGGAGGAGCAAAGTTGCAAATCGCGCGGAAGGGTTGAGCCGGTTTCGAAAGGGTTCTGCAACTGAATCCCACGATGGGATTATCGACGGTCTATCACTGTAAGGGGTTTCGAAAACCGCCGCTTCAACTAAATCTGTCATAGTAGCCACTATGCTTCACGCTAAAGTGTGTCAAGGCAACGAGCAGCGTCAAAGTGTTGGTCCAGGGAGTGACGGAAGCAGGTGGGTGGGACACGAGGGTGGTTGGGGTGGGTTGCGAGACTAGAGAGAGTAATGTAACCCTATCAGGCTATATTGGACGGTGTACGTGTAGCCACCCTAGCATAAACCCACCTACCGCTCGATCTCAGCCGCTCAATGGCTGAAGTACCTCTTGGCTGATGACTGTGTTGCGGGGGGAATCGTTTGAGATGCGTCGGCCAATCACTGTTGCCAACGCATAAATCACTAAATTTTATTCAAACATACAACACTGCATTTCATCAAACTCTAAGTTGCAAATGGTTTACCACGGGGTTGGGGTAAGTTAATCGGTGATTCTTACGTCACACACACAACGACCGTCCAGAATGATTACTTGTGACAGATGTACTGTGCACTTTTAGGCTTTGCCACAATGGTTTAGGGCCAGCGGACGACATTCTAACACGATTATCAATAGTAACAAACGTGAATCCGTTGTGGTATGGTGTTGGATTGGCATCCATTCTTGCACAGACATTAAACAAGGTGCTTAGAAGGAGTTGTATGAAGCACAGGCCCAACGCACAAGCGTAGATGCGTTATCGACAGCCATGGTTAGATTGTGCGACGATGCAGCGTTCAGGCCTGCGGGTTGCCAACATGGTGAATCCGTTGTGGTATGGTGTTGCATTGGCATCCATTCTTGCACAGACATTAAACAAGGTGCTTAGAAGGAGTTGTATGAAGCACAGGCCCAACGCGCAAGCGTAGATGCGTTATCGACAGCCATGGTTAGACTGTGCGACGATGCAGCGTTCAGGCCTGCGGGTTGCGCGACATGGTGAATCCGTTGTGGTATGGTGTTGCATTGGCATCCATTCTTGCACAGACATTAAACAAGGTGCTTAGAAGGAGTTGTATGAAGCACAGGCCCAACGCGCAAGCGTAGATGCGTTATCGACAGCCATGGTTAGACTGTGCGACGATGCAGCGTTCAGGCCTGCGGGTTGCGCGACATGGTGAATCCGTTGTGGTATGGTGTTGCATTGGCATCCATTCTTGCACAGACATTAAACAAGGTGCTTAGAAGGAGTTGTATGAAGCACAGGCCCAACGCGCAAGCGTAGATGCGTTATCGACAGCCATGGTTAGACTGTGCGACGATGCAGCGTTCAGGCCTGCGGGTTGCGCGACATGGTGAATCCGTTGTGGTATGGTGTTGCATTGGCATCCATTCTTGCACAGACATTAAACAAGGTGCTTAGAAGGAGTTGTATGAAGCACAGGCCCAACGCGCAAGCGTAGATGCGTTATCGACAGCCATGGTTAGACTGTGCGACGATGCAGCGTTCAGGCCTGCGGGTTGCGCGACATGGTGAATCCGTTGTGGTATGGTGTTGCATTGGCATCCATTCTTGCACAGACATTAAACAAGGTGCTTAGAAGGAGTTGTATGAAGCACAGGCCCAACGCGCAAGCGTAGATGCGTTATCGACAGCCATGGTTAGACTGTGCGACGATGCAGCGTTCAGGCCTGCGGGTTGCGCGACATGGTGAATCCGTTGTGGTATGGTGTTGCATTGGCATCCATTCTTGCACAGACATTAAACAAGGTGCTTAGAAGGAGTTGTATGAAGCACAGGCCCAACGCGCAAGCGTAGATGCGTTATCGACAGCCATGGTTAGACTGTGCGACGATGCAGCGTTCAGGCCTGCGGGTTGCGCGACATGGTGAATCCGTTGTGGTATGGTGTTGCATTGGCATCCATTCTTGCACAGACATTAAACAAGGTGCTTAGAAGGAGTTGTATGAAGCACAGGCCCAACGCGCAAGCGTAGATGCGTTATCGACAGCCATGGTTAGACTGTGCGACGATGCAGCGTTCAGGCCTGCGGGTTGCGCGACATGGTGAATCCGTTGTGGTATGGTGTTGCATTGGCATCCATTCTTGCACAGATATTAAACAAGGTGCTTAGAAGGAGTTGTATGAAGCACAGGCCCAACGCGCAAGCGTAGATGCGTTATCGACAGCCATGGTTAGACTGTGCGACGATGCAGCGTTCAGGCCTGCGGGTTGCGCGACATGGTGAATCCGTTGTGGTATGGTGTTGCATTGGCATCCATTCTTGCACAGACATTAAACAAGGTGCTTAGAAGGAGTTGTATGAAGCACAGGCCCAACGCGCAAGCGTAGATGCGTTATCGACAGCCATGGTTAGACTGTGCGACGATGCAGCGTTCAGGCCTGCGGGTTGCGCGACATGGTGAATCCGTTGTGGTATGGTGTTGCATTGGCATCCATTCTTGCACAGACATTAAACAAGGTGCTTAGAAGGAGTTGTATGAAGCACAGGCCCAACGCGCAAGCGTAGATGCGTTATCGACAGCCATGGTTAGACTGTGCGACGATGCAGCGTTCAGGCCTGCGGGTTGCGCGACATGGTGAATCCGTTGTGGTATGGTGTTGCATTGGCATCCATTCTTGCACAGACATTAAACAAGGTGCTTAGAAGGAGTTGTATGCAGCACAGGCCCAACGCGCAAGCGTAGATGCGTTATCGACAGCCATGGTTAGACTGTGCGACGATGCAGCGTTCAGGCCTGCGGGTTGCGCGACATGGTGAATCCGTTGTGGTATGGTGTTGCATTGGCATCCATTCTTGCACAGACATTAAACAAGGTGCTTAGAAGGAGTTGTATGCAGCACAGGCCCAACGCGCAAGCGTAGATGCGTTATCGACAGCCATGGTTAGACTGTGCGACGATGCAGCGTTCAGGCCTGCGGGTTGCGCGACATGGTGAATCCGTTGTGGTATGGTGTTGCATTGGCATCCATTCTTGCACAGACATTAAACAAGGTGCTGAGAAGGAGTTGTATGCAGCACAGGCCCAACGCGCAAGCGTAGATGCGTTATCGACAGCCATGGTTAGACTGTGCGACGATGCAGCGTTCAGGCCTGCGGGTTGCGCGACATGGTGAATCCGTTGTGGTATGGTGTTGCATTGGCATCCATTCTTGCACAGACATTAAACAGGGTGCTTAGAAGGAGTTGTATGAAGCACAGGCCCAACGCGCAAGCGTAGATGCGTTATCGACAGCCATGGTTAGACTGTGCGACGATGCAGCGTTCAGGCCTGCGGGTTGCGCGACATGGTGAATCCGTTGTGGTATGGTGTTGCATTGGCATCCATTCTTGCACAGACATTAAACAAGGTGCTTAGAAGGAGTTGTATGAAGCACAGGCCCAACGCGCAAGCGTAGATGCGTTATCGACAGCCATGGTTAGACTGTGCGACGATGCAGCGTTCAGGCCTGCGGGTTGCGCGACATGGTGAATCCGTTGTGGTATGGTGTTGCATTGGCATCCATTCTTGCACAGACATTAAACAAGGTGCTTAGAAGGAGTTGTATGAAGCACAGGCCCAACGCGCAAGCGTAGATGCGTTATCGACAGCCATGGTTAGACTGTGCGACGATGCAGCGTTCAGGCCTGCGGGTTGCGCGACATGGTGAATCCGTTGTGGTATGGTGTTGCATTGGCATCCATTCTTGCACAGACATTAAACAAGGTGCTTAGAAGGAGTTGTATGAAGCACAGGCCCAACGCGCAAGCGTAGATGCGTTATCGACAGCCATGGTTAGACTGTGCGACGATGCAGCGTTCAGGCCTGCGGGTTGCGCGACATGGTGAATCCGTTGTGGTATGGTGTTGCATTGGCATCCATTCTTGCACAGACATTAAACAAGGTGCTGAGAAGGAGTTGTATGCAGCACAGGCCCAACGCACAAGCGTAGATGCGTTATCGACAGCCATGGTTAGACTGTGCGACGATGCAGCGTTCAGGCCTGCGGGTTGCGCGACATGGTGAATCCGTTGTGGTATGGTGTTGCATTGGCATCCATTCTTGCACAGACATTAAACAAGGTGCTTAGAAGGAGTTGTATGAAGCACAGGCCCAACGCGCAAGCGTAGATGCGTTATCGACAGCCATGGTTAGACTGTGCGACGATGCAGCGTTCAGGCCTGCGGGTTGCGCGACATGGTGAATCCGTTGTGGTATGGTGTTGCATTGGCATCCATTCTTGCACAGACATTAAACAAGGTGCTTAGAAGGAGTTGTATGAAGCACAGGCCCAACGCGCAAGCGTAGATGCGTTATCGACAGCCATGGTTAGACTGTGCGACGATGCAGCGTTCAGGCCTGCGGGTTGCGCGACATGGTGAATCCGTTGTGGTATGGTGTTGCATTGGCATCCATTCTTGCACAGACATTAAACAAGGTGCTTAGAAGGAGTTGTATGAAGCACAGGCCCAACGCGCAAGCGTAGATGCGTTATCGACAGCCATGGTTAGACTGTGCGACGATGCAGCGTTCAGGCCTGCGGGTTGCGCGACATGGTGAATCCGTTGTGGTATGGTGTTGCATTGGCATCCATTCTTGCACAGACATTAAACAAGGTGCTTAGAAGGAGTTGTATGAAGCACAGGCCCAACGCGCAAGCGTAGATGCGTTATCGACAGCCATGGTTAGACTGTGCGACGATGCAGCGTTCAGGCCTGCGGGTTGCGCGACATGGTGAATCCGTTGTGGTATGGTGTTGCATTGGCATCCATTCTTGCACAGACATTAAACAAGGTGCTTAGAAGGAGTTGTATGCAGCACAGGCCCAACGCGCAAGCGTAGATGCGTTATCGACAGCCATGGTTAGACTGTGCGACGATGCAGCGTTCAGGCCTGCGGGTTGCGCGACATGGTGAATCCGTTGTGGTATGGTGTTGCATTGGCATCTATTCTTGCACAGACATTAAACAAGGTGCTGAGAAGGAGTTGTATGCAGCACAGGCCCAACGCGCAAGCGTAGATGCGTTATCGACAGCCATGGTTAGACTGTGCGACGATGCAGCGTTCAGGCCTGCGGGTTGCGCGACATGGTGAATCCGTTGTGGTATGGTGTTGCATTGGCATCCATTCTTGCACAGACATTAAACAAGGTGCTGAGAAGGAGTTGTATGCAGCACAGGCCCAACGCGCAAGCGTAGATGCGTTATCGACAGCCATGGTTAGACTGTGCGACGATGCAGCGTTCAGGCCTGCGGGTTGCGCGACATGGTGAATCCGTTGTGGTATGGTGTTGCATTGGCATCCATTCTTGCACAGACATTAAACAAGGTGCTTAGAAGGAGTTGTATGAAGCACAGGCCCAACGCGCAAGCGTAGATGCGTTATCGACAGCCATGGTTAGACTGTGCGACGATGCAGCGTTCAGGCCTGCGGGTTGCGCGACATGGTGAATCCGTTGTGGTATGGTGTTGCATTGGCATCCATTCTTGCACAGACATTAAACAAGGTGCTTAGAAGGAGTTGTATGAAGCACAGGCCCAACGCGCAAGCGTAGATGCGTTATCGACAGCCATGGTTAGACTGTGCGACGATGCAGCGTTCAGGCCTGCGGGTTGCGCGACATGGTGAATCCGTTGTGGTATGGTGTTGCATTGGCATCCATTCTTGCACAGACATTAAACAAGGTGCTTAGAAGGAGTTGTATGAAGCACAGGCCCAACGCGCAAGCGTAGATGCGTTATCGACAGCCATGGTTAGACTGTGCGACGATGCAGCGTTCAGGCCTGCGGGTTGCGCGACATGGTGAATCCGTTGTGGTATGGTGTTGCATTGGCATCCATTCTTGCACAGACATTAAACAAGGTGCTTAGAAGGAGTTGTATGAAGCACAGGCCCAACGCGCAAGCGTAGATGCGTTATCGACAGCCATGGTTAGACTGTGCGACGATGCAGCGTTCAGGCCTGCGGGTTGCGCGACATGGTGAATCCGTTGTGGTATGGTGTTGCATTGGCATCCATTCTTGCACAGACATTAAACAAGGTGCTTAGAAGGAGTTGTATGCAGCACAGGCCCAACGCGCAAGCGTAGATGCGTTATCGACAGCCATGGTTAGACTGTGCGACGATGCAGCGTTCAGGCCTGCGGGTTGCGCGACATGGTGAATCCGTTGTGGTATGGTGTTGCATTGGCATCTATTCTTGCACAGACATTAAACAAGGTGCTGAGAAGGAGTTGTATGCAGCACAGGCCCAACGCGCAAGCGTAGATGCGTTATCGACAGCCATGGTTAGACTGTGCGACGATGCAGCGTTCAGGCCTGCGGGTTGCGCGACATGGTGAATCCGTTGTGGTATGGTGTTGCATTGGCATCCATTCTTGCACAGACATTAAACAAGGTGCTGAGAAGGAGTTGTATGCAGCACAGGCCCAACGCACAAGCGTAGATGCGTTATCGACAGCCATGGTTAGACTGTGCGACGATGCAGCGTTCAGGCCTGCGGGTTGCGCGACATGGTGAATCCGTTGTGGTATGGTGTTGCATTGGCATCCATTCTTGCACAGACATTAAACAAGGTGCTTAGAAGGAGTTGTATGAAGCACAGGCCCAACGCGCAAGCGTAGATGCGTTATCGACAGCCATGGTTAGACTGTGCGACGATGCAGCGTTCAGGCCTGCGGGTTGCGCGACATGGTGAATCCGTTGTGGTATGGTGTTGCATTGGCATCCATTCTTGCACAGACATTAAACAAGGTGCTTAGAAGGAGTTGTATGAAGCACAGGCCCAACGCGCAAGCGTAGATGCGTTATCGACAGCCATGGTTAGACTGTGCGACGATGCAGCGTTCAGGCCTGCGGGTTGCGCGACATGGTGAATCCGTTGTGGTATGGTGTTGCATTGGCATCCATTCTTGCACAGACATTAAACAAGGTGCTTAGAAGGAGTTGTATGCAGCACAGGCCCAACGCGCAAGCGTAGATGCGTTATCGACAGCCATGGTTAGACAGTGCGACGATGCAGCGTTCAGGCCTGCGGGTTGCGCGACATGGTGAATCCGTTGTGGTATGGTGTTGCATTGGCATCCATTCTTGCACAGACATTAAACAAGGTGCTTAGAAGGAGTTGTATGAAGCACAGGCCCAACGCGCAAGCGTAGATGCGTTATCGACAGCCATGGTTAGACTGTGCGACGATGCAGCGTTCAGGCCTGCGGGTTGCGCGACATGGTGAATCCGTTGTGGTATGGTGTTGCATTGGCATCCATTCTTGCACAGACATTAAACAAGGTGCTTAGAAGGAGTTGTATGAAGCACAGGCCCAACGCGCAAGCGTAGATGCGTTATCGACAGCCATGGTTAGACTGTGCGACGATGCAGCGTTCAGGCCTGCGGGTTGCGCGACATGGTGAATCCGTTGTGGTATGGTGTTGCATTGGCATCCATTCTTGCACAGACATTAAACAAGGTGCTTAGAAGGAGTTGTATGCAGCACAGGCCCAACGCGCAAGCGTAGATGCGTTATCGACAGCCATGGTTAGACTGTGCGACGATGCAGCGTTCAGGCCTGCGGGTTGCGCGACATGGTGAATCCGTTGTGGTATGGTGGTGCATTGGCATCCATTCTTGCACAGACATTAAACAAGGTGCTGAGAAGGAGTTGTATGCAGCACAGGCCCAACGCAGAAGCGTAGATGCGTTATCGACAGCCATGGTTAGACTGTGCGACGATGCAGCGTTCAGGCCTGCGGGTTGCGCGACATGGTGAATCCGTTGTGGTATGGTGTTGCATTGGCATCCATTCTTGCACAGACATTAAACAAGGTGCTTAGAAGGAGTTGTATGAAGCACAGGCCCAACGCGCAAGCGTAGATGCGTTATCGACAGCCATGGTTAGACTGTGCGACGATGCAGCGTTCAGGCCTGCGGGTTGCGCGACATGGTGAATCCGTTGTGGTATGGTGTTGCATTGGCATCCATTCTTGCACAGACATTAAACAAGGTGCTTAGAAGGAGTTGTATGAAGCACAGGCCCAACGCGCAAGCGTAGATGCGTTATCGACAGCCATGGTTAGACTGTGCGACGATGCAGCGTTCAGGCCTGCGGGTTGCGCGACATGGTGAATCCGTTGTGGTATGGTGTTGCATTGGCATCCATTCTTGCACAGACATTAAACAAGGTGCTTAGAAGGAGTTGTATGAAGCACAGGCCCAATGCGCAAGCGTAGATGCGTTATCGACAGCCATGGTTAGACTGTGCGACGATGCAGCGTTCAGGCCTGCGGGTTGCGCAACATGGTGAATCCGTTGTGGTATGGTGTTGCATTGGCATCCATTCTTGCACAGACATTAAACAAGGTGCTTAGAAGGAGTTGTATGAAGCACAGGCCCAACGCGCAAGCGTAGATGCGTTATCGACAGCCATGGTTAGACTGTGCGACGATGCAGCGTTCAGGCCTGCGGGTTGCGCGACATGGTGAATCCGTTGTGGTATGGTGTTGCATTGGCATCCATTCTTGCACAGACATTAAACAAGGTGCTTAGAAGGAGTTGTATGAAGCACAGGCCCAACGCGCAAGCGTAGATGCGTTATCGACAGCCATGGTTAGACTGTGCGACGATGCAGCGTTCAGGCCTGCGGGTTGCGCGACATGGTGAATCCGTTGTGGTATGGTGTTGCATTGGCATCCATTCTTGCACAGACATTAAACAAGGTGCTGAGAAGGAGTTGTATGAAGCACAGGCCCAACGCGCAAGCGTAGATGCGTTATCGACAGCCATGGTTAGACTGTGCGACGATGCAGCGTTCAGGCCTGCGGGTTGCGCGACATGGTGAATCCGTTGTGGTATGGTGTTGCATTGGCATCCATTCTTGCACAGACATTAAACAAGGTGCTGAGAAGGAGTTGTATGAAGCACAGGCCCAACGCGCAAGCGTAGATGCGTTATCGACAGCCATGGTTAGACTGTGCGACGATGCAGCGTTCAGGCCTGCGGGTTGCGCGACATGGTGAATCCGTTGTGGTATGGTGTTGCATTGGCATCCATTCTTGCACAGACATTAAACAAGGTGCTGAGAAGGAGTTGTATGAAGCACAGGCCCAACGCGCAAGCGTAGATGCGTTATCGACAGCCATGGTTAGACTGTGCGACGATGCAGCGTTCAGGCCTGCGGGTTGCGCGACATGGTGAATCCGTTGTGGTATGGTGTTGCATTGGCATCCATTCTTGCACAGACATTAAACAAGGTGCTGAGAAGGAGTTGTATGCAGCACAGGCCCAACGCGCAAGCGTAGATGCGTTATCGACAGCCATGGTTAGACTGTGCGACGATGCAGCGTTCAGGCCTGCGGGTTGCGCGACATGGTGAATCCGTTGTGGTATGGTGTTGCATTGGCATCCATTCTTGCACAGACATTAAACAAGGTGCTGAGAAGGAGTTGTATGCAGCACAGGCCCAACGCGCAAGCGTAGATGCGTTATCGACAGCCATGGTTAGACTGTGCGACGATGCAGCGTTCAGGCCTGCGGGTTGCGCGACATGGTGAATCCGTTGTGGTATGGTGTTGCATTGGCATCCATTCTTGCACAGACATTAAACAAGGTGCTGAGAAGGAGTTGTATGCAGCACAGGCCCAACGCGCAAGCGTAGATGCGTTATCGACAGCCATGGTTAGACTGTGCGACGATGCAGCGTTCAGGCCTGCGGGTTGCGCGACATGGTGAATCCGTTGTGGTATGGTGTTGCATTGGCATCCATTCTTGCACAGACATTAAACAAGGTGCTGAGAAGGAGTTGTATGCAGCACAGGCCCAACGCGCAAGCGTAGATGCGTTATCGACAGCCATGGTTAGACTGTGCGACGATGCAGCGTTCAGGCCTGCGGGTTGCGCGACATGGTGAATCCGTTGTGGTATGGTGTTGCATTGGCATCCATTCTTGCACAGACATTAAACAAGGTGCTGAGAAGGAGTTGTATGCAGCACAGGCCCAACGCGCAAGCGTAGATGCGTTATCGACAGCCATGGTTAGACTGTGCGACGATGCAGCGTTCAGGCCTGCGGGTTGCGCGACATGGTGAATCCGTTGTTGTATGGTGTTGCATTGGCATCCATTCTTGCACAGACATTAAACAAGGTGCTGAGAAGGAGTTGTATGCAGCACAGGCCCAACGCGCAAGCGTAGATGCGTTATCGACAGCCATGGTTAGACTGTGCGACGATGCAGCGTTCAGGCCTGCGGGTTGCGCGACATGGTGAATCCGTTGTGGTATGGTGTTGCATTGGCATCCATTCTTGCACAGACATTAAACAAGGTGCTGAGAAGGAGTTGTATGCAGCACAGGCCCAACGCGCAAGCGTAGATGCGTTATCGACAGCCATGGTTAGACTGTGCGACGATGCAGCGTTCAGGCCTGCGGGTTGCGCGACATGGTGAATCCGTTGTGGTATGGTGTTGCATTGGCATCCATTCTTGCACAGACATTAAACAAGGTGCTGAGAAGGAGTTGTATGCAGCACAGGCCCAACGCGCAAGCGTAGATGCGTTATCGACAGCCATGGTTAGACTGTGCGACGATGCAGCGTTCAGGCCTGCGGGTTGCGCGACATGGTGAATCCGTTGTGGTATGGTGTTGCATTGGCATCCATTCTTGCACAGACATTAAACAAGGTGCTTAGAAGGAGTTGTATGAAGCACAGGCTCAACGCGCAAGCGTAGATGCGTTATCGACAGCCATGGTTAGACTGTGCGACGATGCAGCGTTCAGGCCTGCGGGTTGCGCGACATGGTGAATCCGTTGTGGTATGGTGTTGCATTGGCATCCATTCTTGCACAGACATTAAACAAGGTGCTTAGAAGGAGTTGTATGAAGCACAGGCCCAACGCGCAAGCGTAGATGCGTTATCGACAGCCATGGTTAGACTGTGCGACGATGCAGCGTTCAGGCCTGCGGGTTGCGCGACATGGTGAATCCGTTGTGGTATGGTGTTGCATTGGCATCCATTCTTGCACAGACATTAAACAAGGTGCTTAGAAGGAGTTGTATGAAGCACAGGCCCAACGCGCAAGCGTAGATGCGTTATCGACAGCCATGGTTAGACTGTGCGACGATGCAGCGTTCAGGCCTGCGGGTTGCGCGACATGGTGAATCCGTTGTGGTATGGTGTTGCATTGGCATCCATTCTTGCACAGACATTAAACAAGGTGCTTAGAAGGAGTTGTATGCAGCACAGGCCCAACGCGCAAGCGTAGATGCGTTATCGACAGCCATGGTTAGACTGTGCGACGATGCAGCGTTCAGGCCTGCGGGTTGCGCGACATGGTGAATCCGTTGTGGTATGGTGTTGCATTGGCATCTATTCTTGCACAGACATTAAACAAGGTGCTGAGAAGGAGTTGTATGCAGCACAGGCCCAACGCGCAAGCGTAGATGCGTTATCGACAGCCATGGTTAGACTGTGCGACGATGCAGCGTTCAGGCCTGCGGGTTGCGCGACATGGTGAATCCGTTGTGGTATGGTGTTGCATTGGCATCCATTCTTGCACAGACATTAAACAAGGTGCTGAGAAGGAGTTGTATGCAGCACAGGCCCAACGCGCAAGCGTAGATGCGTTATCGACAGCCATGGTTAGACTGTGCGACGATGCAGCGTTCAGGCCTGCGGGTTGCGCGACATGGTGAATCCGTTGTGGTATGGTGTTGCATTGGCATCCATTCTTGCACAGACATTAAACAAGGTGCTTAGAAGGAGTTGTATGAAGCACAGGCCCAACGCACACGCGTAGATGCGTTATCGACAGCCATGGTTAGACTGTGCGACGATGCAGCGTTCAGGCCTGCGGGTTGCGCGACATGGTGAATCCGTTGTGGTATGGTGTTGCATTGGCATCCATTCTTGCACAGACATTAAACAAGGTGCTGAGAAGGAGTTGTATGCAGCACAGGCCCAACGCGCAAGCGTAGATGCGTTATCGACAGCCATGGTTAGACTGTGCGACGATGCAGCGTTCAGGCCTGCGGGTTGCGCGACATGGTGAATCCGTTGTGGTATGGTGTTGCATTGGCATCCATTCTTGCACAGACATTAAACAAGGTGCTTAGAAGGAGTTGTATGAAGCACAGGCCCAACGCGCAAGCGTAGATGCGTTATCGACAGCCATGGTTAGACTGTGCGACGATGCAGCGTTCAGGCCTGCGGGTTGCGCGACATGGTGAATCCGTTGTGGTATGGTGTTGCATTGGCATCCATTCTTGCACAGACATTAAACAAGGTGCTTAGAAGGAGTTGTATGAAGCACAGGCCCAACGCGCAAGCGTAGATGCGTTATCGACAGCCATGGTTAGACTGTGCGACGATGCAGCGTTCAGGCCTGCGGGTTGCGCGACATGGTGAATCCGTTGTGGTATGGTGTTGCATTGGCATCCATTCTTGCACAGACATTAAACAAGGTGCTTAGAAGGAGTTGTATGCAGCACAGGCCCAACGCGCAAGCGTAGATGCGTTATCGACAGCCATGGTTAGACTGTGCGACGATGCAGCGTTCAGGCCTGCGGGTTGCGCGACATGGTGAATCCGTTGTGGTATGGTGTTGCATTGGCATCTATTCTTGCACAGACATTAAACAAGGTGCTGAGAAGGAGTTGTATGCAGCACAGGCCCAACGCGCAAGCGTAGATGCGTTATCGACAGCCATGGTTAGACTGTGCGACGATGCAGCGTTCAGGCCTGCGGGTTGCGCGACATGGTGAATCCGTTGTGGTATGGTGTTGCATTGGCATCCATTCTTGCACAGACATTAAACAAGGTGCTGAGAAGGAGTTGTATGCAGCACAGGCCCAACGCGCAAGCGTAGATGCGTTATCGACAGCCATGGTTAGACTGTGCGACGATGCAGCGTTCAGGCCTGCGGGTTGCGCGACATGGTGAATCCGTTGTGGTATGGTGTTGCATTGGCATCCATTCTTGCACAGACATTAAACAAGGTGCTTAGAAGGAGTTGTATGAAGCACAGGCCCAACGCACACGCGTAGATGCGTTATCGACAGCCATGGTTAGACTGTGCGACGATGCAGCGTTCAGGCCTGCGGGTTGCGCGACATGGTGAATCCGTTGTGGTATGGTGTTGCATTGGCATCCATTCTTGCACAGACATTAAACAAGGTGCTTAGAAGGAGTTGTATGAAGCACAGGCCCAACGCACACGCGTAGATGCGTTATCGACAGCCATGGTTAGACTGTGCGACGATGCAGCGTTCAGGCCTGCGGGTTGCGCGACATGGTGAATCCGTTGTGGTATGGTGTTGCATTGGCATCCATTCTTGCACAGACATTAAACAAGGTGCTTAGAAGGAGTTGTATGAAGCACAGGCCCAACGCACACGCGTAGATGCGTTATCGACAGCCATAGTTAGACTGTGCGACGATGCAGCGTTTAGGCCTGCGGGTTGCGCGACATGGTGAATCCGTTGTGGTATGGTGTTGCATTGTCATCCAACATTGCATGGACATTGAAACCGTTGTGTTATTATACGACATTGTCATCCATTCTTGCATATTCATTCAGCACGGTGCGTAGAGGTACTCTACACCTCGAGAGAAGACACGCTATAGGTATTCGCTCCACGCAACAAACATACGTTAGGGCATGGAGTTATTGGGTACTTCCCGTATCGTTATCAAGTAAGAGTTGTTCAACATCAGTCCTAAGGATATGAATGTTTACTAGTTATGAATGACTTGAGTGTCTTGTTAAGTTGTAATTGTACATTTGCATTTCCATGTTTGTTTGAAGCCTCTTGAGCTCATGTACGTGATTCTGATTTCCCCCCTATATCGATTCGCGACACAATCACAGATCCAAACGGATCTCTTCCCGCTCTTCCTCATCCCCCTCGACTCTCACGCACGGTTCCTAAACACAAGTTCTTGATTCAATAGGCACGTCCTTCTCACCGTGCTCGCGACGCACACACACGACCGTGAGACTTAAGATCCTCCGCATTCTCCTCTGCTCACGTCGTGGTCACTCTAAACGGGGGCGACACGCCTTGTAGGGAAGACGGCCCGTGAGGTGGGCGGTCTGTATCGTGCCTGGTAACGACCACGCGGCTCGACATCGTTAGCAAGTCATAAACATTAGCGCCAATGTCAAGTGCCAGTCGTGCAGTGATACAAGCCGCCCACCACAGTGCGCGCATTGGCGATGATCGTGTAGCTGTCACAGGCTTCTTGAACGCAGTACTTAATGCGTTCACAAGCTTCATCACGGCTAGTAGCTTCATAGGCGATTTCTCGACTCTACAACGGATCCGTAACACATGGGCTCTTTACCAGGCGTCGTCTGCGAGTTCTGCAGCAGATGGTTCCCCAACGCCCAAGTTTATGGCGGTTATAAGTCACGGCGGACCCCTTGCCAAGGACTATCCGCCATGGCAAGGCCGACGCGATCTGCACCGACCGCCGGTCTTCACGCTCTGCTATTCGTCCACGACATTCTGTCGGACGCTCCAGCCGCTCCCGGTTCACCTACAACGTCTAACGCATCCAACGCCGTCAGTGTGAGCGGTCCTCCACGCGTGCCTGAAGCTCACATTGACGAAACTCCCAACGACGTGAACGAGGGGCCTCCTAAAGATGAACATTAACCACAACCAGGAGCTCCTGCGGCTGACACGAGTGACCATCCTGAGAGCCGGCCCGAAGGGAGTCATGCCGCGCCGCCAACAATCATCTCCGGACAGAGCAATGCCACGCCCCTCAATCCGCTCGCGTTGAAGCTGTTGCATTTCGTTCGGCGCGTGAATGGCGGAATGGGAATGGCCGAGGTTGACATCAACGGCCTGCTTTAGCTAGTCGTAGAGCCCGGCCTTGCGCCTCTTGTGATCTCGGAGCTCCGGAACTGTAAGGATCTGGAGCGGTTCGAGATGGAGCGTTTGGCAGGGCTCAATCGCGGATGGTCGGTGGCGACCTTCGAGATTGACGGTCATCCACCACAGCGCTTGCTCTTTCAGAACTCAGCCCAGGTAAGCCGACTTTGCATTCAAGGCCGTGAAATGATGATGAGGCACACAGGGTTTGCATGTACGTAGTTATCCTTGTATTAACCGTACACCCACCTTCACCGCCACTAACCATGCCTCTCCTCTCACCTGCCTTCGCCACCGTACACCAGCCATTCGCTGAAATGTTTGGACATCCCAACAACGCGCCCGGCTTCAAGCTCAAGGCGCGTGTTGATGAGGACCCTGACGCAGGCAGCCGTCGCTATACCAGGCCTGAAACAGGAACGTGGTCGAACGATGCTCAGGTAAGGAAAGACCACGTTGCCACCCCAAACCCAATCCTTCCTCATGCCTCCATCGCTGCACTGATCTGTCAAGAGCATCTTGAGCCCTAAACCGTGTGTCCGTTGCCGCTTTGTCGTGCACTGCAGGAACACTTCGGTTGGTCCGAAGTTGTGGGGGGGATCATCTTATATTCGGATGTGACGCACATGAGCATCAACGGCCGGAAGAAGGCGTGGCCGCTCATGATGACGCTGGCCAACATCTCCCAGGCCAAGCGATGGGGGAAAGCCGGGCACACACTACTTGCCCTCCTTCCTATCCCCCCGTCTGCAATGTCTGTCGTGGAGAAGGTGATGCTCTTCCAGCGTTGCGTCATCACCGTGCTGCAGCCGCTTCTTGATGGCATCGCCAGGTCCGTACTCGGTTTGCATCTTGCTAAGACATCATCTCACCACCTGCATGGTATGCAAACCCTCTCTGTATGTAGCATGGCCCTTTGCCCCTCGTCGTTCCTCCCTAAAAGCCGTAACCCGAATTCCTGTTGCCCCTCTACCTGTTCCTTGCAGCGGGTTCCGTCTCAGGGACCCTTTCGGTGATTGGCAAACCGTGCGGCCCCTGCTGTACGCCTGGGTGTGCGACTACCCCGAGAGCGGCAAGATCAGTTGCACACTCTCGCATGGATCGCGGATGCCGTGCAGCATCTGCTATGCTGCAAAGGTGAGGTCACATGCCATCTGCACGCATTCAAATACATTCTCGTTTGTGGGTCGCCTGATAGAACCCACATAGCTACCACCCTTACCTTTTCTATCCCATCCCTCACCCCCGTGCTACAACAGGAGCATCTGAGTGCTGTCAAGGCACGGAACACGCCGCGCACGCCTGAACAGCAACAATGGATCGTTAACGAGGCGGCTGGGACGACAACTAGCCAGGCTGACCCGTGCAAGGCCTACTCTACCTACCCTGTTGAGGTGAGTGACCTGTTTCCCCGGCCCATGAGTAGTCTATGCTCTCGCCCGCCCCGTCATGAATTGCCAGATGTGCTCTGCCCCATTGAACTCACCCCACTTGTGGTTTAGGTTAGCTATCCACTCTCACGTACATCTCTCCTCCATTCCCCACCACATCCCCATTTCCAGTGCGTGCTCTGGAAGTGGGATGTCCCAGGGACCGCGTGGGGCAATCCCTACCTCGTGGTGATGCCTGACATCATGCACCAGGCGGACCTGGGCATCATGAGCCACATTGTGGCTGTCGTGCGCAAGATGAAGAAGCGGCGTGTGAAGCAGATGGACAGGTCAGTGTTTTGGGGATTGGATTTGTTGCTCTTCGTCACATTTACTCAAACCATAAGTTCTGTCCTATTACTGACATGTTTCTGCCCTTTTGCCACCGCTGAACTGATGTGTATGGGCAGGCGCCTGTCTCTCATTCGCGACCGCACGCGCCTGAATCACATGCGCCTGCCGGAGAGCGCCTACTTCGAGACCGGAGCATGTGTGGCGGCCTATGAGCACAGGGCCGTCATGCAGGTATGAACCCTCCATTCCCTGTTGCTTGTCCTGGCCTAAACCCTCAAGCAGTCTGCTCATGCTGCCATTGTTTGTCCCAACTCCTCACACCATCTGTGCTCACCCTCCCCTTTGCTGCTATCCACATTCTTTGCAGGTCATGGTGTTTGTTTTTGCAGGCCTGCTTCGCCAGCCCCAGATGGATGCCGTTCGTGCCTATCTTGGCTGGTACATCCTGTGCTCCCAGCCTCAGGGGCACACTGAGCGGTCCCTCCGGGAGCTGAAGAAGATGACCTCTCGGTAATAATACCACGCATGTAAACCCCCGTGCATGGGATGAATGCTTGGCTACTGTAAATGTGCTCTTGTAGTAGGCAATCTTGTGAGGATGTTTGGTGCTAAACTTTGATAGGAAAGGATCAGGAATAGGAAAACCATATGAATAAGTAGACTCTGTGATTGCATGTGTTGTCATCTCCCACTCCCATCAGGCTCGTTGAGCAGTTGCAGGCTGCGTTTCCAAAGCAGCCATCCTCTTGGTGCCTTGTGAAAACACATCTCATGTCGCACTACGTTGACTCCATACGTTGCGCGGGTCATGTGACTGAATTCAGCACCAACATGTTCGAGCACTTGCACGGACCGTTGGTAAAGAGGATCTACCGTCGGTCCAACAAGCGCAATGTAGATGGGCAGATCATGAAGTTCCATGCTAGGCGCATTCCGGATGTGGTGCCGGTGGATGATCCTGCTGGCCGGGACACCGCCATGCGGCAGGTAAATCTGTTTAGTGCTTGAATTGCATGGATATGAATGCAGAATGTAATAATATCAATAGCATATGTTGGCAGGCGATTGAGATCGACACACGAACGCTCATCAAGGAGTCATACTTCCTCCCTGTGGAGTTACCACAAGAACCCACCTCCACCAACTGGTTTGCAAGGAAGTGGGCCAAGCAACACCCTCGTGCCCAAGCTTCCCTCAAGGATGCGCTTATGCGTTATGCAGGATGCGTCACCAAGATTCGAGTAAGTAGTTGCAAGTTTATGCAATCAACCATCATTTGGCTGGCTCGTATCATACATGACTAACATCAACTGTTATGCAGGCCCATGCATCGCTGGCAATCCCTGCAGCAGACGACGCCAGCTTCTCAAGAGTTTCTCACTTCGTTCGAGCGGCCCCTGACTATTTTGAGAGGCCATGGTACTCGGATGTTGCAGTGGAGGGTGTAAGGTATGGTCGGAGAGAGGAGTGGTATGCAAGGTTGCTTCTGTTGTTCCATACAAAAATACGTGGAGAGAGGGAGGAGCTGGCTTACGTTAGATATTGGAATGCAAGCGGAGAGGATACAGCAACAAGATGCCTTCGCCTCAAGTGGACGACAGGAATGTACGCGTACTCCATGATTCCGATTGAAGCGCTGCTCCGCCACGTCCATGTGGTGAAGGCATTCCACCTGGACAGTACCTATCTCCTTAATAAGTATCAAATGTGATGCATTTATCTTGTAATAAAATGGCCAGCATATTTTCAAGCAGACACATTTTAGGGAAGTCAAAGCTCAAAAAACCAATTACAAAATCACAACAAATTTGGCATGCTTCAAATAAACGGCAATGTACCGGAGTCGCGGATTCGATCTAGACTTCGACAAACAAACGCGGTCCGATTTCATTCCGTGACTGGTTGCGATTTGGCTTCGGAACTTCGCCAACCAAAACACCTGAACTGTACCCCCCTTCGAACCCCCTTCAAAAACCAAGGTTTTTTGTGATGTATCGAGCAAAAAGTCAACGTAGCGATTCTTTATTTTTGCGTATAGAATTATGGCGGGGAATGGAGCGTTGGATGTGGTGTAGAGTTCAGAGGTGCCGATGAATAATGGAGTCGGGAGAAGCAGGGCATGCGATGCGCCAGAGGTCTGCCCCACTGCTACTGGCGCTGTCCGTTTCCCGGAGACCTTTCGAAGTTGCGGCGGTTCGGGCAATGTCGCTTGATGTGGCCGACTTTCCCGCACGAGTAGCACGTAAGCGTGGACTGGTTGCGTGCACGCTGTTCCACCACACCGAGCTCCATGGGAGAAGGACCGTTGGTGCGGTAGGTAGGTCCAGCAGTGGTGTGCTGCCCGGTTCGTCCTTGGAATCGCTGGTATGCTGCAAAGTTGATGGTGTCAAAACGCTCGGCGACACGAATCATCTCATCCAACGTCGTAGCGCCGCGGAGTTCGACTTCGGTGCGGATTTTCGGCTTCAGCCCACGCTTGAATTTGTCCATCTGTTCAGCAGCAGGGATGTCAGGGATCTCAAGCACGAGCTCGCGGAAGCGGTTGATGTACTCAGCGACCGAGCGATGTTGGCGTAATTCAGCGAGGTTGTCACGTGCGCGCTCGATGGAGTTGACCGGCTCGAAGTTCATTAATAGCGATGCAGAAAACTCTTCCCAAGTTGAAATCGTAGCATGGCAACTCTGCCACCAAGTAGCAGCTGCACCCCTCAGCATCATGCCGGCGTGCCGAGCCCACTCCGCCCAGTTGACATGACAAAGGGAGAGGTATTCCTCCACTTGGAAAAGCCACCGTCGCACCGGTAAGTGACGTTTTCCAGGGATGAACGGCTCAGGTTCGGGTGCTTTGGGTCGTGCAGAAGCCACAGCAGGTGCGGGCGTCGGCACCTGTGTGCCCAGGAGTCCACGTTCCTGGAGTTCGCCGAGGATCCGGTCACGCACCTCGCGTTCAATTTCTCGGCGCATATTCGCCACAAATTCGTTCCAGAGTTCCGGCGTCATATCAGAAGGTCCGGCCATAGGGTCTAGAATATGGCGGGAGCGTGCGAAATAACTAACCAGGCTCTGATTGCCAGTGAAACGTTGCTGACAGGGAAGTAGCAGCCTTAGTAGGCTAGGAAAACGAGGATAGAGTGCTCTCTGGAGTTGTCTGGAAATTGCACTATGACTTAACAAATTTCACAGTACAATTTTATAGAGCACATTCAAATATCGAGTCGCACTCCCAAGTCGCGACTCTCTCTGAATTTGTCAATGGTAACCCAACCCCTTTGAAATGAACCCGCCGTGAAATTCAGAGACTTATTGCGGTACGGGATTGGACGGCGAGCTTGGTTACGGGGCTGCGATTTCGTCGGTGTTGTTGGCGAAGTCGGCGAGCGGTCGGAACTTCGGTGTTCTGCGTTTCGTGATTTTCGCGCGAGGGTTTGTGTTGGGCTGCGCGTCAGGACCTGGTCGCCCAGCTACAGGTTGAGGCGTTTGACCAATACGAACAGTTGGTGAGGTGGCGCTTGACTTCCGCCCACCTGCACTGTACTTGGCAGCATTCGGCTGCCACACTGTTACAGTCAGTGTGGCAGCATAATGGTGAGGGAATCTCCGTCTGTACCGATCTGTCACGTCAAACTACGCGACGGAGGCAACTAGTAGACTACTGTAACGCATTACCTATCGTTACCGCGTTATGCGGACAGATATCCAGCGATTGAACCCTCTAGTTGCCGAAATCCGCTGCTCGTCTTACGGATCTAAACTCATCTCAAATGTTTAACTTTCTAACCGACTCTCTCGCCCCGAGAGCTAACGTACACTCTGGACGACCGCCTGGCAGGATTGCGTTTCGCGGGTCGATCGCGCCGCGGCTGCTCGTCGCTCTGCATTTCGTTCTCGCGTTCGCCCCGCTGACTAACACCCAGCGCGTCGCGGTAAGGGATCGCTACGGATCGGGAAACGCCCCGACTCCTGCTCCGCAAGCCCGCGTAGCCTTAGTAATAGGGTTTGCGAAACATAGTGTGGAAGCAGATCCTGGTCTGCCCATAGATCCGGCCCGCACTAGATCTGGTCGAGTCGCTTCCCCCCTTACACTCTCTCCCACGCCTTGTCATTGAATGCTTCCGTTCTGTTCATTCGTTTCTGTTTTCCGTGGTTCGTGGCTGATCTCTT
Source organism: Closterium sp. Naga37s-1 (assembly GCA_947471745.1). Taxonomy (NCBI): domain Eukaryota; kingdom Viridiplantae; phylum Streptophyta; class Zygnematophyceae; order Desmidiales; family Closteriaceae; genus Closterium; species Closterium sp. Naga37s-1. The sequence goes on along the minus strand of CANJKZ010000777.1, from coordinate 2,870,251 downwards.
CCCGCATTCACCCACGGCGGGTGGCAGGAGCGGCAGCTACGACAACGGAATCGCCTGCCGCGCTACCTAGACTTCAATTTCTCAGACGCCAACGGTTTATGCGGGTCGTGGGCGAGTGACTACGCCGCGTTGCACCGCCTAATACTGGAACGCGCTTCAAACGCGTACGTGGCATGGCAAAAGGCGGATGGGATACAGCAGCCGGTGAGGAGAGCGGGGCAACGAGAAGGGGAGATGCAGAAGTCAGAAGACACGGACGACGGGAAGGCGGAGGCGGAGGCGGAGGCGGAAGAGGAGGCGGAGGAAGGAGGAGAGGAGGAGGGGGAGGAGGACCGTCCCAGCCGCTTCTATGCGCGCGACCCGTCCATTCGTTTCCTCACATTCGAGTGGCTGGACGGTTGTGGAGGCTTCGCGGACGTGCTCGCGGGGCTGGTAACCGCCTTCGTCGTGGCTCTCCTCGACAATCGCGCGCTCATCATCCGAAACCGCTGCCTGCCCGCAGCCTTCGAGCCCAACATGATCAACTGGCAGCCCGCCCCGTTCGTGCCGTTGGAACCTGCGCGGAACCTCTCGTTTGTGGACCGAGGGTGGAGGACGATCCCGCAGCGCGCGCGCGACGGGGAGGTGGTGCTGGTGTGGCTGCGGAACAAGTTTGTGAAGATTGAGCCGTTTTTTAGGCCGCTTGAAGGGGCCGTGAACGTTCGCATGACGAGCAACCGCGGCGTGCTGACGTGGCTGCAGACGAGGGCGAGGGGGAAGTGGGCAGCGAGGTTCACGGCGATGGGCATGCGCCTGCCGTACGCTCTTGGGTGCTCGCTGCGTTTCCTCATGCGGTACGAGGTGGGGGGGGGGGGGGGGAGGGGGGTTGGGGGTTGGGAGGGGGGAGAAGAGTGGGGGATGGAGAGGGGGAAGAAGGAGGGTTGGCCGGCGAGGGGCAAGAAAGTGGAATGTGGATGGGCTCATTCGGATTGCTGTACTACTTTCCATTCCCCCCTTTCCTGGATTTCTACCGATTTGATTTGTTTTTTTTTTATATTTTTTATTTTTGCATTCTGTTCTCACTCTTCCTCGCCCCCTTCCCCTCTCCCCGTTTACCCCTCACCCATCCCCCGTCACCCCCCTTCCCTCTCCCTCTTCCATCCTTCCACCATCTCCCTGCAGGCAGTCTTCCAGTCCCAAGCCACACACGTGCAAGCATCCTTCTCATTCTCCTTCCCCTCCCCTCTCCCCCCTCCCCCCAACCCATTACCCCTCCTGCCCCTCCCCAACACTCCGCCAGGCCCAAGCCGGAGGTGCAGGCGCTGTACCGCAGCATCGAGTGGCGCCTGCGCAGGAGGTCGTGGGCGGGAGGAGCAGGGATGAGGAGGCGCCGCGTGGCAACGGTGGGGATTCACGTCCGTGTGCGCGACGAGGTGGTGTGGGCGGGCGACAGGGGGGCGCCCAAGGAGCTCAACGACACGCAGGTGGACGTGCTGCTTGCCCGCGCCAGGCGGTGGCTTCAGTGCGCTCGGGTGAGTGGGATGGGGTGAAGGGCAGGGAGTGGGAGTGGGGAGGTTCGGAAGAAGACCTCTTTGGGTTTTAGGTTGAAGGTTCTGGTTTTGGGTGGGTCGATAGGTGCAGAGGTGAAGGGTGTTGTTACCCTTTTCATTGTTGCACTGATCCTTCTTGGTTCATGTTTTTCTCGTTCTGCATTTATATAATCTGTTTTTTTAACCCAAGTCCTCATTTTCAAACCCCTAATGCCCCAACCCCAAGCATGTGGAACCGCATTGGCTCCCAACGTCCTAACGATCCTCACCTTCCCTCACCTCTCCCCACGCCCTGCTTTCCAACCTTCCTGGCAACTTCCTCGCCCTGTCTCCCGGTGCCGCAGCGGGTGGAGGCGTACTGGTTCCCGTCGTCTGTGGCGGTGCGCTGGATGCTCGTCACCAACTCAGTGCAGCTCAAGGCCGCCATTACATCCCAGTTTCCCCACAAGGTGCGTGTGTGTGTGTGTGTGTGCGTGTGTGTGTGCGTGCGTGCGTGAGTGCGTTTGTGCGTGCGTTCGTGAGTGCGTGCGTGAGTTCGTGCGTGAGTGCGTGCGTGAGTGCGTGCGTGAGTGCGTGCGTGAGTGCGTTCGTGATGCGTGTATGTGCGCGCACCTGAAGGGGAGGGGGGAAGGGTGCGGTGGGAGGAGGAGCGGGGGGAGTTGGGACCAGGGGGGAAGGTGAGATGGGAGGGGGAGTGGGGAGAGTTTTTTTTCAGAAAATAAGTTTGATTCGAATGATTAATACAGAAGTTGCTTTGCCTTCAGCTCAAATAAAGGTCGGTCGAGGAAGGGATGGAAAAAGATGGGATGCAATCCAACCCAATCGGATAAGGTACGACAAAGAACTTCTAGCCAATGGTCCCTTTCTGGGTCTTAGCTCTTGGTCAGGACACATGGCGCCTTTCTATCTTCACAATTGATGCTTGAGTCATGGTGTCCCAAAAAGCTGCTCTTTTCTCTTTCTTGAGCTGGATTTCTCTGTGTCTCCTTCCCTTTTCGTTTTTCTGCCGCTGCCAGGTCATCACAACCGACTTCATACCTCGTCATTCCAATAGTCTGAGCTCTAGTTCTGCTGGCAGCAGTGGCAATGCCTTCTCCACTCTAAGCCTAGGGGAGCTTGAAAGGCAGCAGCAGGAAGAGGCTAAGCTCGAGCAGGAGCGCATGTTCCAGGAGCTGGTAACAGAGTGGCTTTTGCTGGCATCCTGTGATGCGTATGTAATTTCCGAGTCTGGTTATTCGAGCTCGGCCGTGTATTATTCTAATAGACCTATGGCTGCTTTCAAGGCAGGGAGTTGTGACCCTGAGGTGCCATGGCGAGCCACGTTTCCTGGGAAGGCTAGGGGTAGGATATAGAAACAGTCCTTACATTGTGTGGATTCAAGTACCGTAATGCCCCGTCCTGTACTGTATATAGGATCCACTGGAAAGATGGTCTCGTGAGACTCATTCGCGGAGGAAACATTTTAAGACCCCACCTTGATGGATTCAAACAATTACCGTACCGGTAAGTTAATTTACTTTAATGTCTATGCCGGAAACTTCCCCTTTCTCCCTGCTCCTTTGGTGGCCCTGCTGTCTCATTCTCACTGCCTTCCCGTCCTCCCGGCGTCTGCTCCTCTCTGCTCCCTCCAGCTGATCCTCCTGTTCAATAGGTAGCTAGGAATGGTTAGAGTGTCGAGTGAGTTGGGTACAAGGATGAGAACCCTAAGGGGTTGTACCCTACATTGGCTACCCCACTACAGCCTACACTAATTATAAACCATACATAGTTTGACACACCCCCATAGGCAAAGTGGGGGAGAACAAGGGGTCACAAGACCAGTCAAGAAAAGCAATGCAAGCTCAGGGTGGATCACAACGTCACCACACACTCCGAGCACAAGCAAGAGGGCCACAAGGCCAGTTCACATACAGAGGTATATATGCAACAACAACAGTACAGTGATCACTACCTAGCAAGAGTGAACATGCATGTATATATACCTATATATCACAGTACAACCAAAGTCTACAGCAAGTGAGGAAACGTAAGCACCAGGCCTCGAGCAGTGCAGAAGCGCTGATGATCACTAGGCACAAGGGCCTTGGTGAACACATCAGCCGTGTTCGCTCGGGTGGGCACGTGAGCAGCACAAAGCTGACCACGCTGCTGCAACTCTCGAGCAAGGAAATAACGTAGAGCGATGTGCTTCGTTCTGTGCTCCAGTCTGTGCTCCTGACACAAGACAATGGCAACCTTGTTGTCGACGTACAGAACTGGAGGAGAACGATCCCTCTCTCCCAAGTCGGTCAGCAGGTAGGTGAGCCAGCGTAAATTCTGTGCAGCCATGGCTGTGGCGTAGATCTCAGACTCACAACTGGAGTTGAGAACAGAAGACGAGCGACTAGACCGCCAAGAAACAGAGCTGGATCCAAGGCTGAACGTGTAACCCTGTGACGACCGCTGTGTAGCCAGGTTGTCAACCCAAGAAGCTTCTGAGTGCCCAGTGAGGACAACTGAACTCCGCCCTCCAAGCACGAGCCCCATGCCCGAAGTACTGCACAAGTAGCGCATCACCTTCTTAGCGGCCTTCCAGTGTTCTGGTCGGTGTCTCCTGGGCGCAACGTAGCGTGCCAGGATGCTAAGAGGATAACCAAGGTCAGGTCGAGTGCAGGTCATCAGGTACATGAGGCAGCCCACAAGCTCTAAATACGGGCCACTCGGCTCTACGAACTCATCCGAAGGCAGAGCTGAGAGCGAGTGACCGGTAGGCAGAGGAGTGGACTATGGCGAGGAGTACTGGAAGTCGAAGCGCTGAAGGACCTGCTGCACCATGTGTGACTGAGTCAGTGTGATGGTGCGCCGTGCTCTGTCCCGGGTGATCTGCAGGCCAAGGTAGCTGCGCAACTCACCCAGGTCTGTGCACGTGTGTCTCTTCTGCAGCTCCGACTTCACGTGGGCGAGAGTCTCAGTGTCAGCTGTGGCAAAGACCAAGTCGTCGACGTACACGCGGATGTAGAACGGCGGCAGCGAAGTGTTGGTGCGGAGAAACAGCGATGGGCCAGCAATGGAAGGTGCAAACCCAAGGGCCGCAAGTGTCGTCCTCAGTGTGTCGTGCCACTCACGAGGCGCCTGACGGAGACCGTAGACCAGCCGCCGGAGGCTCCACTGGGTACCAGGAGGGAACGACCCAGTGAAGCCAGGCGGGCGGTGCAGCCAGATCTCCTCGTGCAGACTACCCAGTAATAACGATGTGCTGAAGTCGAGAGAGTGGAGCTCGTAGTCACGTTGAGCGGCAACGTGTAGCAGTACCCGAAGAGTGGTCATCTTCGGGGTGGGGGAGAAGGTCTGGAAGAAGTCAACTCCCTGGCGCTGACTGAAGCCCCGTGCAACGTAACGAGCCTTGAAGACAGGCGGAGAACCCGGCGGTCGCTTCACCCTGAAAATCCACATGCCATCGACTACGTTCGCCCCCGGAGGGGGAAGTGCGTCGATGTAAGTGCCTGTGGACTTCCAGGATGCCACCTCTGTGTCCATGGCTGTCTGCCACTGAGAGGAGTACTCACCCGCGATCGCCTCAGCGTAAGAGCGCGGGGTCGGGATGTCTGGAGCATCCGGGTCTCACTCAGGGGCAAGCAGCATGGCCACGAGATGAGGCGCAGCGGCTGCAAGACAATCAAAGTCTCCTGCCTGTCCTCAAGGACGTCCGTGCCAAGAGCACACTCACCCCCGACGAACGAAGGACAGTCAGACCGAGACTTAGCAACAAGACTAGCAGCGAAGTCTAGACAACAGGCAGTAGCAAAGTCAACAAGCTCAGAGACTAAGGCAGACGCAGCAGCAGACTCAAACGACGGGTCAGTGACAACAGTGGCTAGCAGACGCGTGACAGTAGGGTGAGCAGCACGAATCAGGTCAGACTCAGGGTCTTGAACGTCAGGCAGAGAAGACGCAGGAGGAGACGGCAGGGGAACACACTGTGGAACAGAGGAAGGACGAAGTGCCATAGCGTGCGTGCCAGGGACAGGAGGTGGACGCTCACAAGGAACACGACTACCAGTGCGACGCGCGCGAACAGGCGAGGCAGGACGAGACGCAGGCTCACGGCGCTCTGTAAGCGAGTCTATCAACTCAGTGTAAGGAGAAGGAGCAGGCAGTGGTGCGCCGAGATGTGACAAGTAGAAGACGGGAGGCTAAGAACCTGGCAAAGCACGGAGTCAGGCGGTGGTAGAGACAACCAAGACGGAGGAGCGAAAAAAAGTCGCGGCGGTGCTGTGCCACCAGGTCCAGCAGCTCCAACGCCTCCAGCAGCTCCAGAACCTCCAGCTCCAGCGCCTCCAGCAGCAGCACCTCCAGCTCCAGTGACTCCAGCAGCAGCACCTCCCGCTCTAGCGTCTCCAGCAGCAGCACCTCCAGCTCCAACGCCTCCAGAAGCTCCAAAATCTCCAGCTCCAGCGCCTCCAGTAGCAGTACCTCCAGCTCCATCGCCACTAGTAGCAGCACCCCTAGAACCGGCACCTCCAGCCCCAAGGTCTCCAACGCCAGGGTCGACAGCACCAGCTCCAGGGCCTCCAGTCCCAGTACCTCCAGCAGCAGCACCCCCAGAGCCGACACATCCAGCTCTAGGAGTAGGACCGGTCCCGAGAGCTCCAGTACCACCAGTACGAGCACCTCCAAGACCAGAGACACCAGCACTCCCAACGCCTCTACGACAAGCAACTCCAGCAGCACGACTCCTCAGGCGGGTACGCGACGCAAGCCACTATCGTGCCTGCTGTGGTGAGACAGGTCCGCGGGAAACGAAACCCAGAGGAACGCCAGTAGACTCAGCACCCCCCGACCCGGCACCCTCCGTCTCAGCACTCCTAGGCTCCGCACTCGTAGGCTCAGCACCCCCAGGCTCCGCACCTGCAGGCTCCGCACCCCCAGGCTCTGCACTCGTAGGCTCAGCACCCCTAGGCTCCGCACCCGCAGGCTTCGCACCTCCAGGCTCCGCACTCCCCAACACCTCACGTGCAGGCTCAGCACCCCCAGACGCAACACCCCCAGCAGCACCTCCCGTAGCAGCACCTGAGTCGCTAGTGACCTCTACAGGCTTAGCCAAGGGGGGCGGGTCTACCTGAGACACACCTGAAGGAGCAGGACCCTGAGGGGAGAGGGGATCTACCGCAGGGGGACCTGGAGCGAGGAAAGGCGGCGGGGAAGGGAGAGGGGCAGCGCGGTAGGGGAAGAGACGGTAGAAAGGAACCGACTCGTCAAAGGTGACGTCCTGAGAGGGGAAGACACGGCGCGAGGTGGGGTGGTAAAACTGCCAGCCAGGCGCGTCAGGGACAAAGGCAAGGAAGATACAGGGAATGGTGCGGGAGGAGAGCTTGTCCGCAGACGTATCGCGGACAAGGGCACGAGCACCCCATACTCGAAAACGCGACGCATTGCCAACCTCCCCCGTCCAACGCAGTGTGGGCGAGGTCTCCGGCAAAGAGACACGGGGCCAGAGGTTGAGCTGCTGCGCGGCGTACCGGACCGCAAACGGCCACAGAAAATTGGGAGCCGCCGCATGGATCAAGGAGGTACGAGCGACCTCCATGACTAAGCCAATGCGGCGCTCAACAACCGCATTTTGCTGCGGTGAGGCCGGAAGCGTGAACGACTGCTCGATGCCCTCCCCCTGATAGAAGGCCCGTAGAAGGTCGGAGGTGAACTCACCACCTCTGTCAGAGTGCAGACGCAAGACAGGCAGGTCCTGGCGGAACCTGCTGCGGAGCTGGAGACGAACTACTCGTATCCAAGGGATCAGGACAGCAGGGACCTCACCCTTGGTGCGCAAGGGGAATACCGTGGTGTAACTCGAGTAGTCGTCGACAACCAGCAGAAAGTACCGCGCGCCACCCTGTCCACGAACGCGGGCTGGGCCCCACACGTCCAGGTGGAGGGTCTGCAGAGGAGCCTCTGTGGGGGGAAACGAGGAGGAGTGAGGAGCGGCGCGCTGCCGCCCCTCGACGCAAGGAAGGCAGGGCGGCGCAGGCGAAGCAGGGAGGGGAGGGAGAGACCTGGGAAGACCAGACACAAGGAGACGACGGTGCATGCCACTGAGGGGAGGGAGAGACCTGGGAAGACCAGACACAAGGAGACGACGGTGCATGCCACGGGGACGTGGCAAGTAGGGGTGACCCAGGCGGTGGTGTCAGAGAAGAGTCTGGTGCGACAGGGAGCGACAGTCACAAGGGGAGGCTACCTGACCTGACGCAGACACCTGACCAGTAGCAGCTACCCGAGGAGGCGCAGTCGTCAGTGTATAAAGACTCGACCCTGGCCGACGGGTAAACGTGGCCAGGTGGCGGTCGGTCTCGGAGCACGTACAGATCGCCACACGCTGCCGACCAGGGGTGAAGGTGTTAACACCCGCATCTTGGAGGACAGCAGTACTCACCAAGTTTGTAGAGAACGAGGGGAGGTGGAGACTTGGCATGGGAACACAGTGGTGGACCGTGCAAGAATTGGGCCCCCTAAGGGGTCAGCCAGAGAGACTGCAACATGTGCACGGAGTGGTGTGAGTGCAGTACTGTCACGAAAGAAGTAGCGAGAAGCACCTGAGTCAGGCGTGAAGGTGTGCAAGGCCTCAGCAGGCGCAGTACCTAAGAGAGGAGACTCGCTCGCACCTAAGGCAGCAGCCTCACCAGCACCTAGAGTACCAGTCTCTATACCAGGGTCAGGCGGCACACACAAGTATCAGTTTCCATCAGCACTAATCTCCAATGCCTACATGGCAGTAATAATAGCATCTTTGTGAAGAGCAAAGATGTCTACACCAGCCTTAAGTAGCTCATACCAGCGAGGGCACTCAGCGTCCTCGCTTATCTCCTCACGCCAGGCATCGTCAAGGCGGGAGAATCACCTCCTCACCCACCATTCCTTCTCCATGCCTGCCTTTGTTCCGTTACCCCACTTTCTCCTTGCCTTTGCCATTGTTATCTTTCTTCTCAGACCCTTCTTAATCCATTACGACTGCGGATATGGCTTCGCTGCAAAACTGCTTATCTTCAAGAAAAATCACAGTAGTTCACGAAAACAAGCATGCAGTGGCAGTCCCATGGCCCAGGACCCCTTTGAAGTATCCCTACCCCCACCCCAGCTAGGCAATGCTAACGAACAAAGTTCTGCTACTACCCAGCTTGCCACCCATGCTGTCATCTTGCCACCCACTAGATGGTGGCAGTGTCCTCTAGCTCGTCCTGGACTCGGTGTATGCAAACAGGGAAAGAACCATTCTCATGCACACCATACATCATTCATTCAGAGGCACCCAACCACGTCAGCATGCTGTAAACCCTTGCCACAATTCCCGTCCTCTAACCCTTCCGCGCCACCTCCTGCCACCCTGGTCTCGAATGCCTTACTCTGCAGTGTTGCCCGCCCCATGCTGCCCCTGGCCTTTCCGCTCTCTGCTGCTGGTTGCTTCGCTTATGTACAAATGTACAGTACCCCGTTATTGCGCTCTCCCATCCCTCTGTCAGTATATCTTAGGCATGACCGAAGAATTCAAATAGCTGTCGGAAACTTCCCCTTTCTCCCTGCTCCTTTGGTGGCCCTGCTGTCTCATTCTCACAGCCTCCCTATCCTCCCGGCGTCTGCTCCTCTCCGCTCCCTCCAGCTGATCCTCCTCACCCACCATTCCTTCTCCGTGCCTGCCTTTGTTCCGTTACCCCACTTTCTCCGTGCCTTTGCCGTTGTTCTCTTTCTTCTCAGACCCTTCCTGTCCCCTCCCATGGCGCATCGCTGCCGCCCTCGCCCGCGTCATGGGACCCGAGGGGCTCCCCATGCTTTTCTCCGTCCGAATCCTTGCCACATTGGTCACATGATCCGCCACTCGCTTGCCCTTCCCATCCTCCAGCACAATCACCCTTGACGGCTTGACCTCCTTCACGGTCCATCGCTGCTGCGACAAACCCACATCCAGCGCATGTTTCCGCTGCCTCCTCAGGTACACCTCCTCACCCTCCTGCACTCCTGCTCCCCCCTTGCTTCCGGCCGCTTCCTGTCGCTGCTTGTACCTCTCGATGTCCCGCAGCTGCGCCACATACAGGTTCACCATGGCAGCCGGCAACAGGCGCCGCAGGTACGCCGCCCGCGCGTCCGCCACCGCCTGTCAGAATCAACAAGAGTGATTGAACCAGGAAAGAGTTGGGTACAAGTAGGAAACCCTAAACTTACTGTACCCCAGAGTAACTACCCCACTACAGCCTAAACAAACTGTAGCAGATATGACATTTGACACACCCCCATAGGCAAAGTGGGGGAGAGCAAGGGGTCACAAGACCAGTCAAGAAAGGCAAAGCAAGCTCAGGGTGGATCATAACGTCACCACACACACTGAGCACAAGCAAAGGGCCACAAGGCCAGTTCACATGCAGAGGCATATATGCAACACAAACATCACAGTGATCTCTACCTAGCAAAGCAAGCATGCAGGTATATATATATAGATCACAGTACAAGCAAAGCCTACAGCAAGTGAGGAAAAGTGGGAACAAGCCCTAGAAACGCTGATGATCACCAGACTGAAGTGCCTTGGTGAATATATCAGCAGTGTTGGCCTAAGTGGCCATGTAAGCAAGACGAAGCTGACCACGCTGCTGCAACTCTCGAGCAAGGAAGTAACGCAGAGCGATGTGCTTCGTTCTGTGCTCCAGTCTGTGCTCCTGACACAAGGCAATGGCGGCCTTGTTGTCTACGTACAGAACAGGAGGAGAACGAGGCCGCTCTCCCAAGTCGGTCAGCAGGTAGGTGAGCCAGCGTAGCTCCTGTGCAGCCATGGCTGTGGCGTAGATCTCAGCCTCACAACTGGAGCTGAGAACAGAAGACGAAAGTTTAGACCGCCACGAAACAGAGCCCAAGCCAATGCTGAACGTGTAACCCTATGACGACCGCTGCGTAGCTAGGTCGTCAACCCAAGATGTGTCTGAGTGCCCAGTGAGGACAACTGGGCTCCACCCTCCAAGCACGAGCCCCATGCCCGATGTACTGCACAAGTAGCGCAGTACCCTCTTAGCAGCATCCATGTGCACCTTTCGGTGCCGACCAGGAGCCACGCAGCGAGCCAGAAGGCCAAGAGGGTACGCGAGGTCAGGACGAGTGCAAGTCATCAGGTACATGAGGTAGCCAACTAGCTCTGGGTAAGGACCACTCGGCTCTACGGACTCGTCCGAAGGTGGAGCTAAAAGTGAGTGACCTGTAGCCAGAGGAGTGGCCTGTGCCGAGGACCAGGTGAAGCCGAAGCGCTGAAGGACCTGCTGCACCATGTGTGACTGAGTCAGTGTAATGGTGCGGCGTGCTCTGTCCCGGGTGATCTGCAAGCCAAGGTAGCTCCGCAGTTCACCCAGGTCTGTGCAGGTGTGTCTCTTCTGCAGCTCCGACTTCACCAGGGCGAGAGCCTCAGTGTCAGCAGTGGCAAAGACCAAGTCGTCGACGTACACGAGGATGTAGAACGGCGACAGCGAAGTGTTGGTGCGCAGAAACAGCGACGGGTCAGTAGTAGAAGGCGCGAACCCAAGAGCCGCAAGTGTAGTCCTCAGTTTGTCGCGCCACTCATGTGGCGCCTGGCGGAGACCGTAGACCGGCCGCCGGAGGCTCCACTGGGTACCAGGAGGGAACGACCCATTGAAGCCAGGAGGGCGGCGCAGCCAGATCTTCTCATGCAGGCTGCCCTGCAAGAAAGCTGTGCTGGAGTCAAGAGAGTGAAGCTCGTAGTCACGCTGAGCGGCAACGTGCAGTAGCACCCGAAGAGTGGTCATCTTCGGGGTGGGGGAGAAGGTCTGGAAGAAGTCTACTCCCTCTCGCTGACTGAAGCCTCGAGCAACGTAATGAGCCTTCAAGACAGGCGGAGAACCTGGCGGCCGCTTCACCCTGAAAATCCACATGCCACTGACGATGTTCGCCCCAGGAGGGGGAACCTCGTCGACGTAAGTGCCAGTGGACTTCCAGGATGCCATCTCTGCGTCCATGGCTGACTGCCACTGAGAGGAGTACTCACCCGCGATCGCCTCAGCGTAAGAGCGCGGGGTTGGGATGTTTGGTGCATCCGGGTCTCCCTCAGGTGCAATCAGCATGGACACGAGATGAGGTACAGCAGCGGCAAAGCACTCAAACTCCTCCTGCCTGTCCTCAACAGCGTCTGTGCCAACAGCACACTCACCCCCGACGGACGGAGGACAGACAGACTCAGACTCAGCAACAAGACTGGCAGCGTAGTGTAGACGACAGTGAGCAGCAAAGTCGACAAGCTCAGCAACTAAGGCAGACGCAGCAGTGGACTCAAAGGAAGGGTCAGTGACAGCAGTGGCCAGGAGACGCGTGACAGTAGGACTAGCAGCACGAAGAGAGTCGGACTCCGGGTCAGCAAGGGCAGGAAGAGAGGACGCAGGAGAAGGCAGAGGGACACGCTGCGGAGCAGTGGAAAGACGAAGCGTCATCTGGTGAGTGCCTGGGACAGCAGGAGGACGCTGACGCGGGACACAACGACCAGTGCGAGCAGTATGAACAGGTAACGCAGAACGAGACTCAGGCGGCAGAGGACGAGACTCAGGCTCACGACGCTCCGTAAGACCTCCTGTCGGACCATTGTAGGGAGAGGGACTAGGAAGTGGCGAGGCAGGCTGTAACTGTGACTACGACTGGACAGGCGGAGGACACTCTAAGGAGGGAGCAGGACAAGGAGGAGGCGGCGGACCAAGAACCTGCTGAAGGAGCGGAACGAAGTACGGCAGTGGCCGTGGAGTGCCCCCAGAACCAGCAGAGACACCACCAGAACCCCCAGCAGAAGCTCCAACTCCTACAGCTTCACCAGCAGCTCCAGTAGTGCCAACTCCAGTACCCCCAGTAGCACCAGCTCCAGCCGCACCGTCGGCTCCAGCACCTGCAGGAGGACAAGCGTCAGCACCTCCAGCTCCAGCCCCTGCAGCACCACCAGCCCCAGTACCAGTAGCACCTCCAGTAGCTCCAGTAGCACCTCCAGTCCCAGCAGCTCCAGTACCGCCAGTACGAGCACCTCCAGGACTAGTGGCTCCAGCACCTCTAGCGCCAACCCCAGGGTCAGCAGCTACACCAACTCCAGTAGGCCCAGCGCCCTCAGCTCCAGCTCCAGTAGCACCTCCAGCGCCCACAGCACCCCGGCGGCGGCGACAGTACCGAGAGTACCACTCACGCAGCTGCTGGGAAGAGAGAGCGTCCCCAGGCGCAGCACCCCCGGGCTCAGGACCTCCACGCTCAGCACCCCCAAGCACAGCACCCCTAGGCTCAGCACCCGCAGTCTCCGCACCCCCAGGCTCAGCACCCCCAGTCTCCGCACCCCCAGGCTCAGCACCACCAGGCTCAGCACGCTCAATACCTCGCGCAGGACCTGAGTCGACAGCTACCTCGACAGGCTCGACCGGGTCTACCTGGGAAACACTTGAGGGAGCAGGACCCTGGGGAGGCAGGGGGTCGACGGAAGCAGCACCTGGCATGAGGAAGAGCGGCGGAGGGGGGAGCAGGGCAGTGCGGTAGGGGAGGAGACGGTAAAAGGGGACCGACTCGTCAAACGTGACGTCCTGAGAGGGGAAGACACGGCGCGAGGTGGGGTGGTAAAACTGCCAGCTAGGCGCATCAGGGACAAAGCCCAGGAAGACACAAGGAACGGCGCGGGAGGAGAGCTTGTCCGCGGACGTATCGCGGACAAAGGCACGAGATCCCCAGACACGGAACACAGACGCATCGCCAACCTCTCCCGTCCAACGCAGTGTCGGCGAGGTCTCCGGAACGGAGACACGAGGCCAGAGGTTGAGCTGATGCGCGGCGTATCGGACCGCAAACGGCCACAGAAAATGGGGGGCAGCCGCATGGATCAAGGAGGTACGAGCGACCTCCATGACCAAGCCAATGCGGCGCTTAGCAACCCCATTCTGCTGAGGAGAGGCCGGAAGCGTGAACGTCTGCTCAATGCCCTCCCCCTGATAGAAGGCCTCCAAGAGGCCAGAGGAAAACTCACCACCTCTGTCAGAGTGCAGACGCAGGACGGGAAGGTCCGTGCGAAAGCGCCTCTTGAGCTGGAGACGGGTAGCGCGGATCCAAGGGATCAAGACAGCAGGGACCTCTCCCTTGGTGCGCAAGGGGAAGACCGTGGTGTAACGGGTGTAGTCGTCAACTACCAGCAGGAAGTAGCGCTCTCCGCCCTGTCCACGGACGCGGGCTGGGCCCCACACGTCCAGGTGAAGGGTCTATAGAGGAGCCTCTGTCGGAGGGAACTCAGAGGAGTGAGGGGTGGCACGCTGCCGCCCCTCGACACAGGGAAGGCAAGGAGGGGCAGGGGACGGTGGCAAGGGAGGCAGTGACCTGGGGAGACCAGAGACAAGGAAACGAGAGTGCATGCCACGAAGGCGCTGCATCGAAGGGTGCCCAAGGCGGTGGTGCCAGAGGACCGTCCGGTGCGACAGGGTGCGACACGAGCAGGGGGCAGACAACTGACCTGACGCAGACGCATACACCGCTACCTGAGGGGACTCAGTGGTCTGTGTGTACAAGTCCGACCCCGGCTGCCGAGTGAAGGTAGCCAGGTGACGACCCGTCTGGGCACACGTGCAGTGTGTCACACGCTCGTAGGCAGGGGTGAAGTGGTGAACACCAGCGTCCTGGAGCGCAGAACCCGCCACCAAGTTCGTAGAGAACGAGGGGAGGTAAAGGCCTGACAGTGTGCCAGACGGGACAACAGGACAAGGGAGGACAGTGGTGGAGGTCGCAAGGACCAGACCCCCGTAGGGGTCAGCCAGGGAGACAACAACCGGTCTAGGGAGCTGCTCTAGGGCCTGCCGGTCGCGAAAGAAACAGCGGGAAGCACCTGAGTCCAGTGTGAAGGTGTACAGTGCCTCAGTAGACGCAGTACCTGAAGGCGCAGACTCACAAGCACCAAGAGCAGCAGCCTCACCAGCACCTGGAGTAGCAGCCTCACCGGCACCTGGAGCAGCAGACTAGATACTAGGGTCAGGCGGCACACACAGGTGACAGGCTCCCTCGGCACTAGTAGACAATGCATACATTGCAGTGAGAATAGCATCATAGTCAAGAGCAAAGATATCTACCCTCTGCCTAAGCAGCTCCACCCAGTCGGGGAGCTCAGCGTCGTCGCCAAACTCTGTACACCAAGCGTCGCTCAGACGGGCGAAGCAGCAAGACTCTGTGTGACCAGGCGTCCCGCAAGGCTGACCAGTCCGGACACCCGTGCTAATAACGTACGGGCAGCGAGCAGTACTCAGCGACCCTCTACTCTGAGCGTACCACTCACGAAGCTGCTGGGGCGAACGAGTCTCTCGCGGACGACGTTGCTACTGCACCGGGCCACTACAAGAAGCTCCCGAACTACCCACTCCAGGACGACTCCCACTACTGCCACCCCGACAACCCCAACTGGCGTACCACGCACGAAGCTGCTGGGGCGTGAGGGACACACGCAGACGGCCCTGGAGCTGCATCTGGCCACGCTAGGAGCAGCAGTAGAAGCAGTAGCAGCAGTAGTAGCGGTAGCAGCGTGGGCAGGGCAGTGCTCACCAGTGGTGGGAAGGGCAGGCGCACAACGGAGGCGACGGCGGGGCCGCTACAGCGGCAGGGCGGGGCCGCGACCGCGGCAGGGAGCTCCGCAGCAGCTGCTGCAGGGCGGGGCGACGAATGCGGCTAGGGGCTCCGCGGCAGTTGCTGCAGGGCGGGACCGGGCCGCGACGGCAGCTGGTGCAGGGCAGGGACAGGGCCGCGATGGCCGCTGCGGTAGGGTGGGGCGGGGCCGCGACGGCAGCTGCTACAGGGCGGGGCAGTCCGCGACGGCAGCTGCTGTAGGGTGGGGCAGGGCCGCGAAGGCAGCTGCTGCAGGGCGAGGTAGGGGCGGCCGTCCAAAGGGCAGGCGCAGGGTAGGGCAGGGCTGGTAGACAGAAAGTGGCGCGCAGGTAGACAGAAAGCGGCGCGCGGGTTGGCAGAAAGCGGTGCACGGGCTGCAGAAAGCGGCGTGCAGGTAGACAGAAAACGGCTCGCGGGTAGGCAAAAAGTGGCGCGCGGGTAGACAGAAAGCGGCGCGCGGGTAGACAGAAAGCGGCGCGCGGGTAGACAGAAAGCGACGCGCGGGTAGGCAGAAAGCGGCCTACGGGCGGCGTATGGGCGGCCTACGGGCTGCGTAAGGGCGGCCTACAGGCAGCGGCGGCGGCCTAGGAGCGACGGCGGGCGACGGGCAGCCTACGCACAGCGGCCTACGTGCAGGCAGGTCGCGAGCGGCTCGAGGGGCCGCGCGAGGCCGGTACGAACTGCGTGGGCAGCTAGCGAGCTGCGCGCGGGCGTCGATCAGGCGGCGCGCTGGTGGCTAGCGGGCCACGCGCGCACGGGCAGAGGACGGCGCGCGGGCAGAACGAAGGGCAGGGCGCGCGAAGGCGCACTAGCAGAAAAAGGCGCACGAGGGCGCACGAGCAGAGAAAGGCGCACGAGGGCGCACGAGGGCGCTTCTAGCGGAATAGTGGGCCCGTAGTAGTAAGCGGTCCTAGGTAGCTAACATAGGCTCGTGATACCATGTCAGAATCAACAAGAGTGATTGAACTAGGAAAGAGTTGGGTACAAGTAGGAAACCCTAAACTTACTGTACCCCATAGTAACTACCCCACTACAGCCTAAACAAACTGTAGCAGATATGACATTTGACACCGCCACCCACTTCTCCGCTGATTTCATCGTCACCACGTCCACGAGAAGCCTCGGCGCTCCTACTGGCATCACTAGTTCTTTGCCGAAGAGCAGGTAATATGGCGACACATCCTTGAGCACCGCTTGTTTGCTAAACCTATATCCCACCATCACCCCGCACAATTTCCTGTCCCAATCCCTCTTGTGCTCCTCCCCGTAAGCCCTCAATCCTCTCTTCACTGTTTGCACGAGCCTCTCCGTCAGCCCGTCGATCTGCGGGTGATACCGTGAAGTGTTGCGGTGACGGATTCCTGTCGCCTCCAGCAGCTCCTCAAATGCTCCTTTGAACTCCATGCCCTGGTCCGTCAAGACTTCCCCACATGCCCCCAGCCGTGTGACCACCATCTCCTCGAACGCTTCTGCTACCGCCTCCGCCGTCTTGTTCACTAGTGGCTTCGCCTATGCCCATTTGCTCACATGCTCCACCATCAGCAGTATGTAGCGCCTTCCCTTGGTCGTAACCGGAAGTTTCCCTGCTATATCCAACGACCACCTGTAGCCCAAACTGTTATAGTCACAATAGGCTTGAATGTGCCTAAAACGAAAGATAGAGAGCACAGACGGATTTCTGCACAGCGGCTTCAAACTTTGATAGCGTTCTGCTCACAGCTGCAAATGACTTGATTCAAATTGGATCTGGAGCGTCTTTACGTCGTCTACAATTAGCAATTTAGATTGCACGATTTGATAAAGAATTGACGACACAGCGTCGGTTTGAACGAACGGTACTATGGCAGCCACTATAGTCTTAGAACACAAGATAGGAAGAGTTACGAGTTGGGAATGACTCCCAGCTCCTACAAACCCCAAGAGCCGAGGTACAGTGATGTGGAACAGTGCCACACTGTCCCCAACCACGAAGGGTCTCGAAACTACCCTTCACTAGGGCCTACACCAAGTGAAATGTTACACTACACAAAGTAATGTAACTATCTTCAATATCTTGAGGTGTACCCTTTTTTGGCGAGCTTCGAAATCACTTGAGGCTTGACACCAAGGCTCGGGCTCTTCATCACAAACTCATCCTTGAATTCTTGATGGGTCTGCTGCACACACCTGCGACACGCCGAACGTTCGACACAGGACAAAATAGAAACCGCGCACGACAAAATAGAAACCGCGCGCGAGACACAAACGACCGCGTAACACGCGTCTAGCGATAACTCGCTATTGACTCGACACACACACTCGACATCATGACTCAACATTCACACACAATTATAAGCATGAAATATATATTATCCCATGCCCTCATACCATTCCATACACACACACATTCACGCACACGGACAACAAGCCGAGTGCAAACCGTAGGGTTGCACCAACAAACTCCCCCTCGGATTGTTGGCCTTAGGATATGTTGCTCTCTCAGTTCAGAGCCATCCCAGCCAACTTGCAACACTTCCAATGCTGCTGCTCCACCAGCCTCTTGGTCATCATGTCAGCCGGCTGCCCCGTGGTCTTCACGTAGTGCAACTCAACTTCACCCGCGGTTACCATGCTCCTCGTCCAATGCCACTTCACCCTCATGTGCTTCGTGAGTCCATGCAACACAGGGTTCTTAGCAAGAGCAATGGCACCCTGGCTGTCACAGTACAGTGGGGTAGGTCCTTGCTGCTCCTCCCCCAATTCAGCCAACAAACGCCGCTGCCACACAATCTCCCGTACAGCACGGAAGAGTGCCATGTACTCGGACTCCACCGAGCTCAAAGCTTGGTCAACCTGCTTCTTGCTCTCCCAAGCAGTTGGGCCTCCACCAACACAGCATATGAAGCCTCCCACACTTGTCATGTCCTCTGGTTCTGATGCATATGAAGCATCCGAGTAGGCGGTGAGGAACAAACGCCCGGGTTCAACACCATCCGCGCCCTTTTGGCGCCTTTGTGCCGCCGCCGAGTATTGCAGCCCAACGGTCGGTGTTTGGCCAAGATACTTGGCCACCCTCATTCCAGCTGCTACCTGCTCCTCATTAGGGCATTGCACAACCCTAGCCAGCTGCCCGGTAGCAAACGCGACGTCCGGTCGGGTGTTTACCGCCGCATACATGAGGCTGCCCACCAACGAGTGAAATCGGCGCCTCTCCTCTTCACCAACGCTCTCCTCCTCTGGTCCCTTCACACACTTGAACCCAGAGGGAAAGGGTGTAGCCACATGGCCTTCACTCTGCCCAAAGTTGGCAGCCAATGCCTCCAGGTACTTTCGTTGATGCACCCGCATGCACCGCTTCTCCACATCTCGTTCGATGTGGAGCCCAAGGTAGAAGCTCACGTCACCAAGGGCCTTGCACTTGAACTTGTCTTGAAGCTTCAGCATCACCTCCTTCACAAGGTCAGAAGAGGGTGAGAAAATGAGGATGTCATCCACATAAACCACCATGAAACTCCTCTGCTCCCCCTCGCCAAGCATGAACAAGGAGTGATCGGCCGTTGAGGGAGTGAAGCCGATCCCCTCCAACACTTCGCGCAGCTTCATGTACCATTGCCTAGGGGCCTGCTTCAGCCCATAGAGGGCCTTCTTCAGCTTCCACACTCTGCCACTACCATCATCAAACCCCTCTGGCTGCGCCATAAAAATCTCCTCCTCAAGGATGCCGTTAAGGAATGCCGTTACAATGTCCATTTGCTTTACTACCCATCCTTTGATGGCGGCTCCCGCGAATAGGGTTCGCAGCGTCGTCGGCTTCACCACAGGGGCAAACAGCTCCTTGAAGTCCACCTTCTCCTTCTGCTGGTACCCCTTGGCTACAAGCCTAGACTTGTAGCGCTCGATCTTGCCGTCGGCATCCGACTTGATTTTGAAGAGCCACTTGGACGTTATCGCCGTATGCCCCTCCGGTAGCTCCACCAATTCAAACGTGTCATTCTCCTCGATGCTCTTCAGCTCACTCTCCATGGCCTTCTTCCACTCCTCAGCATCACTACTCTCCAAAGCCTCCTTGAGAGTTGCTGGTTCTCCCGGCATCTCCACCGGAGAGAAGAACGCGAAGACACACTCCTCGTAGTCACTCTCCTCGTCGTCTCCGACCATCATTGCCGCTCCGGCCAGGGCTGTCTTGCCCTGCTTTCCCGGCGCATCATAGGTCAGCCTATTAGGGGGTTGAACTCTCCTCTTCCCCCTTCCTTCCTCCTCAGCTGCAGGGACTTGAAGGCCTTGGCGTTGCTGCGGTGTGGCTCGAATCCGTGGAGCACTCGTAGTACGGGAAGGGAGTGACGGTGCACGCTCGCTCACTTGCTGCACCTCCTCCTCTTCTTCCTCTGCATCATTGGCCTCCTCTCCCCCATTCACAAGGGAGGATTGCCTTGTGGTTGTGCTGCCGCTGCTCAGCTCCAAAGGCAGCTCCACATGCTCCAAACCGGAACTCTTCACCTCCCCAAACCGCACGCCTATCTTCGCCTCATTCTCCGCCTTCCAATCCTTGTACATGAAGTTCTCCATGAACTTGCAGTCCCTGCTCACCAAGAACTTCTTGGTGAATGGGTCCCAAAGAAGCCATCCCTTGCTGTTTTGAGCCATGCCCAAGTGCACGGCCCACACCGCCTTGGCACCAAGCTTGTTGTGCCGAAGATGCTTAGGCACGAGCACCATGCACATGCACCCGAACACCCGAAGCATATCCACCTTTGGCTTCCTTCCTAGCCACTCCACATAGGGCACCCATTTGTCTGCTCCCACATGAGTCAAGGCTCTGTTCTTGGCCACACATGCGCTCCGCACCGCATCAGGCCAGAAATAGTCGGGTAGCCCGGCTTCAATGAGCAACCCGCGTGCCGCCTCCGTGATTGTGCGGTTCGCTCGCTCGGCGATGCCGTTCATTGCAGGGGAGTATGGCATGGTGAGGGAGTGCCGAATACCATTCTTCTTCAGCCACAACCCAAACTCCTTGCTCAGGAACTCTCCCCCTCGATCGGTGCGGATTGACTTGACTAGACGGTCTTGTTGCCGCTCCACCATCGGGAACCAATCCGTCTTCAACGTTTCAGCCACGTCGCTCTTCTTGGCCAGCACGTACACCCAAGTCATGCGGGTGTAGACGTCGACAATGGTGAGAAAATACTCAGCTCCAGCAGCTCCAAGCTTCAGGGGGCCCACCACGTCCATCACCACCTCATCAAGCGGTGCCTTTGCCGTTGCCTCCGAACTAGGGAACGGAAACCGGGTGAACTTGGCTTGAATGCACGTCGGGCAGCCAAGCACCTCATCGGGCTCCCCCTTCACACGTATGCCAGCAACCATCTCATTCTTCACTAGCTGCTGCAAGATGGGCAGGGCCACATGCCCCATGCGCCGATGCAAGGTGAGCCAATCACACTCCCCCGTAGCCGAAGTTGGATTGGAGAATGCCGCGCTCGCAATAGCGCCCCACATACTCTCTCCGTAGTCCTCCTCCGCTGCTGCCTCTGGGTTCTCCTCACCCTTTTGCTGCTCCTTGGTTGCTGCACCACTCTCCTTAGGTTCACTGAACTTGCTGGTCCCTCCAGGTTTGCTCTTCTTGAGCTCATTCTCCTTAGCGCGACCGTTCGCGCCATCGTCGCTACCGACCGCTCCATCCTTGGTGCTGATGCTTGCTGCCACTTGCCTCTCCTTAGGCATAGGGACCACTGGGATCTGCCACATCTCGTTGTAGACATCCCTGTCCTCATGAAGGTCCCAAAGAATTCGATCGCCAAGCCTTGCGGTGTAGGTCTTGGCTCCCTTCGAGTTCGTGTCCATGCCGGCCTTTGCCAACCGCCGCACGGAAATCAGGTTTGCAGCAAGGCTGGGCACCCAAAGCACGTTCTTGAGGCCCACCATCTTCCCATCAGCACCCTTGAACATGGCCTTGCCCATGCCTTTCACCTCTGCTCGCTGCCCCAAAGCCGATGTGACATGCTTCACCGGTGACGGCTCGAGTTCGGTGAGCAAGTCCGGGCGAGGTGTCATGCTATAGGTAGCGCCACTATCAATCACCCAATAGTCCAGGGGGTGTAGGGTCACCTTCCCCACAGCTGCTGGCTCCTCAAAGCCTTCATCCTTCTCTGGACCAGCCGGTACTTGCGTCGACACGAAGTAGAATAGACCCGGGTATCGATCGTCGCTCGGGTCCTTGTCGTTGTCTCCGCTCTTCATGTTTGCAGCTCCGCCACCGCGACCGCCACGGCCTCCACGGCCTCGTCCTCTCCCTCCTCCTGCTCCTCTACCCTCTTGGTCTTGAGCAGGGGTCCAACCATCAGGGAGTTTGTAGCAGTCGCGCCACATGTGTCCGCTCTTGTGGCAATAGTGACACTCGCCGTCGAATCGGCCGCGACCGCGTCCGTAGCTCTTGTCGTCGCTGCCGTAACCGCCACTCCTGCGGCCTCCGCCGAAGTTGCTGCCACCAAACCTTCCTCCCCCTCGTCCTCTGCCTCTTCCTCGACCATATCCACGGCCGATGCTCGCTGCCCCAGCGCCATCCGCACTCGCCAACTCACGGCGGCGGAAATCCTCTTGAAGGATAGCTCGCTTCACGTCTTCAAGCGAGAGGCGGGGCAAGTCGCGATTAAGGTTGATGATGAGCGAGGACCATGACTCTGGGAGTAAGGCCAGCAACTTGGTCTTCTTTTGGAGCTCACTGTAGTTCAAATCAGCTCCCTCAAGCCGCGTCAACAAGTCGAAGAATTTCTGCACCCCTTCTTCAACCGCTTCGTCTTCTTCAATTCGTAGTGCCGCCATTTGCCGTTCCAACACCACCGCTACCGCCGCTGTTGCAGGAGCATGTACACCCTTGAGAGCAGCCCATGCCTTTGGTCCTTTCTCTGGTTCATGCTGGAATGGCTTGATGTGACGGATCTGACTGCTCCCCAACGCTTGCCCAAGTAAGAGATAGCCTTGTGCGCTCTTCCGCACCCACGGGCTCTTCTCCGGGTCGTTCTCGGGGCGCTTCTCCGTTCCTTCCATCACCTCCAGCAGGTCATAGTGGTCAAAGATGTTCTCCATCTTGAAGGACCATTCAGCAAAGTTGTCACCGTTGAACTTGTCAAGCCCAAACACCCTAGGCTCATCCCTAGGTGGGCCAAGACTTGGTTGCATGGGCGCCATGGCTGAATCACGGGGTTGGCCTTGAGCTTGAGCTTCTCCACTGCCACCAGCACCTCTGCCACCCCTTTCCTCAGGTCTAGACATTGTCGAAACTTCTCCAAGGGCCTCTGATACCACTTGTTATAGTCACAATAGGCTTGAATGTGCCTAAAACGAAAGATAGAGAGCACAGACGGATTTCTGCACAGCGGCTTCAAACTTTGATAGCGTTCTGCTCACAGCTGCAAATGACTTGATTCAAATTGTATCTGGAGCGTCTTTACGTCGTCTACAATTAGCAATTTAGATTGCACGATTTGATAAAGAATTGACGACACAGCGTCGGTTTGAACGAACGGTACTATGGCAGCCACTATAGTCTTAGAACACAAGATAGGAAGAGTTACGAGTTGGGAATGACTCCCAGCTCCTACAAACCCCAAGAGCCGAGGTACAGTGATGTGGAACAGTGCCACACTGTCCCCAACCACGAAGGGTCTCGAAACTACCCTTCACTAGGGCCTACACCAAGTGAAATGTTACACTACACAAAGTAATGTAACTATCTTCAATATCTTGAGGTGTACCCTTTTTTGGCGAGCTTCGAAATCACTTGAGGCTTGACACCAAGGCTCGGGCTCTTCATCACAAACTCATCCTTGAGTTCTTGATGGGTCTGCTGCACACACCTGCGACACGCCGAACGTTCGACACAGGACAAAATAGAAACCGCGCACGACAAAATAGAAACCGCGCGCGAGACACAAACGACCGCGTAACACGCGTCTAGCGATAACTCGCTATTGACTCGACACACACACTCGACATCATGACTCAACATTCACACACAATTATAAGCATGAAATATATATTATCCCATGCCCTCATACCATTCCATACACACACACATTCACGCACACGGACAACAAGCCGAGTGCAAACCGTAGGGTTGCACCAACACAATCTCACTACTGGTAACGGCTGCAGCTCTGCTTTCTCCCACTCCAGTATGCCTTGTTCCTTCAGCATGCTTCGCACTTCCACACCCAGTCCTTGACCTGCCGGCGCATGCCTGCCCACCACCAGCCTGTCTGCACCAGCTGTTGCGTCCTCAGTGGCCCGTAGTGCCCCAGCTTCTCGTGAACTTCTCGGATGATGTCTTCCCTCTAGTTTGGGGCGGGCACGTGCTTCCAACCCTCCCTTGTCCTTAGCTGCACCTGCCCCTTGAACCATCGGTAATACTCGCCTCGCGCCCGCACCCGTGCCGTGACTGCCCCATCCTCCGTGGTTGCTCCCTGAATCCAGGCTAAGGCCGCCTCATCCTCCTAGATGTCTGCCGGCCCTCCACGCACCTCTCCCCACTGCCTCCCTCGATCTTCTTCCTTTGCCATTGCCATCAAGCACGCGGAGGGCTGCACTGCCGGCGGGTTCCTCGAAAGTCTGTCCTCGCGCTGCATGGTTTTCCGGGCCAATGCTTGATCTCAAAGTCGTATTCTTGGAGCTTCATTGCCCACCTTGCGTTCCTGCCCGCCAGGTCCGGCGTCTACATGAGCCACAGCAATGGCCGATGATCCATTACCAGCGTGATCTTCCGTCCCTGCAAGTACAACTGGAAGTGCTTCACCACCCAGACTACGGCCAGCCCTTCCCACGACGAGTAGTTGGCCTCCGCCGCTTTACAACTGCGGCTCGCGAACGCCACCACTTTCTCTACCTCCCCTTTCATCTGTGCCTGTACCACGCCCATGCCCGCGCTGCTCCAATCGGTATAGAGTACATAAGGCACATCCGCTTTGGATAGCTCCAGCACCGCGCCATTCTTTACTGCCCCCATGAGAACTTGCACGGCCCTCTCCTGCTGTGGCCACCATTCCCACTTTCGGTCTTCCCTTAGCAGCTGATTCAGCGCCATCGCTTGGCTACTCAAGTTCGGCACGAATCCCCAGTAATAGTTGAGAAAGCCTAGCAGTGCCCGCAACGTGCTCATGTCCTTCGGTGTCGACACTCGATCCAGCACTTCGACCTTCGCCTTCTGAATTTCGATCTTTCCCCCTTCCACTTCGAACCCCAGGTACGACAACGTCTCATGTCCCCTGGTGACATGTTATGCCGACGTTCTGTATAGCGTGTGAAGAATGAGGAATGAATGAACTAGCACAAGGTTGGGTACAAGTAGGAAACCCTAGGAAACTGTACCCCATAGTGTCTACCCCACTATAGCCTAGACAAGCTATATGATATAAGTTTGACACACCCCCATAGGCAAAGTGGGGGAGAACAAGAGGTCACAAGACCAGTCAAGCAAAGCAAAGCAAGCTCAGGGTGGATCACAACGTCACCACACAGTCCGAGCACAAGAGCAAGGCCACAAGGCCAGTTCACATGCAAGATCATATATAAAAGTAAACAGGCAAGTGCAGGTATAATAAGATCCCATTACAAGCAAGGTCAAGAAGTGAGCAAGTGAGGCCAAGTAGGCACAAGACCTAGCATAGTACAAAAGCGCTGATGATCACCAGGCGAAAGTGCCTTGGTAAAGATATCAGCAGTGTTGGCCTCAGAGGCCACGTAAGCAAGGCGCAGCTGACCACGCTGTGTGAGCAAGGAAGAAGCGGAGAGCAATGTGCTTCGTTCTGTAATCCAGTCTGTGCTCCCGACACAAGGCCAGCATGGCCTTGTTGTCTACGTACAGAACTGGAGGAGAACGAGGCGGCTCTCCTAGGTCAGTCACCAGGTAGGTGAGCCAGCGTAGCTCCTGTGCAGCCATGGCCCCCGCGTAGATCTCAGCCTCACAGCTGGAGCCGAGAACAGAAGACGAGTGGGTAGACCGCCACGAAACAGAGCCGGAGCCAAGGCTGAAGGTGTAACGTAGCCTGGTCGTCAGCCCAAGAAGCGTCTGCGTGACCTGTGAGGACCACTCGATGTCGCCCTCCAAGCACTAGCCCCATGCCCGACGTACTGCACAAGTAGCGCAACACCCTCTTCGCTGCAGCCATGTGCTCTGGTCGGTGTCTCCCAGGAGCAACATAGCATGCCAAGATGCTAAGAGGGTATGCAAGGTCAGGTCGTGTGCAGGTCATCAGGTACATGAGGCAGCCAACAAGCTCTGGGTACGGGCCACTTGGCTCTACGGACTCATCCGAAGGCAGAGGTGAGAGCAAGTGGCGAGTAGACAGAGGAGTGGCCTGAGGCGAGGAGTACGTGGAGTCGAAGCGCTGAAGGACCTGCTGCACCATGTGTGACTAAGTCACGGTAATGGTGCGCTGTGCTCTGTCCCGGGTGATCTGCAAGCCAAGGTAGCTGCGCAGTTCACCCAGGTCTGTGCACGTGTGTCTCTTCTGCAGCTCGGACTTCACGTGGGCGAGTCTAGTAGTGTCAGCAGTGGCAAAGACCAAGTCGTCGACGTACACGAGGATGTAGAACGGCGGCAAAGAGGTGTCGGTGCGCAGAAACAGCGACGGGTCGGCAGTAGAAGGAGCAAACCCAAGATCCGCAAGTATAGTCCTCAGTGTGTCATGCCACTCACGGGGCGCCTGGCGGAGACCGTAGACTGGCCGCCGGAGGCTCCACTGGGTACCAGGAGGAAACGACCCAGTGTAGCCAGGTGGGCGGCGCAACCAGATCTCCTCGTGCAGGCTGCCCTGCAGGAAAGCTGTGCTGAAGTCAAGAGAGTGGAGCTCGTAGTCGCGATGAGCGGCTATGTGCAGCAGCACCCGAAGAGTGGTCATCTTCGGGGTGGGAGAGAAGGTCTGAAAGTAGTCAACTCCCTGCCGCTGACTGAAGCCTCGAGCCACGTAACGCGCCTTGAAGAGAGGCGGAGAACCCGGCGGCCGCTTCACCCTGAAAATCCACATGCCACTGACGATGTTCGCCCCAGGTGGGGGAACCTCGTCGATGTAGGTGCCTGTGGAATTCCAGGAAGCCATCTCTGCGTCCATGGCTGACTGCCACTGTGAGGAGTAGGGACCCTCGATCGCCTCAGCGTACGATCGAGGAGTCGGGATGTCTGGTGCATCCGGGTCTCCCTCAGGGGCAATCAGCGTGGACACGAGATGAGGCAAAGCAGCAGCAAAACACTGGAACTCCTCCTGCCTGTCCTCAAGGACGTCCGTGCTAAGAGCACACTCACCCCCGACGGACGGAGGACAGACAGACTCAGACTCAGCAACAAGACGAGCAGCGTAGTCTAGACGACAGCGAGCAGCAAAGTCGACAAGCTCAGCAACTAGGGCCGACGCAGCAGTGGACTCAAAGGAAGGGTCAGTGACAACAGTGGCCAGGAGACGCGTGACAGTAGGACTGGCAGCACGAAAAGAGTCAGACTCCGGGTCAGCAAGAACAGGAAGAGAGGACTCTGGAGGAGACGGCAACGGGACACGCAGAGGAGCAGTGGAAGGACGCAGTGCCATCTGGTGTGTGCCTGGGACCGCAGGAGGACGCGGACGCGGAGCACGACGACTAGTGCGAGCAGCACGAACAAGCGACGCAGGACGAGACGCAGGCTCACGACGCTCAGCAAGACCTCCAGTAGGACCAATGTAGGGAGAAGGAGCAGGTAGGGGGGAGGCGGGCTGTAACTGTGACTGCGACTGGACAGGCTGTGGACACTCTAAGGGAGGAGCAGGACCAGTAGAGGGCGGGAGACCAAGAACCTGCTCAAGGAGCGGAATGAAGTACGGCCGCGGCCGCGCAGCGCCTCCAGACCCAGCAGGGACAGCACCAGTACTCCCAGCGGCAGCACCAGCGCCAGTAGCACCTCCAGCTCCAACAGCGCCAACTCCAGCACCCTCAGACGCACCAGAGCCAGCAGAACCACCAGCGCCAACACCCCCAGCAGCTCCAGCTCCAGCAGCTCCAGCTCCAGCAGGACCGGCAGCTCCAGTACCGCCAGCAGCTCCAGCAGTACCTCCAGCAGGACCAACTCCAGTAGCCCCAGCAGCACCCCCAGTCCCAGCAGCTCCAGCTGCGCTAGTACGAGTACCTCCGGGACCAGCAGCAACAGTAGTACCTCCAGCTCCAGCAGCACGGCTCCAGCGCCGGGCAAACCACTCGCGCAGCTCCTGCGGAGAGAGTGGCTCCCGCCTCGACAAAGCACCGCGAGAGGCCACACGAGCAGACCCAGCACCCCCAGGCTCCGCACCCCCAGGCTCAGCACCCCCAGGCTCAGCACCCCCAGACTCAGCACCCCCAGGCTCAGCACCCCCGGACTCAGCACCCCCAGGCTCAGCACCCCCAGGCTCCGCACCCCTGGACTCAGCACCCCCAGGCTCCGCACCCTCAGACCCGGCACCCGCAGGCTCAGCACCTCTAGCAGTACCAGAGTCAACAGCTACCTCGACAGGCTCGACTGCGTCTACCTGGGACACACCTGACGGGGCAGGACCCTGAGGGGGGAGGGGGTCTACCGGGGGAGGACCTGGCGCAAGGAAGAGCGGCGGCGGGGGGAGGGGCGCAGTGCGGTAGGGGAAGAGACGGTAGTAAGGCACCGACTCGTCAAAGGTGACGTCCTGGGAGGACAAAACACGGCGCCAGGTGGGATGGTAAAACTGCCAACCAGGCGCGTCAGGGGGGAAGCCAAGGAAGACGCAGGGAACAGCACGGGGGGACAGCTTGTCCGCAGACAAGTCGCGGACAAACGCCCGAGATCCCCAGACCCGAAACGCAGACGCATTGCCAACCTTCCCCGTCCACCGCAAGGTGGGGGAGGTCTCTGGCAAGGAGACCCGGGGCTGAAGGTTGAGCTGATGCGCTGCGTACTGAACCGCAAACGGCCACAGAAAATGGGGAGCAGCCGCATGAATCATGTACGTACGAGCGACGTCCATGACCATGCCAATGCGGCGCTCAGCAATCCCATTTTGCTGTGGAGAGGCCGGAAGCGTGAAGGTCTAGCGGATGCCCTGTGCTCGACAGAAGGCTCCCAGACGGGCAGAGGAAAACTCCCCGCCTCTGTCAGAGTGCAGACGCAGAACAGGAAAGTCCGAGCCGAAACTCTCTCTGAGCTGGAGACGAGCTGCGCGGATCCAGTCGATCAACACCTCAGTGACGTCACCCTTGCTGCGCAAGGGGAAGACTGTGGTGTAACGCGAGTAGTCGTCAACCACCAACAGGAAGTAACGCTCGTGCCCCTGGCCACGGACGCGGGCGGGGCCCCACACGTCCATGTGAAGAGTCTGCAGCGGAGCCTCTGTCGGAGGAAACTCGGAGGAGTGAGGGGCGGCGCGCTGTCGCCCCTCGACGCAGGGGACGCAGGTAGGGGCAGGCCCCGGAGGTAGGGGAGGGAGAGACCGGGGAAGACCAGAGACCTGGACGCTGCAGAAAACACCTGACTCGACGCAGCTACCTCACCAGACTCAGCAGCCGGAGGAGACTCAGTAGTAAGTGTGTACAGGCTCGACCCCGGCCGACGGGTGAACGTGGCCAAGTGTCGGCCTGTCCGAGCACACGTGCAGTGGGTCACCCGCTAACTCGCAGGAGTGAACTGGTCAACCTCCCTATCCTGTAGATCAGCTCCACTCACCAAGTTCGTAGAGAACGAGGGGAGGTAGAGACCTGACAGGGTGCCAGAGGGGGCTGCCGGGCACGGTAAGACAGTGGAGAAGCTAGCAAGGACAGGACCCCCAGAGGGGTCCGCCAGGGAGACTGCAAGCGGCCGACTAAGCGGCGTAAGCGTGGTGTGGTCTCGAAAGAAGGAGCGGGAAGCACCCGAGTCAAGGGTGAAGGTGTGTAAGGCCTGAGCCGACGTAGTACCTGAGAGAGCAGACTCACCAGCACCTGGGGCAGCAGACGCACTAGCACCTAGAGCAGCAGCCTCAGCAGCACCTGGAGCAGTAGCCTCAATGCCCGGGTCAGGCGGAAAACACAGGTAACAGTCACCCTCAACACTATCAGACACAGCATACATGGCAGCAAGAATAGCATCATAATCAAGATCAAAGATAGCAACCCCCGCCCTAGACAGCTCACCCCAGCGAGGGATCTCAGAGGCCTCAGGGAACTGGTGACGCCACGCGTCCGTCAGGCGGCCGAAGCAGCGCTGGGTGGAGTGCGGGCCCCCGCACTGCTCACCAGCGCGGTCGCCGGTACGGAGGACGTAGGTGCAGGGACCAGAACCACCACCTCGCTGACGTGCAGCGTACCACTCACGAAGCTGCTGAGGGGACAGGGTCTTACGACTGCGCTTCTGCTGCTGGCGCGGACCACCACCGGACCCACTCCTCTGCGCAAAGCCGCGACCAGCTCCACCGCTGCCTCCGCCACCTCCGCCGCCTCCGCTCCCTCCGCCACCGCCTCCGCCTCCTCCGCCTCCACTGCTGCCACCGACACCTCCACCCCCGCCACCACTCCCACCACCACCCCCACCCCCTCCACTGCCTCCACCACCACCTCCACCGCCCCCGCCAGCCCCTCCAGCGCCCTTGCCCCCCTTGCCCTTGCCGGTGCGGCGTCTCCCGCTAGGGGCAGACGCAGCGCCGACCGACTCGAAACCAACGAGGTCGGCCGTAGCAGCAGAAGCAACAGAGGGCAAGATGGGGGAGGGGGAACACCCCTCAAAGACGGGGGTGCGAGGGTCACCACGAGAGGCTCCTACAATAACTATGCTCTTCTCTGCTGCTAGGAGGCGCTCCTCGAGGAGGTCAACGGTGAGTGTGGTGGGGCAAACTGAGAGGAAGTGGTCCCTGACTAAGCGAAGGGAGTCAGGGAGCCGGGTGACTATGTAGTAGAGGGTGATGTACATGGGGGGGGGGGTTCTTGGCACAGAACTTAGCAGGAAGCGCAGCGCGGTAGCGAGTGTCACTAGTGCGAAGGTGCGTAATGAGGTCAGCGACTGTGGGAAAGGCAGCAAGGTCAGGGAACAGGTACGGCAGCATGAGGCGGCTAAGCGCAGCAGTGGCAGGGGAGGAGTAGCGTGCAACTACAGCGTCGTACAAGGTCTTAGCACTCTTGTACTGGCTAAAGTGCGCACGCTCAGTGGTTGGCAAGCAGCGACGCACAGCAAGACGGGCAGCAGCATCGCGTGTGGCCCACTGTGAGCGAAGAGTGCTGTCAGCAGTAGAAGGCGGGGCAGGAGAGGCACCAGAGGTGAGATCGAACAGGGAGAGTCTGTGTGCCCTATCGCACTGTAGGAACAGCTGGAGGTCATCGACCCAGACCTCGAAGTCAACAGCACGACCCTCAGCATCAAAGGTAAGGACACTGGGGGTAGCCATGACTGCAGTGGCCTAGCAGGGAGTGAGCTCACCAGTCCGAGTAAGTAGGGCCGCGGCGCGCCGGTAGTAACAGTAGTGGCTCGACGGCAGGGCGGCTTGGCGGCTCGGCTGCTCGGCGGCTCGGCGGCTCGGTTGCTGGGCGGCTCGGCGGCTCGGCTGCTGGGCGGCTCAGCGGCTCGGCTGTTGGGCGGCTCGGCTGCTGGGCGGCTCGGCGGCTCGGTTTCTGGGCGGCTCGGCGGCTCGGCTGCTCGGCTGCTGGGCGGCTCGGCGGCTCGGCTGTTGGGCGGCTCGGCTGTTGGGCGGCTCGGCTGCTGGGTGGTTCGGCTGCTCAGCTGCTGGGCGGCTCAGCGGTGAAGGGGCCGGTAGAGGCGGCGACGGGGCCGGTAGAGGCGGCGATGGGGCCGCTAGGGGCGGCGACGGGGCCGCTATTGGCTGCGAGGTGGCCGCGAAGGGGCGGTGACGGGGGCGCTAGGGGCGGCGACGGGGCCGCAGAGGGGCCGCAAGGGGCCTAGAGGGGCGGCGACGAGGCCGCGAAGGGGCCGTAAGGGGCCTAGAGGGGGCGGCGACGGGGCCGCAAGTGGCGGCGACGGGGCCGCGAAGGGGCCGCGAGGGGCCTAGAGGGGGCGGCGACGGGGCCGCTAGGGGCGGCGACGGGGCCGTGAAGGGGCCGCGAGGGGCCTGTAGGGGCGGCGACGGGGCCTAGAGCGGCGGCGACGGGGCCGTGAAGGGGCCGCGAGGGGCCTAGAGCGGCGGCGATGGGGCCTAGAGCGGCGTCGACGGGGCCGTGAAGGGGCCGCGAGGGGCCTAGAGCGGCGGCGACGGGGCCTAGAGCGGCGGCGACGGGGCCTAGAGCGGCGGCGACGGGGCCGTGAAGGGGCCGCGAGGGCCTTAGAGCGGCGGCGACGGGGCCTAGAGCGACGGCGACGGGGCCGTGAAGGGGCCGCGAGGTGCCTAGAGGGGCGGCGACAGGGTCGCTAAGGACGGCGACGGGGCCGCTAAGGGTGGCGCGAGGGGCCTCTAGGAGGGCGCGACGTGAGGGCGGCCTACGGGGCACGCCTCGGGCAGGAAAAAAAAGTCGAGTTAGGTGGTGGGCCCTGAGAAGCGTTCCCACGAGGGAACCTGCTCTATACCATGTGAAGAATGAGGAATGAATGAACTAGCACAAGGTTGGGTACAAGTAGGAAACCCTAGGAAACTGTACCCCATAGTGTCTACCCCACTATAGCCTAGACAAGCTATATGATATAAGTTTGACATAGCGCTCAGCTTCCACGTCCTTTACATGCAAGTGATTGTCCGTGCTGAACACGATCACATTGTCAATGTAGCATGCGGCGTTCTGCACGTTTCGTAGCACTTGGTCCATGATCCGCTGGAACTCGGGTGAGGCTGACTTCAAGCCAAACGGCAGCGTATGCCACTCATACTGCCCGTTTGGCCCGAGAAATGCTGTCTTCTTCTTGCCCGCTTCCACTATGGGGATTCGGTTAAACCCTTGCCGCAGGTCCAGGGTGGAGAAGACTAGCGCCACCGCTAGCTTATCGAAGATTTCATCCGGCGTTGGCGTCTGGGACCGCCAAAAAACTATAAAATCCTACGAAAAGGCTACAACAAAACCAATACACCTAAAGTTACGCAAAAAAATAATCAAGAATAAACCAAAACATGAAACATGAAAGAACTATGAAAGCCAAAACGGTTAGTTGTGCAACTACTTCTAAATTCATGCTCTTTTAACCTCTTAATTTCAATTAGATATTACAAGCTCACTACATTTTCTAATAATATAGAGTATTGTAGATTAGACACAGATATATTGTAGAATGAATCTTGGTATTGTGTAGTCTAACGAGCTTTGTTAGAGAATCTTTCTTCTGACCTATTGTGACCTATATTAAAGTATAAGAATAGTAGCCAGGGGCGAACAAGATGCATACAATGAGGAACGAGCTATGCGTCAAAGCAAGCCAGCATCCTATGGTACCATTGGTTTTAAAGATGAAAAATCAGAGTCACTCCTTGGTAGTGTGAATAAGAAAAGGATGAAACAAAATGACAATAATGACATTACTTTCTGATAGCGAGATTGTTGTAGCTCTTGTTAGCGCTTTCGTAACAGGTATCTTAGCGTTACGCTCAGGAAAAGAATTATATAGATAAATCTACAAATATTCGTTATTCCTTTGACAACAAAAATAGTCTATTCTTAGTACTAACCTCAGGTGCGCCCATAGGGCGAAACACATCAATCCCATATAGTCTATTCCCATAGGGCGAATAGTCTATTCTTAGTCTGTGCGCTCATTTTTTTTTCTTTTCATGTTTCTTGATTTAAATATCTGTCACATTTCTTTTAAATCTGATTGGCGCGTTAGTTTTTTTATTTATTCAATTGCTAAATCCTATTGTTTTCCCAAATGCTGAGTTTTCTAGGTTAATCGGTGTTTTCCTATTCCGTTACAGCAATCATATTACATTTGTTGGTGGAATATTATTAGGCATAGTAGGAGGATACGGGTTGTTTTTATTTTCAACTTTATATTTAGTTGAAAGACTAGAGAAAGATACGCCAACTATATATTGTCTAGTAAAACATGTAATACACCAAGCTTTTTTTCCTTGTATTTTTTATTATTTGTTTAGTTTGTTTGGGACGCTCCCCTATGTGAAGAATGAGGAATAATTAAACTAGGAAAATGTTGGATACAAATATCAAACCCTAGTAACCTGTACCCCTTAGTGTCTACCCCACTAGAGCCTACAAAGACCAAGTCATATATATCTGACACACCCCCATAGGCAAAGTGGGGGAGAACTAGGGGTCACAAGACCAGTCAAGCAAAGCAAGCTCAGGGTGGATCACAACGTCACCACACATTCCGAGCACCGGTTCAAGGCCACAAGGCGAGTTCACATGCAAGATTATATATAGAAAGGTAAACAAACAAGAGCAAGTATATACAGATCACAGTACAAGGTCAAGAAGTGAGCAAGTGAGGCCAAGTAGGCACAAGACCTAGCATCGTACAAAAGCGCTGATGATCACAAGGCTGAAGTGCCTTGGTAAAGATATCAGCAGTGTTGGCCCGAGAGGCCACGTAAGCAAGGCGCAGCTGACCACGCTGCTGCAGCTTACGAGCAAGGAAGTAGCGAAGAGCAATGTGCTTCGTTCTGTGCTCCAATCTGTGCTCCCGACACAAGGCCAGCATGGCCTTGTTGTCTACGTACAGAACTGGAGGAGAACGAGGCGGCTCTCCTAGGTCAGTCACCAGGTAGGTGAGCCAGCGTAGCTCCTGTGCAGCCATGGCCCCTGCGTAGATCTCAGCCTCACAGCTGGAGCTCAGAACAGAAGACGAGCGGGTAGACCTCCACGAAACAGAGCCGGAACCAAGGCTGAAGGTGTAACCCTGTGATGATCGCTGCGTAGCCAAGTCGTCAACCCAAGACGCGTCTGCGTGACCAGTGAGGACCACTGGACTCCTCCCTCGAAGCACGAGCCCCATGCCCGACGTACTGCACAAATAGCGCAACAGCCTCTTCGCTGCAGCCATGTGCTCTGGTCGGTGTCTCCCAGGAGCAACATAGCGTGCCAGGATGCTAAGAGGGTATGCAAGGTCAGGTCGAGTGCAGGTCATCAATTACATGAGACAGCCAACAAGCTCTGGGTACGGGCCACTCGGCTCTACGGACTCATCCGAAGGCAGAGCTGAGAGCGAGTGGCGAGTAGACAGAGGAGTAGCATGAGGCGAGGAGTACATGAAGTCGAAGCGCTGAAGGACCTGCTGCACCATGTGTGACTGAGTCAGGCCGTGCTCTGTCCCGGGTGATCCGCAAGCCAAGGTAGCTGCGCAGTTCACCCAGGTCTGTGCACGTGTGTCTCTTTTGCAGCTCGGACTTCACGTGGGCGAGTCCAGCAGTGTCAGCTGAAGCAAAGACCAAGTTGTCGACGTACACGAGGATGTAGAACGGCGGCAAAGAGGTGTCGGTGCGTAGAAACAGCGACGGGTCGGCAGTAGAAGGAGCAAACCCAAGAGCCGCAAGTGTAGTCCTCAGTGTGTCGTGCCACTCGTGGGGCGCCTGGCGGAGACCGTAGACTGGCCGCCGGAGGCTCCACTGGGTACCTGGAGGAAACGACCCAGTAAAACCAGGTGGGCGGCGCAGCCAGATCTCCTCGTGCAGGCTGCCCTGTAGGAAAGCAGCGCTGAAGTCAAGAGAGTGAAGCTCGTAGTCGCGCTGAGCGGCTATGTGCAGCAGCACCCGAAGAGTGGTCATTTTCGGAGTGGGAGAGAAGGTCTGAAAGTAGTCAACTCCGTGCCGCTGACTGAAGCCTCGAGCCACGTAACGTGCCTTGAAGACAGGCGGAGAACCTGGCGGCCGCTTCACCCTGTAAATCCACATGCCACTGACGATGTTCGCCCCAGGTGGGGGAACCTCGTCAACGTAGGTGCCTGTGGACTACCAGGAAGCCATCTTTGCGTCCATGGCTGACTGTCACTGAGAGGAGTAGGGACCCTCTATCGCCTCTGCGTAAGAGCGCGGAGTCGGAATGTCTGGTGCATCCGGGTCTCCCTCAGGGGCAATCAGCATGGACACGAGATGAGGTAAAGCAGCAGCAAAACACTGGAACTCCTCCTGCCTGTCCTCAAGGACGTCTGTGCTAAGAGCACACTCACCCCCGACGGACGGAGGACAGACATATTCAGACTCAGCAACAAGACTAGCAGCGTAGTCTAGACGACAGTGAGCAGCGAAGTCGACAAGCTCAGCAACTAAAGCAGACGCAGCAGTGGACTCAAAGGAAGGGTCAGTGACAACAGTAGCCAGGAGACGCGTGACAGTAGGACTGGCAGCATGAAGGGAGTCAGACTCCGGGTCAGCAAGAGCAGGAAGAGAGGACTCTGGAGGAGACGGCAAAGGGACATGTAGTGGAGCAGTGGAAGGACGCAGTGCCATCTGGTGCGTGCCTGGGACCGCAGGAGGACGCTGACGCGGAACACGACGACCAGTGCGAGCAGCACGAACACGCGACGCAGGACGAGACGCAGGCTCACGACGCTCAGCAAGACCTCTAGTAGGACCATTGTAGGGAGAAGGAGCAGGCACTGGGGAGGTAGGCTGTAACTGTGACTCGGACAGGACAGTCGGTGGACAATCTAACGGAGGAGCAGGACTAGTTGAGGGCGGAAGACCAAGAACCTGCTCAAGGAGCGCAACGAAGTACGGCCGTGGCCGCGTAGGACATCCAGAACCAGCAGGGACAGCACCAGCACCCCCAGCGTCAGTTTCAACAGCTCCAGCAGCTCCACCAGCTGCTCTAGTAGCGCCAACTGCAGCACCCACAGGAGCACCGTCTCCAGCAGCACCTCCAGCTCCAGCACCTCCAGGAGCACCTTCAGCAGCACCCCCAGCTCCAGCACCGCCAGTTGCTCCACCTCCAGCAGCACCAACTACAGGAGCACCGACAGCTCCAGCACCGCCAGTAGCTCCAGCTCCATTAGCACCACCAGGCCCGGCAGCTCCAGTACCTCCAGTACGAGCACCTCCGGGACCCGTGGCTCCAGAACCCCCAGCAGCCTCAGCAGCAAAAGGACCGCCAGCCGTAGCAGAACCTCCAGCGCCGGAAGCACCACCAGCTCCAGCAGCAATGCGCCAGCGCCTAGCAAACCACTCGCCCAGCTCCTGCGGAGAGAGTGGCTCCCGACAGGACGAAGCATCGGAAGGACTTCAGGTCCAGTACCACCAGACTCCACACGAGTAGGCCCAGCACCCTCAGGCTCCGCAACCCCAGACTCAGCACCCCCAGGCTCAGCACCCCTAGACTCAGCACCCCTAGGCTCCGCACGCTCGGCCTCAGCACCCCCAGACCCGGCACCCGCAGGCTCAGCACCCCCAGCAGATCGAGAGTCAACAGCTACCTCGACAGGCTCGACCGCGTCTACCTGGGACACACCTGAGTGGGCAGGACCCTGGGGGGGAAGGGGGTCTACCGGGGGGGGACCTGGCCTGAGGAAGAGCGGCGAGGGGGGAAGGGGAGCAGTGCGGTAGGGGAAGAGACGGTAGTACGGAACCGACTCGTCAAACGTGACGTCCTGAGAGGACAGAACACGGCGCGAGGTGGGGTGGTAAAAATGCCAACCAGGCGCGTCAGGGGGGAAGCCAAGGAAGACGCAGGGAACAGCACGGGGGGACAGCTTG
This sequence comes from Closterium sp. Naga37s-1, assembly GCA_947471745.1. Classification (NCBI taxonomy): domain Eukaryota; kingdom Viridiplantae; phylum Streptophyta; class Zygnematophyceae; order Desmidiales; family Closteriaceae; genus Closterium; species Closterium sp. Naga37s-1. Next base: position 2,833,560 of record CANJKZ010000777.1, on the reverse strand, counting down.
TCCGCAGAAAAGTCGCGGACAAACGCCCGAGATCCCCAGACACGGAACGCAGACGCATCGCCAACCTTCCCCGTCCACCGCAGAGTAGGGGAGGTCTCCGGCAAGGAGACCCGGGGCTGAAGGTTGATCTGATGCGCCGCGTACTGAACCGCGAACGGCCACAGAAAATGGGGAGCAGCCGCATGGATCATGGACGTACGAGCGACGCCCATGACCATGCCAATGCGGCGCTCAGCAATCCCATTTTGCTGTGGAGAGGCCGGAAGCGTGAACGTGTGGCGGATGCCCCGTGCACGACAGACGGCTCGCAGAAGGTCGGAGGAAAACTCTCCACCTCTGTCGGAGTGCAGACGCAGAACAGGAAAGTCCGAGCCGAAACTCTCTCTGAGCTAGAGACGGGCAGCGCGGATCCAGTCGATCAACACCTCAGCGACCTCACCCTTGCTGCGCAAGGGGAAGACTGTGTTGTGATGCGAGTAGTCGTCAACCACCAGCAGGAAGTAATGCTCGTGACCCTGTCCACGGACGCGGGCTGGGCCCCACACGTCCAGGTGAAGCGTGTGCATTGGAGCCTCTGTCGGAGGAAACTCGGACGAGTGAGGAGCGGCGCGCTGCCGCCCCTCGACGCAGGGAACGCAGGTAGGGGCAGGCTCCGGAGGAAGGGGAGGGAGGGACCGGGAGAGTCCAGAAACAAGGACACGGGAGGCCATGCCTCGGAGACGAGGCAGGGAGGGGTGACCAAGGCGGTGGTGCCAGAGGAGAGTCTGGTGGGACAGGAGACGACACGAGTAGGGGGCAGACTCAGGACTGGACCTGGACGCTGCAGCAAACACCTGACCCGACGCAGCTACCTGAACAGACGTAGGAATTAGAGGAGACTCGGTAGTCAGTGTGTACAGGCTCGACCCCGGCTGACGGGTAAACGTGGCCAAGTGTCGGCCCGTGCGAGCACACGTACAGTGGGTCATTCGCTGACTCGCTGGAGTGAACTGGTCAACCCCCCCATCCTGTAGGTCATCACCACTCACCAAGTTCGTAGAGAACGAGGGGAGGTAAAGACCTGACAGGGTGCCAGAAGGGGCCACCAGACACGGTAAGACAGTGGAGAAGTAGGCAAGGACAGGACCCCCAGAGGGGTCTGCCAGGGAGACTGCAACCGGCCGACTAAGCGGCGTGAGTGTGGTGCGGTCTTGAAAGAAGGAGCGGGAAGCACCCAAATCAAGGGTGAAGGTGTGCAAAGCCTGAGCCGACGTGGTACCTGAGAGAGCAGACTCACCAGCACGTGGGGCAGCAGACTCACCAGTACCTGGAGGAGCAGACTCACTAGCACCTAGAGCAGCAGCCTCACCAGCACCTAGAGCAGCAGCCTCAATGCCCGGGTCAGGCGGAACACACTGGTAACAGTCACCCTCATCACTAGTAGACACAACATACATGGCAGCAAGAATAGCATCATAATCAAGATCAAAGATAGCAGCCCCCGACTTAAGCAGCTCGCCCCAGCGAGGGATCTCAGTGGCGTAAGGGAACTGGAGACGCCAGGCGTCCGTCAGACGGCCGAAGCAGCGCTGGGTGGTGTGCGGGCTGCCGCACGGCTCACCAGTGCGGTCACCGGTATGCAGGACGTAGGCACAGGGACCAGCACCCCCACCCCGCTGACGCGCAGCGTACCACTCACGAATCTGCTGGGGGGGCGGGGTCTCACGAGTGCACTGCTGCTGCTGGTGCTGACCACCACCGAAGCCTCCCCGCTGCACAGAGCCACCCCGACCAGCTCCACCGCCGCTGCCGCCACCGCCGCCACCGCTGCCTCCTCCGCTCCCACCGCCACCGCCGCCACCTCCGCTCCCACCGCCACCGCCGCCGCCGCCTCCGCCTCCACCGCCGCCACCGAAGCCCCCACCCCTGCCACCACTCCCACCGCCACCCCCACCCCCTCCGCCGCCTCCACCGCCACCACCACCGCCCCTGCCAGCTCACCCCAGCGAGGGATCTCGGTGGCAGCTGCTGTTGAGGCAGGGACGGCGACGGCAGCTGCTGCAGGGACGGCCGCTGCTGCAGGGACGGCAGCTGCTGCAGGGACGGCCGCTGCTGCAGGGACGGCAGCTGCTGCAGGGACGGCCGCTGCTGCAGGAACCCGGAAGACGGGGCGGCAGGGCCGCTACGACGGCAGCAGGGGCGACGGCAGCTGCTACTGGGGCGGCGACGACGGGGCGGCAGGGCGGCTACGGCGGGCCGCGAAGAGCCGCGAGAGGGGCCGCGAAGGGCCGCGAAGGGGCTGCGAAGGGCCGCGAAGGGGCCGCGAAGGGCCTTAAGAGGGGCCGCGAGGGGCCGCGAAGGGGTCGCTAAGGGGCCGCGAAGGGGCCACGAAGGGGCCGTGAAGGGGCTGCTAAAGGGGCCGTGAAGGGGCCACTAAGGGGCCGCGAAATTTTAGGGCAGGACGCGAAGCGCGCTTCGGGCAGGCTAAATTTTTTTTTTCGAAGGTGGGCCCTAGGAAGAAACGGTCCCACTAGGGAACCCTCTCTATACCATGTGAAGAATGAGGAATAATTGAACTAGGAAAATGTTGGATACAAATATCAAACCCTAGAAACCTGTACCCTTTAGTGTCTACCCCACTAGAGCCTACAAAGACCAAGTCATATATATCTGACACCCTATTCCATCAATTAAAAAATTTAGTTCTAATAAGGAATCATGGCAAGAAAAACCATGGCCAGATATTTTTTACAGTTATGATACATGGAAACTCCTAGTATGTTTTTTGAAAAATAATAAAACAAATTCAACTGAGGAAAATATTCGAGCATTTAATAAAATGTATTTTTCTCAATTTTTTTTTTGGAATTTATAAAAAAGATGGACAACAAAAATTTTATCATAATGCCCCCCAAAGTCTATCGATAATTTCAAGAGATTTAAATAAATTATTGGACATACCAAGTATATCTGAAAATGTGCAAAACATACAATAACCAACACACCTAAAGTTGAACCAATAATGACTGAAAGGATAGGAATACAAATCCATAGAAATTCAAAAAAATCTTTAGTTATACCAATTTGACACAATTAATCAATAACTCTCTCACCCAGGGCTGTAGTAGATGCCATTTAACGATCAACCTCCCCCATAATAATATCAATACTACCAAGTATAGTCATAATGTCCGCCAGTTTCATTCCTTTTACTAATTGAGGAAGAATTTGTAAATTAATAAATCCTGGTGGTCTAATTTTCCATCGCCATGGGAATAAGCTATAATCTCCAATTAAATAAACACCAAGTTCCCCTTTAGGAGCTTCAACTCTGACATAATGCTCTTGTTTAGATAATTTAAAAGTTGGAGATGGTTTTTTACTAATAAATTGATATTCAAAATCATTCCACGAAGAACTTTCTGTCAGATATATATGACTTAGTCTTTGTAGGCTCTAGTCGGGTAGACACTAAGGGGTACAGGTTTCTAGGGTTTCATATTTGTATCCAACATTTTCCTAGTTCAACCATTCCTCATTCTTCACATGGTATAGAGCGGGTTCCCTAGTGGGACCGTTTCTTCCTAAGGGCCCACCTTCGATTTTTTTTTAGCCTGCCCGAAGCGCGCTTCGCGTCCTGCCCTAAAATTTCGCGGCCCCTTAGTGGCCTGCCCCTTCACGGCCCCTTAGCGGCCCCTTCGCGGCCCCTTTAGCGGCCCCTTCGCGGCCCTCCTGCACGGCCCCGTCGCGGCCCCTTCACGGCCCCTTCGCGGCCATGTCGCGACCCCTTCGTGGCCCCTCGCGGCCTCTCTTAAGGCCCTTCGCGGCCCCTTCGTGGCCCTTCGCGGCCCCCTCACGGATCTTCGCGGCCCCTTCGCGGCCCTTCGTGGCCCCCTCTCGGCCCTTCGTGGCCCCTTCTTGGCCCTTCGCGGCCCCTTCGGGCCCCTTGGCGGCGCTTTCGCAGCCCCCCCCCTCCCCCTTCGCGGCCCTTCGCGGCCCGCCGTAGCCGCCCTGCCGCCCCGTCATCGCCGCCTCACCAGCAGCTACCGTCACCCCTGCTGCCGCTGTAGCGGCCCTCCCGCCCCGTCGTCCCTATTCCTGCAGCAGCGGCCGTCCCTGCAACAGCTGCCGTCGCCGTCCCTGCCGCCACAGCAGCTGCCGGCCCTGCTGGTGTCGCGCGCCGCCGCCGCTGCTGCGGTCCCTGCTGCCCCGGCCCTGACCTGCAGGCGAGCCGCGGCCCTACCCTGCTGCCCAATTGCGGCCCCGACCCTGCCTGCGCACCTCGGCCCTGCCACTCCGGTCGCGGCCACCCTACCAACTCGCCACTGGTAAGCGCTCTGCCGAGCCGCGCCCCTTTAGCCGAGTCGCGCTGCCGCTGCTGCTGCTGTCATGGCTACCCCCAATGTGCTCACCTTTGATGCTGAGGGTCGAGCTGTCGACTTTGAGGTCTGGGTCGATGATCTGCAGCTTTTCCTGCAGTGCGATAGAAAAGACGGTCTCTCACTGTTCGATCTCACGTCTGACGCCTCTGCTGCCCCTACTGCCGATGGTGACAGTACTATTCACTCATAGTGGGCCACACGCGATGCTGCTGCCCGTCTTGCTGTGCGTAGTCACCTACAGTCCACTGAGCGCGCGCACTTTAGTCAGTACAAGAGTGCTAAGACCTTGTACGACGCTGTAGTAGCACGCTACTCTTCCCCTGCCACTGCTGCCCTTGGTCGCCTCATGCTGCCGTACCTGTTCCCTGACCTCGCCGCCTTTCCCACAGTCGCTGACCTCATTACGCACCTCCGCACTAGTGACACCCGCTACCGTGCTGCGCTTCCTGCTGAGTTCTGCGCCAAGAACCCCCCGCCCCCCCCATGTACATCACCCTCTACTACCTAGTCACCCGGCTCCCTGACTCCCTTCGCTCGGTCAGGAACCACTTCCTCTCTGTTTGCCCCACCAAACTCACCGTTGACCTCCTCGAGGAGCGCCTCCTTGCAGCTGAGAAGAGTATAGTCGCTGTAGGAGCCTCTCGTAGTGACCCTCGTACCCCCTTCTTTGAGGGGTGCTCCCCCGTTCCCCTTTTGCCCTCTGTTGCCTCTGCTGCTGCTATCGACCTCGTTGGCACCGAGTCGGTTGGCGCTGCGTCTGCCCCTAGCGGGAGACGTCGCAACAGCAAAGGCAAGGGGGGCAAGGGCGCTGGAGGAGCTGGCGGGGGCGGTGGTGGTGGCGATGGAGGCGGCGGAGGGGGTGGGGGTGGCGGTGGGAGTGGTGGCGGGGGTGGGGGCTTAGGTGGCGGCGGTGGAGGCGGAGGCGGAGGCGGCGGTGGCGGTGGGAGAGGAGGAGGCGGCGATGGCGGCAGTGGTGGCAGCGGCGGTGGAGCTGGTCGGGGTGGCTCTGTGCAGCGAGGAGGCTTCGGTGGTGGTCAACGCCAGCAGCAGAAGCGCGCTCGTGAGACCCCGCCCCCCCAGCAGCTTCGTGAGTGGTACGCTGCGCGTCAGCGGGGTGGGGGTGCTGGTCCCTGTGCCTACGTCCTGCGTACCGGCAACCGCACTGATGAGCCGTGCGGCGGCCCGCACGCCACCCAGCGCTGCTTCGGCCGCCTGACGGACACCTGGCGTCTCCAGTTCCCTGACGCCACTGAGATCCCTCGCTGGGGCGAGCTGCTTAGGTCGAGGGTTGCTATCTCTGATCTTGATTATGATGCTATTCTTGCTGCCATGTATGTTGTGTCTACTAGTGACGAGGGTGACTGTTACTTGTTTGTGCCGCCTGACCCGGACATTGACGCTGCTGCTCTAGGTGCTAGTGAGGCTGCTACTCCAGGTGCTGGTGAGTCTGCTCTCTCAGGTACCACGTCGGCTCAGGTTTTGCACACCTTCACTCTTGACTGGGGTGCTTCCCGCTCCTTCTTTCGAGACCGCACCACACTCACGCCGCTTAGTCGGCCGGTTGTAGTCTCCCTGGCAGACCCCTCTGGGGGTCCTGTCCTTGCCCACTTCTCCACTGTCCTACCGTGTCCTGCGGCCCCTTCTGGCACCCTGTCAGGTCTTTACCTCCCCTCGTTCTCTACGAACTTGGTGAGTGGTGCTGACCTACATGATGGGGGGGTTGACCAGTTCACTCCTGCGAGTCAGCAAGTGACCCACTATACGTGTGCTCGGACGCGCCGACACTTGGCCACGTTTACCCGTCAGCCGGGGTCGAGCCTGTACACACTGACTACCGAGTCTCCTCTGGTTCCTACGTCTGGTCAAAGAGCTGCGTCAGGTTAGGTGTTTGCTGCGTCGTCCAGGTCCGGTCGCGAGTCTGCCACCTGCTCGTGCCGTCTCCTGTCCTACCAGACTCTCCTCTAGCACCACCGCCTTGGTCACCCCGCCTTGCCTCGTCTCCGAGGCATGGCCTCCCGTGTCCTTGTCTCTGGTCTCCCCCGGTCCCTCCCTCCCCCTCCCCCGGGGCCTGCCCCTACCTGCGTTCCCTGCGTCGAGGGGCGGCAGCGCGCCGCTCCTCACTCCTCCGAGTTTCCTCCGACAGAGGCTCCGCTGCAGACTCTTCACATGGACGTGTGGGGCCCAGCCCGCGTCCGTGGACAGGGTCACGAGCGTTACTTCCTGCTGGTGGTTGACGACTACTCGTGTTACACCACAGTCTTCCCCTTGCGTAGCAAGGGTGAGGTCACTGAGGTGTTGATCGACTAAATCCGCGCTGCCCGTCTCCAGCTCAGAGACAATTTCGGCTCGGACTTTCCTGTTCTGCGTCTGCACTCCGACAGAGGTGGAGAGTTTTCCTCCGACCTTCTGCGAGCCTTCTGTCGTGCACGAGGCATCCGCTAGACGTTCACGCTTCCGGCCTCTCCACAGCAAAATGGGATTGCTGAGCGCCGCATTGGCATGATCATGGACGTCGCTCGTGCGTCCATGATCCATGCGGTTGCTCCCCATTTTCTGTGGCCGTCCGCGGTTCAGTACGCGGCGCATCAGATCAACCTTCAGCCCCAGGTCTCCTTGCCGGAGACCTCCCCTACTCTGCGGTGGACGGGGAAGGTTGGTGATGCGTCTTCGTTCCGTGTCTGGGGATCTTGGACTTTTGTCCGCGACTTGTCTGCGGACAAGCTGTCCCCCCGTGCTGTTCCCTGCGTCTTCCTTGGCTTCCCCCCTGACGCGCCTGGCTAGCAGTTTTACCACCCTACCTCGCGCCGTGTTCTGTCCTCCCAGGAAGTCACGTTTTACAAGTCGGTTCCTTACTACCGTCTCTTTCCCTACCGCACTGCACCCCTCCCCCCCCCGCCGCTCTTCCTCGCGCCAGTCCCCCCCCCGGTAGACCCCCTTCTCCCTCAGGGTCCTGCCCCCTCAGGTGTGTCCCAGGTAGACGCAGTCAAGCCTGTCGAGGTAGCTATTGACTCTGGTGCTGCTAGGGGTGCTGAGCCTGCGGGTGCGGGGTCTGGGGGTGCTGAGCCCACGCGTGCGGAGCCTGGGGGTGCTGGGTCTGGGGGTGCTGAGCCTGGGGGTGCGGAGCCTGGGGTTGCTGAGTCTGGGGGTGCTGAGACTGAGGGTGCTGGGCCTGCTCGTGTGGAGTCTGGCGGTGCAAAGCCTGGAGGTCCTTCGGGTGCTTCGTCCCGGCGGGAGCTACCCTCTCCATAGGAGCTGCGCGAGTGGTTTGCTCGGCGCTGGAGCCGTGCTGCCGGAGCTGGAGGTTCTACTGCTGCTGGGGGTGCTGGAGACACGGGTCCCGAAGGTGCTCGTACTGGAGGTACTGGAGCTGCTGGGCCTGGGGGTGCTCCTGGTGCTTGAGCTGCTGGCGGTGCTGGAGCTGGAGGTGCTACTGGAGCCAGTGCTCCTGTGGGTGCTGGCGTTGCTACTCCTGGAGCTGGTGGAGCTGCTGGAGTCGGAGCCAACCCTGGGGGTGCTGGTGCTGTCCCTGCTGGTTCTGGAGGTGCTGCGCGGCCACGGCCGTACTTCGTTCCGCTCCTTGGTCTTCCGCCCTCTACTGGTCCTGCTCCTTCCTTAGAGTGTCCACTGCCTGTCCAGTCGCAGTCACAGTTACAGCCCGCCTCCCCACTGCCTGCTCCTTCTCCTTACACTGGTCCTACTGGAGGTCTTGCTGAGCGTCGTGAGCCTGCGTCTCGTCCTGCGTCGCCTGTTCGTGCTGCTCGCACTGGTCGTCGTGTTCCGCGTCAGCGTCCTCTAGCGGTCCCAGGCACGCACCAGATGGCACTGCGTCCTTCCACTGCTCCACTGCGTGTCCCTTTGCCGTATCCTCCAGAGTCCTCTCTTCCTGTTCTTGCTGACCCGGAGTCTGACTCCCTTCGTGCTGCCAGTCCTACTGTCACGCGTCTCCTGGCTACTGTTGTCACTGACCCTTCCTTTGAGTCCACTGCTGCGTCTGCCTTAGTTGCAGAGCTTGTCGACTTCGCTGCTCACTGTCGTCTAGACTACGCTGCTAGTCTTGTTGCAGAGTCTGAGTCTGTCTGTCCTCCATCCGTCGGGGGTGAGTGTGCTCTTAGCTTAGACGTCCTTGAGGACAGGCCGGAGGAGTTCCAGTGTTTTGCTGCTGCTTTACCTCATCTCGTGTCCACATCGTCAGTGGCATGTGGATTTTCAGGGTGAAGCGGCCGCCGGGTTCTCCGCCTGTCTTCAAGGCTCGTTACGTGGCTCGAAGCTTCAGTCAGCGGCAGGGAGTTGACTACTTTCAGACCTTCTCCCCCACCCCGAAGATGACCACTCTTCGGGTGCTGCTGCACATAGCCGCTCAGCGCGACTACGAGCTTCACTCTCTTGACTTCAGCACTGCTTTCCTACAGGGCAGCCTGCACGAGGAGATCTGGCTGCGCCGCCCACCTGGCTTCACTGGGTCGTTTCCTCCTGGTACCTAGTGGAGCCTCCCGCGACCAGTCTACGGTCTCCGCCAGGCGCCCCGTGAGTGGCACGACACACTGAGGACTACACTTGCGGCTCTTGGGTTTGCTACTTCTACTGCCTTCCCGTCGCTGTTTCTACGCACCGACACCTCTTTGCCGCCGTTCTACATCCTCGTGTACGTCGACGACTTGGTCTTTGCTACTGCTGACACTGCTGGACTCGCCCACGTGAAGTCCGAGCTGTAGAAGAGACACACGTGCACAGACCTGGGTGAACTGCGCAGCTACCTTGGCTTGCAGATCACCCGGGACAGAGCACGGCGCACCATTACCGTAACTTAGTCACTCATGGTGCAGCAGGTCCTCCAGCGCTTCGACTTCACGTACTCCTCGCCTCAGGCCACTCTTCTGTCTACTCGCCACTCGCTCTCAGCTCTGCCTTCGGATGAGTCCGTAGAGCCGAGTGGCCCGTACCCAGAGCTTGTTGGCTGCCTCATGTACCTGATGACCTGCACTCGTCCTGACCTAGCATACCCTCTTAGCATCTTGGCACGCTATGTTGCTCCTGGGAGACACCGACCAGAGCACATGGCTGCAGCGAAGAGGGTGTTGCGCTACTTGTGCAGTACGTCGGGCATGGGGCTCGTGTTTGGAGGGCGGAGTTCAGTGGTCCTCACTGGTCACGCAGACGCTTCTTGGGCTGACGACTTGGCTACGCAGCGGTCGTCACTAGGTTACACCTTCAGCCTTGGCTCCGGTTCTGTTTCATGGCGGTCTTCCCGCTCCTCTTCACAGGAGCACAGACAGGAGCAAAGAACGAAGCACATTGCTCTTCGCTACTTCCTTGCTCGTGAGCTGCAGCAGCTGCGCCTTGCTTATGTGGCCTCTCAGGCCAACACTGCTGATATCTTCACCAAGGCACTTCAGTCTTGTGATCATCAGCGCTTTTGTACGATGCTAGGTCTTGTGCCTACTTGGCCTCACTTGCTTACTTCTTGACTGTCCTTGTACTGTGATCTATATATACCTGCTCTTGCTTGTTTACCTTTATATATATGATCCTGCATGTGAACTGGCCTTGTGGCCTTTGAACCGGTGCTCGGAATGTGTGGTGACGTTGTGATCCACCCTGAGCTTGCTTTGCTTGACTGGTCTTGTGACCCCTAGTTCTCCCCCACTTTGCCTATGGGGGTGTGTCAGATATATATGACTTAGTCTTTGTAGGCTCTAGTGGGGTAGACACTAAGGTGTACAGGTTTCTAGGGTTTCATATTTGTATCCAACATTTTCCTAGTTCAACCATTCCTCATTCTTCACACTTTCTTTACTTAATAAACCTATTCTACGAGCTTCCAAATTTTCATAAGGTCCTCCAGGAATAGTTTTTAGTGCTTGTTGAATAATTCTAGTGGATTCTCTTATTTCACCCATACGTACTAAAAAACGTGCTAAGCAATCTCCTTCCGTTTGCCATTCAACTTGCCAATCAAATTCATCATAACACTCGTAGTGATCTACTTTTCGTAGATCCCACTGAACTCCTGAAGCACGTAACATAGGACCAGAAAGTATAATAGCTACAAATAGGCTTGAAACCCATAAAAACCATCGTGACCATAATAGAAGATCTCATCACCGTGACCTTATTGAGTCCCCGATAGTCTCCGCACATCCACTTGGAAAGCACCTGCCCTATAAGATCTGTCCGTGCCACCACCATTGTTGCCGCTGCGTATTCCAAGTTTGACTTCCGTATGAACCCCGCCTCCATTAGCTCCTGACATTCTCCGCCACCGCTGGTACACTGGTATTTCCGTTGTCAGCTCTATGGTAACTTCCGCCATGTTGCACCTACCCACCTCCTTTAGCGTGTAGGCGAAATCCGGCCGATGCTTCGCTAGGACCTCCCTCAGTTTCGCCGCATCCTCCTGCGTCATGCCGTCCCCTTTTTCCCATTTTTGCTCAGTCGCCGTCAGTTGCGCTGGCCCCCCTACTTCTGCCCCAGGTGCGGACCTCTCTGTTGCTGCTGGCTTAGCCTGCGCAGAACCCTCCTTGCTGTCCTTGCTCGCTTCTCCAGCCTTTCCCACCTGCCCCTCCTCCTTCGTCACCGCCATCAATGCGAAGCCCCGCGATCCAAACTCTCTCTCGTAGCTCTCCCTTCTCTGCTGCCTCTCGACGGCTTCCTCGACTCAGTCTAGGTCCTCTTGCTTCTTATCTACCGCTGCTTCTTCCCTGTCTGCTGGGAGCCAGATCTGGGTCTGCTCCATATATAAGGCTGGCACCTCATCCTTTTCCTCCCATGGGTATACCCACCTCCTCTCCAGCGGATGCCCTAATTGGTGCTGGACCATGTCATTCTCCTGCACTTCGCCCAACATGGCCCTGGCTAGTGCTTCCTTTGCTACTGACCACTCAGTCGGGGGTTGCACTGCTGCCGCCTTGTCCCATTTCGCTCCCATCGCAGCTGCGAGTGGTACATCCGGATCATCGGCACGAGCCAGTGCATGACATTCAAGTGCATAACTCTCCCCAAAGCCCGTCTCCTGTTAGCTTCGGTAACCACTGGGTGCGCGGTTGCGTCCTCCATGAAGCCCATCACTAGCTCCCTCTCCAACACCGTCGGCTCTTGCCACTCCCGCGCCGCGCAATCATACACCAGCCCCGGCCCAGGATCTTCGCCGTGCATCATACGATACGAATGTCGGCCATGCCTACCGCGGCTTCCCCACCTCATTACATGCAAACTGCGTCGGGTGATCCGGCCGCGTCACCGGCGCGGGCATCCTCCCCGGCTCCAGTAGCGAGAGCCGGTACTGTAACGCTGCCTCCGTTACCCCATTCGTCTAGTAGCGGCGGAGTTCTGCTGCCCGTTTGCGCATCGTCCACCACCACCCCATGCCCTAGCACCCCTGTCACTTCTTCTTGCGCCACTTGAATCTGCTCCCTCACGTCACCTTCCATGTCCACATTCTCCACAATGTACAGGACATCTCCTTGCACCCGCTTTATTAGCCGCAGCACTCGCACTAGTTCCCTGAAGAGACTGCTTCTCTCGTCTCTCATGCCTCTGCCTGCTCCTGCGTGCGAATACCCTTGACATTCCCACCCCGCGATGACCACATCAATCTTTCCCCAGTCCCGTATGGTGCTCTCGTCTATGAGGCGAATGTCGCAGGCTTGGCTTCTCATACTGCTCTCCATCGCCACTGTCGTTAGCTGGTGCGGGTACCTCTTCTGCAACTTCTCGGCGTGGCACCACGCCATTGTCACCGACTCCATGTCTGCCTCCGCCAGGATCCACTTCTCTATGTACGCCTCCGCCTTCAACAACGCCGCCAATCCGGTACCGATGCTGCCGAAGAGTTCTAGCACCACGGTGGGTCCTAACAGTTTCTTCGTGTCCGTGCAAAGCAGCTTCAGGTTCCCATCCTCCTCATTCTCCTTGACTGTCGCCGCTGGCATTCTCGCAATCTGCTGCCATGAAGGCACCCCTGGCTCTTCCCGCAGTTCAGCCTCTGTGCACTTGTACGCCTCTATGAGTTCCCTCCGCACGAAGCGCACCGGCAGCGTGCCGATGGGGCCGTTGTCTTCCCAATAGTGCACCCGATATTGCACTTTCTCCTCCCGCATGCAGATCGTCGATCCGATCCCAAGAATGTATTCCACTCCTATCAGCAAGTCAAAGTCCTGTGACTCCGGCACTCCACAGCGTACCCTCAACATGCATTCTTCAGGTGTTCACAGATTCAGCACCAACGCCATGGACTGCCGAGTTTTTGGCATCCACTTCGCCTCCCCCCAGTCTGCGGTCATTAGCAAGTAGCCTTCGGGTATCAGCCGTTCTGGCTTGCACAGTTGCAGCTTTTCCGATAGCTGCTTGCCAATCAGCACGTGAGCCGCTCCCGTGTATACAATTGCCCTTTGCGCCCGCATTCCCTGCGATCGTGATTGCCCCTGGTTCTACCGTCAGCACCGTGGCTTGACAGATCATGCGCTCTCGCGGATGCCGAAACGCGGCTCCTTCTCCCACTTCGCTTTCACTTGCTTGCCTCCTTGAGCCATCTTTGCGTCGCTCATCCTCCCTGAAGAGTTGCCTGCGCGCGCCGCTCGTCAAGCCCAACTCCTCCCGATTCCGAGCTGGCTGCGCCATTAGCATGAACTCCGGCTCACCTGACTCTTCCTCCTCGTCTGCCACCATTGCATGTTGCTTTTCTTCTACCGCCTCAGGTCTGCTAGCTGTGCTCTCAAGGTGCCATGGTGGCCTGCCGGTCCTCGCCTCCTTCCACTCGACGTCGGTCCCTGCGGTTTGCATAGCAGTCCGCCTCTCGATGCCCCCGCCTCCCGCAGCGCGTGTAGACTGGCGCCCCGGGGCACTCGCACCGTAAATGCTCACGACTTCCGCAGAGCGAACACGCCGCCGGGTTCCGACAACCCCTGCGTAGGTGCCCTGGCTGGCCGGAATTATGGCACTGGCGAGTCTCATCCCTTCCTCTTTCATCCGCTTCTTGATACGCAGATGTGGCCGCCCATGCCGGTCGCCTCCTCTCCGGCCCCCGGTCCACTATCCGCTCCACTTCGTAGAGCGTGCGTCCCATTTCCACCCGCTTCACTATCTCATACGCCTCCTTGAGCGTGCTTCTGGGCCCAGCTCGAACACGCGCACCTCCACATCTTGTCGCAACGGCTGACTTAGTCCATGGACGAATTTTCCGATCAGCCTTTCTTGATCCTGACAATTCATGTCTTCACCTAGCTCAACCAACCCCCCGTAATACGCAAGCATAGACCTTCTCTCCGCCTGAATGCTCGAAATTCCACCACCCGTTCAACGATTTGCACCGGAAATTGCTCTCGCAACATTGTCAGGAAGCGCGCTGTCGGATCTCATTCTCATGGCGCTCGCCTCGACGCCCACTCCAACAGCTCCCGGCGTGATATCCGGTAGTACGTCTCTGCCTCTCCCATCAACGTATTCGCCAATGCCTGGAAGAACTCCTCCGGATCCAGCTGGTCTTTTGCCCACCGCGCTTGCAGGTTCTCCAGCTGCATGACGTAGTTTTTAAGATTGGCCCGCGTCGAGCATCTTTCGGGAATCTATCTGGTAGCTCAAATTTCGGCAGCTTGGTGTACCTCCAGCGCTGCATTGTCGCTTCGTCCTCCATGCCCGGCCAGTAGGCGCTTTGCTGATATCCGCCCTGCCCCCCTAGTTGCGACCGCGGCCGCACTTGCGTCCTCTGCTGTCCTTCCGATCCGCCCGACCCGTTTTCCCCGCCGCCTGCCGTTCCTATCTGAGCGCCCCCCCTGGGGCCGTTCGCTCCATCGCTGGGCCCATTCTGCCCTTCCACGTCTCCGAGCACCAGCGCCGGATTCACCTCTTGCTGAACCCCAGCTCCCTCTACCATCGTTTCTTGCTTCACCTGCTTTGGTCTTGCTCCCTCTATCAGCCTTCCCGGCCGCAATCGCATGGACTGTGAGAAGAAACGAGGAATGAAATGACAGGGAAAGTTGGGTACAAGTACAAACCCTACAAAGCTGTACCCCATATGTGCTACCCCACTATAGCCTACAGTAGCTATGTTATATAAATCTGACACACCCCCATAGGCAAAGTGGGGGAGAACAAGGGGTCACAAGACCAGTCAAGCAAAGCAAAGCAAGCTCAGGGTGGATCACAAAGACACCACACATTCCGAGCACAAGTTCAAGGCCACAAGGCCAGTTCACATGCAGGATTACATATATATATAAGGCTAGACAAGCAAGAGCAGGTGTATATATATATGCAACAGTACAAACAAGGTCAAGGGGAGAGCAAGTGAGGCAAGGTAGGCACAAGACCCAGCTGAGTACAGAAGCGCTGATGATCACAAGGCGCAAGTGCCTTGGTGAAGATATCAGCAGTGTTGGCCTCAGAGGCCACGTAAGAAAGGCGCAGCTGACCACGCTGCTGTAGCTCACGAGCAAGGAAGTAGCGGAGAGCAATGTGCTTCGTTCTGTGCTCCAGTCTCTGCTCTCGACACAAGGCCAGCATGGCCTTGTTGTCTACGTAGAGCACTGGAGGAGAACGAGGCGGCTCTCCGAGGTCAGTCAGCAGGTAGGTGAGCCAGCGAAGCTCCTGTGCAGCCATGGCCCCGGCGTAGATCTCAGCCTCACAACTGGAGCCGAGAACAGAAGACGAGCGGGTAGCCTGCCACGAGACAGAGCCGGAACCAAGGCTGAAGGTGTAACCCTGTGACGACCGCTGCGTAGCCTGGTCGTCAGCCCAAGAAGCGTCTGCGTGCCCAGTGAGGACCACTGGACTCTGCCCTCCAAGCACAAGCCCCATGCCCGACGTACTGCACAAGTAGCGCAACACCCTCTTCGCTGCAGCCATGTCCTCCGGTCTGTGTCTCCCAGGAGCAACATAGCGTGCGAGAATGCTAAGAGGGTATGCAAAGTCAGGTCGTGTGCAGGTCATCAGGTACATGAGGCAGCCAACAAGCTCTAGGTACGGGCCACTCGACTCTACGGACTCATCCGAAGGTAGAGCTGAGAGCGAGTGGCGAGTAGGCAGAGGAGTGGCCTGAGGCGAGGAGTACGTGAAGCCGAAGCGATGAAGGACCTGCTGCACCATGTGTGACTGAGTCAGGGTAATGGTGCGGCGTGCTCTGTCCCGGGTGGTCTGCAAGCCAAGGTAGCTGCGCAGTTCACCCAGGTCTGTGCACGTGTGTCTCTTCTGCAGCTCGGACTTCACGTGGGCGAGTCCAGCAGTGTCAGCTGTGGCAAAGACCAAGTCGTCGACGTACACGAGGATGTAGAACGGCGGCAAAGAAGTGTCGGTGCGCGGAAACAGTGACGGGTCGGTAGTAGAGGGAGCAAACCCAAGAGCCGCAAGTGTAGTCCTCAGTGTGTCGTGCCACTCACGCGGTGCCTGGCGGAGACCGTAGACTGGCCGCCGGAGGCTCCACTGGGTGCCAGGAGGAAAAGACCCAGTGAAGCCAGGTGGGCGACGCAGCCAGATCTCCTCGTGCAGGCTGCCCTGCAAGAAAGCAGTGCTGAAGTCAAGAGAGTGCAGCTCGTAGTCGCGGTGAGCAGATATGTGCAGCAGTACCCGAAGAGTGGTCATCTTCGGGGTGGGAGAGAAGGTCTGAAAGTAGTCAACTCCCTGCCGCTGACTGAAGCCACGAGCCACGTAACGCGCCTTGAAGACAGGCGGAGAACCCGGCGGCCGCTTCACCCTGAAAATCCACATGCCACTGACGATGTTCGCCCCAGGCGGGGGAACCTCGTCAACGTAGGTGCCTGTGGACTTCCAGGAAGCCATCTCTGTGTCCATAGCTGCCTGCCACTGAGAGGAGTAGGGACCCTCTATCGCCTCCGCGTAAGAGCGCGGAGTCGGGATGTCAAGTGCATCCGGGTCTCCCTCAGGGGTAAGCAGTACGGACACGAGATGAGGTGAAGCAGCAGCCAAACACTGGAACTCCTCCTGCCTGTCCTCAAGGACGTCTGTGCCAAGGGCACACTCACCCCCGACAGACGGAGGACAGACAGACTCAGACTCAGTGAAAAGACTAGCAGCGTAGTCTAGACGAGAGCGAGCAGCGAAGTCGATGAGCTCAGCAACTAGGGCAGACGCAGCAGTGGACTCAAAGGAAGGGTCTGTGACGACAATAGCAAGGAGACGCGTGACAGTAGGACTGGCAGCACGAAGAGAGTCCGACTCCGGGTCGGCAAGAGCAGGAAGCGAGGACTCAGGAGGAGAAGGCAAAGGGGCACGCAGAGGAGCAGTGGACGGACGTAGAGACATCCGGTGCGTGCCAGGGACAGGAGGAGGACGCTGACGCGAACCACGACCACTAGTGCGAGCAGGACGGACAGGCGACGCAGGGCGAGACGCAGGCTCACGACGCTCAGCAAGACCTCCAGTAGGACCAGTGTAGGGAGAAGGAGCAGGCAGTGGGGAGGCCGGCTGTAACTGTAACTGTGACGGGACAGGCTGTGGACACTCTAAGGGAGGAGGAGGACCAGTAGAAGGCGGGAGACCAAGAACCTGCTGAAGGAGCGGAACGAAGTACGGCCGAGGCCGCGCGGCGACTCCAGACACAGCAGGGACAGCACCAGTACCCCCAGCGGCAGCACCTGCGCCAGTAGCACCTCCAGCTCCAGTACCCCCAGCAGCACCAGTAGCACCCCCAGCAGGACCTCCTCCAGGACCGACAGCAGTAGCCTCAGCGCCAACACCCTCAGCAGCTCCAGCTCCAGTCGTACTCGCAGGCCCAGCAGCTCCAGTACTCCCAGTACGAGCACCTCCAGGACCCGCGGCACCAGCACCCTCAGCAGCCGAAGAACCTCCAGCTCCAGCAGCACGCCTCCAGCGCCGGGCAAACCACTCGCGCAGCTCCTGTGGAGAGAGTGGCTCCTGCCGAGACGAAGCACCCGGAGAACCTCCAGGCCCAGCACCGCCAGACGCCACACGAGCAGGCCCAGCTCCCTCAGGCTCCGCACCCCCAGGCTCAGCACCTCCAGGCGGAGCACCCCCAGGCTTAGCACCCTCAGTGGTAGCACCCCCAGGCTCAGCACCCCCAGGCTCAGCACCCCCAGTAGTAGCACCCTCAGGCTGAGCACCCCCAGGCATAGCACCCACACGCTCAGCACCCCCAGAGTCAGCACGCCCAGGCTCAGCATTCTCAGCAGCACCAGAGTCACCAGTAACCTCGACACGCTCGACTGCGTCTACCTGGGACACACCTGAAGGGGCAGGACCCTGAGGGGGGAGGGGGTCTACCAGGGGGGGACCTGGCACAAGGAAGAGCGGTGGCGGGGGGAGGGACGGAGTGCGGTAGGGGAAGAGGCGGTAGTAGGAGACCGACTCGTCAAACGTGACGTCCTGGGAGGACAGAACACGGCGAGAGGTGGGGTGGTAGAACTGCCACCCTGGCGCGTCAGGGGGGAAGCCAAGGAAGACGCAAGGAGCAGCACGAGGGGACAGCTTGTCCGCAGACAAGTCGCGGACAAACGCCCGAGATCCCCAGAGACGGAACGCAGACGCATCGCCAACCTTCCCCATCCACAGCAAAGCTGGGGAGGTCTCCGGCATGGAGACCCTGGGGTGAAGGTTGATCTGATGCGCCGCGTACCGAACCGCAAACGGCCACAGAAAATGGGGGGCAGCCGCATGCATCATGGACGTACGGGCGACGTCCATGACCATGCCAATGCGGCGCTCAGCAATCCCATTTTGCTGTGGAGAGTCCGGAAGCGTGAAGGTCTGGCGGATGCCTCGTGCACGACAGTAGGCTCGCGGAAGGCCAGAGGAGAACTCTCTGCCTCTGTCAGAGTGCAGACGAAGAACAGGAAAGTCCGAGCCGAAGCTCTGCCTGAGCTGGAGACGAGCTGCGCGGATCCAGTCGATCAACACCTCAGTGACATCACCCTTGCTACGCAAGGGGAAGACTGTGGTGTAACGCGAGTAGTCGTCAACCACCAGCAGGAAGTAGCGCTCGTGACCCTGTCCACGGACGCGGGCCGGGCCCCACACGTCCATGTGAAGCGTCTGCAGCGGGGCCTCTGTCGGAGGAAACTGGGAGGAGTGAGGGGCAGCCCGCTGCCGCCCCTCGACACAGGGGACGCAGGTAGGGGCAGGCCCCGGAGGAAGGGGAGGGAGGGACCGGAGAAGACCAGAGACAAGGACACGAGACGCCATGCCTCAGAGACGAAGCAGGGAGGGGTGACCAAGACGGTGGTGCCAGAGGAGAGTCTCGTGAGACAGGAGGCGACACGAGCAGGGGGCAGACTCAGGACCAGACCTGGACGCTGCAGCAAACAACTGACCCGACGCAGCTACCTGACCGGACGCAGTGACTGGAGGAGACGCAGTGGTCAGTGTGTACAGGTTCGACCCCGGGCGACGTGTAAATGTGGCCAGGTGTCGGCCTGTCCGAGCGTCCGTGCAGTGGGTCACCCGCTGACTCGCAGGAGTGAACTGGTGAACCCCCGCATCCTGTAGGTCAGCACCACTCACCAAGTTCGTAGAGAACGAGGGGAGGTAAAGGCCAGACAGGGTGCCAAAGGGGGCCGCCGGACACGGGAGGACAGTGGAGAAGTGAGCAAGGACAGGACCCCCAGAGGGGTCTGCCAGAGAGACTGCAACTGGCCGGCCAAGCGGCGTGAGTATGGTGCGGTCTCGAAAGAAGGAGCGAGAAGCCCCTGAGTCAAGGGTGAAGGTGTGGGAGGCCGAAGCCGACGCAGTACCTGAGAGAGCAGACTCACCAGCACCTGAGGGAGCAGACGCACGAGCACCTAGAGCAGCAGCCTCGCTAGCACCTAGAGCAGCAGCCTCACCAGTACCTAGAGCAGCAGTCTCAATGCCCGGGTCGGGCGGAAAACACCGGTAATAGTCACCCTCATCACTAATAGTCACAGCATACATGGCAGCAAGAATAGCATCAAAGTCAAGGTCAAAGACAGCTACTCCCGCCCTTGACAGCTCGCCCCAGCGGGGGATCTCAGCGGCCTCCGGGAACTGGTGACGCCAAGCGTCCGTCAGGCGGCCAAAGCAGCGCTGGGTGGAGTGCGCACCCCCGCACTGCTCACCCGCGCGGTCGCCGGTGCGTAGGACGTAGGTGCACGGACCAGTATCCCCACCCCGCTAGCGTACAGCATACCACTCACGGAGCTGATGAGGGGGGGGGATGTCACGAGTGCGCTGCTGCTGCTGCTGCTGCTGCTGGCGCTGACCACCACTGGAGCCGACCCTCTGCGCAGCACCACCCCGACCAGCTCCACCTCCTCCGCCACCGCCTCATCCATCGCCGCCACCTCCGCCACCTCCGCTCCCACCGCCACCACCGCCGCCGCCTCCGCCTCCACTGCCGCCACCGACACCTCCACCCCCGCCACCACCCCCACCGCCACTCCCACCCCCTCCGCCGCCTCCACCGCCGCCTCCACCGCCCCCGCTAGCTCCTCCAGCGCCCCTGCCCCCCTTGCCCTTGCCAGGACGGCGTGTCCCGCTAGGGGTAGACGCCGCACTGACCGACTCAAGACCAACGAGGTCGGCCGCAGCAGCAGAGGCAACAGAGGGCAAAAGGGGGGAGGGGGAACACCCCTCAAAGATGGGGGTGCGAGGGTCACCACGAGAGGCTCCTACAGCTACTATGCTATTCTCTGCTGCTAGGAGGGCCTTCTCGAGGAGGTCAACGGTGAGAGTGGTGGGGCAAACTGAGAGGAAGTGGTCCCTGACTACGCGAAGGGAGTCAGGGAGCCGGGTGACTATGTAGTAGAGGGTGATGTACATGGGGGGGGGGTTCTTGGCGCAGAACTCAGCAGGAAGCGCAGCGCGGTAGCGAGTGTCACTAGTGCGGAGGTGCGTAATGAGGTCAGCGACTGTGGGAAAGGCAGCAAGGTCAGGGAAGAGGTACGGTAGCATGAGGCGGCTCAGTGCAGCAGTGGCAGGGGAGGAGTAGCGTGCAACTACAGCGTCGTACAAGGTCTGAGCACTCTTGTACTGGCTAAAGTGCGCACGCTCAGAGGTAGGCAGGTGGCGACGCACAGCAAGACGTGCAGCAGCATCGCGTGTGGCCCACTGTGAGCGAACAGTGGCGTCATCATCAGCAGCAGGGGCAGGAGAGGCACCAGAGGTGAGGTCAAAGAGGGAGAGACCGTCTGCCCTATCGCACTGTAAGAAAAGCTGCAGGTCATCTACCCAGACGTCAAAGTCAATGGCCCGACCCTCAGCAACAAAGGCGAGGACACTAGGGTTAGCCATGACAGCAGTAGACTAGCAGCGCGAACAGTAGGGTAAGGGCAGTGCAGTGATAGAGGCGCTGCTCTTACCGGACAGGGCGGCTCGGGCGGCTCGGCGGCTCGGCGGCTCGGCAGTACGGCGGCTCGGCAGCAACTGCGGCTCGGCGACTCGGCGGCTCGGCAACAACTGCGGCTCGGCGACTCGGCGGCTCGGGCGGCTTGGGCGACTCGGCGGCTCGGGCGGCTCGGGCGGCTCGGGCGGCTCGGCGACTCGGCGGTTCGGGCGGCTCGGCGGTCGGCTGCTGGGCTACTCGGCGGCTCGGCGGTTCGGCTGCTGGGCGGCTCGGCGGCTCGGCGGCCTGGCTGCTGGGCGGCTCGGCGGCTCGGCTGCTCGGCTGCTGGGCGGCTCAGCGGCTGGTGTGGCTGGTGACGACCGCGGCAGCAGTCGCAGGAGCTGTGGCGACTGCTGCTGCAGAGACGGCGGCGGCTGCTGCCTCAGGGACGGCGGCGGCCGGCCGCTAGGGGCCGCAAAGGGCGGCGGAGAGGCCGTAAAGGGCGCCACGAGGGGCCGCCGAGGGCGGCGACGGGCCGTGAGGAGGCCGCGGAAGGCGGCTCGAGGGGCCGCGAGGGGGCCGTAAGGGGCCGACGGGCGGCGGGAGGGGCCGTAGGGGCCGCGGGAGGGCCCGTAAGGGTAGCGTGAGGGGCCGTAAGGGGCCGTAAGGGGCGGCTCGCTGGGCCGTAAGGGCGGCGTTAGGAGCCGTAAGGGCGGCACGAGGGGCCGTAAGGGCGGCGCGACGGGCGCGACGGGCCGTAAGGGCGGCGCGACGGGCCGTAAGGGCGGCGCTAGGGAGCCGTGAGAGGGCCGCTAAGGGCGACGCGACGGGGCCGTGAGGGGCCTAGTGAGGGCGCGACGGTAGGGAGAGCACACGGGGCGCGACTCGGGCCGGAGCGAAGCGCGCTCCGGGCAGGAAAAAAATTTCGTGGTGGTGGGCCCTAGGAATCGTTCCCACTAGGGAACCTGCTCGATACCATGAGAAGAAACGAGGAATGAAATGACTAAGGGAAAGTTGGGTACAAGTACAAACCCTACAAAGCTGTACCCCATATGTGCTACCCCACTATAGCCTACAGTAGCTATGTCATATAAATCTGACAGACTGCGTGTGCGTAAGCTCAGACCCTTCCTAATCCATTATGACTGCGGATATGGCTTCGCTGCAAAACTGCTTATCTTCAAGAAAAATCACAGTAGTTCACGAAAACAAACATGAAGTGGCAGTCCCATGGCACAGGACCCCTTTGAAGTATCCCTACCCCCACCCCAGCTAGGCAATGCTAACGAACAAAGTTCTGCTAACTACCCAGCTTGCCACCCATGCTCCCATCTTGCCTCCTGCCAGCTGGTGGCGTGTCTTCCAGCTCGTCCTGGACTCGGTGTCTGCAAACAGGGAAAGAACCATTCTCATGCACACCATACATCATACATTCAGAGGCACCCAACCACATCAGCATGTTGTAAACCCTTGCCACAATTCCCGTCCTCTAACCCTTCCGCGCCACCTTATGCCACTCTGGTCTCAAATGCCTTACTCTGCCGTATTGCCCGCCCCTTGCTGCCCCTGGCCTTTCCGCTCTCCGCTGCTGGCTGCTTCGCTTATAAAATATACAGTACTCCCTTATTGCGCTCTCCCATCCCTCTGTAAGTATATCTTAGGCATGACCGAAGAATTCTAACATATATTTGATGGATAGCATATATAGATATTCAGCTTATGATGGGGTTAAGATCATGGGTTGCAGTAGTGTGTAGCTGAAGATGCTATTGCAGTGGAGCTGGGTGCTTTCGCTTGCGAAACCAGGCGATCGACGTTGAACGAAGAAATGTCGCGCACGCGGTTGACTCTTATAGACGAAACATGTTGTCCCCTCGCAAAATGCTCCGCAAATCCCTTTGTTGCGCTTACGCAAGTTCATTACGGAAATCTTCTTTCGCATCACTAGCTGGCACATCAAGTGATTTTCGCATACGGTTTCCCTTCTGTACATAAATTCGCCCAAGGCGTCGAGAAGTGACGACGCGGATACTGGCGAGGGGGAAGTGGTGGGGTGGGGTTCGTGGATACGCGAGTCACGAACCCTAGGGGGCCCGAGAGAATTACCGCGGCACGGGACTTGGTTTCGTGAATTTTTTTTTTATCGCGCTCAATCTTTTCCAAAACCCGAAACTCATGCAATCCACCTTTTATCCCGCGCGTTCCGTGCTCGCGACATTTCGCTTTTTATAAACACCTTAGGGGTTGTTTTTTTTTTGTTTCCATTTTGTCGGTGGGAAGTTTGCTGGTTGACGCGGAACTTCACTGCCATGCGGTATCAATCGATTGGTCAATTTGCTCCTGACATGTGGAACGTTGCTTCGGCGAAGGTCGAGCGCGAAAAGGTTCGTCAACGTGTTTCGGTTGACTCTATCAGAGAGTGGAGGATTATGGGTTTGAACGTGTCGAGACAAGATTGGCGAGAGCTTTTTAACCATGTGGTCGTGGGTGTTGGGCGCCTCGGTTATTTACTGTCATTTTGAACACTCTTCCACGTGCGTGTACTTGCGACTGACACGTCATGCTGGACCGCATTAGAATTGGTGAGTTGGCGTGGTTTTTGCCTGTTAGTGGCAGGCCCGTTTTTATATACGATTAGCGCGCCATATTTGAATAGGTACGCCACATGTCATGTCTTGATTTGTTTAGTTGTATTACTAATCATGTTAATAAACGTGCCAACGCTCTGAACACAATTCTGTCACCGCGATTTCTGACGAAACGCCATGGTCACAACCACCGCCAAGATTCTGGCAACTGGGTCTGACAAATGAATTGTTGTTGTGCGTAGCTGGGATCCAATGTGCACCAACACCAAATGCCATTCAATATGTCGTTCAAACCAGCCTTCGCGTCGCATCCCCTACGTGGGCTTGGTTTGCCACCTACATATTGCGATGGGCTAACATAGCTGTAGTGGCAGAAGCACAATGGCGGAACCACCGCCTAGAGGGCATGATATGTACTGTATGAGATCATTCGAGAGCAGTTCGACGTAGAGTTTGAGCCCGAGGAGGGACCTACTATCAATGGCAACGTTGCCATTTGGGAGGGTAACTGGTACTCCTCGCGAGATCATTGCCTTTTTGCCATTCTTGATGATGCGGTGGTGCATCGATACAGTTTCTACATGAAGTATACCAGGAGGGCATCGGCGCTTGCCTTGTGCAAAATTCAGAAGCTTGGTTTGGAGCCGGACTGTCCCTGGCGGTGCAGCTATGCTCGCATCCAGCGAAACGGGCCGTGGCAAATTGTACAGCTGTCCGATCCCACGGAGCACACTTGCGACCGTGTCTACCGGGGGCGATGGTGGTCGGGAATGGGGCGTAAGAGGAAGTACCTTTGGCGTAAATTCAGCAACTTCGTCTGTGCAGCGCCTTTCAACGCCCCTTGGGAATACGCCAGGCAGATTCAGGCCTGCTCTGGTCCGAAGTTAATATACAACAACGCTTACCGATAAGCGTACATCCGTAATACTCCAAGCATGTTTCCATCGTCTCTAGTAACGACTCTGTAGATCAGTCACTCATGTCCTGATTCCACCCAATCATTCCACCATCGCAGGCTGAAGGTCGGGATCACGGAGCAGCGATTCGGCGACTGGTGCGAGTCATTTCCTACATTCCGGCGCTGCAAGAGCGGATTCGGCTAATCGATAGCTGAGCCACCGTAAGGCTAATCACGTATAGTCATGAATTTCTCCGCTTCTTCATGGCGCCGAGCGCAACCCGCGAAGCAGTGAAGGTATTCCTGTCGTCGCAATGGACGGGGCTTTTTTTATCCATGCTCAGGAAGCTAATCTGCTATACGCTGATGCGATGGATGGCAATCAACAGATCATCCCAATCACGTGGGCGTTGGTTGAGAGCGGGACCAAGGAGACATGGACTTGGTTTTGCCGGATTTTTTATGAGCATTGTTCTGTCTGGAAGGGGCGGGACGACTCGGTCATCATCAGCGACCGTGACAAAGGCCTCATCCCGGCCGTGAAGGATGTTTTCCCAGAGAAGGTGGCGCACTATTTCTGTGGGTGGCACATGCAGCAGAACGTGAAGCGGTTCGGGAATACCTCCACGGACATGTTATGGCGGCTTTTGACAGCAAGGACGGTGATGAAGTACAACGATTTCAAAGCCGGTGCACGGGATTCCCATCCTCTGCTCACGACTTACCTCTACGGTCCTGCACCTGTGGCCGACAAGCCGGGGCCAAACCCTACACCACCAAGAGGCTTTCAAATTCACCGACGCAATATTTAGCAACACACCGAACACGCACGACCGCCAACAATCTTGCGGCCGAAGCGGCGGACGCACGGCGGCGTGCCCGAGCATCACAGTCGCACCGTCGCGGCCCGCGACAGAGGCAGAGCGTACACGAACAGTGGGTCACCCGCGACGAGGCAGGGCCGCAACAGCAGCTGTAGGCAGGGTCGCAACAGCGGCCGTAGGAAGGGCCGCGGCAGCGGCAGGCAGGGCCACAACGACTCCAGGCAGGGCCGCGATAGTAGGGCAACAGGGCCGCTACGGGAGGGCGGCAGGGCCGCGACGGCAAGGCGGCGGGGCTGCGACGTCAGGGCGGCTGGGCCGCGACGGCGTCAGGTGGGGCCGCGACAGCAGGGCCGCAACTGCAGGGTGGGGCCGTGATGGCGTCAGGGTGGGGCCGCGACGGCGGCAGGCAGGGCTGCGACGACAGGGCGGCAGGGCGGCAACGGCAGGGCCGCGACTGCAGGGTGGGGTCGCGACGGCAGGGAGGGGCCGCGACGGCAGGGAGGGGCCGCGACGGCAGGGCGGCAGGGCCACGACTGCAGGGTGAGGCCGCGACGGTGTCAGGGAGGGCCGCGACGGCATGGCGGCAGGGCCGCGACTGCAGGGCGGCAGGGCCGCGACGGCAAGGCAGGGCCGCGACGTGTGAGAAGACGCCCTCGTTATAATATTTCTCATTATTATATTTTTCCTTTATCTTATTCTCCTTTTTCTCCTCTTTATTTCGGTCTTTATCTCATCTCAATCAGCCTACTGTTCTATTTTCTAGAGCCTTCTATTTATTTCTCTTATTTCCTACTTTTCCCACCGACATATTTATTATACGGCACCGACAGTGCCGACAGTGGTGTATACGGTGTAATCTGGGCGTAATCCCAAGTGCCAATAGCCTTGCGTGCTTGTGCGCACTTGTGATTGTAGTATCGGGAAGGGCGTGTCTGAAAGAAGGGGTGAGTTGCACTAGGAAAGTGGTGGTACAAGTAGGAAACCCTAAACTTACTGTACCCCATAGTGACTACACCACTACAGCCTAAACAAACTGTAGAGTATAAGTTTGACACACCCCTATAGGCAAAGTGGGGGAGAGCAAAGAGGGGGCCACAAGACCAATCAAGAGAAGCAAAGCAAGCTCAGGGTGGATCACAACGTCACCACACATACTGAGCGCAAGCACAAGACTACAAGGCCAGTTCACAAGCAGAGGTATATATGCAACAACAACAGTACAGTGATCAAAACCTAGCAAGTGAAAGCATGCAGGTATAGATATATAGATCACAGTATAAGCAAAGTCAAGAAGTGAGCAGGTGAGGCAAGGTAGGCACAAGGCCTATAACAGTACAGAAACGCTGATGATCACAAGGCGGAAGTGCCATGGTGAAGATATCAGCAGTGTTGGCACAAGAGGCCACGTAAGCAAGACGAAGCTGACCGCGCTGCTGCAGTTCGCGAGCAAGAAAGTAGCAAAGGGCAATGTGCTTCGTTTTGTGCTCCAGTCTATGCTCCTGACACAAGGCCAGCATGGCCTTGTTGTCGACGTACAGAACTGGAGGAAAACGAGGCACCTCTCCCAAGTCGGTCAGCAGGTAGGTGAGCCAGCGTAACTCCTGTACAGCCATGGCCCCTGCGTAGATCTCAGCCTCACAGCTAGAGCCGAGAACAGAAGACGAGCGGGTAGACCGCCACGAAACAGAGCCGGAGCCAAGGCTGAAGGTGTAACCCTGTGACGACTGTTGCGTAGCCAAGTCGTCAACCCAAGAAGCGTCTGCGTGACTAGTGAGGACAACTCGAGCCCGTCCTCCAAGCACTAGCCCCATGCCCGACGTACTGCACAGGTAGCGCAACACCCTCTTCGCTGCAGCCATGTGCTCTGGTCGGTGTCTCCCAGGAGCAACATAGCGTGCCAAGATGCTAAGAGGGTATGCCAAAACAGGTCGAGTGCAGGTCATCAGGTACATGAGACAGCCAACAAGCTCTGGGTACAGGCCACTTAGCTCTACGGACTCATCCGAAGGCAGAGCTGAGAGCGAGTGACTAGTAGACAGAGGAGTGGCCTGAGGCGAGGAGTACGTGAAGCCGAAGCGTTGAAGGACCTGCTGCACCATGTGTGACTGAGTCAAGGTAATGGAGCGCCGTGCTCTGTCCCGGGTGATCTGCAAGCCAAGGTAGCTGCGCAGTTCACCCAGGTCTGTGCACGTGTGTCTCTTTTGTAGTTCTGACTTCACGTGGGCGAGTCCCTCAGTGTCAGCAGTGGCAAAGACCAAGTCGTCGACGTACACAAGGATGTAGAACGGCGGCAACGAAGTGTCGGTGCGCAGAAACAGCGACGGGTCAGCAGTAGAAGGAGCAAACCCAAGAGCCGCAAGCGTAGTCCTCAGTGTGTCGTGCCACTCACGGGGCGCCTGGCGGAGACCGTAGACTGGCCGCCGGAGGCTCCACTGGGTACCAGGAGGAAACGACCCAGTGAAGCCAGGAGGGCGGCGCAGCCATATCTCCTCGTGCAGGCTGCCCTGTAGGAAAGCAGTGCTAAAGTCAAGAGAGTGAAGCTCGTAGTCACACTAAGCAGCGACATGCAGCAGAACCCGAAGAGTGGTCGGTATTGAAGAAGTCAACTCCCTGTCGCTGACTGAAGCCTCGAGCAACGTAACGCGCCTTGAAGAGAGGCGGAGAACCCGGCGACCGCTTCACCCTGAAAATCCACATGCCACTGACGATGTTCGCCCCAGGTGGGGGCACCTCGTCGACGTAGGTGCCTGTGGACTTCCAGGAAGCCATCTTTGCGTCCATGGCTGACTGCCACTGAGAGGAGTACGGACCCTCAATCGCCTCTACGTAAGAGCGCGGGGTCGGGATGTCTGGTGCATCCGGGTCTCCCTCAGGTGCAATCAGCATGGACACGAGATTAGGTACAGCGGCTGCAAAGCACTCAAATTCCTCCTGCCTGTCCTCAAGGACGTCCGTGCCAAGAGCACACTCACCCCCGACAGACGGAGGACAAACAGACTCAGACTTAGCAAAAAGACTAGCGGCGTAGTCTAGCAACAAAGACGACAAGCTCAGTAACTAAGGCAGACGCAGCAGTGGACTCAAAGGAAGGGTCAGTGACAGCAGTGGCCAGGAGACGTGTGACAGTAGGACTGGCAGCACGAAGGGAGTCAGACTCCGGGTCCGCAAGGGCAGGAAGAGAGGACGCAGGAGGAGACGGCAGAGGGACACGCTGTGGAGCAGTGGAAGGATGAAGAGCCATCTGGTGCGTGCCTTGGACCGCAGGAGGACGCTGACGCGGAACACAACGACCAGTGCGAGCAGCACAAACAGGCGACGCAGGACGGGACTCAGGCTCACGACGCTCAGTAAGACCTCTGGTCGGACCAGTGTAAGGAGAAGGAGCAGGCAGTGGGGACGCAGGCTGTAACAGTGACTGTGACTGGACAGGCGGTGGACACTCTAAGGAAGGGGCAGGACCAGTAGAAGGCGGGAGACCAAGAACCTACTGAAGGAGCGGAACGAAGTACAGCTGCGGCTACGCAGCGCCCCTAGAACCAGCAAAGACAGCACCAGCACCCTCAGAGGCGGCTCCAACTCCCGCGGCACCTCCAGCAGAACGAGCGGCAGCGCCTCCAGCTCCAGCCCCTGCTGTACCACTAGCCCCAGCACCTCTAGCGGCTCCAGCAGCACCTCCAGCGCCAACCCCAGGGTCGGCAGCGACACCAGCACCAGTAGCTCCAGCGCCCTCAACTCCAGCTCCAGGAGCACCCCCAGCTCCCACAGCACTACGTGTGCGGCGACAGTGCTGAGAGTACCACTCACGCAGCTGCTGGGATGAGAAAGCGCCCCCAGGCGCAGGACCCCCAGGCTCAGGACCTCTAGGCTCAGCACCCCTAGACTCAGCACCCCCAGGCTCCGCACCTCCAGGCTCAGCACCCCCAGGCTCCGCACCCTCAAATTCAGCACCCCCAGGCTCCGCACCCCTAGGCTTTGCACCCTCAGGCTCAGCACCCTCAGTCTCAGCACCCCCAGTCTCAGCACCTCCAGGCTCAGCACGCTCAGGCTCAGTACCTCGCGCAGGACCAGAGTCGATAGCTACCTCGACAGGCTCGACTGGGTCTACCTGGGACACACCCGAGGGAGCAGGACCCTGGGGAGGTAGGGGGTCTATCGAAGCAGCACCAAGCGTGAGGAAGAGTGGCGGAGGGGGGAGTGGGGCTGTGTGGTAGGGGAAGAGACGGTAAAAGGGGACCGACTCGTCAAACGTGACGTCCTGAGAGGACAGAACACGGAGCGAGGTGTGGTGGTAAAACTGCCAACCAGGCGCGTCAGAGGGGAAGCCAAGGAAAACGCAGGGAACGGCGCGGGAGGAGAGCTTGTCCGCGCACGTATCGCGGACAAAGGCACGAGATCCCCAGACCCGGAAGACGGACGCATCGCCAACCTCTCCCGTCCAACGCAGTGTCGGTGAGGTCTCCGGAACGGAGACACGGGGCCAGAGGTTGAGCTGATGCCCGGCGTACCGGACCGCAAACAGCCACAGAAAATGGGGGGCAGCCGCATGGATCAAGGAGGTACGAGCGACCTCCATGACTAAGCCAATGCGGCGCTCAGCAACCCCCTATTTCAATGCGGAGAGGCCGGAAGCATGAACGTCTGCTCAATGCCCTCCACCTGACAGAAAGCCCACAAGAGGCCGGAGGAAAACTCACCACCTCTGTCGGAGTGCAGTCGTAGGACGGGAAGGTCCGTGTGAAAGCGCCTCTCCAGCTGGAGATGGGTAGCGCGGATCCAAGGGATCAAGACATCAGGGACCTCACCCTTGGTACGCAAGGGGAAGACTGAGGTGTAACAAGTGTAGTCGTCAACTACCAGCACAAATTAGTGCTCTCCGCCCTGTCCACGGACGCGGGCTGGGTCCCACACGTCCATGTGAAGGGTCTGCAGAGGAGCCTCCATCGGGGGGAACTCAGAGGAATGGGGGGCAGCACGCTGCCGCCCCTCAACACAGAGAAGGCAAGGAGGGGCAGGGGACTGTGGCAGGGGAGGCAGTGACCTGGGGAGACCAGAGACAAGGTACCGGGAGTCCTTTCCACGAAGGTGCTGCATCGAAGGGTGACCAAGGCGGTGATGCCAGAGGACCGTCCGGTGCGACAAGGTGCGACACGAGCAGGGGGCGGACAACTGATCTGACGCTGACGCAGACGCAGCTACCTGAGGGGACTCAGTGGTCAGTGTGTACAAGTCCGACCCCGGCTGCCGAGTCAAGGTAGCCAGGTGATGACCCGTCTGAGCACACGTGCAGTGTGTCACACGCTCGTAGGCAGGGGTGAACTGGTGAACACCCGCGTCCTGGAGCGCGGACCCCGCCACCAAGTTCGTAGAGAACGAGGGGAGGTAAAGACCAGACAGCGTGCCGGACGGGACAGCAGGACAAGGGAGGGCAGTGGTGGAGGTCGCAAGGACCAGACCCCCGGAGGGGTCAGCCAGGGAGACAGCAACAGGCCTAGGGAGCTGCGCTAGAGCAGTGCAGTCCCGAAAGAAACAACGGGAAGCACCTGAGTCCATCGTGAAGGTGTGCAGTGCCGCAGTGGACGCAATACCTGAAGGCGCAGACACACAAGCACTTGAAGCAGCAGACTCACCAGCACCTAGAGCAGACGCCTCACCAGGACATGGGGCAGCAGACGCACAAGCACCTAGAGCGGCAGCCTCACTGGACGCAATGCCCGGGTCGGGCGGGACACGCAGGTAAGAGTCACTCTCAACACTAGTAGACAACGCATACATAGCACCAAGGATAACATCAAAGTCAAGAGCAAAGATATCAATGTTCTTTTTAAGCATATCAGCCCAACGGGGCAGCTCAGAGGCGTCAGGGAACTGTGCACGCCAGGCGTCGTCGAGACGGTAGAAGTAGCGGTGCTGCGTGTGGGGCCGCCCACACGTCTGACCAGCGCAGTCACGTGTGCGGATGACATACGGGCAGGTACCTCCACCCCCAGACCCCCCATGCTGAGAGTACCACTCACGAAGCTGCTGGGGCGTCAGGGTCTCTCCTAGACGCTGCTGCTGGCGGTGGACACCACCCGAACCCCCACGCTGCGCTGGTCCACCCCGACCACCACCCCAGCCGCCGCCACCACGTCCGCTGCCGCCACCACCACCGCCTCCACCCCAGCCCCCTCCACCACCACTGCCGCCACCACTTCCGCCGCTGCCACTGACCCCCCCAACCCCGCCACCACCCCCACCACCGCCACCACCCCCACCGCCCCCACCGCCTCCACCGCCACCTCCACCTCCCCCACTGTCACCGCCACCACCCTTGCCCCCTTTGCCCCTGCCGCCCTTGCGCCTCCCACTAGGAGCAGACGCAGCGCCGACTTCCTCAGCACCAAGGTAGTCGACAGCGGCAGCAGAGGCGACCGAGGGGAGAAGGGGGGGAGGGGAACACCCGTCAAAGAAGGGTGTGCGGGGGTCGCCACGAGAGGCACCTACAGCGACTATGCTAGCCTCAGCTGCAAGCAGGTGCTTCTCGAGCAGGTCAATGGTGAGCTCGGTGGGGCGGAGGGCGAGAAAGTGGTCCCTGACTGTGCGAAGGGAGTCAGGGAGACGGGTTACTAAGTGGTAGAGAACGAGGTACATCGGGGGAGGATTCTTGGCTAGGAACTTAGCAAGAAGGGCGGCTCGGTAGCGAGGGTCACTAGTGCGGAGGTGAGTAATGAGGTCAGCGACTGTGGGAAAGGCGGCGAGATCGGGGAAAAGATAGGGCAGCGAGAGACGGCCCATCATAGCAGAGGCAGGCGAGGAGTAGCGCGCTACTACAGCATCGTACAGTGCCTTACCAGTCTTGTGCTGGCCAAAATGCGCGCGCTCATCTAGGCGAGCGTGAGCGTCACCAGTCAGCCACTGGGAGCCAGCAGTACTGTCAGCATTCTCAGCAGGTGCGGGAGCGGTTCCGGACGCGTGATCGTACAGTGAGATATCGTCCTTAGCACTGATCTGTAGGAACAGGTGCAGGTCATCGAGCCAAGCGTCAAACTAAACCGGGCAGCCCTCACCATCGAAAGAGAGAATTGTGGGAGTAGCCATGGTGGCAGCAGTAGCAGTAGCAGCAGTAGCAGTAGCAGTAGTAGCAGTAACAGCAGTAGCAGTAGCAGCTGTAGCAGTAAGGACAGCTGTAACAGTAGGAACAGAAGCAGCAGTTGCTGCAGGTGGGGCGGCGCGGCTTGGTAAGGGCGGCGCGACTCGGGCAGGACAGCGCGGCGCGACTCGGGCAGGACTGCGCGGCGCGGCTCGGGCAGGTAGGGCGGCACGACGGTGGGCCTATGCACGGTGCGCGGCGGCGCCTAGGGTGCGGCTGCGTTCGTGCGGCGGCTAAGCGCGAGCTGCAGCAGCCGACGCGCGATCGCCGCTGCGCGCGGGCTGCGACCTGGGGGCGGGCGACGGCGGGTCGAGCGTCGGCCTAGGGGCGAGCGGGGCCTACGGGCGATGGCCTACCAGCGCGCACGAGAAGAATCGTGTGAAAGAACGAGGAATGAAATGCACTAGGAAACAGGTGGGTACAAGTAGGAAAACCTAAAAGTGTTGTACCCCATATTATCTACCCCACTACAGCCTACACAGACTATAGCATATAAGTTTGACACACCCCCATAGGCAAAGTGGAGGAGAACAAGAGGTCACAAGACCAGTCAAGCAAAGCACAAAAAGCTCAAGGTGGATCACAACGTCACCACACATTCCGAGCACAAGAGCAAGGCCACAAGGCCAGTTCACATGCAGGATCATATATATAAAGGTAAATAAGCAAGTGCAGGTATAGATAGATCACAGTACAAGCAAGGTCAAGAAGTGAGCAAGTGAGGCCAAGTAGGCACAAGACCTAGCATCGTACAAAAGCGCTGATGATCACAAGGCCGAAGTGCCTTGGCAAAGACATCAGAGTGTTGGCCTGAGAGGCCACGTAGGCAAGGCGCAGCTCACGAGCAAGGAAGTAGCGAAGAGCAATGTGCTTTGTTCTGTGCTCCAGTCTGTGCTCCCGACACAAGGCCAGCATGGCCTTGTTGTCTACGTACAGAACTGGAGGAGAACGAGGCGGCTCTCCTAGGTCAGTTAGCAGGAAGGTGAGCCAGCGTAGCTCCTGTGCACCCATGGCCCCTGCGTAGATCTCAGCCTCAGAGCTGGAGCCGAGAAGAGAACAGAAGACGAGCGGGTAGACCGCCACGAAACAGAGCCGGAACCAAGGCTGAAGGTGTAACCCTGTGACGACCGCTGCGTAGCCTGGTCGTCAGCCCAAGAAGCGTCTGCGTGCCCAGTGAGGACCACTGGACTCCGCCCTCCAAGCACTAGCCCCATGCCCGACGTACTGCACAAGTAGCGCAACACCCTCTTCGCTGCAGCCATGTGCTCTGGTCGGTGTCTCCTAGGAGCAACATAGCGTGCCAAGATGCTAAGAGGGTATGCAAGGTCAGGTCGAGTGCAGGTCATCAGGTACATGAGGCAGCCAACAAGCTCTGGGTACGGGCCACTCAGCTCTACGGACTCATCCGAAGGCAAAGCTGAGAGCGAGTGGCGAGTAGACAGAGGAGTGGCCTGAGGCGAGGACGTGAAGTCGAAGCGCTGAAGGACCTGCTGCACCATGTGTGACTGAGTCAGGGTAATGGTGCGCTGTGCTCTGTCCCGGGTGATCTGCAAGCCAAGGTAGCTGCGCTGTTCACCCAGGTCTGAGCACGTGTGTCTCTTCTGCAGCTCGAACTTCACGTGGGCGAGTCCAGCAGTGTCAGCAGTAGCAAAGACCAAGTCGTCGACGTACAAGAGGATGTAGAACGGCGGCAAAGAGGTGTCGGTGCGTAGAAACAACGACGGGTCGGCAGTAGAAGGAGCAAACCCAAGAGCCGCAAGTGTAGTCCTCAGTGTGTCGTGCCACTCACGGGGCTCCTGGCGGAGACCGTAGACTGGCCGCCGGAGGCTCCACTGGGTACCAGGAGGAAACGACCCAGTGAAGCCAGGTGGGCGGCGCAGCCAGATCTCCTCGTGCAAGCTGCCCTGTAGGAAAGCTGTGCTGAAGTCAAGAGAGTGAAGCTCGTAGTCGCGCTAAGCGGCTATGTGCAGCAGCACCCGAAGAGTGGTCATCTTCGGGGTGGGAGAGAAGGTATGGAAGAAGTCAACTCCCTACCGCTGACTGAAGCCTCGAGCCACATAACGCACCTTGAAGACAGGCGGAGAACCCGGCGGCCGCTTCACCCTGAAAATCCATATGCCACTGACGTTGTTCGCCCTAGGTGGGGGAACCTCGTCGACGTAGGTGCCTGTGGACTTCCAGGAAGCCATCTCTGCGTCCATGGCTGACTGCCACTGAGAGGATTAGGGACCCTCTATCGCCTCTGCGTAAGAGCGCGGAGTCGGGATGTTTGGTGCATCCGGGTCTTCCTCAGGGGCAATCAGCATGGACACGAGATGAGGCAAAGCAGCAGCAAAACACTGGAACTCCTCCTGCCTGTCCTCAAGGACGTCCGTGCTAAGAGCACACTCACCCCCGTCGGACCGAGGACAGACAGACCCAGACTCAACAACAAGACTCGCGGCGTAGTCTAGACGACAGCGAGCAGCAAAGTCGACAAGCTCAGCAACTAAGGTAGACGCAGCAGTGGACTCAAAGGAAGGGTTAGTGACAACAGTAGCCATGACTCGCATGACAGTAGGACTGGCAGCACGAAGAGAGTCAGACTCCGGGTCAGCAAGAGCAGGAAGAGAGGACTCTGGAGGAGACGGCAAAGGGACACGCTGCGGAGCAGTGGAAGGACGCAGTGCGATCTGGTGCGTGCCCGGGACCGCAGGAGGACGCTGACGCGGAACACGACGACTAGCGCGAGCACCACGAAAAGGGGACGCAGGACGAGACGCAGGCGCACAACGCTCAGCAAGACCTCTAGTAGGACCAGTGTAGGGAGAAGGAGCAGGCAGTGGGGAGGCGGGCTGTAACTGTGACTGCGACTGGACAGGCTGTGGACACTCTAAAGGAGGAGCAGGACCAGTAGAAGGTGGGAGACCAAGAACCTGCTCAAGGAGCGGAACGAAGTACGGCCGCGGCCGTGCAGCGCCTCCAGAAACAGCAGGGACAGCACCAGTACCCCCAGCGGCAGCACCAGCGCCAGTAGCACCTCCAGCTCGAGTAGCGACAACTCCAGCTCCCTCAGAAGCACCAGCGCCAGCAGCACCTCCAGCGCCAACACCCCCAGCAGCTCCAGTACCCCCAGCAGCACCAGCAGCTCCAGTACCTCAAGCAGCACCAGCAGCACCTCCGGCAGGACCAGCTCCAGTAGCCCCAGCAGCACCCGCAGTCCCAGCAGCTCCAGTACCGCCAGTACGAGCACCTCCAGGACCAGTGGCTCCAGCACCTCCAGCGCCGACCCCAGGGTCAGCAGCTACACCAACTCCAGTAGGCTCAGCGCCCTCAGCTCGAGCTCCAGCAGCACCACGGAGGCTGCGACAGTACCGAGAGTACCACTCACGCAGCTGCTAGGAAGAGAGAGCGCCCCCAGGCGCAGCACCCCCAGGCTCAGGACCTCCAGACCCAGCACCCCCAAGGACAGCACCCCCAGGCTCAGCACCTGCAGTCTCCGCACCCCCAGGCTCAGCACCCCCAGTCTCTGCACCCCCAGGCTCAGCACCCCCAGTCGCAGTACCTCCAGACCCAGCACCACCAGGCTCAGCACGCTTTGTACCTCGCACAGGACCAGAGTCGACAGCTACCTCGACAGGCTCGACCGGGTCTACCTGGGAAACATCGAGGGAGCAGGACCCTGGGGAGGCAGGGGGTCTACCAAGGCAGCACCTGGTGTGAGGAAGAGCGGCGGAGGGAGGAGCGGGGCAGTGCGGTAGGGGAAGAGACGGTAGAAGGGGACCGACTCGTCAAACGTGACGTCCTGGGAGGACAGAACACGGCGCGAGGTGGGGTGGTAAAACTGCCAACCAGGCGCGTCAGGGGGGAAGCCAAGGAAGACGCAGGGAACAGCACGGGGGGACAGTTTGTCCGCAGACAAGTCGCGGACAAAAGCCCGAGATCCCCAGACACGTAATGCAGACGCATCGCCAACCTTCCCCGTCCACTGCAAAGTAGGGGAGGTCTCCGGCAAGGAGACCCGGGGCTGAAGGTTGATCAGATGCGCCGCGTACTGAACCGCGAACGGCCACAGAAAATGGGGAGCAGCCGCATGGATCATGGACGTACGAGCGACGTCCATGACCATGCCAATGGAGCGCTCAGCAATCCCATTTTGCTGTGGAGAAGCCGGAAGCGTGAACGTCTGGCGGATGCCCTGTGCACGACAGAAGGCTTGCAGAAGGTCAGAGGAAAACTCACCGCCTCAGTCGGAGTGTAGACGCAGAACAGGAAAGTCCGGGCCGAAGCTCTCTCTGAGCTAGAGACGAGCTGCGCGGATCCAGTCGATCAACACCTCAGTGACTTCACCCTTGCTGCGCAAGGGGAAGACCGTGGTGTAACGCGAGTAGTCGTCAACCACCAGCAGGAAGCAACGCTCGTGACCCTGTCCACGGACGCGGGCGGGGCCCCACACGTCCAGGTGAAGCGTCTGCAGCGAAGCCTCTGTCGGAGGAAACTCGGAGGAGTGAGGAGCGGCGCGCTGCCGCCCCTCGACGCAGGGAACGCAGGTGGGGGCAGGCCCTAGAGGAAGAGGAGGGAGGGACCGGGGGAGACCAGAGACAAGGAAACGAGAGGCCATGCCTCGGAGACGAGGCAGGGAGGGGTGACCAAGGCGGTGGTGCCAGAGGAGAGTCTGGTGAGACAAGAGACGACACGAGCAGGGGGCAGACTCAGGACCAGACCTGGACGCTGCAGCAAACACCTGACCCGACGCAGCTACCTGAGGAGACTCAGTAGTCAGTGTGTACAGGCTCGACCCCGGCTGGCGGGTAAACGTGGCCAAGTGTCGTCCCGTCCGAGCACACGTACAGTGGGTCACACGCTGACGCGCAGGAGTGAACTGGTCAACCCCTCCATCTTGTAGATCAGCACCACTCACCAAGTTCGTAGAGAACGAGGGGAGGAAAAGACCTGACAGGGAGCCAGAAGGGGCCGCCGGACACGGTAAGACAGTGGAGAAGTGGGCAAGGACAGGACCCCCAGAGGGGTCTGCCAAGGAGACTGCAACTGGCCGACTAAGCGGCGTGAGTGTGGTGCGGTCTCGAAAGAAGGAGCGGGAAGCACCCGAGTCAAGGGTGAAGGTGTGTAAAGCCTGAGACGACGTGGTACCTGAGAGAGCAGACTCACCAGCACCTGGGGCAGCAGGCTCACCAGCACCTGGAGGAGCAGACGCACTAGCACCTAGAGCAGCAGCCTCACCAGCACCTAGAGCAACAGCCTCAATTCCCGGGTCAGGCGGAATACACAGGTAACAGTCACCCTCTTCACTAGTAGGCAATGCATACATGGCAGTGAGGATAGCATCATAGTCAAGATCATAGATATCTACCCTCTGCCTAAGCGGCTCCACCCAGTCGGGGAGCTCAGCGGTGTTGCCAAACTCTGTACGCCAGGCGTCGCTCAGACGGGCGAAGCAGCGGGACTCTGCGTGACCAAACGTCCCGCAAGGCTGACCAGTCCGAGCACCAGTGAGAATGACGTACGGACAGCGAGCAGTACTCCGTGACCCTCCACGCTGAGCGTACCATTCACGAAGCTGCTGGGGCGAAAGGCCCGCGCGCGGACGACGATGCAGCTGCACCTGGCCACTAAAAGCAGCTCCCGATCTACTCACTCCAGAACGACTCCCACTACGGCCTCCCCGACAACCCCAAGTAGCGTACCACTCACGAAGCTGCTGGGGCGTGAGGGACTCACGCGGACATCGCTGGAGCTGCATCTGGCCACCGCCAGGAGCAGCAGGAGCAGTGGTAGCCGCAGTGGCAGCAGTAGCAGCAGTAGAAGCAGTAGCAGTAGTAGCAGTGCGGCCACCCCTACAACCCCAACTAGCATACCACTCACGAAGCTGATGGGGGGCGAGGGACTCACGCGGACGGCGCTGAAGCTGCATATGGCCACGCCAGGAGCAGCAGTAGCACTAGAAAGAGCAGTAGCAGCAAGAGCAGCAGTAACAGCAGTAACAGCAGTGCTCACCAGTGGAAAGAAGGGCAGGAGTACGACACCGGCAATGGTGAGGCCGCTACCACCGCAGGGCTAGGGCTCCACGGCTGCTGAAGGGGCTGCTGCTCCAGGGGCCAGGGGCGGCTGCAGCAGCTGCGGCTGCTCCAAGGGCCAGGGTGCCGCGGCGGGCAGGGGCGGCGGCGGCTGACACGGCAGCGGCGGCGGTGGCTGCTGTTGTCGGCGGCGGCGGCGGCGGCTGCTGCTGTCGGCGGCGGCGGCTGCTGCTGTCGGCGGCGGCGGTTGCTCCGGCCGGGGCAGGGGCGGCGGCGGCTGACACGGCAGCGGCGGCGGCGGCTGCTGTTGTCGGCGACGGCGGCGGCTGCTGCTGTCGGCGGCGGCGGCGGCTGCTGCTGTCGACGGCGGGGGGCTGCTGCTGTCGGCGGCGGCGGGGCGGCAGGGCCGTGAAGGGGCCGCGAGGGCGGGGGGGGCGCTAAGGGCGGCGAAGGGGCCGATAAGGGGCCGCGAGGGGCCACGAAGGGGGCCATGAGGGGCCACAAGGGTGCGGCGACGGGGCCGAGAAGGGGCCGCGAGGGGCCGCAAGGGGCCGCGAGGGGCCGCGAGTGAGCCGCGTGGGAGCGGCTAAGGGGCCCCGAGGGGCCGTAAGAGGGCGCGACGGGCCGCTAAGGGCAGGGGACGTGACGGGAGGGCAGGCATACGGGGCGCGACTCGGACAGGGGCGAAGCGCGCTCCGGGCAGGAAAGAAAAAAAAAAACCGATTTTCGGTGGGCCCTAGGAAACGTTCCCACTAGGGAACCTGCTCTATACCATGTGAAAGAACGAGGAATGAAATGCACTAGGAAACAGGTGGGTACAAGTAGGAAAACCTAAAAGTGTTGTACCCCATATTATCTACCCCACTACAGCCTACACAGACTATAGCATATAAGTTTGACAAAACGGGCCGCGCTGGCGGCTGGCGGGCTGCTCGTGCTAAAAACGTGGGGCCGCGCTCGGGCGGCTAGCGGGCTGCAAACGGGCAGCGTGAGAGGGAGAACGCGCGAGGGCGCACTAGCAGAGAGGCGCACGAGGGTGCTAAGACGGTGGGGGCGCACGAGGGCGCCTCTAGCGGAACGGTGGGCCCTTAGATAAGCGGTCCTAGGTTCCTAACCTAGGCTCGTAATACCATGTCAGAAAGAAGGAGTGAGTTGCACTAGGAAAGTGGCGGTACAAGTAGGAAACCCTAAACTTACTGTACCCCATAGTGACTACCCCACTACAGCCTAAACAAATTGTTGAGTATAAGTTTGACAGGGCGTGTTCCCGAAGGTTCGTTTTATCCCCTAAATCCTTGTAATTTCCGAGTATAAAAACGCCCTGTATTCAGTTTTAGTGACAAGTTTCGATTGAGAATTCGATCCTGTGACACTTGGTAATCAGAGCTGTTCTCACTCGACAACTCTCGGCTAAGCAGCGGTCGCTGAAAAAATCGCCTCAAAAAACCGCCGGGGGCGACCAATTCGACGCCGATTTTTGGTAAGCACCAGTTCCGCGTTTTTCAAATTAACTCCCTCGCGTTGTTTCTGAACAGGATGGGTTCGACGGCGACCAACGACGTTACGCAGCAGTTCTTCGCGCAAATCGCCAAGATGGAAGCGGAGATGCGAGCGACTACCGAACGATCGCGATTGAAGAACGAGCAACTGCAAAATGAACTGCAGTGCATTACGCAGCTCCTCTTGTCCATGAACATTCCTGCTTCGGCGACTTCGCAGCAGTCGCAGCGTCAGTTTGAGGTTCCGAAACTTCGCTCACCGGAATCGTTCGACCCCAGCAACAGGAAATCCGACGTCAGGCGATGGCTCGCAACGATCGAAATATATTTTGCGGCGATCGGATGGTCGACGACGGAGTACGACGGCGAAAAAAATCGTCTCGCAACAACGTTGATGCGCGGTCCAGCTCTTGAGTGGCTCGGAAGCAACAATAGGATTTTCCAGGGCGAAGCCACGTGGCAGCAGTTCCGGGCAGACCTGCTCAAACGTTTTGAGCCGATTAATTCCACTTATATTGCGCGCGAAAAATTACATCATCATCGGCAATACGGGAGTGTCGCGCAGTACACGCAGCAGATGGAAGAATTTTATAATCGCATTCTCGACATTACTGAGGGCGAAAAAATTCAGTCCTACATCGCGGGGCTGAAAACCGACATTCGCCGCCAGGTTGCAGCAGCGAATTGCAGCAGCTACAGCGAGATCGTATCGGCCGCGGAGCGTTTTGACTTGGTCAACGCCGGAACACGACGACCCCATGTCGTTGGATCACGACAAGGAGATCGCTCGGCTTCAACCACGTTTTCCGACCCCATGGAAGTCGACAAATTCGACGCGAAGTCACGTCCTGCAAAAAACAAAACGATTTGCGATTTTTGCGGCGGAAATGGACATCGAATTTCCGACTATTTTCACATGGAATCTGCACGTGCGGCATTCTGAGCTCGTAGGAGTGGCAAAACTAAAGACAAAAAGTCAAAAAACGGATCTCGCCAGTGATTGCGGATCGTGCTGGCGAGGAAAAGCAGATCCGAAAGCGCCAGCGCAATCTGGACCGAATTGAAATTGAAGGACAGCATTGGGCGCGAGATTTGGAGAATCAGGGGCGAAATTCCAAGCCCCTTGACCGAAATTTGACAGAGGGATTCGCCGAGGAAAAGAAAACCTCCGCGAAACCAGACTCGACCAAGACGGGAACTCTCCAATTAGACCCCGGAAACAAACAGAATTCGTTAAAGTTATCTTTCAAAGATGCTTTAATGAAGACTCGTGATTTTCGCGGGTCCGGAGCCATAAACAAATTCTGGGAAGAACTCCAGAGCAAGCAGACAATTAAAGAAGTGGTACCGGTGCCTACGGAGCTGGGGAAAAAATTAAGGAGTGTGGAAAGGAGCAGGCCTTTTCACGGCTTCAACGTCTTCTCCCGGAACCAGCCCAAGACGGCATGAGCGAAAGCATATGGTGGGCCCAATGAAGATAAGGTCCTAGAAGGGACCTGCTCTGATACCATATTAAAGTAGCTAGTTAGGTTTAGGGACCATGGCTAGGGTTGAGGGTACTAGCATGATTATCGAGAGAATTGAGCAAAGGAGAAAGGTGATCACTAAAGGGCCAAAGGCCCAAGTTATACAAAAGACAATATAGGAAGTGGTGCACCACAACCAAGAATAGATAACTACATTACAATGCTAAACAATTATATAAAATAGAAAGAGCATATTTTGACACGGATCGGTCAACATTTTCGGCACGATTGAGATTCGTAGTGTTGGATCTGATGCCGTTAATTACGTTCAAAATCTGCTCTCGAGACTCGGCTACCTTGAAGTCGCTCCAGTTCATGTCGTCTGATTCGCCAGCTGAATTTGTTTTTTAACAGGACGTAACAAACCTACCTAGATTCTGAATGGTGTTAAACACCAAATAACGTTAGGTATGGTGCCAATAAAAGTTCAGTTCGGTCGGCAAACTCGCTATTCATAACCTGTATGGTCGGCTCCTGGGCGGGTGTTTTGAGTCAGAGATAATTATCACGATCATGTAGTATAGTGTGCCGGACGTACTCTCAAAGAACATGTTCGGACAGATCCTACAGTTACTTTGCCATGCATTACTCAACGTTTGGTTCGGTTCATAAACGTTGTGTATTACAAAGGCAAGCGACATTGACTAACCGTCACAGCATAAGCACTAACCTTAATATTTCAGGACTCATTTATAGCATTGGTCACAATAAAGTTACGCTTGGAAAAGGTGTTTGAGCAGTGCAGCTTGTCAAGTACAATATCCATCAGCTGCATTATTCATGGCTCATCCCACAGTGTGGTAGACACCTCCTGCAGCCCAGTCGGAGCCATACTTCTGGGTGCAGGTTGTCGAGTTGTGGTTAGGCCCCAAGCAAGTTCTTCAGCGATAGTTCCCCTTTGGAGCATCCCTGCGCCTGTTGGAAGGGGGGCGGCCATGACCCCTACGAGTGAAGGTAGGAGCATCACACACTTCCTGAGGCACAGGGATTGTCTCGGACATGAGGGTGTTGATGGTGTGGGAGTATGTGCAATGGAGGTTAAATGTGGTGTAGTAGTCGCTCACATACTCCCACCGATTCTTGTTAGCGAGAGGGAAAAACGCCATGGCGTGTGCGCACAGAAACGCATACTCCTTCCAGTTGCCGCACTCACACGTGCCCTCTCCTCTGATGTGGACGTTGAAGCTTCGTGGGGTCGGAAAGGTCGTGCTGCCATTGTGTATCACCTCCGCTAGGTACTCGATATTGGAGACCTTCACTTCGTAGTTCTTTGCTCGCTCGCACTTCTCCTCGTACCGTTTCCTCCCCCACTCCGTGAAATAGTCGTCCCGGGCTCGCGCCTCTTCACGACGCTCATGAAAATTTTTGACGTTGTAGTCCCACATCGAATCTAGTAGATATGTAGGTGGCAGATGCCGGATGGATTTCACGGCCCCGTTGGTCGACTCCGCCATGTTGCTCGTGTAGGTGCCGAATCTCCTTGTTGGTGCCTCATAGCGAGCCCACTGCTTTTTGAACACCCATATTCTATTACTTTGTGTAGTGTAGTCACCTCGTAAGCCTGTACGGACCCACACACCATCCTCTCCGTCCTCCAACGAGTCTTCTTCGACGACCGTCGACTCGTCCTCTACCACGCTATGCCTCTGATTAGTATTGTGCCCAATCGACAGGCCCGGATCAACAGCGGGAGGTGGAGGGTCGCGGGTTGGTACCGCAGCCGGTGGTATGACTCCGGGAACCAAGGCTCTCAGCACGATGTTGTCAAAGTTGAAGCACGTGGCTGTTCCACGCCATCCACTAGGCACGACGATCGGTGAAGTTCTTTGAAGTGGATGCGGCGCCCGTTGTGATGTTGATGGTGCTCTTGCTTTAGAAGTGGGGCCTACAAGATGTACACCGCAAACATGTGGAGCTTGTTTGGTTTGCACGCTACCGCTGACCAAGGAATCAAGTGACGAGAGGTTATATAGGCACTAAATACAATTGTTAATGTTGATGCAATTGCGAGGTATGCACAGCTTTTATAAGACGCGAGAATGATAATGAACGTTGCGTGCATAACATGGTAACCTTGATCAGACAATCACATTGACATACCATGCTGCCAACGAACCTGTGTCTGCAGATGGGTCAGGCGCAGCGGAGGGTGACGGTGCTGCGGATGGTCCTGTGGCTGCAGATGGGCGAGGCGCAGCGGATGGCCCTTGCGCTTCAGATGGCACTGGCGCTGCGGATGATGTTGGCGCTGCGGATGATGATGGTTCAGCGGATGATGCTGGTGCTGCGGATGGGCAGGGCACATAGGAGGGTCCTGTGGATGTGGATGGGCGAGGCGCAGTGGGTGGCTCTGGCGCTGCAGATGGTACTGGCGCTGCGGATGATGGTGGTGATGCAGATGGGCGGGGCAAAGAGGAGGGTCCTGTGGATGAACATGGGCGAGGCGATGCGGGTGGCCCTGGCGCTGCAGATGGTTTTGGCGCTGCGGATGATGCTGGTGCTGCGGATGGGCGGGGCTCAGAAGAGGGTGATGATGCTGCGGATGGGCGAGGCGCTGCGGATGGTCCTGGCGTTGGGGATGGGCAGGGCGCATAGGAATGGGTAGGTGGGTCACCTGGCCACATTCACTCGTCAGCCTGGGTCGAGCCTATACACCCTCACTACCGTGTCTCCTCCTATTGCTGCGTCTGGTCAGGTAGCTGCGTCGGGTCAGGTGTTTGCTGCAGCGTCCCGGTCTGGTCCTGAGTCTGCCCCCTGCTCGTGTCGCCTCCTGTCTCACCAGACTCTCCTCTGGCACCACCGCCTTGGTCACCCCTCTAAGTCTCATCTCCGAGGCATGGCCTCCCGTGTCCTTGTCACTGGTCTTCCCCGGTCTCTCCCTCCCCTCCCCCCGGGGCCTGCCCCTACCTGCGCTCCTTGCGTCGAGGGGCGGCAGCGCGCCGCCCCTCACTCCTCCGAGTTTCCTCCCACGGAGGCTCCCTTGCAGACTCTTCACATGGACTTGTGGGGCCCAGCCCGCGTCCGTGGACAGGGTCACGAGCGCTACTTTCTGCTGGTCGTTGACGACTACTCGCGGGACACCACAGTCTTCCCCTTGCGCCGCAAGGGTGAGGTCACTAAGGTGCTGATCGACTGGATCCGCGTTGCCCGTCGTCAGCTCAGCGAGAGTTTCGGCTCGGATCTCGTGTTCTACGTCTGCACTCTGTCAGAGGTGGAGAGTTTTCCTCCAACCTTCCGCAGGCCTCCTGTCGTGCGGAGGGCATCCGCCAGACGTTCACGCTTCTGGCCTCTCCACAGCAAAATGGGATTGCTGAGCGCCGCATTGGCATGGTCATGGACGTCGCTCGTACGTCCATGATCCATGCGGCTGCTCCCCATTTTCTGTGGCCGTTCGCGGTTCAGTACGCGGCGCATCAGATCAACCTCCAGCCCCAGGTCTCCGTGCCGGAGACCACACCGACTCTGCGGTGGACGGGGAAGGTTGGCGATGCGTCTGCGTTCCGTGTCTGCAGACAAGCTCTCCTCCCGTGCTATTCCCTGCGTCTTCCTTGGCTTCCCCCCTGACGCGCCTGGCTGGCAGTTTTACCACCCCACCTCGCGCCGTGTTTTGTCCTCTCAGGAAGTCACGTTTGACGAGTCGGTTCCTTACTACCGTCTCTTCCCCAACCGCACTGCCCCCCTCCCCCCCCCGCCGCTCTTCCTCGCACCAGGTCCTCCCCTGGTAGACCCCCTCCCCCCTCAGGGTTCTGCACCCTCAGGTGTGTCTCAGGTAGACGCAGTCGAGCCTGTCAAGGTAGGTGTTGACTCTAGTGCTGCTAGGGGTGCTGAGCCTGCGGGTGTCGGGTCTGGGGGTGCTGAGCG
Organism: Closterium sp. Naga37s-1; assembly: GCA_947471745.1. NCBI lineage: Eukaryota > Viridiplantae > Streptophyta > Zygnematophyceae > Desmidiales > Closteriaceae > Closterium > Closterium sp. Naga37s-1. The sequence continues at coordinate 2,788,617 of CANJKZ010000777.1, read as the reverse complement.
TGAGCGTGCGGAGCCTGGGGGTGCTGAGTTTGGGGGTGCTGAGTCTTGGGGTGCTGAGCTTGGGGTTGCTGAGTCTGGGGGTGCTGAGCCTGAGGGTGCTGAGCCTGGGGGTGCTGAGCCTGCGCGTGTGGAGTCTGGAGGTGCTGCGCCTAGAGGTCCTTCGGGTGCTTCATCCCGGCAGGAGCCTCTCTCTCCACAGCAGTTGCGCGAGTGGTTTGCTCGGCGCTAGAGCCGTGCTACTTGAGCTGGTGGTGCTACGGGCGCTGGAGGTCCTGCTGCTGCTGGAGCTGCTGGGGATTCTGGAGCCACTGGACCCGGAGGTGCTCGCACTGGAGGTACTGGAGCTGCTGGGCCTGGTGGTGTTGCTGGGGCTGGAGCTGCTGGAGGTGCTGGAGCAAGCGCTGCTGGAGGCACTGGAGCTGGCCCTACTGGAGCTGCTAGGCCTTCTGGTGGTCCTGCTGGAGCTGGACCTGCTGGAGGTGCTGGCATTGGAGGTGCTGCTGGAGCCGGTGCTCCTGGGGGTGCTGGAGTTGGCGCTACTGGAGCTGCCGGAGGTGCTGCTGGAGCTGGTGGTGCTGCTGGAGTTTTAGCTGACGCTGGGGGTGCTGGTGCTGTCCCTGCTGGTTCTGGAGGCGCTGCGCGGCCGCGGCCGTACTTCGTTCTGCTCCTTCAGCAGGTTCTTGGCCTCCTGCCTTCTACTGGTCCTGCTCCTTCCTTAGAGTGTCCACCGCCTGTCCAGTCGCAGTCACAGTTACAGCCCGCCTCCCCACTGCCTGCTCCTTCTCCTTACATTGGTCTGACGGACGTCTTACGGAGCGTTGTGAGCCTGACTCTCGTCCCGCGTCGCCTGTTCGTGCTGCTCGCACTGGTCGTCGTGGTTCACGTCAGCGTCCTCCTCCTGTCCCTGGCACGCACTAGATGGCTGTGCGTCCGTCCGCTGCTCCGCAGCGTGTCCCTCTGCCGTCTCCTCCTGCGTCCTCTCTTCCTGCCCTTGCTGACCCGGCGTCTCACTCCCTCCGTGCTGCTAGTCCTACTGTCACGCGTCTCCTGGTCACTGTTGTCACTGACCCTTCCTTTGAGTCCACTGCTGCGTCTGCCTTTATTGCTGAGCTTTTGACTTTGCTGCTCACTGTCATCTAGACTGGGCCCCGAGTCTTGTTGCTAAGTCTGAGTCTGTCTGTCCTCCGTCCGTCGGGTGTGAGTGTGCTCTTGGTACGGTCCTCCTTGAGGACAGGCAGGAGGACTTTGAGTGCTTTGCAGCCGTTGTACCTAATCTCGTGTCCATGCTGATTGCACCTGAGGGAGACCCGGATGCACCAGACATCCCGACCCCGCGCTCTTACGCAGGTGCGATAGAGGGTCCCTACTCCTCTCAGTGGCAGTCAGCCATGGACGCAGAGATGGCATCTTGGAAGTCCACATGCACCTACCTCGATGAGGTTCCCCCTCCTGGGGCGAACATCGTCAGTGGCATGTGGATTTTCAGGGTGAAGCGACCGCCGGGTTCTCCGCCTGTCTTCAAGGCGCGTTACGCTGCTCGAGGCTTCTTCCAGACCTTCTCTTCGACCCCGAAGATGACCACTCTTCGGGTTCTACTACACGTCGCTGCTCAGCGTGACTACGCACTTCACTCTCTTGACTTCAGCACAGCTTTCCTATAGGGCAGCCTGCACGAGGAGATCTGGCTGTGCCGCCCACCTGGCTTCACTGGGTCGTTTCCTGCAGGTACCCAGTGGAGCCTCCGGCGGCCAGTCTACGGTTTCCGCCAGGCGCCTCGTGAGTGGCACAACACGCTGAGGACTACGCTTGCGGCCCTTGGGTTTTTTCCTTCTACTGCTGACCCGTCGCTGTTTCTGCGCACCGACACTTCGCTGCCGCCGTTCTACATCCTCGTGTACGTTGACGACTTGGTCTTTGCGACTGCTGACACTGAGGGACTCGCCCACGTGATGTCGGAGCTGCAGAAGAGACACACGTGCACAGACCTGGGTGAGCTGCGCAGCTATCTTGGCTTGCAGATCATTCGGGACAGAGCACGGCACACCATTACCTTGACTCAGTCACACATGGTGCAGCAGGTCCTTCAGCGCTTTGACTTCACGTACTCCTCGCCTCAGGCCATTCCTCTGTCTACTCGCCACTCGCTCTCACCTCTGCCTTCGGATGAGTCCGTAGAGCCGAGTGGCCCGTACCCAGAGCTTGTTGGCTGCCTCATGTACCTGATGACCTGCACTCGACCTGACTTGGCATACCCTCTTAGCATCTTGGCGCGCTATGTTGCTCCTGGGAGACACCGACCAGAGCATATGGCTGCAGCTAAGAGGGTGTTGCGCTACCTGTGCAGTACGTCGGGCATGGGGCTAGTGCTTGGAAGACGGGCTCGAGTTGTCCTCACTAGTCACGCAGACGCTTCTTGGGTTGACGACTTGGCTATCCAACGGTCATCAAAGGGTTACACCTTCAGCCTTGGTTCCGGCTCTATTTCGTAGCGGTCTACTCGCTCGTCCTCTGTTCTCAGCTCCAGTTATGAGGCTGAGATCTACGCTGGGGCCATGGCTGCACAGGAGTTACGCTGGCTCACCTACCTGCTGACCGACTTGGGAGAGCCGCCTCGTTCTCCTCCAGTTCTGTACGTTGACAACAAGGCCATGCTGGCCTTGTGTCAGGAGCACACACTGGAGCACCGAACGAAGCACATTGCTCTGCGCTACTTCCTTGCTTGAGAGTTGCAGCAGCGTGGCCAGCTTTGTCTTGCTTACGTGGCCTCTCGGGCCAACACTGCTGATATCTTCACCAAGGCACTTCAGCCTTGTGATCATCAGCGTTTCTGTACTATGCTTGGTCTTGTGCTTGCAGGGCCTCACTTACTCACCTCTTGACTTTGCTTGTACTGTGATCTATATATACCTGCACCTGCTTGCTTGCCCTTGTTAGGTTGAGATCATATATATACCTGCACCTGCTTGCTTGCCCTTGTTAGGTTGAGATCACAGTCTTGCTTGTTCACCTTGATTTATAATTCTGCATGTGAACTGGCCTTGTGGCCTTGAACTTGAGCTCGGGATGTGTGGTGACGTTGTGATCCACCCTCAGCTTGACCTGGTCTTGTTCTCTTGCTTGTCCCCCACTTTGCCTATGGGGATGTGTCAAAACCATATTGTAGGCTGTAGTGGGGTTGACAATATGGGGTACAACTCTTTTAGGTTTAGGTATTTGTACCCACGGGCTTCCTAGTTCATTCATTCCTCGTACTATTTTCACACCAAACTTATACTATGAATAAATCAACGTTACTACTGTATGTACTTCTTTACTCACACATGCACATAATTTTAATTATGCTATATCTAAGTGCAATCCCATCACAACCTACTAAATGAATTATGGACGTATAAAGGTCTGGGGGTGCAAAAATTGCCACTATCTCTAGTGGAGTGTCCATATTTTAGTAATACCATTAATGGTTTGGATGGATGATACTCTGGCAAGGGTTTCTGTTCTTTTTAGTATTATGAATATGTGTGTGGGATTTATGGATTAGATTTTTGTGTGAAGCAACCTAAATACGTTAACCATTAAGAAACACCTGGCTATTTACAGATTTACTTAAAAACATTCCACCTACACTAGTACTAGAAATCTGTATCACATGTCATTGTAGCAGGATGATTGACTGGTTTTAAAACTAGTGTGATATAACCACAAATTTTAGCTGTGCTACATCGTATTGCAATTGCCTTTACATCATGATCAATCGTTACATTTTTACTTTGACACATTCAATAATCAATCCCTTATGTTGCAATGCTGTCATCCTATTTCAGTTATACATTACACTAAGCACGTAGACCATCACATAACAGCTACACAAGCATAGTGCGTCAACATCCATATCATCCTAGGGTAGGGACCCGTGTTCGATGGCGTCCAGCTTTGCCGATATGGTCACCTCTAGACGATCAGTTTTTTGCAGCAACTCCGCTATCTCTGCACGCAGAATCTGTACTTCTCGTTTTAGGCTAAGAACCGCTGCATGCTCTTCTAGCTCCGTTGAAGAGATTGGTGCTCCAACCCCTCCTCAGTCCTCCTGCAAAACGGTACTTGCGATGGGACGATAACACCGTTCGCCTGTAGTTGCGGGAGCAACACCATCTGAATGGGAAGACATATCTGTGTGTTAACTCGTTCGATAGTCATCAGGGTCCATCAAGGTTGTGAAAGTCACGGGTTACAAGGGAGAGGAGAAACATGCAGGTGTATATACCACACTCTTCACTGCGAAGCGGTTGCTGTGGGATCTTCCAGGTCTGCATTATCACCAATCAGGCGGCGATCATGAAAATGGAAATTGAAAATACGCTGTGCATTAGCCACATTTGTCGTGTTCTTACCCGTAATATGCACCATTCAACCTTTTTTTCGGCATCCAGAGTGTCTTGTTCAAGAGCATCGGGTCTGACTCGATGCACCTCTTTGGCCACCAACATGTACATACAGCAAAGGTGGACATTAATATAAGTCATCATGCAAACTCATGGTGAACGTAATTTTGTGTGATAGTTCTCTTTACCGTTTGATCACGTCCCATTCGGTGCCCATATCAATTCCTTCCGAGTCATAATGGTAGAAATTTGGCCTGTTTGTAGAGGAAATATCCCAACTCTCTGTGAGGAGGGTGTTGGACACCACAACAAGGCTGAAATGAAACCTGTGCAACAATGAAGCGTTCGATGAATGTGAATCCGAATGAATGCTTTGTCTCGTACGGTTTGTTCCTACATACCGTACTCACCTTCTAGTGACAACTATAGCGACGTAGTCAAAGTCTAGAAACGATCTTCTGGCAGGGCAGCAGGCAATGAGTTTCCCATGCTGTGACATGTAATCGAAAGCTTAGAGTCGAGTGCGATCCATGTTTGTCCATTTCCCAGCCGTGGGTAATGTAAGTCAAGCAAGCTGTACGGTAAGCACATGAGACGTCATATTCCACTGGTCATATGATCGTACAAACGCATCACCTTTCGTGTACAAACATGTTGTGTAAATCGATGATGTTGTCATTCACCGCCAGATTGGAAGATATGCGAAAAGTGTCCGCCCCAGGGATCGTTATACCAAATGAATGCCAGTTGTAGATGGCGCTCCTTTTTCGCTGCAAGAGAGCAAATTCGTGGTAGTAAATGGCGTCCACTCTTCCCTCGCTCACGTCGCTCAGGACGTAAGTTGATGAGTCGCTGCATTCTAGAATTGTACTCATCGTTGCGCCAGATGCTGCTTCCTGAGCAATGGTATTGATCATCGCTAAGCTTACCTCGTAGCTGTGCCGAACTTCTCTCTTTATCCCCGTAGCCATCTAATGGCTCTCGCTGCTTGTACGAAGATGGTTTTTTTAGAAAGCTTGGCTCGTAGTGTTAACGTGGGGTCGTAAACAAATCCCTTTTGTTTTTGCGCACTTTTATCAGACAGCTCACGTGTCAGTCCCAGACTCGATTGGACGTGTTTGTTTTCAAGCTGGTACGGTAAATTGTTATAGCGTTATTAACGTGATCGTGTTACGGTGAATAATTCATGTTCAAAATCATTATCTCGGTTAGCACAATGGTTTTGCACACTTCACAATAACTCGTCCCATCTTGGGGCGAAATATTTATTATCGAGAAATCCACGTACTTTGTTCAGCGACCAATGGGAGTCGTCGGTTCAACCTACGAGTTCGTTTTTGTTAAGATACTAAGCATGAGTAGGCTTAGGAGCCATAGGTTTAGTAGCTTAGTGATCGAGTTCGAGGGTAAGGAGAAGTGTCGAGAAAGTTGAGAGGGGAATGATGTTCACTATAGCACAAGAATACATATAGCAAACAGAGCATGCAAGGTGCACCACCAACTAGAAAGATATATGACTACAGTATTCTACACTACAGGCAGTTATAGAACAATATATAGAATTATATATTAGTCTGACACGCCCCCATAAGTGCCTGTAGGGAAGAATGTGCAGTCAACGCCCCCTGAAGGGGTACACCAAGCGCAGGAGAAGGAGAGGGGAAGTGAGGAGGAGGAGGGACTGTGACAGGAGAGGAGATGGGAGGCGACGGCACAAGCTGCAGACACACGGCGCAACTAGAGCAACTGGCACACGGGCAACTGGAGCAACAGGCACATTGGCAACTGGAGCAACTGGCATACGGGCAACTGGAGCAACTGGCTCCACGGCTAGACGAGCGGCAGGAGCAACTGACCCACGGGCTACTGGAGCAACGGGCTCACTGGCGACTGGAGCTACGGGCTCACGGGCGACTGGCGCAACGGTCTCACGGGCGACTGGAGCTGCTGGCTTCACGGCGGCCACCTCCACTCAACCTCCCCACCTGTCCCACACTCATCACCCCCACACCCGCCACCCCCATACCCATCACCCCCACACCCGCCACCCCCATACCCACCCCCCCACGGCTGCACCGGGTCCAGGAGCGGCTGCTGCAGTGGCGGCTGCTCCAGGGGCGGCTGCTCCAGGGGCGGCTGCTCCAGGGGCGGCTGCTCCAGGGGCCAGGGGCGGTTCCTGCAGTGGCGGCTGCTCCAGTGGCCAGGGGCGGCTGCTGCAGGGGCGGCTGCTCCAGGGGCCAGGGGCGGCTGCAGGTGCGGCTGCTCCAGGGGCCAGGGGCGGCTGCTGCAGTGGCGGCTGCTCCAGAGGCCAGGGGCGGCTGCTGCAGGGGAGGCTGCTGCAGGGGCGGCTGCTGCAGGGGCGGCTGCTCCAGGGGCGGCTGCTGCAGTGGCAGCTGCTCCAGAGGCCAGGGGCGGCTGCTGCAGGGGCGGCTGCTGCAGTGGCGGCTGCTCCAGGGGCGGCTGGTCCAGGGGCGGCTGCTCCAGGAGCGGCTGCTGCAGTGGCGGCTGCTCCAGGGGCGGCTGCTGTAGTGGCGGCTGCTCCAGGGACGGCTGCTGCAGTGGCGGCTGCTCCAGGGGCGGCTGCAGTTGCAAGGCAGGCCCGCGCGCTGTTGCAAAGCAGGCGCGGGCACAGGGGAGGCAGAGGCGGCGGCCAGGGGGGGGGGGGGGGGGGGGGGGGGCGCGACGAGCAGGTGACGGGGCCACTAGGGGCGGGAACGGAGCCGCGAGGGGCGGCGACTGGGCCGAGAAGGGCGGCGACGGGGCCGCTAGGGGCGGCAACGGGGCCGCTAAGGGCGGCGATGGGGCCGAGAAGGGGCGGCGACAGGGCCGCGAAGGGGCCGCGAGGGGCCGAGAAGGGCGGCGACAGGGCCGCTAGGGGCGGCGACGGGGCCGCTAGGAGTGGCGACAGGGCCGATAGGGGCGGCGACAGGGCCGCGAAGTGTGGCGACGGGGCCGCTAAGGGTGGCGCGAGGGGCCGTGAGAGGAGCAGCGACGGGGCCGCGAAGAGGCCGTGAGGGGCCGAGAAGGGCGGCGACGGGGCAGGAAGACGCCGCGCGCCCGGGGCGCACGGCGGGCGGAAAACCGCCACGCGCCCCGAGCGCGTGGCGGGAAGAAAAAGGTGTCGCGCGCCACGAGGCGCGCGACAGACAGGAAAGCAGCGGAAGCACGTGGGGCCCACAGGCCAAGAGCGTAGTCGCTCTGATTCCATGTTAAGATACTAAGCATGAGTAGGCTTAGGAGACATAGGTTTAGTAGCTTAGTGATCGAGTTCGAGGGTAAGGAGAAGTGTCGAGAAAATTGAGAGGGGAATGATGTTCACTATAGCACAAGAGTACATATAGCAAACAGAGCATGCAAGGTGCACCACCAACTAGAAAGTTATATGACTACAGTATTCTAAACTACAGGTAGTTATAGAACAATATATAGAATTATATATTAGTCTGACAGTTTTTGCTAAAACCGACATCATTGCTAGAACTTATTGAGTAATGTTCGCGCTGCGAGTTGTACATTCTGAACCCAATACAAGAACGGGTTCCGAACCGCTATCGCGTCGTATTTTATGAACGCTGTGGCTCGAACTGATCAATGATAAGGTCGCCTCTACACGATGATTGTTCGGCATTGTTTAATAACCGAGCGTATCGTTAATAACAGTACACTAGGGTATGAAACGTGCCATATTAGTGCACATTAACATGGACTATAGTAGCGACCTTGCATCCGAACCTCTCCGAAAACAAAAACCAGTCGGACCAAGACACTTTGTTATTCTAACTACGCAAGCACACCAATCTAACAAAACACAAATTTGCATGCATGGAGAGACGTGCTAAACAAGCATGTTACACGGAGGAGGCCAGAGCTTCTGAGTATTCGCGTGTGACATGTACCATACACACACAACAACCACGGACATTAGTAAATGTGAAGATTACATAGACGATGTGCAAAGATGTTACCTCAGTTGTAGTGCTGTTGCTCGTCGGTGTAATGCTGCCGACCACCCTGGACACCCGATAGGCTCATGCCCAGAGGTTGTGTCGCCTGGCTGCCGCTGGGCACTGCTTGCTGACGTGGAGGTGGTATCGTTCCTGTGTTATGGACCTGTAGCAGATGAGCCGCCGCCATGAGCTCTGGCCTGAGCTGCCGCCATTCGCGCCACATGTGCCAAAGTCCTGTCGCTGCTAGGGTCACCACGTGCTTGCTGGTGCACCCGCTTAGCAACTGCCGCTCAGACTGGGAGAAATCAACACTGCGCCGGATGCAAAACCCAGCCGGCCTAACCACCAGAGCCGCAGCCTTGTATCCCTTTGCTGCCTCTTACTCGCTCATGAATGGCCCCATGCGGATAGGATTTTGTGGGGCGGGCATCAATAGCTTTGCATACCATGCATCGTCACTGCCGCTAACCCCCGTGTACTCATACTTCACCCGTCCGTTGGTGAAGCCATCAGAAGCAACTCCGCATCCACCAGCTTTGCCGCCGGATTCTCGCGGCCAGTCAACGCCGCTTTCTGTTATAGTCTGCAGTCCACTTAGGGGTCGCGGATGCCCATGAAACCGCCTAAGCAGAATCTGACGTCTTCAAACCGCCTCTGTTCAAAACGCCGTGACGATCAGCTCCGAGAACATACGAGGCTGAAACTTGGACAGCGGTTAGCCTTAGGTGTCTGCTTTCCAACGGTATATTACTTGCTATTTTCAGAGGTGTGTGCACTACGCAGTGAACGAAAACGTAAGCTCGGCTGAAAAAACGTGTATTCTCATTGATGCAAGGAAGAGGTGAGTACAACATTGCCTAGGGGACTCATAAGGGGTTGGGTCATCCTGGGAACTCAGAGAAGGTTGAGTCCTAGGGGAGAAAGGCTAGAGAAGAATGGGAAACGTCCTAGCTAGGTCAGCAAAGCCAACCACACTTGGATGTTCAGAGCTGTACTCAAGGCTACCAATAGTGAGTCAAGCCAACATGAGTCAGCTTGTCTTCCCACTTGCACCCTCTTGCAAGTTGCTTCCAAGAAGACCACACTTCTCAAAAGGAGGGTTGTAGAGTCCCACTTGACCACCTGTACTTCTTGTCTCATTCTCTGTCCCTGCACCATTGGCATGACAACAATGAAAGGGTGGCAAGGGAAATGCTGCCAACAGTGCACCATGACTACGGAACAGTGAATTTCGGCAGCTGTCACGCAATGCTCAGATGTTGGATCGTTCTGAAACTTGGTGACCACTTGCACAGCGGGGCAAAGGACTTCCAGACCGAATTTCAGACCAATCAGATCTCGGTAGACGAGTCAGCAGCCGAAATGGTGAACTCGGGTGTTACCAAAAAGGAGTAACACACACTTCCGGGATGCCATAAGTCTTGAAACATAAAATGTTGTCATGCCTTGGTAACTGCTTCAAAAACTCTGAAACTTTGAGGGTTTGAAGAACACGTGTTGAACAACCTCCCCACAAAATTCCAGAAGCTGAGCAGGCTTGTAGGCCGAATGGGAGTGCGATGACCGTGCCACTGTAATGTGTTGGCACAACAAACTCCCCCTCATCGTGCTCTCATTCATCCCTTAGCTGCTCCCTGAAGCTGCCTCCCTTAGTTGAAGGACATGCCACACAAGGTGGCGCAGGTCCAATGCTGATGCTCTGCAAGCCGCTTCGTCAAAAAATCTGCAGGTTGCTTGGTAGTGTTGATGTAGTGCAAGGAGACCGTGCCCTTCTTCACCTCCTTCCTCACCCAATGCCATTTGACATGCATGTGCTTGTTCAGCCCATGGAGCACAGCATTGCGAGCCATTGCAATTGCTCATTGGCTGTCACAAAACACAGGTGTAGGACCCTCTTGCTCCTGCCCCAACTCCTCAAGCAACCTCCTCATCCAAACCACCTCCTTCACCCCATGAAACAACGCCATGTACTCGCTCTCCGTTGATGAGTGAGCTATCTCCCCTTGCTTCTTAGACTTCCAGCTCACTGGACTCCCTCCAACACAGCATACATAGCCACCGTGGGATGTTGCATCACTGATGTCACTTGCCCAGGTAGCATCGGTGAAGCACGAGAGGTACAAGTGTCCACGCCTTGCAGGTGCACCGGTCTTCGTGCTCACCTCCTCCACTCCCTTTTGCTTCAGCTGCCCATGCACTGAATATTGCAGCCCCACCCTTGAGGTTGCCATGCAGTACCTCACCAGCCTCTCTGCTGCATCAAGGTGCTCTTGAAGGGGCCTAGACACCACACGAGCCAGCTGCGAAACCGCGAATGAAATATCGGGGCGAGTGTTGACCGAAGCATACATCAAGCTCCCCACCATTGACTGGAACCGACGCTGCAACTCGGGCTCCAACACCTCACCCTCCTCTTCATCAAGGTGTAGCTGAAATCCTGAGGGTAGTGGAGTCTTTACACTCCTCCCTTCCTCCAGCCCATACCTCTCCCCCATGGCTGCAAGGTACTTGTGTTGGTGAAGCCTCAACCATCCCTTCACCTCGTCCCGCTCCACGTGAAGACCAAGGTAATACCCCACTGGTCCAAGGGCCTTGCATTGAAAGGTCTCCTTCAGCTTCCCTTGCACCTCCTTGATCCTCTCCAGGGATGGAGAGAAGAGGAGAATGTCATCGACGTAGACAAGGAGAAACACTTTCTCCTCATCCCCCTCGGTTATGAAGAGACTCTCGTCGCACCCGCTAACTTTGAAGCCAAGAGCCTCCAACGCCTCCACCAGCCTTGCATACCAGCACCTTGGAGCTTGTTTGAGGCCATAGATGGCCTTGTTGAGCCTGCAAACACGTCCGCTCCCATCGTCGTACCCCTCTGGCTGCTTCATGTAAATCTCCTCATCTACCACGCCATAGAGGAAAGCCGTCTTCACATCCATTTGCTCCACCTTCCAACCACAAACGGCAGCTGCTGCCAGCAACACCCGGAGCGTAGGAGCCTTGGCAACAGGAGCAAACACCTCCTTAAAGTCAACCCCCTCCCTCTGCTGGAAACCCTTGATCACAAGTCTTGTTTTGCGCCTCTCCAACTTCCCCTCCGCATCGGTCTTCACACGTAATATCCACGTGCAATCCAATGCCTTTCTTCCCGGGGGCAGATTGGTGAGGGTCCACGTTCCATTCTCCATGAGGCTCTTAAACTCATCTTCCCTTGAAGCCAACCAAGCCTCTTGATCATCTCCAGCAAGTGCTTCCTCCATCGAAGCCGGTTCATGAGGTAAGTTGACACCGAAGCAACAAATCTGCTCCATCTCTCCCTCGGCTCCCTTCTCCTCATCATCGTCCTCCTCCTGGACCAGCAATGCCTTGGGACCCCCAAGCCTTTCATACTTGAGGAAATCCCTTGGGTGAGCAGCTCTTTTGGGCCTCTCCTTGGCTGCACTCTCCTTAGCTCCACCACGGACAGCACCACGCTTCCCTTGGGTTGTCCGCCTTGGTGGAAGAGTAGGGGATGGTGTAGGCTGCTGCACCTCCTCCTCGGCATCACCTCTCTCAGCTACAGGGGCCTTCTGTTGCTGCAACACTCCCTCCACCTCTGCTGCCTCCCCTTCAGCACCTCCCAAGTCATGTGACACCTCCGTTACCTCTGAAGACGAAGACAACTCGATGGGAATGAAGAGTGGGTCATTCGTTCCCACCTCTATTCCGAGCGGAATGGTGACCTTGCTCCTCCCTCGCTCCAACCACTCCTTGAACATGAGCCCCTCCATGAACTTGGCATCTCTGGTGGTGAAGATGGTGTTGGCTATTGGGTCCCACATGAGCCACCCCTTGCTCCCTTGTGCAAGTCCCAAATGAACAGCCCACACCGCCGCCGCTTGAAGCTTGTCACGCTTTTCCTTAGGGACGTGCACGAGTCCCATGCACCCAAAGACTCGAAGCATATCCACCAGAGGCTTCTTGCCCCTCCATTTCTCCATAGGGACCCAATGCTGCCCTCCCACATGAGTCAATACTCGGTTCTTGATGACGGTGGCATGGCGAATAGCGAGGGGCCAGAACCGTAAGGGTAGACCCGAGTCTACCAACATCGTTCTCCCGCCCTCCAAGATGGTCCGGTTCGCTCTCTCTGCCACGCCATTGGATTGAGGGGTGTAGGCCGTGGTGAGCTGCTGCTTGATGCCATGCCGCTTCAGCCAGCTCCGGAACTCCGCTCCCAAGAACTCCCCACCACGGTCACTACGTATCGCCTTCACCCGCTTGCCGCTCTCTCGCTCCACCATGGGCAGCCACTCTTCAATGATGACCCTTGCAGCATCACTCTTCTTTGCAAGTGGAAAGGACCAGGTGAGCCTTGTGTTGTCATCCACCATGGTCATAGAATACAGGGCCCCACCATCTCCCTTCACCTTCATGGGTCCCACGAGATCCACATGCACGAGCTCCACCGGGTCACTCGACTCCCCCTCCACCGAATGGAAGGGAAACCGTGAAAACTTGCTGGTCAAGCAAGTCTCACAAGATCCCACCTCCTTGGGCTCCCCCTTTATCCTCAGCCCCTTGACTCTTTCCTCCTTAAACAGCTGCTGCAACTGAGGTAGCGCCACGTGGCCAAAGCGACGGTGTGCGGTGAGCCAATCCGTCTCACCCGTGCTAGGAGTTACACTTGGAAGCGCAGCCCCTCCATGCCCAAGGAGCCCACCATCACTGTCATCACCACCCCCTCCATTGTCCACGTGGTTAACACGCCCTCCTCTCACATCTCCAGCAGCCAAGCGCGCAGCCGCCTCCTTCCATGGCAGCACCGGTATCTCCCACATGGACCGGTGCATGTCCTTGCCGCCTCGGAGGTCCCACAATACGCGCCCATCCAGAGTTGCCTTGAAAACCTTTGTGCCCAACATCTCCATCTTCATCCCTGCCTCACTTAGGGCCTTGGTAGAGAGGAGGTTGGCACACAATCCAGGAACAAGGAGAACACGCTTCAGCCCCACAAGCCTCCCATCCGCACCCATGAACATGGCTCTCCCCTCGCCACGCACGGGTACAACTTGGCCGGTGGCTGAAACGACGGTGGCTGCCTTTGATGGCCTAACTTCATCCAGTAGATCCTCTCGGTTGGTCATGGTCATGAAGGCTCCCGTATCGATGACCCAATGGGAGGAGCGGTGAAGAGCAATCTTGCTGGCCGGCACAACCATGTCCTCGGGGCACGCCTCCCCTACATGGTAGAACATGCCGCCGTATCCGCCAGCACCTCCTTCGCCCTCCTCACTGCCCATGCCTTCTCCCATAGCTCCATGAACACCCTTGGAGCCCTCAATTGATGGCTGACCAGGCCTCCAACCGTCAGGTAGCTTGCGGCACTTGAACCATGGGTGCCCTTCCACATGGCAATACCAACACTTGCCGCCACACCGCTTGCCTCCCTTGTTGCCACGCTTCCCTCCCGAATGCTGCTCCCCTCCAGAGCCTTCCTTGGCCTTCCCTTTCTTGCTGCCACGCCCCTTGAAGCCCTTCATGCCATAGGCAGAGCCTCCACCTTCACCGGCAGCGGCGGTCAGCTCCTTCCTCCGAAACTCCTCTTGAAGAACTTGTGCGCGAATCCACTCAAGGGACCACGAGTCCTTCATCCCATTAAGGTTGACCACCAAGGGCCCCCACGACTCCGGCAGCAGGGAGAGAGCCTTGTAGCACTTGATTTTCTCAGGGTAGTCCACACCAGCAGCTGAGAGCTTCACATAGAGGTCCCGGAGTTGATCGAACGCTCCTTGTACGGCATCACCCTCGTTGATCTTCACCGCATGGAGTTGTCGCTCGAGCACCACCACCATTGCTTCGCTGCTGGGGGCATGGACATCCTTCAATATCCTCCATGCCTTAGGACCACACTCAGCTTCCTTGATGAGATGCTTGATGTGGTGCAGCTGGTTGGATGAGAGGCATTGGGAGAGAAGGAAGAATCCATCCTTGGACCGGCGATCCCATTCTTTGGTCGCTCCTTCGCTCGTAGGCCTCTTGAATTCTCCATCCATCACTTCAAGCAGCCCATAATGGTTGAAGAGGAGCTCCATCCTGAAGCTCCATGATGCCCAATCATCCCCAGAGAACTTCTCCAGGTTGAATGCCTTCACATCATCCTTAGCTGATGTTGAAACTGAAGCCATTGGCGCAGATCCGCCTGCAACACCTCTTCCCGCTTCCCCAGCGCCTCTCACGCCACCACTGCCACTAGGACCAGCTGGAGCAGAACCTTCAGCCTCCATTTTCACCCACGAACAGAGTAGAACACCTCTGATACCACTTGTTATAGTCTGCAGTCCACTTAGGGGTCGCGGATGCCCATGAAACCGCCTAAGCAGAATCTGACGTCTTCAAACCGCCTCTGTTCAAAACGCCGTGACGATCAGCTCCGAGAACATACGAGGCTGAAACTTGGACAGCGGTTAGCCTTAGGTGTCTGCTTTCCAACGGTATATTACTTGCTATTTTCAGAGGTGTGTGCACTACGCAGTGAACGAAAACGTAAGCTCGGCTGAAAAAACGTGTATTCTCATTGATGCAAGGAAGAGGTGAGTACAACATTGCCTAGGGGACTCATAAGGGGTTGGGTCATCCTGGGAACTCAGAGAAGGTTGAGTCCTAGGGGAGAAAGGCTAGAGAAGAATGGGAAACGTCCTAGCTAGGTCAGCAAAGCCAACCACACTTGGATGTTCAGAGCTGTACTCAAGGCTACCAATAGTGAGTCAAGCCAACATGAGTCAGCTTGTCTTCCCACTTGCACCCTCTTGCAAGTTGCTTCCAAGAAGACCACACTTCTCAAAAGGAGGGTTGTAGAGTCCCACTTGACCACCTGTACTTCTTGTCTCATTCTCTGTCCCTGCACCATTGGCATGACAACAATGAAAGGGTGGCAAGGGAAATGCTGCCAACAGTGCACCATGACTACGGAACAGTGAATTTCGGCAGCTGTCACGCAATGCTCAGATGTTGGATCGTTCTGAAACTTGGTGACCACTTGCACAGCGGGGCAAAGGACTTCCAGACCGAATTTCAGACCAATCAGATCTCGGTAGACGAGTCAGCAGCCGAAATGGTGAACTCGGGTGTTACCAAAAAGGAGTAACACACACTTCCGGGATGCCATAAGTCTTGAAACATAAAATGTTGTCATGCCTTGGTAACTGCTTCAAAAACTCTGAAACTTTGAGGGTTTGAAGAACACGTGTTGAACAACCTCCCCAAAAAATTCCAGAAGCTGAGCAGGCTTGTAGGCCGAATGGGAGTGCGATGACCGTGCCACTGTAATGTGTTGGCACAACACTTTCACCCGCGCCACTCATACTCGGGAAGGGTGGAGGTGGGTATGACTACTGCAGTGGGGGTGCTTGCTGCGTTGGAGGTCCTTGCCAGTAATACGGCATCCCGGGTGGTGGAGGATATGGCGGCACCGGAGTGTACCCCTGATGGATGAAGGGCGTGGGCGGGCGAGGAGGGGCTTAAAGTGGAGCGTCGGGACGATGCGGCGTGGAGGCTGGAGAAGGACCCGGCTGTTAATACCCTGTGTCCTGCGTTTGCGGCACTCTCGGCTGCTGCGGCTGTGCAAGGGCGGGGGCTGGAGATGGCGCTGCCGGGGAGTACCTGACTGCATGCACTGTGGCAACATTCTGCTAATGCGGCATGGCTTCATTGTTGGGCCTGGTCCGCGAGGCAGGACGAGATCCTGCAAGGGGGGAGGGTCGGTGCCTCTTAGAGGTTGAGCCTATGTCGGGCTGGCCCGGCGCACCCACGATGCCCTCTTTAGGAGCCGCACCTTGAGCTTTCTCCAGAGCTGCCAAGCGTTCACTCAGGCAGGTTGAGGCTGTCATGTCTGGTCCGCAGCTCTCTTACGTCTGCGCGCAAAGACAGCACTTCTTTCTTCAGCTGCTGCACGTCGATGCTTGTTTCCCGCACGATTCCACTAAACTCCGATACGTCGGCACTACTCGGCGGAATCTTGTATCCGGCGGCCTGTAGAGCCGACAGAAGATTCCCGGGTATGTGTGCGCACATGTCTGCACGCCAGTCGCGGCGAAACCGTGCGGGGGATGTGGTGAAAGTGATGGGACCTTCGAGGCACTGGAAAGAAGAGGACAACAGCGAGTGAAGGTACATGGCGGCATATATTCCGCAGTCCAGGCTCTTCTTTGGCTGGCGTGGAATCGCCCAACCAACCTAAACAAAAGCAACACACCAAATTAGTTAAGGAACTCAAAGAAAGCGTGCGAAGTCGTATGAATACGGTAGACCAATGAGGGAGGCAATTAGATCGAGGACCGCATAGGGCATAGCGTTGATATGGGCCGTCACATTAGTCGTTGGAATCTCCTTGCAGACACGTTTCAATTCCTTTGCCAAAATCCTGTCGTACATACATCCAGGAAGAGGCGGGATTAATTTTGTGTGGAAAGAAGCATAAGTGGGCAAACACAAAGGAGTCTTACATGCGGACGTTCGTGTTAGCCACGTTTTTTGTAGCGTGATGGCTTGTAGAGTCATATAGAAAGAGCCGTGCCGATTGATGACCTTCTCCATTGTCAGCCGACGTGATGAGCGAGCTAGCGTTCTTGAGAATGAACAGGCTGAAGTGAAACCTGCAAAATCATAGGCACGTTGATTAGTGTTGCTAAATCTCATGCAAGTACGCCAGGCTAAAATTATACGTACTTAGCCGCCGCAAAAATCGCCACGTAGTCGAAGCGTAAGAACGAATCTTTGTCGTCATAACAGGCGATCAGCATCGCATGTGATGCCATATAGTCGTAGGCTTTCACGTCAAGGGCAATCCACGTTTTACTCGTCTCGAGTCTCGGATGTCATATGTCGAGCAGGGTGCGCAAGAGTGTAAAAAAGTTTGCAAACATAAAATGAGGTTTGAGATGTGACACACAACGCAAAAGTTAACTGGAAATAATAAAACCGAGAGGTAAGAAGAAGCTTTAAAAAAAAAAAAAAAGTATTTGCCCCACAATACGGCCCTTACATACATGTTGTGGAAATCCAACGCGGTGTCGGTGATCGGTGCCCCATCCTGGATGTGCAGAGCGTCGGCCATGTTGAGTGATGTCCCGAAACCATGCCAATTGATAATCAACTTCGTAGGCTAGTTGCCGCTCTTAACCCAAGGTTCTTTCCGCGATGAGCAGGCGCTAGTGATGTCCGGGAGCTTCTTGCAACTACTCGCCATGCCACTTATGAGATCTTGAGCAGGGGGGAGGCTACTCACAGGAGGAGGTAACGGCGCAAAGTTAAAGCCATCCAATTTCTACCTTGTCCGCCTTTAGTGGCCGGGGCTGTCTGGTGCTGCTGACCTGCAGCCGCAGTTTGTGCTCGCTTTGCATTCTGTCCGGATTGAAACCTATTACTGCGGCGAACACCATGGGCCTTCCCCTACTCTTCTATGTCTGCCTCTGCCTGGTTATAGTCATATTCTAACCTCTACAGAGTCGTTATTGTCACCGTCGTGGAGTTTGACCGCGTCGTCAGATTTTCCGGTAGGCATCGTGCTTGCTGGAAGTGGCGGAAGCTCAAGAGTACTAGATGACCAAACGAGTCCTTTGATATAAAGTACAGGCTATTTGGAACTAGTTCTAGCAGTAGTGCCGGGCGGACAAATTGTTCGAAAGGGTTGCTCTTGACGACACTCCAACATCTACCTCACGACGTTGCTCTCGCCTACGCCTGCTCGAGCTAGACGTTTGAATTGCCGTGCACCTGCATCCCTCCGTATACCTCGCCACCTCACTCAAAAAGCTCACACTCGAAAACTCTGAAACGCCACATTCTCTGCCCGAGGAATTCGGGCAGCTGACTACCCTGTAGTCACTATGCCAGGTTGAGCTTCTGTGGCTCAGCAGCCTGCCCTCATCGCTTGGCAACCTGACGAGCCTCAAGGTGCTGAAAATAACCAAATGCAGTTTGCTAACGCAACTTCCAGACTCCCTGACTGTGCTGTCTTCCCTTGAGCTATTGGACTTCAGTTGCTGCTGCAACCTCACGTTGCTACCACAAGGCATGGGGGATGGTCTGCATAGCCTGCGCGGACTAATGCTGTTCGAATGCACGGCTCTCACCCACCTCCCTCCTGTCAGAAACAAGAAGTGATGAACTAGAAAGTTGTTGGAGTACAAGTAGGAAACCCTAGTGAAAGGTACCCCCTAAAGGCTAACCCACTGTAGCCTACACAACAGAAACATATATAATGTTTGACACCTCCCACCTTCTCCAACTCTCCTCCCTCGAAACCCTAACGATCCGTGAAGCACCCAGCCTGCGAGGCGTGCTACCAGACGGATTCTCCCACTTGACAAGCCTCCAGGAGCTCTCTCTCTTCAATTTGCCGCACCTGCCCACCCTGCCTGCCTCCCTCCCTGCCATCGGCTGTTCTCTCACCAGCCTCGAGCTGGCCGTTTTCTCGCAAATCACGGTGTTGCCAGAGGAGATCGGACGGCTGGAAGGGCTCGAAACGCTCTCGCTCTGCGATCTGCCCAATCTGAAGTCGCGCCCTCGCTCGCTGTGCCAGCTGCAGCGGTTGAAATATCTGCAAGTGAACACCTGCGGCGCGCTGCAGTCACTGTTTGGGGATGACGACCCGAGGGATGCACACATGGGAGCTGTTGGACATGAACTTGCGGGAAGAATTGCCTGCTTTGAGTTAGCCGGTCACACAGGCAGCAGCAGTGCTGCTGGCAGCTGTTGGGGATCTGAGGAGAGTGACACGGGTGTGTTGCTGTCATCCCTTGAGAGGCTTAGCTTTGCAGACCTTCCATCGCACCTGCTCGGTCCATCGCTAGGCGCCTTCCCATTGCTCTCAAGCCTAGAAATTGCCGGAAGGGATCGGCTTCGCTTGCTTCCAGACTCCATCTCTCGCATCTCTCGCTTGCAGTCACTAAGAATCTGCCTTTTCAAAAGCCTGCTAGCTCTGCCAGAGACAATAGGGAATCTTTCAGCACTCACATACCACAGACTAAAGGGACTCATGAGCTTGTCTGAGCTGCCTGAGTCCGTCGGGCAGCTGAAGAAGCTTCAGTCTTTTGAGATTGTTAGCTGCCCAAACCTAACCAGCCTTCCCAAGTCCGTCACTGAACTTTGCGGACTGGAGTCGTGTCATTTGTCCGAAGTCAGCATTTCGTGCCTTTCAGTTGAGATTTGGAAGCTCTCTGCTTTGCAGAGGCTCTCTCTGTGGCTGCCCAAACTCTGCAGCCTGCCCGAATTGTTTTCGCAGCTGCCAGCACTGGAGACGTTAGACCTTATGGACTGCTCGCTGCTGGCTCAGTTACCCTCTGGCCTTCGGCAGATGGGGAAGCTGCAGGTGTGCCTGGTCCAACGCTGCCCATTGTTGTCAAGATGGAACATGGAGATTGTTGGTACAGCTGACCTGGACGAGGGAGGGCATGTGGTGGGTGGCTTGGAGGGAGAGGATAATTGGGAGGGGGATGATGACTAGGAGGGAGAGGATGAAGAGGAAATAGGGACAGCGGATCAGGATGAGGGGATTGAAGGCGAAGTGAGTGAAGGCGAGGAAGGAGAGGGGAATGAAGGGGAGGGGAGCAAAGAGGAGGGGAGTGGTGTGTAGGGGAGTAGGGAAAAGGCTGAGGGTGGTGATCAATGGTACACAGAAGCTGGATGAGCAAAAGGAAGAGGATGGGGGGAGGGAATGTGGAGAGAATGAAGGGGAGGAAGGAGAAGAGGGAGAGTGGGAGGATGGAGAGGAGAGTGAAGGGGAGGGGAGCAAAGGGGATGGGAGTGAACGAGAGGGGACTGCAGAACGTGGGAGGTGGAGTGAGATGGAGATGAGGAGGACGAGGTCCGAGGAAGTCAATTTGATGAACAAGGATGATTCAGAGGAGGAAAGAGGTGATGTGATCGGGGGGTTGGGGGTTTCATTAGAGAGAGCCGTATGATTGTATGTGTCCTTGGTGTCACAATGTTTCATGTCAACTTATACTCTACTTAAGTTGAGCCATGTTTCCTTGTTGCGTGAGTGCATGTTGGTGGTAAGGTTCTGGTACGATTGCCCTGCTGAATCCTGCTTTGGTCTCTCCACCGCTCTCCCTTCCCCCATTTCTCTCATCTTGCTGCCTTCCACTCTACCCTCTCCCGTGACTACACGTCAGCAGCCAACTTTACCGGCTCCACTGGTGACGCGTCTGGTGGTGCTGATTTGGCAACTCTCTTTGCCACGCTATAAGGCACCCTAAATGAGCTAGCATGTGCCCTGTGCCATGTGTCGTGGCTCGCGTGTGAGTGTGTGGGCGTCACCCGCTCGCACTCCTCATACATCCAACTTGTGTGTGCTGCCTGCCCATATTAGGGTTAGTACTTGTACCTACAATTCTTTCAATGCAGTCATTCTAGCTTCTCATTCTGCCATGGTTTCAGAGCACTAGGTCCGTAGGACCATTTTTATTTTTTTTCGGGCCCACCATTCCGACTGCGGTTTCCGCATTACCCCACTGCCCTGCCCGAACTGCACGTACTGCCCTGCCCTATTTGCACTGCCCGTTGCGCTGCCTGCACAGCTGCCTAGCGCGCGACCTGCTTGCTGCCCTGCTAGCGGCCTGCTCGCGCTGCCCTGCTAGCGCGCTTCCTCAGGCCTTCGTGCATCCGGCCCGCTAGCTGCTTGCACAATCCGCACACTGCCTGTGCTGCCCGAGCCGCGCTGCACCGCCCGAGCCGCGCTGCACCGCCCGAGCTGTGCCGCACTGCCCGAGTCGCGCTGCCCTGCTGAGCTGCGCTGCGCTGCCTAGTTGCCTGGCAGACCGGTTTCTACTACTGCACTGCTGCTTCTACTATTGCTGCTGCTAGTGCTACTACTCCTTGCCTGCAATCGCTCTGCCCTGCCAGTCCCGCACCAGCAGCTATGGCCACCCTCTGCGTTCTGTCGTTCGATACTGAGGGCCGCCCGATTTAGTTTGAGACCTGGCTCGATGACCTGCAGCTGTTCCTAATGAGCGATAGCAAGGATAATGTCTCTCTCTCTTATACCACACATCTGGTGCCTCAGTCGCTCCTGCTGCCACATCTAAGCTTAGTGCCCGTTCCCAGTGGCAGACTCGTGATGCTGCAGCTCGCCTAGCCGTTCGCAACCACCTGCCGTTAGCCGAACTCACGCATTTTGGCGAGCACAAAACCGCTAAGGCCCTGTACGCTGTAGTTTCTCGGTACTCCTCCCCTGCCACTGCTGCACTTAGCCACCTTATGCTGCCCTACCTGTTTTCTGAGCTGTCCACCTTTACAACAGTTGCCGATCTTATCACCCACCTTCGCACTAGTGACACTCGCCTTTGCACCGCCCTCCCCAAAGAGTTCTTAGCTAAGAACCCGCCTCCGATATACTGGACCCTCCACTTCATAGTGACCCGTCTCCCTAACTCTCTTCGCTCGGTCAGGGACCACTTTCTCGCTCGCTCTCCCACCGATCTCACTATTGACCTCCTAGAGGAGCAGCTTCTAGCCGCCAAGACTAGCATAGTCACTGTAGGTGCTGCTCGTGGCGCTCCTCGCACCCCCATCTTTGAAGGGTGCTCTACCTCTCCCCTTGCCCCCTCCTACGCTACTGCCGCTGCTGTTGACTTCCTTGGTGCTGAGTCTGTTGGTGCTGCTTCTGCTCCTAGTGGGAGGCGCCGCAGCAGCAAGGGCAAGGGAGCCAAGGGTAGCGGAGGTGGCACCGGGGGGTGGGGGGGGTGGTGGTGGAGGAGGTGGAGGAGGAGGAGGTGGCAGAGGGAGTGGTGGCGAGAGTGCTAGCGGGAGTGGTGGCGTCGGTGGCAGCGGTGGGAGTGGCGGTGGAGGCGGACGTGGCGGAGGGGGTGGCGGCGGCAGTGGCGGCGGCGGCGGTGGCGGTCGGGGTGTCGGTGGCGGCGGCGGTGGCGGTCGGGGCGGAGGCGCTGGCGCTGGCCAGAGACAGCAGCAGCAGCAGCGTCCCCGTGAGGCTCTTACACCACAGCAGCTTTGTGAGTGGCTTGCTCAGCGTGGGACGTCTGGGGGTAGTGATCGCTGCCCGTATGTCATTCGCGCATGTGACCGCGCTGGTCAGACATGCGGGAAGTTCCACACTCAGCACCGCTGCTTCTCCCGCCTTGACGACGCCTGGCGTGAGGAGATGGGCGAGGAGGTCGAGCGCCCTCGCTCGCATGAGCTGCTTAAGGCTGGTGTAGACATCTTCGCTCTTGACTATAATGCTATCCTTGCTGCCATGTATGCATTAACTATTAGTGCTGAGGGAGACTGTTACTTGTGTGTGCCGCCTGACCCAGGTATAGAGGCTGCTGCCTTAGGTGCGAGCGAGTATGCTCTTTTAGGTACTGCACCTACTGAGGCCTTGCACACCTTCACGCTTGACTTAGGTGCTTCCCGCTGTTTCTTTCGTGATAGTACTGCACTCATACCACTCACTGCACCTGTTGCAGTCTCTCTGGCTGACCCCTCAGCGGGCACAGTTCTTGCACGGTCCACCACTCTGCTCCCGTGCCCAGCGGTTCCGTCTGGCTCACTGACAGGCCTCCACCTCCCCTCATTCTCTACGAACTTGGTGAGCAACGCAATTCTCCAGAACAAGTGGGTTGACACCTTTACCCCTGGAGGACAGTGTGTGGCGATCTGTACGTGCTCCCAGACTCGCCGCCACCTGGCCACGTTTACCCGTCGGCCAGGGTCGAGTCTTTACACACTGACGACTGCGCCGGACTCTTCTCTGGCACCACCGTCTGGGTCACCCCTACTTGCCACGTCTACATGGCATGCATAGTCGCCTCCTTGTGTCTGGTCTTCCCAGGTCTCTCCCTCCCCTCCCTGCCTTGCCTGCGCTACCCTGCATTCCTTGCCTCGGGCGGCAGCGCGCTGCTTCCTCACTCCTCCTCGTTTCCCCCGAGGCTCCTCTACAGACCCTCCACGTGGACGTGTGGGGCCCAGCCCGCGTTCGTGGACAGGGCAGCGCGCGGTACTTTCTGCTGGTTGTCGACGACTACTCGCGTTACACCACGGTCTTCCCCTTGCGCACGAAGGGTGAGGTCCCTGATGTCCTGTACCCTTGGATCCGAGCAGTTCGTCCCCAGCTCCGCGAGCGGTTCCGCCACGACCTCCCAGTCCTGCGTCTACACTCTGACAGAGGTGGTGAGTTCTCCTCCGACCTCTTGCGGGCCTTCTGTCAGGGGGAGGGCATCCGCCAATCGTTCACGCTTCTGGCCTCACCGCACCAAAATGGGGTTGCTGAGTGCCGCATTGGCTTGGTCATGGAGCTCGCTCGTACCTCCTTGATCCATGCGGTAGCTCCCCATTTTCTGTGGCCGTTTGCGGTCCGGTACGCCGCGCAGCAGCTCAACCTCTAGCCCCGTGTCTCCTTGCCTTAGACCTCGCCCACACTGCGTTGGACGGGAGAGGTTGGCGATGCGTCGGTGTTCTGGGTCTGGGGTGCTCGTGCCTTTGTCCGCGATACGTCCACGGACAAGCTCTCCTCCCGCACCATGCCCTGTGTCTTCCTCGGCTTCCCAACTGACGAGCCTGGCTGGCAGTTTTACCACCCCTCCTCGCGCAATGTTCTGTCCTCTTAGGACGTCACCTTTGACGAGTCGGTTCCTTTCTACTGTCTCTTCCCCTACTGCACTGCCCCTCTCCCTCCCCCGCCGCTTTTCCTCGCTCCATGTCCCCCTCTGGTAGACCCTCTCCCCCGTCAGGGTCCTGCTCCTTCATGTGTGTTTTAGGTAGACCCCCTCTCCTTGGCTGAGCCTGTCGAGGTCACTAGCGACTCAGGTGTTGCTTGGGGTGATGTGTCTGGGGGTGCTGAGCCTCTGCTTCAGGTGCTAGGGGGTGTGGAGCCTGAGTGTACTGAGCCTGCGAGTGCGGAGCCTGGGGGTGCTGAGCCTGCAAGTGCGGAGCCTGGGGGGTGCTGAGACGGAGGGTGCCAGGTGCTGAGCCGGAGGGTGCCGGGTCTGGGGGTGCTGAGTCTGCTGGCGCTTCTCTGGGTCTCTTTTCATGCTTGGGGCCTCTCTCACCACAGCAGCTACGAGAGTGGCTTGCGTGGCGTGCCTGCCTAAGAAGTCGTGCTGCTGGAGCTGGAGGTACTGCTGCTGGAGGTACTGCTGCTCGAGGTGCTGGGGCTCGAGCTGCTGGAGCTGCTTGTCATGGAGACGCTGGGAGTGCTGGTGTTTCTGGTTCTGGAGGTGCTCGTACTAAAGGTACTAGAGCTGCTAGGACTTGTGGTGCTGCTGGAGCTGGAGTTGCCTGTTCTGGGGGTGCTGCTACTGGAGGCACTGGGGCTGAAGGCCCTGGAGCGGGTGCTGTCGACACTGGAGCTGGAGACCCTGGAGTTGGAGGTGATGGAGATAGCGGCGCTGGCGCTGGAGGCGTCGGGGCTGGTGGCCCTGGAGCTGGAGCTGCTGGTCCTGGAGGTGCTAGTACTGGAGGTGCTGGAGCTGCCGGAGCTGGTGCTGCTGCTGGTGCCGGAGGCGCTGTAGCTGCTGGAGGCGCTGGAGCTGGTGGTGCTCGTACTGGAGGTGCTGGTGCTAGTGGTACTGCACACCAGCGACTGTTCTACACTCCGCGGTCACCGTCGTCTCTGCCACCGCCTGACTCCGTGCTTCGCCAGGTTCTTAGCCTCCCGTCTTCTACTGACCTCCCGTTAGAGCCAGGCTCCCGACAACCTGCTCCTTCTCTTTACACAGAGCAGACAGACTTGCTTACAGAGCGTCGTAAGCCTGCGTCTCGTCCTGCCTCGCCTGTTCGCGCTGGTTGCACTGGTCGTTGTGTTCCTCGTGAGCGTCCTCCTCCTGTCCTTGGCACGCACACTATGTGTCAGAATCCCTGCCACTAGACCACTGGGATAAAAGGGCTTGTTAAGTAGCGGGTCACTGCGCCCATAACCCCCCAGGACAACGAGCCTGTAACCCTTCCCTAGGATCAATCGGGGATCACCAGTGGATCTCTGACACCCCCCCGCACTGGGATGCCCGAAGTGCACACACCGGGATACGAACCCGAGACCTTCGCTCTGATACCATATCAGAATCCCAGCCACTAGACCACTAGGATAAAAGGGCTTGTAAAGTAGCGGGTCATTGCCCCCCAGGACAACAAGCCTGTAACCCTTCCCTAGGATTAATCGGGGATCACCTGTGGACCTCTGACACTATAGCACTTCGTCCTTCCTTTGTTCCACAGCGTATTCCCCTGCCGTCTCCTCCTACGTCCTCTCTTCCGCACGTTCCGGACCCTGAGTCTGACTTAGCTCATGCTGCCAGCCCTACTGTCACACGTCTCCTGGCCACTGTTGTCACTGATCCTTCGTTTGAGTCTGCTGCTATGTCTGCCCTAGTTGCTGAGCTTGTCGACTTTGTTGCTCGCTTTCGTCTAGACTACGCCACTAGTCTTCTTGCTGAGTCTGAGTCTGTCTTTTCTCCATCCGTCGGGGGTGAGTGTGCTCTTGGCACGGACGTCCTTGAGGACAAGCAAGAGGACTTGGAGTGTTTTGCAGCTGTTCTACCTCATCTCGTGTCCATGCTGATTGTAACTGATGGAGACCCGGATGCACCTGACATCCCGACTCCGCGCTCTTACGCAGAGGCGATTGAGGGTCCCTACTCCTCTCACTGGCAGTCAGCCATGGACGCAGAGATGGCATCCTGGAAGTCCACAGGCACTTACGTCGACGTTGTTCCCCCACGTGGGGCAAACATCGTCAGTGGCATGTGGATTTTCATGGTGAAGCGGCCGTCGGGTTCTCCGCCTGTCTTCAAGGCGCGTTACGGTGCACGAGGCTTTAGTCAGCGACAGGGAGTTGACTTCTTCCAGACCTTCTCCCCTACCCCGAAGATGACCACTCTTTGGGTTCTGCTGCACGTCGCCACTCAGCGTGACTACGAGCTTCACTCTCTTGACTTCAGCACAGCTTTCTTGCAGGGCAGCCTGCACGAGGAGATCTGGCTGCGCTGCCCACCTGGCTTCACTGGGTCGTTTCCTGCAGGTACCCACTGGAGCCTTCGGCGGCCAGTCTACGGTCTCCATCAGGCGCCTCGCGAGTGGCACGACACACTGAGGACGACTCTTTCGGCTCTTGGGTTTGCTCCTTCTACTGCCGACCCGTCGCTGTTTCTACGCACCGACTCTTCGCTGCCGCCCTTCTACATCCTCGTGTACGTCGATGACTTGGTCTTTGCCACTGCTTACACTAAGGAACTCACCCACGTGAAGTCGGAGCTGCAGAAGAGACACACGTGCATAGACCTTGGTGAGCTGCGTAGCTGTCTTGGCTTGCAAATCAGCCGGGACAGAGCACGGCGCGCCATTACCTTGACTCAGTCACACATGGTGCAACAGGTCCTTCAGCGCTTTGACTTCCAGTACTCCTCGCCACAGTCCACTCCTCTGCCTACCGGCCACTCGCTCTCAGCTCTGCCGTTGGATGAGTCCGTAGAGCCGAGTGGACCATATCCAGAGCTTGTGGGCTGCCTCATGTACTTGATGACCTGCACTCGACCTGACCTTGCTTACCCTCTTAGCATCCTAGCACGCTACATTGCGCCCGGGAGACACCGACCAGAGCACTGAAAGACCGCTAAGAGAGCGATACGCTACTTGTGCAGTACATCGGGCATGGGGCTCGTGCTTGGAGGACGGGCTCTATTGTCCTCACTGGCCACGCAGACGCTTCTTGGGTTGACGACTTGGCTACGCAGCGTTCGTCTCAGGATTACACCTTCAGTCTTGACTCCGGCTCTGTTTCTTGGCGGTCTACCTGCTCGTCTTCTATTCTCAGTTCCAGTTGTGAGGCTGTGGTCTGCGCAGGGGCCATGGCTGCACAGGAGTTACGCTGGCTCACCTACCTGCTGACCGACTTGGGAGAGCCGCCTTGTTCTCCTCCAGTTCTGTACGTCGACAACAAGGCCATGATTGCCTTGTGTCAGGAGCACAGACAGGAGAACAGGACAAAGCACATCGCCCTGCGTTACTTCCTTGCTCGAGAGTTGCAGCAGCGTGGTCAGCTTCGTCTTGTTTACGTGGCCTCTCGGGCCAACACCGAGGCACTTTACCCTTGTGATCATTAGCACTTCTGTATTGTGCTATGACTTGTGCCTACTTGGCCTCAAAGTCAGTTGACTTTTGCTTGTACTGTGATCAATGTTGTGTACCTGCATGTCGACTCCTGCTAGGTAGTGATCACTGTACTATTGTTATTGCATATATACCTCTGCATGTGAACTAGCCTTGTGGCCCTTTGCTTGTGCTCGGAGTGTGTGGTGACGTTGTGATCCACCCTGAGCTTGCTTTGCTCTTCTTGACTAGTCTTGTGACCCCTTGTTCTCCCCCACTTTGTCTATGGGGTGTGTGAAACTATATATGTGGTAGTTCTGTGTAGGCTATAGTGGGGTAGCCCATATGGGGTACAACCTAATGTTAGCGTTAGTTTCTAAGAAATACCGTAGGGCAATGTGCTTTGTTTTGTTCGCGAATCTGTTCTTGTTGGCAATGCGGATTGCAGATTGGTTGTCGCAGAATAGGGAGAAGCTGGGTAACTGGGCCAGCTTCGCTTCTACCAGCAGTTCACGAAGGTACAGTCCTTCCTTGGTGGCTGAACAGAGTGCAATGTATTTTGCTTCAGCTGAGGAGAGAGCAATTAGTTCCTGCTTGCTCGACTGCCAAGAGATGGGCCCGATAGGCTCAAGTCGGTAAATGTAGCCGGTGCGCGAGCGCTTGTTGTTAGAGTCGCCGGCGTGATCAGCGTCGACGTAGCCGATTAGCTTAGGTGTTGTAGTTCCGGTCTTGTGGTAGGTTAGGCCGATCGTTTGGGTGCTGACGAGGTAGTGAAGAGCGCGGTCGAGCTCCGCCATGTGTTCCGCTTCAAGTTTCTTGAGGTAGGTGGCAAGTTGACTTGCAGAGTATGATAGATCTGGACGACAGGCTGCAAAGAGGAGGCATCCCAGCTTTCTCTGGTAGTCACGTATGCCTGCGGGCTTGAGCGGAGCGGAGCCTTCCTTGTGACTTCCGGTGGTGTAGCGGTATGGCGTGGAGATGGCGGTCGGGGTGAGTCCGAAGCGTTTGGCGATAGTGTCGGCGTATTTCGCGGCGCTGAGGTAGATTGCGCTTTCTTCTTCCTGAATTTTGAGGCCGAGGTATTGCGTGACGGTTGATGACACTGTGAGAGTAAGATCCTGCTGCAGCTCCCCTTCGAACCAGGTAGTGACACCGTCGGTCGAGCCAATGTAGAGTAGGTCATCTACATAGATGATCAGTAAGATGTAGTCGGTGCCCTTTGTGAGTCGGTACATGCCCTAGTCGTGTGGTAGTTGGCGAAAGCCGATGCGGATGAGTCTAGCGTGCAGGTACTGTTGCCACAGTCTCGGGGCCTGTTTAATGCTGTACAGGGACTTAAGCAGCTGACAGACTTGGTTAGGATCTACGTTTGATCCGTGTGGTAGCTCGACAAAGATTTCGGCGTCAACAGGTGCGTAGAGAAAGGCATTGGCAGCATCGATTTGCCATAGCTTCTTCTTCTTCATGGCGGCCATCGCGAGGAGAATTCGCAGCGAAGTATGTCGGCTGACCGATGCAAACGTCTCGGTGAAATCGCGTCCGTGCTCTTGGTCGAAACCACATACAACCCAGCGCCCCTTAAATTTGTCGATGGTGCCGTCTGCCTTTGTTTTCACACGGAAAACCCATTTTCCGGTGAGTACCATTTTGTTGCGTGCCATGCCAATGGGAACGATTTTCCAGGTGTTCCGTTCTTCCAGCGCTTTCAGCTCCCTGTCCATGGCTTCGCGCCATTTTTCCCAATGCTCCCCCCCCAAAGCCTACTGAACTGTGGCAGGCTCCTTAGGAATCGCCGTGCCGTGTACCGCGGTGACGAGGCCAAGTATCTGGAGTCCGCTCTGTGTGTAGCGAGGAAGAGTTGTGTCCTCGGGATAGACTGCTTCGTCTCCCGCTTCAGGATCGGGTACGAAGTTGGGCCCTACGCGCTCTGCTTCATTGGTGTTGACTCTTGCAGGTGTAACGTAACCGTTGTCGGCGAAGTGATAATAAACTTCGGCGTTGATGCTTTCGCGGGGATCTTCGTCATCCATTGGTACGTCAATGGAGCAGTATGGGAGAGGTCCGGCTTCCTCCGAGGCTTCATCCACGTTCTGCTCGTCCCAGTCAGCTTCTTCCTCTGTCGAGGCGAAGGCTCGGGTGCCAAGAAATCCACCCGAGAGGCCTGGGTTTCCTTCTTTCACGTTGACAAGGTATGTCCGAAGAGTAAGGTTTTCGTAGAAATTGATATCGCGTGCTGCCACTGATTCCTTTGTGTTGATGTCGAAAATCTTCCATGCGTTGTAATGTTTTTCGATGCCCATGTATAGTCCCCACTGTGCGCGTTGGGAGAATCAGCCGGCTCGTGCAGATGGGGGTCGGTACTATACCATGCAGCCAAAGACTCGCAACATTTTGGTGCTACCCAATTTTCCTGTCCACAGCAGATGCGGTGATGCGTTGTTCGGGAGTGATGATGACGAGAGCAAGTTGTGCAGCATCACGGCGTGGTCCATTGCCTCGGGCCACTGGTGGTTGGATAGGTGCATGCCGCGTAGTAGCTTGCGCATGGTGTTCTGGAGGGTTCTGTTCATTCTTTCTGCTACACCCTGCTGTTGATGGGCGTAGGGAAGAGAGATGAGCCGCTTGATCCCCCTTTCTGCCAGATACTGCTTGAACCTCTGTGACGCATATTCTCCTCCTCCATCTGACTGGAAGCTTTTCAGCTTTACTCCCGATTCCCATTCTGCTTCTGGAAGCCATGCGGCGAAGGCTTCGAAGGCCATATCGCGGCTCAGAAGGTTGAGGTGCCAGATGTAGCGTGTGGCGGCATCGATGAATGTGATAACATAGTTGTATGCTCCTTGTCCAAGTCTGCGGTTGTACAGTATGTCACTGTACACTTTCTCCAGAGGTGCGTATGCTGGTGCGCTCGGGTTGTGATGCGAGACGAATGGTTGTGTGAAGAATGAGGAATGAATGAACTAGCACAAGGTTGGGTACAAGTAGGAAACCCTAGGAACCTGTACCCCATAGTGTCTACCCCACTATAGCCTAGACAAGCTATATGATATAAGTTTGACACACCCCCATAGGCAAAGTGGGGGAGAACAAGAGGTCACAAGACCAGTCAAGGAAAGCAAAGCAAGCTCAGGGTGGATCACAACGTCACCACACAATCCGAGCACAAGAGCAAGGCCATAAGGCCAGTTCACATGCAAGATCATATATAAAAGTAAACAGGCAAGTGCAGGTATAGAAAGATCACAGTACAAGCAAGGTCAAGAAGTGAGCAAATGAGGCCAAGTAGGCACAAGACCTAGCATAGTACAAAAGCGCTGATGATCACCAGGCAAAAGTGCCTTGGTAAAGATATCAGCAGTGTTGGCCTCAGAGGCCACGTAAGCAAGGCGCAGCTGACCACGCTGCTGCAGCTCACGAGCAAGGAAGTAGCGAAGAGCAATGTGCTTCGTTCTGTGCTCCAGTCTGTGCTCCCGACACAAGGCCAGCATGGCCTTGTTGTCTACGTACAGAACTGGAGGAGAACGAGGCGGCTCTCCTAGGTCAGTCAGCAGGTAGGTGAGCCAGCGTAGCTCCTGTGCAGCCATGGCCCCCGCGTAGATCTCAGCCTCACAGCTGGAGCCGAGAACAGAAGACGAGCGGGTAGACCGCCACGAAACAGAGCCGGAGCCAAGGCTGAAGGTGTAACCCTGTGACGACCGCTGCGTAGCCTGGTCGTCAGCCCAAGAAGCGTCTGCGTGACCTGTGAGGACCACTCGACGTCGCCCTCCAAGCACTAGCCCCATGCCCGACGTACTGCACAAGTAGCGCAACACCCTCTTCGCTGCAGCCATGTGCTCCGGTCTGTGTCTCCCAGGAGCAACATAGCGTGCGAGAATGCTAAGAGGGTATGCAAGGTCAGGTCGTGTGCAGGTCATCAGGTACATGAGGCAGCCAACAAGCTCTGGGTACGGGCCACTCGGCTCTACGGACTCATCCGAAGGCAGAGCTGAGAGCGAGTGGCGAGTAGACAGAGGAGTGGCCTGAGGCGAGGAGTACGTGAAGTCGAAGCGCTGAAGGACCTGCTGCACCATGTGTGACTGAGTCAGGGTAATGGTGCGCTGTGCTCTGTCCCAGGTGATCTGCAAGCCAAGGTAGCTGCGCAGTTCACCCAGGTCTGTGCACGTGTGTCTCTTCTGCAGCTCAGACTTCACGTGGGCGAGTCCAGCAGTGTCAGCAGTGGCAAAGACCAAGTCGTCGACGTACACGAGGATGTAGAACGGCGGCAAAGAGGTGTCGGTGCGCAGAAACAACGACGGGTCGGCAGTAGAAGGAGCAAACCCAAGAGCCGCAAGTGTAGTCCTCAGTGTGTCGTGCCACTCACGGGGCGCCTGGCGGAGACCATAGACTGGCCGCCGGAGGCTCCACTGGGTACCAGGAGGAAACGACCCAGTAAAGCCAGGTGGGCGGCGCAGCCAGATCTCCTCGTGCAGGCTGCCCTGCAGGAAAGCTGTGCTGAAGTCAAGAGAGTGAAGCTCGTAGTCGCGCTGAGCGGCTATGTGCAGCAGCACTCGAAGAGTGGTCATCTTCGGGGTGGGAGAGAAGGTCTGAAAGTAGTCAACTCCCTGCCGCTGACTGAAGCCTCGAGCTTCGTAACGCACCTTGAAGACAGGCGGATAACCCGGCGGCCGCTTCACCCTGAAAATCCACATGCCACTGACGATGTTCGCCCCACGTGGGGGAACCTCGTCGACGTAGGTGCCTGTGGACTTCCAGGAAGCCATCTCTGCGTCCATGGCTGACTGCCACTGAGAGGAGTAGGGACCCTCGATCGCCTCAGCTTATGATCGAGGAGTCGGGATGTCTGGTGCATCCGGGTCTCCCTCAGGGGCAATCAGCGTGGACACGAGATGAGGCAAAGCAGCAGCAAAACACTAGAACTCCTCTTGCCTGTCCTCATGGACGTCCGTGCTAAGAGCACACTCACCCCCGACGGACGGAGGACAGACAGACTCAGACTCAGCAACAAGACGAGCAGCGTAGTCTAGATGACAGCGAGCAGCAAAGTCGACAAGCTCAGCAACTAGGGCCGACGCAGCAGTGGACTCAAAGGAAGGGTCAGTTACAACAGTGGCCAGGAGACGCGTGACAGTAGGACTGGCAGCACGAAGAGAGTCAGACTCTGGGTCAGCAAGAACAGGAAGAGAGGACTCTGGAGGAGACGGCAACGGGACACGCAGAGGAGCAGTGGAAGGACGCAGTGCCATCTGGTGTGTGCCTGGGACCGCAGGAGGACGCGGACGCGGAGCACGACGACTAGTGCGAGCAGCACGAATAGGCGACGCAGGACGAGACGCAGGCTCACGACGCTCAGCAAGACCTCCAGTAGGACCAGTGTAGGGAGAAGGAGCAGGTAGGGGGGAGGCGGGCTGTAACTGTGACTGCGACTGGACAGGCTATGGACACTCTAAGGGAGGAGCAGGACCAGTAGAGGGCGGGAGACCAAGAACCTGCTCAAGGAGCGGAACGAAGTACGGCCGCGGCCGCGCAGCGCCTCCAGACCCAGCAGGGACAGCACCAGTACTCCCAGCGGCAGCACCAGCGCCAGTAGCACCTCCAGCTCCAACAGCGCCAACTCCAGCACCCTCAGACACACCAGAGCCAGCAGAACCACCAGCGCCAACACCCCCAGCAGCTCCAGCTCCAGCAGCTCCAGCTCCAGCAGGACCGGCAGCTCCAGTACCGCCAGCAGCTCCAGCAGTACCTCCAGCAAGACCAACTCCAGTAGCCCCAGCAGCACCCCCAGTCCCAGTAGCTCCAGCACCGCCAGTACGAGTACCTCCGGGACCAGCAGCAACAGTAGTACCTCCAGCTCCAGCAGCACGGCTCCAGCGCCGGGCAAACCACTCGCGCAGCACCTGCGGAGACAGTGGCTCCCGCCTCAACCAAGCACCGCGAGAGGCCACACGAGCAGACCCAGCACCCCCAGGCTCCGCACCCCCAGACTCAGCACCCCCAGGCTCAGCACCCCCAGGCTCCGCACCCCTGGACTCAGCACCCCTAGGCTCCGCACCCTCAGACCCGGCACCCGCAGGCTCAGCACCTCTAGCAGTACCAAAGTCAACAGCTACCACGACAGGCTCGACTGCGTCTACCTGGGACACACCTGACGAGGCAGGACCCTGAGGGGGGAGGGGGTCTACCGGGGGAGGACCTGGCGCAAGGAAGAGCGGCGGCGGGGGGAGGGGCACAGTGCGGTAGGGGAAGAGACGGTAGTAAGGCACCGACTCGTCAAAGGTGACGTCCTGGGAGGACAAAACACGGTGCGAGGTGGGGTGGTAAAACTGCCACCCAGGCGCGTTAGGGGGGAAGCCAAGGAAGACGCAGGGAACAGCACGGGGGGACAGCTTGTCCACAAACAAGTCGCGGACAAACGCCCGAGATCCCCAGACCCGAAACACAGACGCATCGCCAACCTTCCCCGTCCACCGCAAGGTGGGGGAGGTCTCTGGCAAGGAGACCCGGGGCTGAAGGTTGAGCTGATGCGCTGCGTACTGAACCGCAAACGGCCACATGAAATGGGGAGCAGCCGCATGGATCATGGACGTACGAGCGACGTCCATGACCATGCCAATGCGGCGCTCAGCAATCCCATTTTGCTGTGGAGAGGCCGGAAGCGTGAAGGTCTGGTGGATGCCCTGTGCACGACAGAAGGCTCCCAGACGGGCAGAGGAAAACTCCCCGCCTCTGTCAGAGTGCAGACGCAGAACAGGAAAGTCCGAGCCGAAACTCTCTCTGAGCTGGAGACGAGCCGCGCGGATCCAGTCGATCAACACCTCAGTGACGTCACCCTTGCTGCGCAAGGGGAAGACTGTGGTGTAACGCGAGTAGTCGTCAACCACCAACAGGAAGTAACGCTCGTGCCCCTGGCCACGGACGCGGGCGGGGCCCCACACGTCCATGTGAAGAGTCTGCAGCGAAGCCTCTGTCGGAGGAATCTCGGAGGAGTGAGGGGCGGCGCGCTGTCGCCCCTCGACACAGGGGACGCAGGTAGGGGCAGGCCCCGGAGGTAGGGGAGGGAGAGACCGGGGGAGACCAGAGACAAGGACACGGGAGGCCATGCCTCGGAGACGAGGCAGGGAGGGGTGACCAAGGCGGTGGTGCCAAAGGAGAGTCTGGTGGGACAGAAGACGACACGAGCAGGGAGCAGACTCAGGACCAGACCTGGACGCTGCAGCAAACACCTGACTCGACGCAGCTACCTCACCAGACTCAGCATCCGGAGGAGACTCAGTAGTAAGTGTGTACAGGCTCGACCCCGGCCGACGGGTGAACGTGGCCAAGTGTCGGCCTGTCCGAGCACACGTGAAGTGGGTCACCCGCTGACTCGCAGGAGTGAACTGGTCAACCCCCCCTATCCTGTAGTTCAGCTCCACCCACCAAGTTCGTAGAGAACGAGGGGAGGTAGAGACCTGACAGGGTGCTAGAGGGGGCTTCCGGGCACGGTAAGACAGTGGAGAAGCTAGCAAGGACAGGACCCCCAGAGGGGTCCGCCAGGGAGACTGCAATCGGCCGACTAAGCGGCGTAAGCGTGGTGCGGTCTCGAAAGAAGGAGCGGGAAGCACCCGAGTCAAGGGTGAAGGTGTGTAAGGCCTGAGCCGACGTAGTACCTGAGAGAGCAGACTCACCAGCACCTGGGGCAGCAGACACACTA
The DNA here is from genome assembly GCA_947471745.1 of Closterium sp. Naga37s-1. Classification (NCBI taxonomy): domain Eukaryota; kingdom Viridiplantae; phylum Streptophyta; class Zygnematophyceae; order Desmidiales; family Closteriaceae; genus Closterium; species Closterium sp. Naga37s-1. The sequence goes on along the minus strand of CANJKZ010000777.1, from coordinate 2,753,545 downwards.
GCACCTAGAGCAGCAGCCTCACCAGCACCTGGAGCAGCAGCCTCAATGCCCGGGTCAGGCGGAACACACAGGTAACAGTCACCCTCAACACTATCAGACACAGCATACATGGCAGCAAGAATAGCATCATAATCAAGATCAAAGATAGCAACCCCCGCCCTAGACAGCTCTCCCCAGCGAGGGATCTCAGAGGCCTCAGGGAACTGGTGACGCCACGCGTCCGTCAGGCGGCCGAAGTAGCGCTGGGTGGAGTGCGGGCCCCCGCACTGCTCACCAGCACGGTCGCCGGTACGGAGGACGTAGGTGCAGGGACCAGTACCACCACCTCGCTGACGCGCAGCGTACCACTCACGAAGCTGCTGAGGGGACAGGGTCTCACGACTGCGCTGCTGCTGCTGGCGCGGACCACCACCGGACCCACTCCTCTGCGCAGAGCCGCGACCAGCTCCACCGCTGCCTCCGCCGCCTCCGCCACCTCCGCCGCCTCCGCCACCTCCGCCGCCTCCGCTCCCTCTGCCACCGCCTCCGCCTCCTCCGCCTCCACTGCTGCCACCGACACCTCCACCCCCGCCACCACTCTCACCACCACCCCCACCCCCTCCAATGCCTCCACCACCACCTCCACCGCCCCCGCCAGCCCCTCTAGCGCCCTTGCCCCCCTTGCCCTTGCCAGTGCGGCGTCTCCCGCTAGGGGCAGACGAAGCGCCGACCGACTCGAAACCAACGAGGTCAGCCGCAGCAGCAGAAGCAACAGAGGGCAAGAGGGGGGAGAAGGAACACCCCTCATAGACGGGGGTGCGAGGGTCACCACGAGAGGCTCCTACAGCGACTATGCTCTTCTCTGCTGCTAGGAGGCGCTCCTCGAGGAGGTCAACGGTGAATGTGGTGGGGCAAACTGAGAGGAAGTGGTCCCTGACTAAGCGAAGGGAGTCAGGGAGCCGGGTGACTATGTAGTAGAGGGTGATGTACATGGGGGGGGCGTTCTTGGCACAGAACTCAGCAGGAAGCGCAGCGCGGTAGCGAGTGTCACTAGTGCGAAGGTGCGTAATGAGGTCAGAGACTGTGGGAAAGGCAGCAAGGTCAGGGAACAGGTACGGCAGCATGAGGCGGCTAAGCGCAGCAGTGGCAGGGGAGGAGTAGCGTGCAACTACAACGTCGTACAAGGTCTTAGCACTCTTGTACTGGCTAAAGTGCGCACGCTCAGTGGTCGGTAAGTGGCGACGCACAGCAAGGCGGGCAGCAGCATCGTGTGTGGCCCACTGTGAGCGAACAGTGCCGTCAGCAGTAGAAGGCGGGGCAGGAGAGGCACCAGAGGTGAGATCGAACAGGGAGAGTCCGTCTGCCCTACCGCACTGTAGGAACAGCTGGAGGTCATCGACCCAGACCTCAAAGTAAACAGCACAACCCTCAGCATCAAAGGTAAGGACACTGGGGGTAGCCATGACTGCAGTGGCCTAGCAGGGAGTGAGCTCACCAGTCCGAGTAAGTAGGGCCGGGGCGCGCCGGTAATAACAGTAGTTGCTCGACGGCAGGGCGGCTCGGCGGCTTGGCTGCTGGGCGGCTCGGTTGCTGGGCGGCTTGGCGGCTCGGCTGCTGGGCGGCTCAGCGGCTCGGCTGTTGGGCCGCTCGTCTGCTGGGCGGCTCGGCGGCTCGGTTTCTGGGCGGCTCGGCGGCTCGGCTGCTCGGCTGCTGGGCGGCTCGGCGGCTCGGCTGTTGGGCGGCTTGGCTGCTGGGCGGCTCGGCTGCTGGGTGGTTCGGGTGCTCAGCTGCTGGGCGGCTCAGCGGTGAAGGGGCCGGTAGAGGCGGCGACGGCGCCGGTAGAGGCGGCGATGGGGCCGCTAGGGGTGGCGACGGGGTCGCTAAAGGCTGCGAGGTGGCCGCAAAGGGGCCGTGACAGGGCCGCTAGGGGCGGCGACGGGGCCGCAGAGGGGCCGCAAGGGGCCTAGAGGGGCGGCGACGAGGCCGCGAAGGAGCCGTAAGGGGCCTAGAGGGGGCGGCGACGGGGCCGCAATTGGCGGCGACGGGGCCGCGAAGGGGCCGCGAGGGGCCTAGAGGGGCGGCGACGGGGCCGCTAGGGGCGGCGACGGGGCCTAGAGCGGCGGCGACGGGGCCGTGAAGGGGCCGCGAGGGGCCTAGAGCGGCGGCGACGGGGCCTAGAGCGGCGGCGACGGGGCCGTGAAGGGGCCGCAAGGGGCCTAGAGCGGCGGCGATGGGGCCTAGAGCGGCGGCGACGGGGCCGTGAAGGGGCCGCGACGGCCTTAGAGCGGCGGCGACGGGGCCTAGAGTGACGGCGACGGGGCCGTGAAGGGGCCACGAGGGGCCTAGAGGGGCGGCGACAGGGTCGCTAAGGACGGCGACGGGGCCGCTAAGGGTGGCGCGAGGGGCCTCTAGGAGGGCGCGACGTGAGGGCGGCCTCGGGCAGGAAAAAAAAGTCGAGTTAGGTGGTGGGCCCTGAGAAGCGTTCCCACGAGGGAACCTGCTCTATACCATGTGAAGAATGAGGAATGAATGAACTAGCACAAGGTTGGGTACAAGTAGGAAACCCTAGGAAACTGTACCCCATAGTGTCTACCCCACTATAGCCTAGACAAGCTATATGATATAAGTTTGACATAGCGCTCAGCTTCCACGTCCTTTACATGCAAGTGATTGTCCGTGCTGAACACGATCACATTGTCAATGTAGCATGCGGCGTTCTGCACGTTTCGTAGCACTTGGTCCATGATCCGCTGGAACTCGGGTGAGGCTGACTTTAAGCCAAACGGCAGCGTATGCCACTCATACTCGCGTGTGGCCCACTGTGAGCGAAGAGTGCTGTCAGCAGTAGAAGGCGGGGCAGGAGAGGCACCAGAGGTGAGATCGAACAGGGAGAGTCCGTGTGCCCTATCGCACTGTAGGAACAGCTGGAGGTCATCGACCCAGACCTCGAAGTCAACAGCACGACCCTCAGCATCAAAGGTAAGGACACTGGGGGTAGCCATGACTGCAGTGGCCTAGCAGGGAGTGAGCTCACCAGTCCGAGTAAGTAGGGCCGCGGCGCGCCGGTAGTAACAGTAGTGGCTCGACGGCAGGGCGGCTTGGCGGCTCGGCTGCTCGGCGGCTCGGCGGCTCGGTTGCTGGGCGGCTCGGCGGCTCGGCTGCTGGGCGGCTCAGCGGCTCGGCTGTTGGGCGGCTCGGCTGCTGGGCGGCTCGGCGGCTCGGTTTCTGGGCGGCTCGGCGGCTCGGCTGCTCGGCTGCTGGGCGGCTCGGCGGCTCGGCTGTTGGGCGGCTCGGCTGTTGGGCGGCTCGGCTGCTGGGTGGTTCGGCTGCTCAGCTGCTGGGCGGCTCAGCGGTGAAGGGGCCGGTAGAGGCGGCGACGGGGCCGGTAGAGGCGGCGATGGGGCCGCTAGGGGCGGCGACGGGGCCGCTATTGGCTGCGAGGTGGCCGCGAAGGGGCGGTGACGGGGCCGCTAGGGGCGGCGACGGGGCCGCAGAGGGGCCGCAAGGGGCCTAGAGGGGCGGCGACGAGGCCGCGAAGGGGCCGTAAGGGGCCTAGAGGGGGCGGCGACGGGGCCGCAAGTGGCGGCGACGGGGCCGCGAAGGGGCCGCGAGGGGCCTAGAGGGGGCGGCGACGGGGCCGCTAGGGGCGGCGACGGGCCGCGAGGGGCCTGTAGGGGCGGCGACGGGGCCTAGAGCGGCGGCGACGGGGCCGTGAAGGGGCCGCGAGGGGCCTAGAGCGGCGGCGATGGGGCCTAGAGCGGCGTCGACGGGGCCGTGAAGGGGCCGCGAGGGGCCTAGAGCGGCGGCAACGGGGCCTAGAGCGGCGGCGACGGGGCCTAGAGCGGCGGCGACGGGGCCGTGAAGGGGCCGCGAGGGCCTTAGAGCGGCGGCGACGGGGCCTAGAGCGACGGCGACGGGGCCGTGAAGGGGCCGCGAGGTGCCTAGAGGGGCGGCGACAGGGTCGCTAAGGACGGCGACGGGGCCGCTAAGGGTGGCGCGAGGGGCCTCTAGGAGGGCGCGACGTGAGGGCGGCCTACGGGGCACGCCTCGGGCAGGAAAAAAAAGTCGAGTTAGGTGGTGGGCCCTGAGAAGCGTTCCCACGAGGGAACCTGCTCTATACCATGTGAAGAATGAGGAATGAATGAACTAGCACAAGGTTGGGTACAAGTAGGAAACCCTAGGAAACTGTACCCCATAGTGTCTACCCCAGTATAGCCTAGACAAGCTATATGATATAAGTTTGACAGGTTGATGCGGTAAGTCAGCTTCGGGGCAGGTGAAGCACGTTCCACAGAATCGTTGGAGTTCTCTGCCGTCGGTTAAGAGTAGTGAATCCTTGTCGAGCACGCCTGCTCTTATCGTGTTATTTAACGTCGTGTTGCTTGGATGTCCCATTCTTGCGTGCCAGGTTCCTTCAGTGGCGCGATGTCCAGGTGAACGTCTGTACAGGTCGGAGTTGGAGTAGAAGCCTGCGGTGAAGTTTGCGCTTCGATGGACTTCCCGTGGAGTTGGATTTAGCTGCTGCGCGGGAGTTGGTGGTGTGTTGTCGATGAAGACCGGTGCCGTTGAAGGGCCACCGGTTGGTGCCGATGTTGTCTGTGCTGCTGCCGATGTTGTTTCTCTGCTGCCGAAGTTGTCTCTGCTGCTGCCGATGTTGTCTCTGCTGCTGCCGATGTTGTCTCTGCTGCTGCCGATTCTAATGTTGCTAATGCTCTCGTTCTTTCTTTTTCAGGTATGGTGTGTGAGTACCAAAATCCGCCGGGGCTGAAGTCAGGGTCAAGATCCGGCGGGTGTGTTTAGGAGGTGAAGGTAACGATTCCGTCGCTGTCGGCGGTGCCTAGATCTGGAACGAAGTCGAGGCTGAAGACGTTATTCTTCAATAACGCCTTCCCGATGTAGAGTCTGCCTCTCCCGTGATACAACTTGAACTCTTGAGTGGTGATGTCTGCTTCTCGGTGGATGCCTTTCGCCATCAGCTGACTGATGCTCAGTAAGTTGTAGCCGAGTACTTCTGCTATTAAAACCTTCGACATTTGCAGTATAACGTTCGTCTCCCTTTTTTTAAGTTGAACTACGCCTTGCCGTCGTGTGTGCAGGTTTTGGTTGTTGGTGACGGTGATGACAACTTCGCGTTGAAGTTGATGTTCTCGTTGAACGAAGCATCCTGAGGAGCACATGTGTTGTCTGCAGTAGCTGTCCAAGAACCAAGTGTCCTTCCCAGACGGCTCGCTCTGGGCGATGGCTGCGTATGTCGGGTTCGACTCCAGTGTTTCGCGACGAGGAGTGCTTTCGTCAAGTTGTTCTTCTGGTGAGTAGTGTGGTGGTGATTCAGTAATGCAGGAATCTGACAGTCTTGCCATGCAGCTCACGATTTTTCTTGCTCCTTGTGCAGATTGCGTTGTTGTCGAGGCTTGAGCTTGAGGAGTGGGGTGCGCTTGTGTTGAGGCAACTTGGCTGCTTGAAGGTCGAAGTTGTCGTTGTGGTGTCGTTGACTGTCGCGGACTTGGACAGTGTGTTCGAGGGTGTCCAGATGTCTTGTAGAGATGACAGAACGGCGGTATGTGCTGCTGGTGGTGTTGTTTATTCTGTTGATTGGAGTTGTTGAAGCATCTTTGGGTGTGGAAAGCGAATTCAGGTACTGGTGTTTTCTTCTTGTGCCTTTCCTCGTGCAGGTCCATGTCTTGTTGTTCGGCGTGTATTTCGGCGCAGAGTGTCGCTTCGGAGATTTTCCCGTAAGCTCGGAGTATGGCGCGAGTGGAGCGCCAGTGAGGACCAAGGCCGGAGATAACGACTATGACGAAGGCTTCCTCAGATATCGATCCTCCGCATCGAAGGAGTTTGTCGCGCAATTTGTGACAGCGGCTGATATACGCCATTCCCTTTTCGCCTGGTTTCATTTCGACTGTTGTGAGTTGTGCCATTAATCGACTTTGATTGACGCTGTTTGTTGCTTTATACAGGTTCTTCAAATGGTTGTACGCGAGCTCGACGGAGTTGCCGTATCCCCGATAAGACCGAATGTTCTGCTGCTGGTTTGGAGTTACGTTCCTCAGCAGGATCGTGTAAGCCATCATTGACTGATACGTGCACTGCTTCTTGTCGTATTGCGTTCCGTATGTTGGGTATGGCAGGGACCCGTCAAAGAATCCAAGAATATGCGCGCCTTCCATCATTAGCTCGAACTCGAAGGACCAGGTATAGAAATACTTCCCGTCGAAAGGTGTTGATGTCTGGAGTTTCAAAACGTGCGCGAATTGCGACTGAATCTGAAGTGCGTCCAATGTCTTTTCTTGTCCAGGTGAAGGCTGCTGGTGCGCCATAAAGCTGATGGAGCCGTGTTGAGGTTCATACGGAGCAAAGGTAGGCTGCTGTTGGTTTCCGTGCGCATAGGATGAGCCGTCGAGGCTCATTGGTGTAACGTCGTTATTGTTGTTGCTGTTGTTTGACTGCGCAGGTGCCGTTTGCTGATGCTGCTCGTAGAAGGACATGAAGGAGAAGAACTTCTCCATCATGCTTGGGTCGAAGCCCGCGGCTTGATTTGCGGGAGTTTCGGTAGACCCAGCTGCTGGTCTTGTTGCCGTGCCCTCCTCTGTCTATAGGCCAGAGGGAGGAGGTGGAGTAGGAGTAGTGCCGGGAGAGCCGTTAGAGGAGATTCTCTCCTTCTGAGTTGCCATGCCTTCTGATGTTGTAGGTGTCTTGGAAGTATTGAGTTTGCCTTGATAGCTCTGATACCATGTTGGGCTGATAAAAGCCCTTAGGATCTTTGCAGGACTAAACTCTGGGTAGGAATGTTGTAGTTGCGGAAGCGTTTTAATAAGAGTGTTGAACCACCTTGCACTGGTATGTGAGGGCAAAGTAGATTGCTTAAAGCAAAGAGATACAAGGCTTTTATAAGAGTACAAGGAATATGAAGAGATACAACTGATAACTGTTTCAATGTTGCTGTTGCGATTCGATACAATGACGACTCGGGCAACTGCTCAATAACGAGTCAGTTGTTTGTCCTTGCTGTCGCGCTTTACTTGTCAGGTCAAAGGTCGCTGACCTTTGACTTTCGCGTAACCTCCAGCAGTTTCTTCACTTGTCAACCTCCGATGGTTGACTCGCCGATGCTTCGTCGGGCTTTGCTTCCTTTATAGCTTAGTGTTTCGACGCACGACAGAAGCGCTTAAATTACTTGTTTCCAACATTTCTTACCCATTTTCAATGTATGTGATTGCTAATAATGACATCCATCCCAATGCTGATGTGTGTGTTTGGGCATGTGCGTGGAGGATTCTGAGTGGCAACAACCTATGCTGCGCTCTGTTGGGGCTTGTCAAGCCAGTTGTGCCTTTAAAGGGGGCAAGTCAGAGGGTAGTGATGTATAGTACAGCGAACCTGGACAAGGGAGAGCATGCGGTGGGTGGCTTGGAGTTAGAAATGAAGGGGGGGTGTGGATGGGGGAGGCGGATGAATGGAGCGAAGAGAAGGAAGGAGAGTGGAGGGATGGCATGGGTCACGATCCACAAAGTGGAGGAAGGAGAGGAGCAAAAACGGGGGGAATGAAGGGTAGGGGACAGGGGTTTTTTTTTTTTAATTTTGAGCACACTGGTTTCCAGGGTGGTTTTTCACGTGACACTAAAATTCAGAGTGGTTTCGAGTCGTTTCTCTGATTGGACAGAGTAATTTTGCTTTTTGAAATAAGAACTCGGAGGTGTTCGTGTTTTTTTTTTTTTTTTTACTCTGAGGTTTCACGAAATATGGCCATACTGTAGTTCTAGGCTCCCACGGTGTTTAGGGAGAGTGTCTTGAAACGGATCGAACTTGAATTATTCAATTTATATACATAGCACAAAAACCTCTCACCCCTCCGACGCATTTTGCTCCCCGGCGGGAGCCTCAGGTTCGTTCTCTGAGTCAGATTCAACTCCATCTTTCCCCCTGTTGGAAGCAGGTCGGAACAGCGCAGGTGATTTTGCAGGTCGACGCTTTTTCTGTTTGCGCCAAATGTCCACGACATCTGGCCACAAAACGTTGTAGTCCAGCATGTGGATGCTCATGAGTGTCAAAGTTAGCAGGCAGAAACAGAATTGAAGAAAGGAGAGGTTTCACTAGCAGCAGTTGGGATACATACAGCAAACCCTAACTGGGTTGTACCCGCTATAGAGCACCCCACTACAGGCTACATAATAACATTCTGACACACCCCCATAGCCAAAGTGGGGTGTAATCAGCACAATGAGCAGGCATAGCAGGAGTTCACAATAAAAAGCAAAGCTAGAGGTAATCACAGCGGGCAAGTGAGGAGGAGGAGGAACTGTGGAAGGAGAGAAGATGGGAGGCAACGACTGAAGCTGCAGAGGCATGGGCACAGGAGCGGCTGACTCAGTGGCTACCGAAGCAAGGGCGACGGACTACTGGAGTGACTGGCTCCGCGGCTAAGAAGAGCGGCAGGAGAAACGGACCCACTGGCGACTGGTGCAACAGGCTCACTGGCTACCAAAGCAAGGGCGACGGACTACAGGCGCTGCAGGCAACACGACAGCTACCTCCACACAACCTCCTCCAACTGACCCACACCCTTGACACACACCCCCTGCTGAACCCCTAACTCCACTCCCACGTCACCCCCCTAGCGCCATTCCCCTCGGCTCCCACACCTCCACCCCCCTCAGCAGCAGCTGCAGCAGTGGGAGACGAACAAGGAGGTGGGGAGAGGGAAGGGGAGTACCCACACCGCCCACCCCCATGCTCGCCACCCCACACCCCCCACCACCGCGGAACGCACGGCAGCACGGGAGGAATGGGCAGCACGAAGGGGGAGGGGGGGGGGGGGGGGGGGGGGGGACAGTACAGGAGGGGCCGCGCGTCTCTCCTCAGGGCGCCAAAACGGACAGGCGGGGGGGCACGCACGGCTCCCCAGGGCGCCGCGACGGACGGGCGGGGGGCGCGCACGGCTCCCCAGGGCGCCGCGACAAGAAGGGCGGGGGCCGCGCGTGCTCCCCAGGGCGCCGCGACGAGCAGGGCGGGGGCCGCGCGTGGGTCCCCAAGGCCGCGCGACGGGCAGACGGGCCGCGCGCGGCCTGCAGGCCCGTGCACGGCCTGCAGGGCGACGCGACGGGAAGGGCGGGGGGCTGCGCGCGGGTCCCCCATGGTAGGAAACCGCCGCGCGCCTCGGGGCGCACGGTGGGCAGGAAGAAGGCGTCGCACGCCACGAGGGGTGCAACAGACAGAGTAGCAGCGGAAGCAGTTAGGTGGTGGGCCCACCCACAGGATCGACCCAAGGGGGTCGACCTGCTCTGAAACCATGTCAAAGTTAGCAGGCAGAAACAGAATTGAAGAAAGGAGAGGTTTCACAATGAGTTCCGTAAGACGCGCGTCGTTGAGAGTCGTGCGCTGCCAGCTCTTGATGATGTTTTGGCGCAAAAAGCCACGTTCACACTCGACGGTGCTTATTCGCAGAACGGCCAACGCCTGCCGCATGGTCACGATGTTGGGGTAAGTGCGTTGCCAGTCGCGAGTCGCCAGGATGTTGGTGAGCCCCTGGAAGAAGTCCTCGTCCTCGTGGTGGTTCTTCAGGATGTGACAGAATGTTTTCAGCTCCAGCTCGGCTGCCCGCAAATCAAAACCTGCCATAATAGTGGGCACGAATGTGTAGGTTTAATAAGCGACATTAGATTTGTGGCAACGACCAGATTAACAATCATAAAATCAAACAACAAACTCGTAACACCCCAGGAAACAAATTTCAAGAAATAAAAATACCTAGCAGTTGGTTGTTGAACAGAACCGCGTTCTCCCGAAGCCAGCTAGCACACTCGACGCGCATGTATGTCCGTGTTTGGTGGCCACTTTTCAACTTTGAACAAATTCGTGCCGCCCAGGCGCCTCAGATCTCGCATGCGGTGCTTCAGATTGTACACGACCTCCTGGGAGAAGGCCTTGCACAGCTTCACGCAATCAGCCACGGTGCCGCGGTACTTGTGCCCAGGGATGCGCTCCTCGCTGAGCTTGATGACATGTCGGGCAACACGGCCGTCCGTGTCCACCCCTTCGACTGTTATTTTCTTGTCATTGTCCTTGAGCCGTGCCAGGAATGGCGACAGGTGGTTGCCCATGCCCGCCCCGAACGTGCAGTCGTAGTCGATGTATCTGTGCTCTATGTACGACACCACGCGGTCCACCTCCTCCGAAACTTGGGTCACTTCCACCTATTTGGAGTCGTGGAAGAAAAACAAACTTTCCTTGCGCGCCGCACCCGAAAGTTGGGTGCTGCAGACGAACCTGCTGAATGTTGCCCGTAAGGTTGGGTGATGTACATCGTGGTCGGTTTTCAAAATTCCAACCAAGTATATGGTGGGCGGTTCTCAGCGTGCGCTGGCCTGAAAGATGCCCTACCAGCCAATCACCGTTCAAGCTGCCCCTAAACACACGCGGAAACTAGAAGGATTTCCGGTGTGGTTCGAGTAAAACCGGTAAGGTGGGGATAAGGGGGGGAACGGATGTTCGGGCGATACATGTATCCTCTGCACAGAGTAAAATCGGTATCCGTAAAGAAAAACACTGGGACATTAGAGGGCCTAACAAGACTACTCTGACAAATCAGAGAAAAGGTAACTCTTAAAAATTTTACCCAGAGCTACAGAGTGACCTTGCAAAATCCACCCTGATTTTCAGAGAAACAGAGTGATTTACACTGATAAAAAAAGCCGTGGTAGGGGAGTGGGAAATAGGGGGGTGATGTGAAGTGAGATTGAGATGAGGAAGGCCATGAAGGGGAGGTGTGAGAAGAGGGTGGGGAGGAGATGGAGTCGCAGGATTTGGAAGATGAATAAGAAGTATTGAATCAGTTGGTACATGTCCAAGTACATCTTGCATTTAGGTCTCAAGTGGTGCTTGGGCTGTTTCCAAGTGCAATGACGTGCATAGCAACGCCGGGATAGATCCGCATTGCGTGCGCCTCGATCAAAGAAAGGCTCCAGTTTCAGTGCACCCCATTACGAGTTGAACATTAATTGAGTAGTGCTTTGAGCACAAGTTAACCATGGCTACTCACTGCAGGTTCAATTAGGATTTGTTTTTTCAAGTAACACTTTTTTTCTGGTAGTCCACCCAAAATGTTAGAAAATGTATAGAAACCTAAAACGCACATCGTCGCACCTCACCTTTCCGAAGTGTACATTACGAGCCGGTTTCCCAACGGACGCATTTTCTCCCGCGCGCCAGTAGATCCCCACAGCTGGGGTGACAATTTCATCGCGATGTGTTGCATCCAGCCTTGAGATTGTCACAGAGTTCCACCATTCATTTTGAGCAAGTATTCCTGCATACTTGTAAGGAATTTTCTCGATATTCCTTTGCACGCCGTGCAACATCGCGTACAGCAGGAGCCGTTGTTCGCCCGTTACTGCTAACGGGGCTTCGCCGACTTCGCGCGCACTGTTTCACCAAACCTCGCACTGCTGGCCCGGCCGTGTCAGCCTACGCTTCAGGACTAGCCCAAGCCTCGCTGCCAGCGTAGCACTAGCTAGCTCGCACGCACCGCGTTACCGTTTGCATGTTTCGCGTATAAATGTTCGCTCATGCCTTCGCTCACATTTTGTACTCATTCGACACCTTAGCGCAATCCTCGCTACTTCGATTCATTGCACCCGTAACACTTGGTATTCAGAGCCTCTTTCTTTTCGGACCACGCATCTGTGAAGAAATGAGGAATGAATGAACTAGCAAGCAGGTGGGTACAAGTAGGAAAACCTAAAAGTGTTGTACCCCATATTGTCTACCCCACTACAGCCTACACAGACTATAGCATATGAGTTTGACACACCCCCATAGGCAAAGTGGGGGAGAACAAGAGGTCACAAGACCAGTCAAGCAAAGCAAAGCAAGCTCAGGGTGGATCACAACGTCACCACACATTCCGAGCACAGGTTCAAAGGCAATAAGGCCAGTTCACATGCAAGATCATATAAAAAGGTAAACAAGCAAGTGCAGGTATAGAAAGATCACAGTACAAGCAAGGTCAAGAAGTGAGCAAGTGAGGCCAAGTAGGCACAAGACCTAGCATCGTGCAGAAGCGCTGATGATCACAAGGCGGAAGTGCCTTGGTAAAGATATCAGCAGTGTTGGCCTCAGAGGCCACGTAAGCAAGGCGCAGCTGACCACGCTGCTGCAGCTCACGAGCAAGGAAGTAGCGAAGAGCAATGTGCTTCGTTCTGTGCTCCAGTCTGTGCTCCCGACACAAGGCCAGCATGGCCTTGTTGTCTACGTACAGAACTGGAGGAGAACGAGGCGGCTCTCCGAGGTCAGTCACCAAGTAGGTGAGCCAGCGTAGCTCCTGTGCAGCCATGGCCCCCGCGTAGATCTCAGCCTCACAGCTGGAGCCGAGAACAGAAGACGAGCGGGTAGACCGCCACGAAACAGAGCCGGAGCCAAGGCTGAAGGTGTAACCCTGTGACGACCTCTGCGTAGCCTGGTCGTCAGCCCAAGAAGCGTCTGCGTGACCTGTGAGGACCACTCGACGTCGCCCTCCAAGCACTAGCCCCATGCCCGACGTACTGCACAAGTAGCGCAACACCCTCTTCGCTGCAGCCATGTGCTCTGGTCGGTGTCTCCCAGGAGCAACATAGCGTGCCAAGATGCTAAGAGGGTATGCAAGGTCAGGTCGTGTGCAGGTCACCAGGTACATGAGGCAGCCAACAAGCTCTGGGTGCAGACCACTCGGCTCTACGGACTCATCGGAGCAGAGCTGAGAGCGAGTGGCGAGTAGACAGAGGAGTGGCCTGAGGCGAGGAGTACGTGAAGTCGAAGCGCTGAAGGACCTGCTGCACCATGTGTGACTGAGTCAGGGTAATGGTGCGCTGTGCTCTGTCCCGGGTGATCTGCAAGCCAAGGTAGTTGCGCAGTTCACCCAGGTCTGTGCACGTGTGTCTCTTCTGCAGCTCGGACTTCAGGTGGGCGAGTCCAGTAGTGTCAGCAGTGGCAAAGACCAAGTCGTCGACGTACACGAGGATGTAGAACGGCGGCAAAGAGGTGTCGGTGCGCAGAAACAGCGACGGGTCGGCTGTAGAAGGAGCAAACCCAAGAGCCGCAAGTGTAGTCCTCAGTGTGTCGTGCCACTCACGGGGCGCCTGGCGGAGACCGTAGACTGGCCGCCGGAGGCTCCACTGGGTACCAGGAGGAAACGACCCAGTGAAGCCAGGTGGGCGGCGCAGCCAGATCTCCTCGTGCAGGCTGCCCTGCAGGAAAGCTGTGCTGAAGTCAAGAGAGTGAAGCTCGTAGTCGCGCTGAGCGGCTATGTGCAGCAGCACCCGAAGAGTGGTCATCTTTGGGGTGGGAGAGAAGGTCTGAAAGTAGTCAACTCCCTGCCGCTGACTGAAGCCTCGAGCCACGTAACGCACCTTGAAGACAGGCGGAGAACCTGGCGGCCGCTTCACCCTGAAAATCCACATGCCACTGACGATGTTCGCCCCAGGTGGGGGAACCTCGTCGACGTAGGTGCCTGTGGACTTCCAGGAAGCCATCTCTTCGTCCATGGCTGACTGCCACTGTGAGGAGTAGGGACCCTCGATCGCCTCAGCGTACGATTGAGGAGTCGGGAAGTCTGGTGCATCCGGGTCACCCTCAGGGGCAATCAGCGTGGACAAGAGATGAGGCAAAGCAGCAGCAAAACACTGGAACTCCTCCTGCTAAGAGCACACTCACCCGTGACGGACAGAGGACAGTCAGACTCAGACTCAGCAACAAGACTAGTGGCGTAGTCTAGACGACAGCGAGCAGCAAAGTCGACAAGCTCAGCAACCAAGGCAGACGCAGCAGTGGACTCAAAGGAAGGGTCAGTGACAACAGTAGCCAGGAGACGCGTGACAGTAGGACTGGCAGCACGAAGAGAGTCAGACTCCGGGTCAGCAAGGACAGGAAGAGAGGACTCTGGAGGAGACGGCAACGGGACACGCAGAGGAGCAGTGGAAGGACGCAGTGCCATCTGGTGTGTGCCTGGGACCGCAGGAGGACGCGGACGCGGAGCACGACGACTTGTGCGAGCAGCACGAACAGGCGACGCAGGACGAGACGCAGGCTCACGACGCTCAGCAAGACCTCCAGTAGGACCAGTGTAGGGAGAAGGAGCAGGTAAGGGAAAGGCTGGCTGTAATTGTGACCGCGAATGGACAGGCTGTGGACACTCGAAGGGAGGAGCAGGACCAGTAGAGGGCGGGAGACCAAGAACCTGCTCAAGGAGAGGAACGAAGTACGGCCGCAGCCGCGCAGCGCCTCCAGAATCAGTAGGGACAGCATCAGTACCCCCAGCGGCAGCACCAGCGCCAGCAGCACCTCCAGCTCCAACAGCGCCAACTCCAGCACCCTCAGAAGCACCAGCGCCAGCAGCACCTCCAGCGCCAACACCCCGAGCTGCTCCAGCTCCAGCAGCTCCAGCAGGACCGTCAGCTCCAGTACCGCCAGTAGCTCCAGCAGTACCTCCAGCAGGACCAACTCCAGTAGCCCCAGCAGCACCCCCAGTCCCAGCAGCTCCAGTACCGCCAGTACGAGCACCTCCAGGACCAGCAGCAGCAGTAGCACCTCCAGCTCCAGCAGCACGGCTCCAGCGCCGGGCAAACCACTCGCGCACCTCCTGCGAAGAGGGAAGCTCCCGCCTCGACAAAGCACCGCTAGAGGCCACACGAGCAGACCCAGCACCCCCAGGCTCCGCACCCCCAGGCTCCGTACCCCCAGGCTCAGCACCCCCAGGCTCCGCACCCCCAGGCTCAGCACCCCCAGACCCGGCACCCGCAGACTCAGCACCCCTAGCAGCACCAAAGTCAACAGCTACCTCGACAGGCTCGACTGCGTCTATCTGGGACACACTTGACGGGGCAGGACCCTGAGGAGGGAGAGGGTCTACCAGGGGAGGACCTGGCGCAAGGAAGAACGGTGCCGGGGGGAGGGGCGCAATGCGGTAGGGGAAGAGACGGTAGTAAGGCACCGACTCGTCGAAGGTGACGTCCTGGGAGGACAGAGCACGGCGCGAGGTGGGGTGGTAAAACTGCCAACCAGGCGCGTCAGGGGGGAAGCCAAGGAAGACGCAGGGAACAGCATGGGGGGACAGCTTGTCCGCAGACAAGTCGCGGACAAACGCCCGAGATCCCCAGACCAGAAACGCAGACGCATTGCCAACCTTCCCCGTCCACCGCAAGGTGGGGGAGGTCTCTGGCAAGGAGACCCGGGGCTGAAGGTTGAGCTGATGCGCTGTGTACTGAACCGCAAACGGCCACAGAAAATGGGGAGCAGCCGCATGGATCATGGACGTACGAGCGACGTCCATGACCATGCCAATGCGGCGCTCAGCAATCCCATTTTGCTGTGGAGAGGCCGGAAGCGTGAAGGTCTGGCGGATGCCCTGTGCACGACAGAAGGCTCCCTGACGGGCAGAGGAAAACTCCCCGCCTCTGTCAGAGTGCAGACGCAGAACAGGAAATTCCGAGCCGAAACTCTCTCGGAGCTGGAGACGAGCTGCGCGGATCCAGTCGATCAACACCGCAGTGATGTCACCCTTGCTGCGCAAGGGGAACACCGTGGTGTAACGCGAGTAGTCGTCAACCACCAACAGGAAGTAACGCTCGTGACCC
This sequence comes from Closterium sp. Naga37s-1, assembly GCA_947471745.1. Lineage (NCBI taxonomy): Eukaryota > Viridiplantae > Streptophyta > Zygnematophyceae > Desmidiales > Closteriaceae > Closterium > Closterium sp. Naga37s-1. The sequence goes on along the minus strand of CANJKZ010000777.1, from coordinate 2,737,961 downwards.
TGGCCACGGACGCGGGCGGGGCCCCACACGTCCATGTAAAGATTCTGCGGGGGAGCCTCTGTCGGAGGAAACTCGGAGGAGTGAGGGGCGGCGCGCTGCCGCCCCTCGACGCAGGGAACGCAGGTAGGGGCAGGCCCCGGAGGGAGGGGAGGGAGGGACCAGGGGAGACCAGAGACAAGGACACGGGAGGCCATGCCTCGGAGCTGAGGCAGGGAGGGGTGACCAAGGCGGTGGTGCCAAAGGAGAGTCTGGTGGGACAGGAGACGACACGAGCAGGGAGCAGACTCAGGACCAGACCTGGACGCTGCAGCAAACACCTGACTCGACGCAGCTACCTGACCAGACTTAGCAACCGGAGGAGACTCAGTAGTCAATGTGTTCAGGCTCGACCCTGGCCGACGGGTAAACGTGGCCAAGTGTCGGCCCGTCCGAGCACACGTACAGTGGGTCACCCGCTGACTCGCAGGAGTGAACTGGTCAACCCCCCCATCCTGTAGATCAGCACCACTCACCAAGTTCGTAGAGAACGAGGGGAGGTAGAGACCTGACAGGGTGCCAGAGGGGGCTGCCGGACACAGTAAGACAGTGGAGAAGCGAGCAAGGACAGGACCCCCAGAGGGGTCCGCCAGGGAGACCGCAACCGGCCGACTAAGCGGCGTAAGCGTGGTGCGGTCTCGAAAGAAGGAGCGGGAAGCACCCGAGTCAAGGGTGAAGGTGTGTAAGGCCTGAGCCGACGTGGTACCTGAGAGAGCAGACTCACCAGCACATGGGGCAGCAGACGCACTAGCACCTAGAGCAGCAGCCTCACCAGCACCTAGAGCAGCAGCCTCAATGCCCGGGTCAAGCGGAACACACAGGTAATAGTCACCCTCATCACTAGTAGACACAGCATACATGGCAGCAAGAATAGCATCATAGTCAAGATCAAAGATAGCAACCCCTGCCCTAGACAGCTCTCCCCAGCGAGGGATCTCAGTGGCGTCAGGGAACTGGTGACGCCAAGCGTCCGTCAGGCGGCCGAAGCAGCGCTGGGTGGAGTGCGAGCCCCCACACTGCTCACCTGCGCGTTCGCCGGTACGGAGGACGTAGGTACAGGGACCAGTACCCCCACCTCGCTCACGCGCAGCGTACCACTCACGAAGCTGCTGGGGGGACGGGGTCTCACGAGTGCGCTGCTGCTGCTCGCGCTGACCACCACCTAAGCCGCCCCGCTGCGCAGAGCCACCCCGACTAGTTCCACCTCCTCCGCCGCCACCTCCGCCACCTATGCCACCGCCTCCTCCTCCGCTCCCACCGCCACCGCCGCCGCCGCCTCCGCCGCCATCGCCGCCACCGAAGCCCCCAACCCCGCCACCACTCCCACCACCACCCCCACTCCCTCCGCCTCCTCCACCTCCACCTCCACCGCCCCCGCCAGCCCCTCCAGCGCACTTGCCCCCCTTGCCCTTGCCGGTGCGGCGTCGCCCGCTAGGGGCAGACGCAGCGCCGACCGACTCGGTGCCAACGAAGTCGACGGCAGCAGCAGAGGCAACAGAGGGCAAAAGGGGGGAGGGGGAGCACCCCTCAAAGACAGGGGCACGCGGGTCACCTCGAGAGGCTCCTACAGCGACTATACTCTTCTCAGCTGCCAGGAGGCGCTCCTCGAGGAGGTCAACGGTGAGTGTGGTGGGGCAAACAGAGAGGAAGTGGTCCCTGACCGAGCGAAGGGAGTTAGGGAGCCGGGTGACTATGTAGTAGAGGGTGATGTACATGGGGGGGGGGGGTTCTTGGCGCAGAACTCAGCAGGAAGCGCAGCGCGGTAGCGGGTGTCACTAGTGCGAAGGTGCGTAACAAGGTCAGCGACAGTGGGAAAGGTGGCGAGGTCAGGAAACAGGTACGGCAGTATGAGGCGGCTAAGAGCAGCAGTGGCAGGGGAAGAGTAGCGTGCAACTACAGCGTCGTACAAGGTCTTAGCACTCTTGTACTGACTAAAGTGCGCACGCTCAGTGGTCGGTAAGTGGCGACGCATAGCAAGACGGGCAGCAGCATCGCGTGTGGCCCACTGTGAGCGAACAGTGCTGTCAGCATCAGCACGCGGGGCAGGAGAGGCACCAGAGGTGAGATCAAACAGGGAGAGTCCGTTTGTCCTATCGCACTGTAGGAAGAGCTGTAGGTCATCGACCGAGACCTCGAAGTCAACAGCGCGACCCTCAGCATCAAAGGTAAGGATACTAGGGGTAGCCATGACAGCACTGGTCTAGCAAGGAGTGTTCTCACCAGTCCGGGTGGGTAGGGCCAGGGCGCGCCGGTAGGAACAGGGCTATAACCGCGGTGGCAGCGGCTCGGCAGCGACAGTAGCGGCTCGACGGCGGCTCGGCGGCAGCGGCCCGGTAGTGGCGGCTCGACGGCGGCCTCGGCGGCTCGGCGGCCCGGTGGCTCAGCGGCTCGGCTGGTGGGCGGGTCGGCGGCTCGGCGGTTCGGCAGCTCGGCGGCTTGGCAGCTCGGTGGCTCGGCTGCTTGGCGGCTCGGCGGCTCAGCGGTGAAGGGGCCGTGAAGGGCGGCGACGGGGCCGCTAGAGGCGGCGACGGGGCCGCGAAGGGCGGCGATGGGGCCGCTAGAGGCGGCGACGGGGCCGCGAAGGGCAGCGACGTGGCCGCTAGAGGCGGTGACGGGGCCGCGAAGAGCGGCGACGGGGCCGCTAGGGGCGGCGACGGGGCCGCGAAGGGCGGTGACGGGGCCGCGAAGGGCGGCGACGGGGCCGCTAGGGGCGGCGACGGGGCCGCTAGGGGCGGCGACTGGGCCGATAGGGGCGGCGACGGGGACGCAAAGGGGCCGCGAGGGGCCTCGAAGGGCGGTGACGCGGCCGCTAGGGGCGGCGACGGGGCCGCGAAGGGGCCGCGAGGGGCCTAGAGGGGCGGCGACGGGGCCGCGAAGGGGCCGCGAGGGGCCTAGAGGGGCGGCGACGGGGCCGTAAGGGGTGGCGACGGGGCCGCTAAGGGTGGCGCGAGGGGCCGTGAGAGGGGCCGCTAGGAGGGCGCGACAGGCCGCTAAGGGCAGGGGACGCGACGTGAGGGCGGCCCACGGGGCGCGCCTGGGGCAGGGGCTACTCGCGCTTCGGTCAGGAAAAAAAAAGTCGATTTCAGTGGTGGGCCCTGAGAAGCGTTCCCACTAGGGAACCTGCTCTATACCATGTGAAGAAATGAGGAATGAATGAACTAGCAAGCAGGTGGGTACAAGTAGGAAAACCTAAAAGTGTTGTACCCCATATTGTCTACCCTACTACAGCCTACACAGACTATAGCATATGAGTTTGACAGCATCTCCGCACCCCAAGAAATCAACTTTTGATTTTTCACTCGAAGGGACTCACGCACCTTAGCCCCTAGGAGTCGCTGTCCTCGCGTTCTCTCGTAAACACGTGCAGCCACGACTGCGCCTAGACTAAGACGAGCCGACGCCCTTCGGAATGGCCGAACGCATCGATGTCACCACCCTCACGCAGGACCGCCTGGACGAGCTGTTGCGACAACTACACGAAATCTCCGAAGAAATCGCGGCATTAACGGCGGAACGCGCCCCCCTGCAAAATGACATCGCACGAGCACATTCCCAAGCACCTGGCACTCCGATACAGCCCGCACCACATACATCGCAACACAGAAGTGTGGGGCAACCCGCGAGCGCAGCCAGTGATGGCGTCGTCCGCCACGACGGAGACGACGACCACGGCACGACACACCCCGACGCGACGAACGCGGCCAGGAATTAGTCTCGAGTCACTATTTCCGTGCCAGCCGGCAAATCAACTCTACCATCGCCGATGCCGTTGAAGCCGCAGCATCCGCCGTGTTTTGACCCGAGTCAACAGGGTGGTCCTAGCGTTCAGGCGTGGCTATTCACGTTGAACGTTTTCTTCGACGCGAACTACGTCTTGGAGGATACGGCAAAGATTTGCTACACCGTATTGTTGCTGCGAGGACCTGCCATGGACTGGTGGCGTGTCATCGTCACGAAGCCGGCAGACTACGCGACTCTACCGATACAGGAAGGACAAACCGGACCCTGGACGCCGTCGTATTTCGTGGAGGTGCCCCAGTATCGCACGTGGGACGCATGGTGCGCAGGTCTGCGCGCTCGTTTCGAGCCAATTGCGGCTTCGATCGCGGCGCGATAGAAGCTCCGCATTTGGCACCAACTCGGTTCCGTCCAGGACTACACGAGCGGATTTCTGGCGCTATGCGAGCAGGTCGGATACATGCACGAGAGCGAGCGCATCGACCGCTACATCGGCGGCCTGAAGCAGGACATCGCTCAGGAAATCCAGCTCACCGACTTTCAGGAAATTCTCGCTACGGCGGAGAAGCTCGATTTCTTCCGCCGACCGAGACCGGGGTCCTACGGAAGCAGCAATTGGGGACATCGGCCTCGTGGGACGAACGAGGGCGCTACGATACATGCCGTCGCCGCAAATGCCGCTGCCGCACCATTCAAAAGGCGCTGCTTTGCGTGCAATCGGTCGGGACACCGTAAGAACGAATGCTCGGAAAACGCTAAGGGAAAGGGGGAAGCTAAGCAGCAGAAACAGACCAAGCAGCAGGGAAACGCTGGGAGTCAGTAGCAGACGGGCCCTCTACTGACAGGTCACGCCGCTCGCCCGACCCAACCGACCCTCACCGAGTGATTGTGCCGGTTCACGCAATCGACCACACCCGGCCGAACAAGGAGGGTACTATGGTAGACAGCCCCATACTGCTTAGTGGGAAAATCGGGACAGCCTTAGTTAAAATCTTCGTCGACAGAGGGGCCAGCCACAGCCTTATCAACACTGCCACAGCACGAAAACTACGACGGCCACTGGACAGATGCTTACCTGAGATCGACGCAAGACTGGTCGACGGCAGGCCACTGGCGATACGGGAACGTGTCGACCGAGTTCGGATTCGATGTGGGGGTAACTTCACGTTTAGCCAGGAAATGCTCGCCACGACCCTCGACGGAACCGACATTTTACTCGGGCGTGATTGGCTGCGACGACACAATCCATGAATCGACTGGACAACGGGTGACTGCACCGTGCGAGTGAATGGTAACAACATCGCCCTACCTCGCTGGGGCTCGCGTGAGTCTTCGTCGGTGCGTGTCAATGCGATCACGATGAAACGCGCCGTAGCGGCAGGAGCTGACGTGTACGCGGTTGACATTCGGGAAGCCGAGGCAGCACACAAAGGAGGGGATTTACAGAAACTGCTAGCCGACGTACGGATGATCTGGCAGCAATATTGAAGCCGTACAGTGACATTTTCCCGGACGACCTACCGACGGGACTGCCACCTCAACGACCGCACGACCACAGGATAGAACTAGAACCGAGGGCACAGCCAACAGTTAGCAACAGTTCCGACTGACCCAACCCGAACTGGACGAACTGAGGAAGCAGCTGGATTACCTGCTCGAGAAGGAGTTCATTCGCCCTAGTTCGTCGCCGTTCGCACCACCGATACTGTTCACACCGAAAAAGGACGGGGGTTTTCGCATGTGCATAGATTACAGAGCACTGAACAGGGTTACCATAAAATCCCGTTACCCCATCCCGCGAGCCGACGAACTGATCGACCAACTGCGCACAGCCCGGGTTTTCTCGAAAATTGACCTTCGGGGAGCTTACCACCAGATTCGCGTCAACCCACCCGACTGCCCCAAGACAGCCTTCCGAACACGCTACGGATCTTTTGAATACACGGTCATGCCCTTCGGACTGACCAACGCCCCCGCCACCTTTCAAATGACCACGAACGAAGCCTTCCGCCCACTTTTAAATAAGTGCGTCATCGTGTATCTGGACGACATACTGATTTACAGCCCCGACAGAGTACAGCACTTACAGGACATCGAAGCAGTTTTTATGATATTGAGTGAGCACCGCCTATTGACAAAAGCGTCTAAGTGTGAGTTTTTACAGGACCGACTGGAGTTTTTGGGACACATTATTTCAGCTGCAGGAATGGGAATAGACCCGAAAAAGATTGCGACAATTCAAGCATGGCACGCGCCGACCAACCTGACCGAGTTACAGAGTTTTCTGGGGTTCGTCAACTACGTGCGCCGGTTCGTCCCCGACATGGCGAAGCTGACTGCCTCGTTGACTGACCTGCTGAGGAAGGGGGTTGAGTACAAGTGGGGGGAGAAAGAGCAAGCTGCCTTCTCGGCTTTCAAAAATATTTTGTGCTCACCGCCCGTGCTTCACATCGCAGATCCGCACCGTCCGTTCGAACTTGTCACGGACGCTAGCGACATCGCTGTGGGAGTAGTACTGTTGCAGCACTTTGGGAACGGCCTCCAGCCAATCGCGTACAAGTCTCGCAAGCTTCACCCGCCCGAACGCAACTACCCGATACACGACCGCGAGATGTTGGCAATCGTGCACGCATTCAAAGTGTGGCGATGTTACCTCACGAGAGCAGATGTGATAGTATAGACAGACCACCGATCACTACAGTACCTTCGCGCCCAACCGAATCTCAACCCACGACAGATCTGCTGGTTGGACAATCTGAAGTCCAACTTCCACTACACGGTCACGTACAAAAAAGGTGCATCCAACATCGCCGACGCACTCACACGCCCCACCGCCCAACTCCACGCCATCCTACTCGCCCAAACCAACCCACTGTTAACAGGCCTATTCACCCACGGATACAGTACCGACCCACTTTTCACGACCAGAAATTCACAGCAACTGGCAGAGGCCAAAGGAGTCTATTACATAAAAACAGGCACCAACCGCATCTGGGTACCCGCGTACTCGCTACTGAGGGAACTGTTACTGCAGGAGGCACACGACGGGATTACCTCGGGACATTTCGGGGTAGAAAAAACGCGACAGCAACTGCAGCGGTATTACTACTGGCCGGAGCTGTTGACGCCTGTTCATCGCAGCCGTCGTTCGACTACACGGGATACCAGCCGCGATAATCAGCGACCGCGACACGAAGTTCACCAGCAACTTCTGGAAAAACCTCTGGGAGCAGTTCGGAACAATGCTACAGTTCAGCTCGTCGTACCACCCCGAGACCGACGGTCAAACGGAGCAGACAAATCAGACGATGGAGCAGTTGATTCGTGCCACATGCGACGACCCGACCACTTGGGAGCAGCAGCTGCCGCTGATCGAGTTCGCGTACAACAATGCCACGTCAGCGACGACGCAGTAGTCCCCTTTCTACCTGAACTACGGGCAAAACCCTACAGTCCCCATGACGCCGAGTCCGGACAACCCAACACCACGTGCACAGCAATTCGCCGAAATTCTACAAGTTGCCCGCACCAGAGCCGCAGAAGCAATTAAAAAAGCCAGCGTCATCGCTAAGCGCAACTGACCGCCACCGCCGCCAAGACACGTACCAGTCAGGAGACTACGTACTGCTCGACACACAGAACTTAAGACTGCCCGTCGTACCGAAATTACGACCCAGCTACTATGGACCATTCCAAATCAGCCACATGATTACCCCAGTAATAGCCCACCTACTGTTGCCGACGGACTGGTACATCAGCCCTTCATTCCACGTCAGCCTGCTTCGCCCATACATCCCAACCACAAGCCAACTGCCTCGTCACCGCCCGCCATCCATGACTCGCCCTGCATCGGAGCCGATCATCGAGCCCGAAAAAATCCTGAGCCATCGGATTCGATGTCAAACTCATATGCTATAGTCTGTGTAGGCTGTAGTGGGGTAGACAATATGGGGTACAACACTTCTAGGTTTTCCTACTTGTACCCACCTGCTTGCTAGTTCATTCATTCCTCATTTCTTCACATGGTATAGAGCAGGTTCCCTAGTGGGAACGCTTCTCAGGGCCCACCACTGAAATCGATTTTTTATTTTTTTTTTCCAGACCGGAGCGCGAGTCGCCCCTGCCCGGGGCACGCCCCTTTGGCCGCCCTCACGTCGCCTCTCACGGCCCCTCGCGCCACCCTTAGTGGCCCCATCGCCACCCCTTACGGCCCCCTCGCCGTCCTTTGCGGCCCCGTCGCCGCCCCTCTAGGCCTCTCGCGGCCCCTTCGTGGCCCCGTCGCCGCCCCTCTAGGCCCCTCGCGGCCCCGTCGCCGCCCCTAGCGGCCCCGTCGCCGCCCTTCGAGGCCCCTCGCGGCCCCTTTGCGGCCCCGCCCTGCCAAGCAGCCGAGCCGCCTAGCAGCCGAGCCGCCCAGCAGCCGAGCCGCCCAGCAGCCGTGCCGCCCAACAGCCGAGCCGCCCAGCAGCCGAGCCGCCCGGCAGCCGAGCCGCCGAGCCAACGAGCCGAGCCGCCGAGCCGCCGAGGCCGCCGTCCAGCCGCCACTACCGAGCCGCTGCCGCCGAGCCGCCGTCGTGCCGCTACTGGTCCTACCGGCGCGCACCGGCCCTACCCATCCGAATTGGTGAGAGCACTCCCTGCTAGACCACTGCTGTCATGGCTACCCCCAGTGTCCGTACCTTTGATGCTGAGGGTCGTGCTGTTGACTTTGAGGTCTGGGTCGATGACCTCCAGCTCCTCCTACAGTGCGATAGGGCGGACGGACTCTCCCTGTTCGATCTCACCTCTGGTGCCTCTCCTGCCCCGCTTGCTAATGCTGACCGCACTGTTCGCTCACAGTGGGCCACACGCGATGCTGCTGCCCGTCTTGCTGTGCGTCGCCACTTACCGACCGCTGAGCGTGCGCACTTTAGTCAGTACAAGAGTGCTAAGACCTTGTACGACGCTGTAGTTGCACGCTACTCTTCCCCTGCCACTGCTACTCTTAGCCGCCTCATGCTGCCGTACCTGTTCCCTGACCTTGCTGCCTTTCCCACAGTCGCTGACCTCATTACGCACCTTCGCACTAGTGACACTCGCTACCGCGCTGCGCTTCCTGCTGAGTTCTGTGCCAAGAACCCTCCCCCCATGTACATCACCCTCTACTACATAGTCACCCGGCTCCTTGACTCCCTTCGCTTAGTCAGGGACCACTTCCTCTCAGTTTGCCCCACCACACTCACCGTTGACCTCCTCGAGGAGCGCCTCCTGGCAGCAGAGAAGAGCATAGTCGCTGTAGGAGCCTCTCGTGGTGACCCTCGTACCCCCATCTTTGAGGGGTGTTCCCCCTCCCCCCTCTTGCCCTTTGTTGCTTCTGCTACTGCGGCCGACCTCGTTGGCTTCAAGTCGGTCGGCGCTGCGTCTGCCCCTAGCGGGAGACGCCGCACCGGCAAGGGCAAGGGGGGCAAGGGCGCTGGAGGGGCTGGCGGGGGCGGTGGAGGTGGCGGTCGAGGCAGTGGAGGGGGTGGGGGTGGTGGTGGGAGTGGTGGCGGGGTTGGAGGTGTCGGTGGCAGCAGTGGAGGCGGAGGAGGCGGCGGCGGTGGCGGTGGGAGCGGAGGAAGCGGAGGTGGCGGAGGCGGCGGCGGCGGCGGTGGAGCTGGTCGCGGCTATGCACAGAGGAGTGGCTCTAGTGGTGGTCCGCGCCAGCTGCAGCAGCGCACTCGTGAGACCCCGTCCCCCCAGCAGCTACGTGAGTGGTACGCTGGGCGTCAGCGAGGTGGGGGTACTGGTCCCTGTACCTACGTCCTCCGTACCGGCGACCGCGCTGGTGAGCAGTGCGGGGGCTCGCACACCACCCAGCGCTGCTTCGGCCGCCTGACGGACGCTTGGCGTCACCAGTTCCCTGACGCCACTGAGATCCCTCGCTGGGGAGAGCTGTCTAGGGCAGGGGTTGCTATCTTTGATCTTGACTATGATGCTATTCTTGCTGCCATGTATGCTGTGTCTACTAGTGATGAGGGTGACTGTTATCTGTGTGTTCCGCCTGACCCGGGCATTGAGGCTGCTGCTCTAGGTGCTGGTGAGGCTGCTGCTCTAGGTGCTAGTGCGTCTGCTGCCCCAGGTACTGGTGAGTCTGCTCTCTCAGGTACCACGTCGGCTCAGGCCTTACACACCTTCACCCTTGACTCGGGTGCTTCCCGCTCCTTCTTTCGAGACCGCACCACGCTTACGCCGCTTAGTCGGCCGGTTGCAGTCTCCCTGGCGGACCCCTCTGGGGGTCCTGTCCTTGCTTGCTTCTCCACTGTCTTACCGTGTCCGGCAGCCCCCTCTGGCACCCTGTCAGGTCTCTACCTCCCCTCGTTCTCTACGAACTTGGTGAGTTGTGCTGACCTACAGGATGGGGGGGTTGACCAGTTCACTCCTGCGCGTCAGCGGGTGACCCACTGCACGTGTGCTCGGACGGGCCGACACTTGGCCACGTTTACCCGTCGCCCGGGGTCGAGCCTGTACACACTGACTACTGAGTCTCCTCCGGTTGCTGAGTCTGGTCAGGTAGCTGCGTTGAGTCAGGTGTTTGTTGCAGCATCCAGGTCTGGTCCTGAGTCTGCTCCCTGCTCGTATCGTCTCCTGTCCCACAAGACTCTCTTTTGGCACCACCGCCTTGGTCACCCCTCCCTGCCTCGTCTCCGAGGCATGGCCTCCCGTGTCCTTGTCTCTGGTCTCCCCCGGTCCCTCCCTCCCCTCCCTCCGGGGCCTGCCCCTACCTGCGTTCCCTGCGTCGAGGGGCGGCTGCCGCCCCTCACTCCTCCGAGTTTCCTCCGACAGAGGCTCCCCCGCAGACTCTTCACATGGACGTGTGGGGCCCCGCCCGCGTCCGTGGCCAGGGTCACGAGCGTTACTTCCTGTTGGTGGTTGACGACTACTCGCGTTACACCACGGTGTTCCCCTTGCGCAGCAAGGGTGACGTCACTGAGGTGTTGATCGACTGGATCCGCGCGGCTCGTCTCCAGCTCAGAGAGAGTTTCGGCTCGGACTTTCCTGTTCTGCGTCTGCACTCTGACAGAGGCGGGGAGTTTTCCTCTGCCCGTCTGGGAGCCTTCTGTCGTGCACAGGGCATCCGCCAGACCTTCACGCTTCCGGCCTCTCCACAGCAAAATGGGATTGCTGAGCGCCGCATTGGCATGGTCATGGACGTCACTCGTACGTCCATGATCCATGCGGCTGCTCCCAATTTTCTGTGGCCGTTTGCGGTTCAGTATGCAGCGCATCATCTCAACCTTCAGCCCCAGGTCTCCTTGCCAGAGACCTCCCCCACCTTGCGGTGGACGGGGAAGGTTGGCGATGCGTCTGCGTTTCATGTCTGGGGATCTCGGGCGTTTGTCCGCGACTTGTCTGCGGACAAGCTGTCCCCCCATGCTGTTCCCTGCGTCTTCCTTGGCTTCCCCCTTGACGCGCATGGTTGGCAGTTTTACCACCCCACCTCGCGCCGTGTTCTGTCCTCCCAGGACGTCACCTTTGACGAGTCGGTGCCTTACTACCGTCTCTACCCCAACCGCACTGCGCCCCTCCCCCCGCCGCCGCTCTTCCTTGCGCCAGGTCCTCCCCCGGTAGACCCTCTCCCCCCTCAGGGTCCTGCCCCGTTAGGTGTGTCCCAGGTAGACGCAGTCGAGCCTGTCGAGGTAGCTTTTGACTCTGGTGCTGCTAGGGGTGCTGAGCCTGCGGGTGCCGAGTCTGGGGGTGCTGAGCCTGGGGGTGCTGAGTCTCGGGGTGCTGAGCCTGCGGGTGCCGGGTCTGGGGGTGCTGAGCCTGGGGGTGCGGAGCCTGGGGGTGCTGAGCCTGGGGGTACGGAGCCTCGGGGTGCGGAGCCTGGGGGTGCTGGGTCTCCTCGAGTGACCTCTAGCGGTGCTTCGTCGAGGCGGGAGCTACCCTCTCCGCAGGAGCTGCGCGAGTGGTTTGCCCGGCGCTGGAGCCGTACAGCTGGAGCTGGAGGTGCTACTGTTGCTGCTGGTCCTGGAGGTGCTCGTACTAGCGGTACTGGAGCTGCTGGGACTGGGGGTGCTGCTAGGGCTGCTGGAGCTGACGGTCCTGCTGGAATTGGTGCTGCTCGAGCTGCTGGAGCTAGAGCTGCTGGAGCTAGAGCTGCTGGGGGTGTTGGCGCTTGAGGTGCTGCTGGCGCTGGTGCTTCTGAGGGTGCTGGAGTTGGCGCTGTTGGAGCTGGAGGTGCTGCTGGCGCTGGTGCTGCCGCTGGGGGTACTGGTGCTGTCCCTGCTGGTTCTGGAGGCGCTGCGCGGCCGCGGCCGTACTTCGTTCCGCTCCTTGCGCAAGTTCTTGGACTCCCGCCCTCTACTAGTGCTGCTCCTCCCTTAGAGTGTCCACAGCCTGTCCAGTCGCGGTCACAGTTACAGCCCGCCTCCCCCCTACCTGCTCCTTCTCCCTACACTGGTCCCACTGGAGGTCTTGCTGAGCGTCGTGAGCCTGCGTCTCGTCCTGCGTCGCCTGTTCGTGCTGCTCGCACTAGTCGTCGTGCTCCGCGTCCGCGTCCTCCTGCGGTCCCTGGCACACACCAGATGGCACTGCGTCCTTCCATTGCTCCTCTGCGTGTCTCGTTGCCGTCTCCTCCAGAGTCCTCTCTTCCTATCCTTGCTGACCCGGAGTCTGACTCTCTTCATGCTGCCAGTCCTACTGTCATGCGTCTCCTGGCTACTGTTGTCACTGACCCTTCCTTTGAGTCCACTGCTGCGTCTGTCTTTTTTGCTGAGCTTGTCGACTTTGCTGCTCGCTGTCGTCTAGACTACGCCGCTAGTCTCGTTGCTGAGTCTGAGTCTGTCTGTCCTCCGTCCTTCGGGGGTGAGTGTGCTCTTAGCACGGACGTCCTTGAGGACAGGCAAGAGGAGTTCTAGTGTTTTGCTGCTGCTTTGCCTCATCTCGTGTCCACGCTGATTGCCCCTGAGGGAGACCCGGACGCACCAGACATCCCGACTCCTCGATCGTACGCTGAGGCGATCGAGGGTCCCTACTCCTCACAGTGGCAGTCAGCTATGGACGCAGAGATGGCTTCCTGGAAGTCCACAGGCACCTACGTCGACGAGGTTCCCCCACCTGGGGCGAACATCGTCAGTGGCATATGGATTTTCAGGGTGAAGCAGCCGTCGGGTTCTCCGCCTGTCTTCAAGGCGCGTTACGTGGCTCGAGGCTTCAGTCAGCGGCAGGGAGTTGACTACTTTCAGACCTTCTCTCCCACCCCAAAGATGACCACTCTTCGGGTGCTGCTGCACATAGCCGCTCAGCGCGACTACGAGCTTCACTCTCTTGACTTCAGCACAGCTTTCCTGCAGGGCAGCCTGCACGAGGAGATCTAGCTGCGCCGCCCACCTGGCTTCACTGGGTCGTTTCCCCCTGGTACCGAGTGGAGCCTCCGGCGGCCAGTCTACGGTCTCCGCCAGGCGCCCCGTGAGTGGCACGACACACTGGGGACTACACTTGCGGCTCTTGGGTTTGCTCCTTCTACTGCCGACCCGTCGCTGTTTCTGCGCACCGACACCTCTTTGCCGCCGTTCTACATCCTCGTGTACGTCGACGACTTGGTCTTTGCCACTGCTGACACTGCTGGACTCGCCCACGTGAAGTCCGAGCCGCAGAAGAGACACACGTGCACAGACCTGGGTGAACTGCGCAGCTACTTTGGCTTGCAGATCACCCGGGACAGAGCACAACGAACATTACCCTGACTCAGTCACACATGGTGCAGCAGGTCCTTCAGCGCTTCGAATTCACGTACTCCTCGCCTCAGGCCACTCCTCTGTCTACTCGCCACTCGCTCTCAGCTCTGCCTTTGGATGAGTCCGTAGAGCCGAGTGGCCCGTACCCAGAGCTTGTTGGCTGCCTCATGTACCTGATGAGCTGCACACGACCTGACCTTGCATACCCTCTTAGCATCTTGGCACGCTATGTTGTTCCTGGGAGACACCGACCAGAGCACATGGCTGCAGCGAAGAGGGTGTTGCGCTACTTGTGCAGTACGTCGGGCATGGGGCTAGTGCTTGGAGGGCGACGTCCAGTGGTCCTCACAGGTCACGCAGACGCTTCTTGGGCTGACGACCAGGCTACGCAGCGGTCGTCACAGGGTTACACCTTCAGCCTTGGTTCCGGCTCTGTTTCATGGCGGTCTGCCGGCTCGTCTTCTGGTCTCGGCTCCAGCTGTGAGGCTGAGATCTACGCGGGGGCCATGGCTGCACAGGAGCTACGCTGGCTCACCTACCTGCTGATTGACCTAGGAGAGCCGCCTCGTTCTCCTTCAGTTCTGTACGTAGACAACAAGGCCATGCTGGCCTTGTGTCGGGAGCACAGACTGGAGCACAGAACGAAGCACATTGCTCTTCGCTACTTCCTTGCTCGTGAGCTGCAGCAGCGTGGTCAGCTGCGCCTTGCTTACGTGGCCTCTGAGGCCAACACTGCTGATATCTTTACCAAGGCACTTCCGCCTTGTGATCATCAGCGCTTCTGCACGATGCTAAGTCTTGTGCCTACTTGGCCTCACTTGCTCACTTCTTGACCTTGCTTGTACTTTGATCTTTCTATACCTGCACTTGCTTGTTTACCTTTATATTTGATCTTGCATGTGAACTGGCCTTATTGCCTTTGAACCTGTGCTCGGAATATGTGGTGACGTTGTGATCCACCCTGAGCTTGCTTTGCTTTGCTTGACTGGTCTTGTGACCTCTTGTTCTCCCCCACTTTGCCTATGGGGGTGTGTCAAACTCATATGCTATAGTCTGTGTAGGCTGTAGTGGGGTAGACAATATGGGGTACAACACTTTTAGGTTTTCCTACTTGTACCCACCTGCTTGCTAGTTCATTCATTCCTCATTTCTTCACATTCGACACCCCACGGGAATCAAGAGGATTGAATTCCTCGTTCGCTGGAAGGACCGAACGCCAACTGATGATAGCTGGGTGCCCCTGGCCAGCATCGAAAACCACCCTGCTCTGCAAGTGTACCTGAGGAGCCGGGGTTTCAGCGATATACACGCACTCGCGTAGCGGAGGGGGCTTCTTGAGAGGGGGGGGGGGGGTAGTGTAAGGAAGTTTCTCGATATTCTCTAGCGCGCCCTGCAACATCGCGTACAGCAGCAGCCGTTGTTCGCCCGTTACTGCAAACGGGGCTTCGCCGACTTCGCGCGCACTGTTTCACCAAACCTCGCACTGCTGGCCCGGCCGTGTCGGCCTACGCTTCGGGACTAGCCCGAGCCTCGCTGCAAGCGTAGCACTAGCTAGCTCGCACGTACCGCGTTACCGTTTGCATGTTTCGCGTATAAATGTTCGCTGATGCCTTCGCTCACATTTTTTACTCGTTTGACACCTTAGTGCAATTCTCGCTACTTCGATTCATTGCACCCGTAACAATACTCGAGGTTCCTCCTTGTTGGAAGACTTGTGTCGAGACTCTCACTGCGACCGTATTAGTCTTCCAAGCATTTTTTGTAGTCCCCATGGCGTCTTATCATATAGCCAGAAGAGCTGCTGCGTCACCGTTCGAACTGCTGTCTGACGAACTCCTCGCCATTATCCTGCATCTCGTACCTCGATTCGACGGTCAGTTCCAGCACGCGCTTGTGTGCAAGGAATGGCATCGCGTCGCCCGTCGCGTGCACGACCATATTCAGATTCGCGAAAAGCGTCGCATGCGTCCTCGCGAGCTGCTCGCGCAAATCTCGTCTTTCCCAAGGCTGCGAAAGCTCGTCCTCGCCCACGGCAGCATCACGTCCGTCCATGACTCCCTCCTTTTGCGGATAGCCGACACGTGTCTAGATCTGACGGACCTCCGCGTCGGTACGATGGACGGACGCTACAGGCGCGGGGGTTTCATGGAGAGCGGACTTTCGTATCTTCTCGAAAAATGCACTCGGCTAGAGGACCTTCAACTCTCCTGTCAGTCGAATCTAACCACCATTCCTTCGTCAATCGGCGGCCTTTGTTATAGTCACAGTAGTCTCCAATGTGCCTAAAACGAAAGATAGAGTGCACAGTCGGATTTCTGCACAGCGGCTTCAAACGTTCATAGCGTTCTGTTCACAACATCAAATGTCTTGATTCAACTTGGATCTGGAGCGTCTTATTCTCGCCTACTCTAGGCAATTTAGATCGCACGATTTGACCAAGTATTGACGACACAGCGTCGGTTTGAACGAACGGCACTATGGCAGCAACATAGTCTTAGAACACAAGATAGGAAGAGTTAGGAAGAGTTACGAGTTGGGAATGACTCCCAGCTCCTACAAACCCCAAGAGCCGAGGTACAGTGATGTGGAACAGTGCCACACTGTCCCCAACCACGAAGGGTCTCGAAACTACCCTTCACTAGGGCCTTCACCAAGTGAAATGTTACACTACACAAAGTAATGTAACTATCTTCAATATCTTGAGGTGCACCCTTTTGGCGAGCTTCGAAATCACTTGAGGCTTGACACCAAGGCTCGGGCTCTTCATCACAAACTCATCCTTGAGTTCTTGATGGGTCTTCTACACACACCTGCGACACGCCGAACGTTCGACACAGGACAAAATAGAAACCGCGCACGACAAAATAGAAACCGCGTGCGAGACACAAACGACCGCGTAACACGCGTCTAGCGATAACTCGCTATTGTCTCGACACACACACTCGACATCATGACTCAACATTCACACACAATTATAAGCATGAAATATATATTATCCCATGCCCTCATACCATTCCATACACACACACATGCACGCACACGGACAACAAGCCGAGTGCAAACCGTAGGGTTGCACCAACAGCCTTGCGTCACTCAAGAGCCTGCACATCAACAGCGAGAAAGTCTCTCACCTTCCAGACGCGTTCACCTCGTTACAAGCACTCGAGCATTTGAAGATTCAAATGTTCCATCTGGGTGAGTTGCCTCAGCATTTCGGCACTCTGAGGCTGCTGAAATCGCTGCGTTTGGACGGCTGCAGGCGTCTCAGATCCATTCCCGATTCTTTAGGGCAGCTTACCAACTTGACTCATCTTTCCATCAGCGACTCAAGTCTTCAGCTGCCTGAATCCATCTCCAACCTCTCGTCGCTGCTGACCCTCGTAATCTCGAACTGCAATAACCTTGCACCGCTGCCCGAGAGTATCGGAAACCTTCCGGCGCTTGAAACCCTACGACTGGAGGAGGTGGGGTGGATCACAAATCTGCCCGCGAGTCTCGGGCAGCTGCAGCGGCTGCGGATTCTCTCTGTGATCAACTGCTGCGATATTTCCTCCCTCCCTGACTCCCTCTCGCATCTGCCGTCCCTCACGGACCTCACACTGCTCGACCTGACGCTCGACCATCTACCTCACGGCGTGGGTTGACTGCCACACCTGCGCACGCTCAGCCTGGACGTTGTCGATCGCGTCCACCTGCCGCCCTCCGTCTACCTTGCCACAGCTCTCAAACACCTCTCGCTTGAGAACTCTTCCGCCCAACAATCTCTGCCCGAGGATCTTGGGCAGCTGACTGCCTTAGAGACCGTGAGCTTGATTAAGCTTTCGCAGCTCACCAGCCTGCCCGCGTCGCTTGGCGACCTGACGAGCCTCAAGGAGCTGAAGATTTCTGAATGTACCGCGCTGGCATGGCTCCCAGACTCCCTCACTCGGCTGAATTCCCTGGAGCAGTTGGAAATCAGTTACTGCCGCAACCTTACAGTGCTACCGCAGGGCATGGGGGATGGACTGCGCAGCCTGCGCGGACTGAAACTGGACGAGTGCACGGCTCTCACCTGCCTTCCCCCCTCCTTCTCCAGCCTCTCCTCCCTCGAAACCCTAAAAATCCGTGGTGTAACCAGCTTACTCGGCACCCTGCCAGGTGGTTTGGCTTGCTCGACAAACCTCAAGAAACTTTCTCTCTCCTTCCTGCCGCACCTGACCGCCCTGCCCGCCTCCCTCCCTGCCACCGCCTGCACTCTCACCAGCCCCGTGCTGCTCAGCTTCGAGCAAATCACAGCAGTTCCAGGGAAATCGGATGGCTGGGAGCGCTCGAGAAGCTGAGGCTCGTACAACTACCCGATTTGAAGTCGCTCCCTCGCTCGCTGTGTCAGCTGCAGCGGCTGAAATCTCTGGAAGTGAGTTTCTGCAGCGTGCTACAGTCGCTGTTTGGGGATGAACACTTGGGAGCAGCCGGGCATGACCTTGGGGAGAGCAGCACCCTCCTCAGCGTCGGAGGAAAAGCACAGAGTAGTGTCAGCTGTGCGGGATTCAAGGAGAGTGGCGAGTCTGTGTTCTTTCCATCCCTTGAGGTCCTTAAGCTTGCGGCCCTTCGATTCCTGCAGCTCAGCCCATCGCTGGGCTCTTTCCCATCGCTAACCAGGCTGGAAATTTTGGAAATGTGTCACCTCGTCTCGCTACCAGATTCCATCTCTTGCCTCTCTCGCTTGCAGTCTCTCACGGTCAGCCATGCCAAAAGCTTGCTAGCTCTGCCGGAAACAGTAGGGAGGTTGTCAGCACTCACAACCCTCCGACTCGACAGTCTCCCGAGCTTGACTGAGCTGCCCGAGTCATTCAGGCAGCTGAAGATGCTTCAGTATCTGGAAATATATCGCAGCCCAGGCCTTACCAAGCTTCCCGATTCCCTCCCCTGTCTGTGCCGGCTGGAGCTGTGCTATATCTCCAGAATCGGAATCTCGTGCCTTCCAGATGACTTCTGTAAGCTCTCCTCTTTGGAGGACTTGCATCTGCACTTATGCGAGCAACTTGCTCAGTTACCCACGGGTCTGCGGCAGATGGAGAAGCTGCAGGCATGCAGTGTCACGGAGTGCCCGCTGCTGTCGGCAGGATAGAGAGTGGTGATCTTTGGTACAGCGAACCTGGACGAGGGGGAGCATGTGGTGGGTGGTGCAGGGCAAGAGGATGGGGGGATAGAGGAGACAGGGGTGGAAGAAGGGGGGAGTGAAGAGGAGGAGGGAGAAGGAAGCGAAGCGGAGGAGAGTGAAGGGCAGGGGAGTGGGGAAGACGGGGAGGACGTTGAGTGAATGGAGATGAAGAGGAGGAAGGCATGGATATGAAGGTGAAACGGGGATGGCAAGGAGATGCAAGAAGAATTATGAAATAGGTGAGCTGGTTCGGGGATGGGGGAGTTGGTTAGAGGGGGAAGAGTCTGATTGTATGCAGTCCTTGATATCATGGTGGTTCATATGTCAACTAAAGTTGTACTTGCAATATTGTTGGTAGAATGGCATTTCATCCGTGTAATCTGAGTGGTACTCGTACATGTTGTGTGCCCGTTCCCCCTTCCCCCCAATCTGCTCATCCTCGGTGTTTTCCACTCTTCCATCTCCTGTGACAACATGTCAGCAGCCAAAATCGAACTTCTCATTAATAGGATAATAGGGTACATCCCAATATTCAGTACACACCGTAGTTCCACTGCTTGCTCCTGGACTAACAGCTGGTCTGGGCTGCGTGGAGAAAGGCTCCTCTCCAACGCCAGGAGTAGAGGTAGTAACCGTACAGGTTGACCCTGAGGGGGTGGATCCGGTCGACGCCTGCGATCCACTGGATGCATCCTGGAGGGGTTTTCGGAGTTTTCGCAGCTTCTTTTCAACTCCCAGCCGCCACCTCAGCTGCTTCAGCTCCATAGACTTCTTCCCTTGGGAGTGGAGAGTCGTCTTGGGCTGGTTCCGGGAGAAGACGTTGACACCGTGAAAAGGCCTGCTCCTTTCCACACTCCTTAATTTTTTCCCCAGCTCCGTAGGCACCGGTACCACTTCTTTAATTGTCTGCTTCCTCTGGAGTTCTTCCCAGAATTTTTTTATGGCTCCGGACCCGCGAAAATCACGAGTCTTCATTAAAGCATCTTTGAAAGATAACTTTAACGAATTCTGTTTTTTTTCGGGGTCGAATTGGAGAGTTCCCGTCTTGGTCGAGTCTTTTTTCGCGAAGGTTTTCTTTTCCTCGGCGAATGCGTCTAACAAATTTCGGTCAAGGGGCTTGGGATTTCGCCCCTAATTCTCCTAATCTCGCGCCCAATGCTGTCCTTCTGTTTCGATTCGGTCAAGATTGCGCTGACGCTTTCGGATCTGCTTTTCCTCGCGAGCACGATCCGCAATCACTGACGAGATCCGTTTTTTGACTTTTTGTCTTTAGTTTCGCCACTCTCACGAGCTCGGAATGCCGCACGTGCAGATTTCATGTGAAAACAGTCGGAAATTAGATGTTCGTTTCCACCGCAAAAATCGCAAATCGTTTTGTTTTTTGCAGGACGTGACTTCGCGTCGAATTTGTCGACTTCCATGGGGTCGGGGAACGTGGTTGAAGCCGAGCGATTCCCTTGTCGTGATCCGACGACGTGGGGCCGTCGTGTTCCGTTGTTGACCAGGTCAAATCGTTCCGCGGCCAATACGATCTCACTGTAGCTGCTGCAATTCGCTGCTGCAACCTGGCGGCGAATGTCGGTTTTCAGCCCCGCAATGTAGGACTGAATTTTTTCACCCTCGGCAATGTCGGGAATGCGATTATAAAATTCTTCCATCTGCTGCGTGTACTGCGTGACACTCCCGTATTGTCGATGATGATGTAATTTTTCGCGCGCAATATAAGTGGAATTAATCGGCTCAAAACGTTTGAGAAGGTTGTCAGACTTATATGACTTAGCCTGTGTAGGCTATAGTGGGGTAGTACATATGGGGAACAACACATTTCTAGGGTTTGTACTTGTACCCAACCCTTTCCTCTAGTAAATCATTCCTCATTCTTTCACATATCTAGGCTGTAGTGGGGTAGACACTAAGGGGTATGGTTTCCTAGGGTTTCATACTTGTACCCTTCACATTCCTTAGTCAATCATTCCTCATTCTTTCACATGGTATAGAGCAGGTTCCCTAGTGGGAACGTTTCCAAGGGCCCACCGAAAATCGACCTTTTTTTTCCTGCCCGGAGCGCGCTTCGCCCCTGCCCGAGTCGCGCCCCGTGTGCCTACCCTCCCGTCGCGTCCTCTGCCCTTTGCGGCCCGTCGCGCTCCCTTACGGCCCCGTAGCGGCCCCACTCACGGCCCCTCACGGCCCCTCTCACGGCCCTTCGCGGCCCCGTCGCCGCCCCTAGCGGCCCCGTCGCCGCCCCTCGAGGCCCCTCGCGGCCCCTTCTCGGCCCCGTCGCCGCCCTTCGCGGCCCCGTCGCCGCCCTTCGAGGCCCCTCGCGGCCCCTTCGCGGCCCCGACGCCGCCCCTAGCGGCCCCGTCGCCGCCCTTCGAGGCCCCTCACGGCCCCTTCTCGGCCCCGTCGCCGCCCTTCGCAGCCCCGTCGCCGCCCCTAGCGGCCCCGTGGCCACCCTTCGAGGCCCCTCGCGGCCCCTTCGCGGCCCCGACGCCGCCCCTTCTTGGCCCCGACACCGCCCCTTCTTTGCCTCGTCGCCGCCCTTCGCGGCCCCGTCGCCGCCCCTAGCGGCCCCGTCGCCGCCCTTCGAGGCCCCTCGCGGCTCCTTCGTGGCCCCGTCGCCGCCCCTAGCGGCCTTGTCGCCGCCCTTCGAGGCCCCTCGCGGCCCCTTCTCGGCCCCGTCGCCACCCTTCCTGGCCCCTTCTTGGCTCCTCCACCACCTGCAGCAGCCGCCGCCGCCGACAGCAGCGGCGGCGGCCGACAGCAGCAGCCATCGCCGCCGACAGCCGCGACTGCCGCCGCCACTGACAGCAGGAGCTGCCGCCGCGGTCGCGGCTCTGTCCCTGCCGACGTGCCTCGTCCCTGCCCCATCGCTTGCCGGCCCCTACCTACCTGCCCTGGTAAGAGCACTGCCGAGCCACGCCTGCTACTGCTACCCCTAGCCTACTGCCACTGCCTTCATGGCTACCCCTAGCGTTCTAGTCTTTGATGCTGAGGGTCGGGCTGTTGACTTTGAGGTCTGGGTCGATGATCTACAGCTTTTCCTACAGTGCGATAGGAAGGACGGTCTCTCATTGTTCGATCTCACGTCTGGCGCCTCTGCTGCCCCTGCTGCCGATGCTGACAGCACTGTTCGCTCACAGTGGGCCACACGCGATGCTGCTGCCCATCTTGATGTGCGTAGTCACTTGCCATCCACTGAGCGCGCGCACTTTAGTCAGTACAAGAGTGCTAAGACCTTGTACGATGCTGTAGTTGCACGCTACTCTTCCCCTGCCACTGCTTCCCTTAGCCGCCTCATGCTGCCGTACCTGTTTCCTGACCTCGCCGCCTTTCCCACAGTTGCTGACCTCATTACGCACCTTCGCACTAGTGACACCCGCTACCGCGCTGCGCTTCCTGCTGAGTTCTGCGCCAAGAACCCCCCCCCCCCATGTACATCACCCTCTACTACATAGTCACCGGGCTCCCTGACTCCCTTCGCTCAGTCAGGGACCACTTCCTCTCTGTTTGCCCCACCACACTTACCGTTGACCTCCTCGAGGAACGCCTCCTGGCAGCTGAGAAGAGTATAGTCGCTGTAGGAGCCTCTCGTGGTGACCCTCGTGCCCCCTTCTTTGAGGGGTGCTCCCCCTCCCCCCTTTTGCCCTCTGTTGCCTCTGCTGCTGCCGTCGACTTCGTTGGCACCGAGTCGGTCGGCGCTGCGTCTGCCTCTGGCGGGAGACGCCGCACCGGCAAGGGCATCGAAGGCAAGGGCGCTGGAGGGGCTGGCGGGGGCGGTGGAGGTGGCGGTGGAGGCGGCGGAGGGAGTGGGGGTGGCGGTGGGAGTGGTGGCGGGGGTGGGGACTTCGGTGGCGGCGGTGGAGGCGGAGGCGGCGGCGGCGGTGGCAATAGGAGCGGAGGAGGAGGCGGTGGTGGCGGCGGCGGAGGTAGAGCTGGTCGGGGTGGCTCTGCACAGCGGGGCGGCTTCGGTGGTGGTCAGCGCCAGCAGCAGCAGCGCACTCGTGAGACCCCGCCCCCCCAGCAGCTTCGTGAGTGGTACGCTGCACGTCAGCAGGGTGGGGGTGCTGGTCCTTGTGCCTACGTCCTGCGTACCGGCGACCGCACTGGTGAGCCGTGCGGTGGCCCGCACACCACCCAGCGCTGCTTCGGCCGCTTGACGGACGCTTGGCGTCTCCAGTTCCCTGACGCCTCTGAGATCCCCCGCTGGGGCGAGCTGCTTAGGTCCGGGGTTGCTATCTTTGATCTAGATTATGATGCCATTCTTGCTGCCATGTATGTTGTGTCTACTAGTGATGAGGGTGACTGTTACCTGTGTGTTCCGCCTGACCCGGGCATTGAGGCTGCTGCTCTAGGTGCTGGTGAGGCAGCCGCTCTAGGTGCTAATGCGTCTGCTGCCCCAGGTGCTGGTGAGTCTGCTCTCTCAGGTACCACGTCGGCTCAGGCCTTACACACCTTCACCCTTGAGTCGGGTGCTTCCCGCTCCTTCTCTCGAGACCGCACCACGCTTACGCCGCTTAGTCGGTCAGTTGCGGTCTCCCTGGCGGACCCCTCTAGAGGTCCTGTCCTTGCCCACTTCTCCACTGTCTTACCGTGTCCGGCGGCCCCCTCTGGCACCCTGTCAGGTCTCTACCTCCCCTCGTTCTCTACGAACTTGGTGAGTGGTGCTGATCTACAGGATGGGGGGGTTGACCAGTTCACTCCTGCGAGTCAGCGGGTGACCCACTGTACGTGTGCTCGGACGGGCCGACACATGGCCACATTTACCCGTCAGCCGGGGTCGAGCCTGTACACACTGACTACTGAGTCTCCTCCGGTTGCTGAGTCTGGTCAGGTAGCTGCGTCGGGTCAGGTGTTTGCTGCAGCGTCCAGGTCTGGTCCTGAGTCTGCTCCCTACTCGTGTCGTCTCGTGTCCCACCCGACTCTCCTCTGGCACCACCGCCTTGGTCACCCCTCCCTGCCTCATCTCCGAGGCATGGCCTCCAGTTACCTTGTCTCTGGTCTCCCCCGGTCCCTCCCTCCCCTCCCTCCGGGGCCTGCCCCTACCTGCGTTCCCTGCGTCGAGGGGCGGCAGCGCGCCGCCCCTCACTCCTCCGAGTTTCCTCCGACAAAGGCTCCGCTGCAGACTCTTCACATGGACGTGTGGGGCCCCGCCCGCGTCCGTGGCCAGGGTCACGAGCGTTACTTCCTGTTGGTGGTTGACGACTACTCGCGTTACACGACGGTGTTCCCCTTGCGCAACAAGGGTGACGTCACTGAGGTGTTGATCGACTGGATCCGCGCAGCTCGTCTCCAGCTCAGAGAGAGTTTCGGCTCGGACTTTCCTGTTCTGCGTCTGCACTCTGACAGAGGCGGGGAGTTTTCCTCTGCCCTTCTGGGAGCCTTCTGTCGTGCACAGGGCATCCGCCAGACCTTCACGCTTCCGGCCTCTCCACAGCAAAATGGGATTGCTGAGCGCCGCATTGGCATGGTGATGGACGTCGCTCGTACGTCCATGATCCATGCGGCTGCTCCCCATTTTCTGTGGCCGTTTGCGGTTCAGTACGCAGCGCATCAGCTCAGCCTTCAGCCCCGGGTCTCCTTGCCAGAGACCTCCCCCACCTTGCGGTGGACGGGGAAGGTTGGCGATGCGTCTGCGTTTCGTGTCTGGGGATCTCGGGCGTTTGTCCGCGACTTGTCTGCGGACAAGCTATCCCCCCGTGCTGTTCCCTGCGTCTTCCTTGGCTTCCCCCTTGACGCGCCTGGTTGGCAGTTTTACCACCCCACTTCGCGTCGTATTCTGTCCTCTCAGGACGTCACCTTTGTTGAGTCCGTGCCTTACTACCGTCTCTTCCCCTACCGCACTGCGCCCCTCCCCCCGCCGCCGCTCTTCCTTGCGCCAGGTCCCCCCCCGGTAGACCCTCTCCCCCCCCAGGGTCCTGCCCCATCAGGTGTGTCCCAGGTAGACGCAGTCGAGCCTGTCGAGGTAGCTGTTGACTCTAGTGCTGCTAGGGGTGCTGAGTCGGGGGGTGCTGAGTCTGGGGGTGCTGAGCCTGGGGGTGCTGAGCCTGGGGGTGTGGAGCCTGGGGGTGCGGAGCCTGGGGGTGCGGAGCCTGGGGGTGCTGAGCCTGGGGGTGCGGAGCCTTGGGGTGCTGGGTCTGCTCGTGTCGCCTCTGGCGGTGCTGGGATTGGGGGCCCTTCGGGTGCTTCGTCGAGGCGGGAGCTACCCTCTCCACAGGAGCTACGCGCGTGGTTTTCCCGGCGCTGGAGCCGTGCTGCTGGAGCTGGAGGTGCTACTGTTGCTGTTGACCCTGGGGTCGGCACAGGAGTTACTCGAGCCACTGTTCCTGGAGGTGCTCGTACTGGCGGTACTGGAGCTGGTGGGACTGGGGGTGCTGCTTGTGCTGCTGGAGGTACTGGAGGTACTGAAGCTACTGGGCCTTGAGGTGCTCCTGGTGCTCGAGCTGCTGGCGGTACTGGAGCTGGCGGTCCTACTGGAGCTGGAGCTGCTGGGGGTGTTGGCGCTGGAGGTGCTGCTGGCGCTGGTGCTTCTGAGGGTGCTGGAGTTGGCGCTGTTGGAGGTGGAGGTGCTGCTGGCGCTGGTGCTGCCGCTGGGGGTACTGGTGCTGTCCCTGCTGGTTCAGGAGGCGCTGCGCGGCCGAGGCCGTACTTCGTTCCGCTCCTTGAGCAGGTTCTTGGTCTCCCGCCTTCTGCTGGTCCTGCTTCTTCCTTAGAGTGTCCACCGCCTGTCCAGTTCGTGTCACAGTTACAGCCCGCCTCCCCTCTGCCTGCTCCTTCTCCCTACACTGGTCCTACTGGAGGTCTTGCTGAGCGTCGTGAGCCCGCGTCTCGTCCTGCGTCGCCTGTTCGAGCTGCTCGTACTGGTCGTCGTGTTCCGCGTCAGCGTCCGCCTGCGGTCCCAGGCACGCACCAGATGGCACTGCGTCCTTCCACTGCTCCACTACGTATCCCTTTGCCGTCTCCTCCAGAGTCCTCTCTTCCTGCTCTTGCTGACCCGGAGTCTGACTCTCTTCGTGCTGCCAGTCCTACTGTCACGCGTCTCCTGGCTACTGTTGTCACTGACCCTTCCTTTGAGTCCACTGCTGCGTCTGCCTTGGTTGCTGAGCTTGTCGACTTTGCTGCTCGCTTTCGTCTAGACTACGCCGCTAGTCTTGTTGCTGAGTCTCAGTCTGTCTGTCCTCCGGCCGTCGGGGGTGAGTGTGCTCTTAGCACTGACGTCCTTGAGGACAGGCACGAGGAGTTCCAGTGTTTTGCTGCTGCTTTGCCTCATCTCGTGTCCACGCTGATTGCCCCTTAGGGAGACACGGATGCACCAGACATCCTGACTCCTCGATCGTACGCTGAGGCGATCGAGGGTCCCTACTCCTCACAGTGGCAGTCAACCATGGACGCAGAGATGGCTTCCTGGAAATCCACAGGCACCTACGTCGACGAGGTTCCCCCACCTGGGGCGAACATCTTCAGTGGCATGTGGATTTTCAGGGTGAAGCGGCTGAAAGTAGGTCTGAAAGTACTCAACTCCATGCCGCTGACTGAAGCCTCGAGCCACGTAACGCGCCTTGAAGACAGGCTGAGAACTCGGCGGCCGCTTCACCCTGAAAATCCACATGCCACTGACGATGTTCGCCCTAGGTGGGGGAACCTCGTCAACATAGGTGCCTGTGGACCTTCCAGGAAGCCATCTCTGTGTCCAAGGCTGATTGCCACTGAGAGGAGTAGGGACCCTCTATCGCCTCTGGATAAGAGCGCGGGGTCGGGATGTCTGGAGCATCCGGGTCTCCCTCTGGTGCAATCAGCATGGACACGAGATGAGGTACAGCAACTGCAAAGCACTCAAATTCCGCCTGCCTATCGTCAAGGACGTCCGTGCCAAGATCACACTCACCCCCGACGGACGGAGGACAGACAGACTCAGACTCAGCAATAAGACTAGCAGCGTAGTCGAGACGACAGCGAGCAGCGAAGTCGACAAGCTCAGCAACTAGGGCAGACGCAGCAGTGGACTCAAAGGAAGGGTCAGTGACAACAGTAGCGAGAAGACGTGTGACAGTAGGGCTGGCAGCACGAAGAGAGTCAGACTCTGGGTCAGCAAGAGCAGGAAGAGAGGACTGTGGAGGAGACGGCAAAGGGACTCGTAGTGGAGCAGTGGAAGGACGCAGTGCCATCTGGTGCGTGCCTGGGACCGCAGGCGTTCGCTGACGCGGAACACGACGACCAGTACGAGCAGCTCGAACAGGCAACGCAGGACGAGACGCGGGCTCACGACGCTCAGCAAGACCTCCAGTAGGACCAGTGCAGGGAGAAGGAGCAGGCAGAGGGGAGGCGGGCTGTAACTGTGACTCGAACTGGACAGGCGGTGGACACTCTAAGGAAGAAGCAGGACCAGCAGAAGGCAGGAGACCAAGAACCTGCTCAAGGAGCGGAACGAAGTACGGCCTCGGCCGCGCAGCGCCTCCAGAACCAGCAGGTACAGCACCAGCACCCCCAGCCACAGCACCTGCGCCAGTAGCACCCCCAGCTCCAGCAGCACCATCTCCAGCAACCCCAGAAGTACCAGCGCCAGCAGCACCTCCAGCGCCAACACCCCCAGCAGCTCCAGCTCCAGCACGACCACCGGAAAACTCAGCAGCTCCAGCTCCAGTAGCACCTACCCCAGCAGCACCGCCAGCTCCAGCACCGCCAGCAGCTCCAGCACAAGGAGCACCCCCAGGCCCAGCAGCTCCAGTACCTCCAGTACGAGCACCTCCGGGACCCGTGGCACCAACACCCTCAGCAGCAGTAGAACCTCCAGCTCCAGCAGCACCTCCAGCTCCAGCAGCACGGCTCCAGCGCCGAGCAAACCACTCGCGCAGCTCCTGTGGAGAGGGTAGCTCCCGCCGGGACGAAGCACCCGAAGGACCTCCAGACCCAGCACCGCCAGACTCCACACGAGCATGCCCAGCACCCTCAGGCTCCACACCCCCAGTCGCAGCACCCCAGGCACAGCACTCCAAGGCTCCGCATGCGCAGGCTCAGCACCCCCAGGCTCAGCACCCCCAGACCCCACACCCGCAGGCTCAGCACCCCTAGCGGCACCAGAGTCAACAGCTACCTCGACACGCTCGACTGCGTCTACCTGAGACACACCTGAGGGGGCAGGACCCTGAGAATGAAGGGGGTCTACTAGTGGGGGACCTGGAGTGAGGAAGAGCGGCGGCGGGGGAAGGGGTGCAGTGCGGTAGGGGAAGAGACGGTAGAAAGGAAACGACTCGTCAAACGTGACGTCCTGGGAGGACAGAACACGGCGCGAGGTGGGGTGGTAAAACTGCCAACCAGGCGCGGCAGGGGGGAAGCCAAGGAAGACGCAGGGAACAGCACGGGGGGACAGCTTGTCCACAGACAAGTCGCGGACAAAGGCCCGAGATCCCCAGACACGAAATGCAGACGCATCGCCAACCTTCCCCGTCCACCGCAGAGTAGGGGAGGTCTCCAGCAAGGAGACCCGGGGCTGAAGGTTGATCTGATGCGCCGCGTACCGAACCGCGACCGGCCACAGAAAATGGGGAGCAGCCGCATGGATCATGGACGTACGAGCGACGTCCATGACCATGCCAATGCGGCGCTCAGCAATCCCATTTTGCTGTGGAGAGGCCGGAAGCGTGAACGTCTGGCGGATGCCCTGTGCACGACACAAGGCTCGCAAAAGGTCAGAGGAAAGCTCTCCGCCTCTGTCGGAGTGCAGACGCAGAACAGGAAAGTCAGAGCCGAAACTCTCTTTGAGCTGGAGACGAGCTGCGCGGATCCAGTCGATCAACACCTCAGTGACCTCACCCTTGCTGCGCAAGGGGAAGACTGTGGTGTAACGCGAGTAGTTGTCAACGACCAGCAGGAAGTAACGCTCGTGACCCTGTCCACGGACGCGGGCGGGGCCCCACAAGTCGAGGTGAAGTGTCTGCAGCGGACCCTTTGTCGGAGGAAACTCGGAGGAGTGGGGAGCGGCGCGCTGCCGCCCCTCGACGCAGGGAACGCAGGTAGGGGCAGGCCCCGGAGGAAGAGGAGGGAGGGACCGGGGGAGACCAGAGACAAGGACACGGGAGGCCATGCCTCGGAGACAAGGCAGGGAGGGGTGACCAAGGCGGTGGTGCCAGAGGAGAGTCTGGTGAGACAGGAGACGACACGAGCAGGGGGCAGACTCAGGACCAAACCTGGACGCTGCAGCAAACACCTGACCCGACGCAGCTGCCTGACCAGCCGCAGCAACCGGAGGAGACTCAGTAGTCGGTGTGTACAGGCTCGACCCCAGCTGACGGGTAAATGAGGCCAAGTGTCGGCCCGTCCGAGCACACGTGCAGTGGGTTACTCGCTGACTCGCAGGAGTGAACTGGTCAACCCCCCCATCCTGTATATCAGCACCACTCACCAAGTTCGTAGAGAACGAGGGGAGGTAAAGACCTGTCAGGGAGCCAGAAGGGGCCGCCGGACACGGTAAGACAGTGGAGAAGCGAGCAAGGACAGGACCCCCAGAGGGGTCTGCCAGGGAGACTGCAACCGGCCGACTAAGCGGCGTGAGTGTGGTGCGGTCTGGAAAGAAGGAGCGGGAAGCACCCGAGTCAAGGGTGAAGGTGTGTAAAGTCTGAGACGACGTGGTACCTGAGAGAGCAGACTCACCAGCACCTGGAGGAGGAGACGCACTAGCACCTAGAGCAGCAGCCTCACCAGCACCTAGAGCAGCAGCCTCACCAGCACCTAGAGCAACAGCCTCAATGCCCGGGTCAGGCGGAACACATAGGTAACAGTCACCCTCATCACTAGTAGACACAACATATATGGCAGCAACAATAGCATCATAATCAAGATCAAAGATAGCAACCCCCGACCTAAGCAGCTCGCCCCAGCGAGGGATCTCAGTGGCGTCAGGGAACTGGAGACGCGAGGCGTCCGTCAAGCGGCCGAAGCAGCACTGGGTGGTGTGCGGGCCACCGCACGGCTCACCAGTGCGGTCGTCGGTACGCAGGACGTAGGCACAGGGACCAGCACCCCCACCCCGCTGACGCGCAGCGTACCACTCACGAAGCTGCTGGGGGGGCGGGGTCTCATGAGTGCGCTGCTGCTGCTGGCGCTGACCACCACCGAAACCGCCCCGCTGCACAGAGCCGCCCCGACCAGCTCCACCGCCGCCGCCGCCACCGCCGCCACCGCCGCCTCCTCCGCTCCCACCGCCACCGCCGCCGCCGCCTCCGCCTCCACCGCTGCCACCGAAGCCCCCACCCCCGCCACCACTCCCACCGCCACCCCCACCCCCTCCGCTGCCTCCACCACCACCTCCACCGCCCCCGCCAGCCCCTCCAGCGCCCTTGCCCCCCTTGCCCTTGCCGTTGCGGCGTCTCCCGCTAGGGGTAGACGCAGCGCCGACCGACTCGGTGCCAACGAGGTCGACCGCAGCAGCAGAGGCAACAGAGGGCAAAAGGGGGGAGGGGGAGCACCCCTCAAAGAAGGGGGTACGAGGGTCACCACGAGAGGCTCCTACAGCGACTATACTCTTCTTAGCTTCCAGGAGGCGCTCCTCGAGGAGGTCAACGGTGAGTGTGGTGGGGCAAACTGAGAGGAAGTGGTCCCTGAGCTAGCGAAGGGAGTCAAGGAGCCGGGTGTCTAGGTAGTAGAGGGTGATGTACAGGGGGGGGGGGGGTTCTTGGCGCAGAACTCAGCAGGAAGCGCAGCGCGGTAGCGGGTGTCACTAGTGTGAAGGTGCGTAATGAGGTCAGCAATTGTGGGAAAGGTGGCGAGGTCAGGGAACAGGTACGGCAGCATGAGGCAAGGTCAGAGAACAGGTACGGCAGCATGAGGCGACTAAGGGCAACAGTGGCAGGGGAAGAGTAGCGTGCAACTACAGCGTCGTACAAGGTCTTAGCACTCTTGTACTGACTAAAGTGCGCGCGCTCAGTGGACGGCAAGTGATTACGCACAGCAAGACGGGCAGCAGCATCGCGTGTGGCCCACTGTGAGCGAACAGTGCTGTCAGCATCGGCAGCAGGGGCAGCAGAGGCGCCAGACATGAGATCGAACAGTGAGAGACCATCTTTTCTATCGCACTACAGGAAAAGCTGCAGATCATCGACCCAGACCTCAAAGTCGATAGCCCGACCCTCACCATCAAATGTGAGAACACTAGGGGTAGCCATGACAGCAGCAGCAGCAGCAGCAGCAGTAGCAGGCTAGCAGTGGCAGCAGCAGGCTAGGAGCAGCTCAGTAGGAGAAGCGCGGCTCAGCACTGCTCTTACCAGGGCGGGTGGGAAGAGGTCCGCAAGTGGTGGGGCAAGGCCGAGGCGCGCCGGCAGGGACAGGGCCGCGACAGGGCGGCAGAGGAGGGCCGCGCCTCGGCTGCAGGGCAGGGCCAGGACGGCGGCGGCGGCTGTCACGGCAGCGGCGGCGGCGGCTGCTGCTGTCGGCGGCGGCGGCGGCTGCGGCCCCGGCAGCGGCGGCGGCGGTTGTCACGGCAGCGGCGGCGGCGGCTGCTGTTGTCGGCGGCGGCGGCGGCGGCTGCGGCCCCGGCAGCAGCGGCGGCGGCTGTCACGGCGTGACGACAGTTGCTGCTGGGGCGGCGACGGCGGGGCGGCAGGGCCGTGAAGAGCCGGGGAGGGGCCGTGAAGGGGCCGCGACTAGCCGCGAAGGAGCCGCGGAGGGACCGTGAAGGGTCGCGGAGGAGCCGCAAAGGGGCCGCTAAGGGCGGCGAAGGGGCCGAGAAGGGGCCATGAAGGGCCGTGAAGGGGCCGCGAAGGGCGGCGACGGGGCCGAGAAGGGGCCGCGAGGGGCCGTGAAGGGCGGCGACGGGGCCGAGAAGGGGCCGTGAGGGGCCGCAAAGGGGCCGCGAGGGGCCGCGAAGGGCGGCGAAGGGGCCGCGAGGGGCTGCGAGGGGCCGCGAAGGGCCGTGAGATGGGCCGTGAAGGGCCGCGGAGGGGCCGCGAGGGAGCCGCGAAGGGGCCGCAAAGGGCCGTGAGAGGGGCCGCGACGGGGCCTTAAGAGGGCGCGACGGGCCGCTAAGGGCAGGGGACGCGACGGGAGGGCAGGCACACAGGGCGCGACTAGGGCAGGGGCGAAGCGCGCTCCGGGCAGGGAAAAAAAAATAGAAAATCGTTTTAGTTGTGGGCCCTAGGAAACGTTCCCACTAGGGAACCTGCTCTATACCATGAGAAAGAAAGAGGAATGAATGAACTAGGAAAGTGTGTGATACAAATATGAAACCCTAGAAACCTATACCCCTTAGTGTCTACCCCACTAGAGCCTACAGACACTATGTCATGTATATCTGACACTATCTCGTGGCAGTCGAGTAAGCAGGAGTTAATCACTCTCTCCTCAGCTGAAGCAGAATATATTGCACTCTGCTCAGCCACCAAGGAAGGATTGTACCTTCGCGAACTCTAGGAGGAAGCGAAGCTGGCTCAGTTACCCAGCTTCACTCTGTTCTGCGACAACCAGTCGGCAATTCGCATAGCCAACAAAAACGGATTCGTGAAGAGGACGAAGCATATCGCCCTGCGATATTTCTTCGTGAAAGACGAGATCGAGAAGGGGAGACTCGAATTATCCTACTATCCCACGTCCGAGATGGCAGCTGATTACTTGACCAAGAAGCTCGGAAAACAGAAGTTCGAGTACTGCATGCTGCTGACTGGACAGAGCCACGTCACCAGCAGCGACACTCCTGAAGCGAAGG
Source organism: Closterium sp. Naga37s-1 (assembly GCA_947471745.1). NCBI lineage: Eukaryota > Viridiplantae > Streptophyta > Zygnematophyceae > Desmidiales > Closteriaceae > Closterium > Closterium sp. Naga37s-1. The sequence goes on along the minus strand of CANJKZ010000777.1, from coordinate 2,705,662 downwards.
GGAGTGTTGGAAACAATTAATTTAAGCGCCCCTTTTGTGTCGAAACACCAAGTCAGAAGCGAAGCAGAACATATCGCCTAGTCAACCCTCGGAGGTTGAACAACTGCTGGAGGTTACGCGAAAGTCAAAGGTCAGCGACCTTTGACCTGACAAATACAGCGCGACAGCAAGGACAAACAACTGACTCGCTATTGAGCAGTTGCCCGAGTCGTCACTGTATCGAACCGCAACAGCAATCGTAAAACGGTTATTAGTTATAACCCTTCATATTCCCTTGTACTCTTATAAAAGCATGTATCTCTTTGTTATTAATCAATCTACTTTGCCCTCACATACTAGCGCAAGGTGGTTCACAACTCTTCATTAAAACGCTTCCGCTATTACATCAGTCCTACGAGGAGTTAATCCTGCAAAGATCCTAAGGGATTTCTCAGCCCAACACCCTTCGCTTCTGGAGTGTCGCTGCTGGTGACGTGGTCTTGTCCAGTTAGCAGCATGTAGTAATCGAACTTCTGCTTTCCGGGTTTCTTGATCAAGTAGTCGGCTGCCATCTCGGATGTGGGACAGTAGGATAGCTCGAGTCTCCCTTTCTCGATCTCGTCTTTCACGAAGAAGTACCGGAGGGTGATGTGCTTCGTTCGATTCGAGAACCCGTTTTTGTTCGCTATGTGGATTGCTGATTGGTTGTCGCAGAACATTGAGAAGCTGGGTAACTGAGCCAGCTTCTCTTCTTCCAGTAGTTTACGAAGGTACAGTCCTTGGTGGCTGAGCAGAGTGCAATATATTCTGCTTCAGCTGAGGAGAGAGCAATTAGCTCTTGCTTGCTCGACTGCCACAAGATAGGGCCGATAGGTTCGAGTCGGTAGATGTAACCGGTGCGTGATCGCCTATTGTTGGCGTCGCCGGCGTGATCAGCGTCTACGTAACCGATTAGTTTGGGTGTCGTCGTTCCGCTTTTGTGGTAGGTTAGGCTGATTGTCGGGGTGCTGACGAGGTAGTGGAGAGCGCGGTTGAGCTCCGCCACATGTTCTGCTTCAGGCTTCTTCAGGTAGGTGGCGAGTTGGCTCGTTGAGTATGATAGATTTGGTCGGCAGGTAATGGCTGTGAAGAATAGACATCCCAGTTTTTGTTGGTAGTCGCGTATGCCGGCAGGTTTGAGTGGAGCGGAGGTTCCTTGCGATTTCCGTCGGTGTAGCGACATGGCGTGGTGATGGTAGTTGTGGTTAATCCGAAGCGCTTGGCGATGGTGTCGGCGTATTTTGAGGTGCTGAGATGGATCGCGTTCTCCCCGTCTTGTATGTTGAGTCCCAGATGCTGTGTTATGGTGGATGAGACGATGAGCGTAAGGTCTCGCTGCAGCTCCCCTTCGAACCAGGTTGTGATGCCGTTGGTTGAGCCGATGTAGAGTAAGTCGTCCACGTAGACGATAAGCAAGATGTAGTCGGCGCCTTTCGTGAGTCGGTGCATTCCCTGGTCGTGCGGCATTTGGCAAAATCCAATGCGAATCAGTCGAGCGTGTAGGTACTGCTGCCACAATCTCGGAGCTTGCTTGATGCTGTATAGGGACTTCAGTAATTAACAAACTTGGTTGGGGTCTGCGTTAGAGACGTGCGGTTGCTCCACGAAGATCGCATCATCGATGGGAGCATAGAGAAAAGCGTTGGCGACGTCGATTTGTTGGAGCTTCTTCCGCTTCAAGGTGGCTATCGCGAGGAGAATCCGCTGTGAGGTGTGTCGGCTGACTGGCGCGAAGGTTTTGGTGAAGTCTCGTCCGTACTCTTGGTCAAAGCCGCGTACGACCCAGCGCGCCTTGAACTTATCGATCGTTCCGTCAGCTTTTGTCTTCACGTGGAAGACCCATTCTCCCGTGAGAATGGTTTTGTTGCGTGCCACTTCGATAGGTACGACTTTTCAGGTGTTGAGTTCTTCCAGTGCCTTTAACTCCCTGTCCATTGCTTCGCGCCATTTTTCCCTGTGCTCCCCCCCCAGAGCCTGCTAAATTGTGGCAGGCTCCTTCGGTGGCGCTGCGCCGTGAACGGCGATGACAAGTCCCAGTATCTTCAGTCCACTCTGTGTGTAGCAGGGGGGATTTGCGTCCTCGGGAAAAGCTGCTTCATCTCCCGCTTCTGGATCAGGTAAGAAATTAGGTCCTATGCGTTCGGAAAGGTTGGTGTCGATCGGTTAGGGTGTAACGTAACCGTTGTCGGCGCTGTCATAGTAGACTTCGGCGTTGATGCTTTCGCGAGGGTTGTCATCGTCCATGGGGATGTCCACCGAGCAGTAGGGAAAAGGTCCGGCTTCCTCCGAAGCCCCGTCCACATTCTGCTCATCCCAGTCAGCTTCATCTGCTGCCGAAGCGAAGGCTCGGTCCCCACAAAATCCGCCCGTGATATCTCGTTCTGCTTCCACGTTGTCCAGGTACGTCTGAAGGGTGAGTCGTTCGTAGAAAATGACATCACGTGCTGCTACTGTTCCCTTTGTGTGGACGTAAAAAATCATCCATGCGTTGTAGTGTTTTTCGATGCACAGGTGTAGTCCCCACTGTGCGCGTTGGGAGAATCGGCCGGCTCGTGCAGCTGGGGGTTGGTATCGTACCATGCAGCTGAACACTCCAACATTTTTGTGCAGCCCAATTTTCGTGTCCACAGCAGGTGCGGTGATGCGTTGTTCGGGAGCGATGATGACGAGAGCAAGTTGTGCAGCATCACGGCGTGGTCCATCGCCTCGGGCCACTGGTGGTTGGGTAGCCGCATGCCACGTAGCAGCTTGCGCATTGTGTTCTGGAGGGTCCTGTTTTTCCTTTCTGCCACGCCTTGTTGTTGATGGGCATAGGGAAGTGAGATGAGTTGCTTGATGCCTCTCTCTGCCAGGTACTGTGTGAATTGTTGTGACTAGTATTTTCCTCCTCCGTCTGACTCGAAGCTTTTCAGCTTCACTCCTGATTCTCGTTCTGCTACTGGATGCCAGGCGACGAAAGCTTTGAAAGCCTTGTCGCGACTCGGAAGGTTGAGGTGCCAGACGTATCGGGTGGCGGCGTCGATGAACGTGATGACGTAGTTGTAGGCCCCTTATCAGCTTCCACAGTTGAATAATATGTCACTGTAAACCTTCTCCAGTGGTGCGTATGCAGGTGCGCTCGGGTTGTGGTGAGAGACGAACGGCTAATGGGGTAAGTCAGCTTCAGGGCAGGTAAAACATGTTCCGCGAACTCGTTGAAGTTCTCTGCCGTCGTGTAGGAGTAGTGAGTCCTTGTCAAGAACGCCTGCTCTTATCGTGCTGTTTAACGTTGTGTTGCGCGGGTGTCCCATTCTTGCATGCAAGATTGATTCACTGGTGCGATGTCCAGGTGATCGCCTGTACAGGTCGGAGTTGGAGTAAAATCCCGCGGTAAGTCCACGAAGAAGTCTGTCGCGCAGTCCACGACAGCGGCTGATATATGCCATCCCCTTTTCGCCGAGTTTCATTTCCACTGTTGTCAGCTGTGCCATGAGACGACTTTGATTAACACTGTCTGTTGCTTGATACAGGTTCTTCAGGTGGTTGTTGTCAAACTATATCTGTGCTAGTTCTGTGTAGGCTAAAGTGGGGAAGACCATATGGGGTACAACCCAATGTTTGGGTTAGTACTTGTACCCATAATTCATTCAATGCAGTCATTTTAGCTTCTCATCTTGACATGGTTTCGGAGCAGTAGGTCCGTCGGACCGTTTTTTTTTCGGGCCCACCATTCCAATTGCGGTTACCGCGTTACCCCACTGCCCTACCCCGCGTCGCGCTGCCCCGCGCACGTCACCTGCGCGCTGCCCCTGCTGGCCGCGCGCCACTGATGCAGCGCGCGTTTTCTCTAGCGCGCTGCCCCATCTACGCCCCGCGCGCCGCCCTTTGCGCCCCGCGCGCTGCCCCGCCGGCCGCCTGTAGCCCCGCGCGCCGCCTGCCTGTGCCACGGCTGCCTGCTACACCCTGCGCGCCACATTTCGCGCTGCTGCCGCAGCCGCCCGCTACGCTCGGCCGCCTGCAGCCCCGAGCGCCGCCTGCCATAGCCGCGGCCACCCGCTACGCCCAGCGCGCCGCCCGCCCTGCTGCCCCGCCGGCCGCCTGCTGCCCCGCGCGCCGCCTGCCACTGCTTCGGCCACTCGCTCGGCCCCGCGCGCCGCCTGCCTACTCAGCCCGCGCGCCGCCTATGCGCCTGCCCCTATTGCGGCCGCCCGCTTCAGCTCAGCGCGCCGCCCCTACTGCTGCTGCTTGCCTGCAATCGCTCTGCCCTGCCAGTCCCGCGCCAGCAGCTATGGCCACCCTCCGCGTTCTGTCGTTCGATGCTTAGGGCCGCCCGATTTAGTCTGAGACCTGGCTCGATGACCTGCAGCTGTTCCTAATGAGCGATAGCAAGGATAATGTCTCTCTCTTATACCACACGTCTGGTGCCTCAGTCGCTCCTGCTGCCACAGCTAAGCTTAGTGCCTATTCCCAGTGGCAGACTCGTGATGCTGCAGCTCGCCTAGCCGTTCGCAACCACCTGCCGTTAGCCGAACTCACGCATTTTGGCGAGCACAAAACCGCTAAGGCCCTGTACGCTGTAGTTACTCAGTACTCCTCCCCTGCCACTGCTGCACTTAGCCGCCTCATGCTGCCCTACCTGTTTTCTGAGCTGTCCACCTTTGCCACTGTTGCCGATCTTATCACCCACCTTCGCACTAATGACACTCGCCTTTGCGCCGCCCTCCCCAAAGAGTTCTTAGCTAAGAACCCGCCTCTGATGTACTGGACCCTCCACTTCATAGTGACCTATCTCCTTGACTCTTTTCGCTCGGTCAGAGACCACTTTCTCGCTCGCTGTCCCACCGATCTCACTGTCGACCAGCTTCTAGCTGCCGAGACTAGCATAGTCACTGTAGGTGCTGGTCGTGGCGCTCCTCGCACCCCCATCTTTGAGGGCTGCTCTCCCTCTCCCCTCGCCCCCTCCTACGCTACTGCCGCTGCTGTTGACTTCCTTGGTGTTGAGTGTGTTGGTGCTGCTTCTGCTCCTAGTGGGAGGCGCCGCAGCGGCAAGGGCAAGGGAGCCAAGAGTAGCGGAGGTGGCACCGGGGGTGGTGGTGGTGGAGGAGGTGTAGGAGGAGGGGATGGCGGAGGGAGTGGTGGCGGGAGTGTTGGCGGGAGTGGTGGCGTCGGTGGCGGCGGTAGCGGCGGAGGGGGTGGTGGCTCTGCTAGCGGCGGTGGTGGCGGTCGGGGCGGAGGCGCTGGCGCTGGCCAAAGACAACAGCAGCAGCAGCGTCCCCGTGAGGATCTTACGCCCCAACAGCTTCGTGAGTGGCTTGCTCAGCGTGGGACGTCTGGGGGTAGTGTTCGCTGTCCGCGCACAGGTGACCGCGTTGGTCAGACATGTGGGAAGTTCCACACCCAGCACCGCTGCTTCTCCCACCGTCACGACGCCTGGCGTGAGGAGATGGGCGAGGAAGTCGAGCGCCCTCGCTGGCTTCAGCTGCTTAGGGCTGGTGTAGACATCTTTGCTCTTGACTATGATGCTATCCTTGCTGCCATCTATGCATTGACTGTTAGTGCTGAGGGAGACTGTGTGCCGCCTGACCCAGGTATAGAGGCTGCTGCCTTAGGCGCAAGAGAGTCTGCTCTCTCAGGTACTACGCCTGCTGAGGCCTTGCACACCTTCACGCTTGACTCAGGTGCTTCCTGCTGTTTCTTTCGTGACAGTACGGCACTCACACCACTCACTGCACCTGTTGCAGTCTCTCTAGCTGACCACTCAGGGGGCCCAATTCTTGCACGGTCCAACACTTTGCACCCGTGCCCGGCGGTTCCGTCTGGCTCACTATCAGGCCTCCACCTCCCCTCGTTCTCTACGAACTTGGTGAGCAACGAAGTTCTCCAGGACCAGTGGGTTGACACCTTTACCCCTGGAGGACAGCGTGTGGAGATTGAGACAATACTCTTCAATGAGTCTGCAGAGCAGTCGTCATAGCATTTCAGACCTTAATTGTACAGCACACTAGATTGCATATTACAAAGTAAAGTATAAATAAGAAATTGTATCCAAACTATTTAGATCTAGAAGTCTATATGGGAGGGGGGGGGAGGGTTCTAAATTAGATGTAGAAATGCTTTTTGGACTAGGTGGCAGGTCCATAGACCTGCCACAAGATAGGAGCGATAGACTCCTTACTGCATTCTTCTTTACGTGTATTGTCATAATCTTTAAATCTCGAATTTTATTTCAAAATTTGTCATATCTGTACGTGCTCCCGGACCGACCGCCACCTGGCCACGTTTACCCGTCGGCCAGGGTCGAGTCTTTACACACTAACGACTGCGCCTCCTTAGGTAGCTGCTACTGGTCAGGTGTCTGCGTCAGGTCAGGTAGCCTCCCCTTGTTCGTGTCGCTCCCTATCGCACCAGACTCTTCTCTGGCACCACCGACAGGGTCACCCCTCCTTGCCACGTCTACGTGGCATGCACCGTCGCCTCCTTGTGTCTGGTCTTCCCAGGATTCTCCCTCCCCTCCCTGAATCGCCTGCGCCGTCCTACCTTCCTTGTGTCGAGGGGCGGCAGCGCGCCGCTCCTCACTCCTCCTCGTCTTCCTCGACAGAGGCTCCTCTACAGACCCTCCACATGGACGTATGGGTCCCAGCCCGCGTTCGTGGACAGGGCGGCGAGCGGTGATTCCTGCTGGTTGTCGACGACTACTCGCGTTACATCACGGTCTTCCCCTTGCGCACCAAGGGTGAGGTCCCTGCTGTCCTGATCCCTTGGATCGGAGCAGTTCGTCTCCAGATCCGCGAGCGGTTCTGCCAGGACCTCCCAGTCCTGGGTCTGCACTCTGACAGAGGTGGTGAGTTCTCCTCCGACCTCTTGGGGGCCTTCTGTCAGGGGGAAAGCATCCTCCAGTCGTTAACGCTTCTGGGCTCACCGCCGCATTGGCTTGGTCATGGAGATCGCTCACCTCCTTGATCCATGCAGCGGCTCCCCATTTTCTGTGGCCGTTTGCGGTCCACTACGCCGCAAAGCAGCTCAACCTCTGGCCCCGTGTCTCCTTGCCGGAGACCTCGCCCACACTGCGTTGGACAGGAGAGGTTGGCGATGCGTCGGTGTTCCGGGTTTGGGGTGCTCGTGCCCTTGTCTGCGATACGTCCGCGGACAAGCTTTCCTCCCGCACCATTCCCTATGTCTTCCTCGGCTTCCCCCCTGACGCGCCTGGCTGGCAGTTTTACCACCCCACCTCGCGCAGTGTTCTGTCCTCTCAGAACGTCACCTTTGACGAGTCGGTTCCTTTCTACCGTCTTTTCCCCTACCGCACTGCCCCTCTCCCTCCTCCGCCACTTTTCCTCGCTCCAGGTCCCCCTCCGGTAGACCCCTCCCCCCCTCAGGGTCCTGCTCCTTCAGGTGTGTCTTAGGTAGACCAACTCCCCTTGGCTGAGCCTGTAGAGGTCACTAGCAACTTAGGTGCTGCTGGGGTGGTGCTGCTCGGGGTGCTGCGTCCGGGGATGCTGAGCCTGTGCGTGAGGTGCTTGGGGGTGCGGAGCCTGGGGGTGCTGAGCCTGCAAGTGCAGAGCCTGGGGGTGCTGAGCCTACGAGTGCGGAGCCTGGGGGTGATGAGCCGGAGGGTGCCGGGTCTGGGGGTGCTGAGTCTGCTGGCGTTTCTCCGGTTCGCTTTTCACGACGGAGGCCTCTCTCACCACAGTAGCTACGAGAGTGGCTTGTGTGGCGTGCCTGCTTGAGGAGTCGTGCTGCTGGAGGTGGAGGTCCTGCTGCTGGAGGTACTGCTGCTCGAGGTGCTGCGGTTGGAGTTGCTGGAGCTGCTCATCGTGGAGGCGCTGAGAGTGCTGGTGTTTCTGGTTCTGGAGGTACTGGAGCTGCCAGGACTGGTGGTGTCGCTGGAGCTGGAGGTGCCGGTTCTGAGGGTGCTGCTGCTGGAGGCACTGGAGCTGGTGCTGTCGACCCTGGAGTTGGAGACCCCGGAGGTGGAGGTGCTGGTTCTAGAGGTGCTGGAGCTGGAGGTGCTGGAGCTGGAGGCGCTGGCGCTGGAGGCGTCGGGGCTGGCTGCCCTGGAGCTAGAGCTGCTAGTCCAGGAGGTGCTAGTACTAGAGGTACTGGAGCTGCCGGAGCTGGTGGTGGTGCTGGTGTTGGAGGTGCTAGTGATATCCTGGCAGTGTAGGTCCCGGAGGTGCTCGTCTCGGAGGTGCTAGAGCTGTCGGAGCTGGTGGCGCTGCGGGCTCTGTAGCTAGAGGCGCTGGCGCTGGAGGCGCTAGAGCTGGAGGCGCTGGAGCTGGACGCGCTGGAGCTAGCAACGCTAGAGCTGGAGGTTTTGGAGCTGCAGGACACAGGCATGGACGCAGAGATGGCATCCTGGAAGTCCACAGGCACTTACGTCGACGAGGTTCCCCAACCTGGGGCGAACATTGTCAGTGGCATGTGTATTTTCAGGGTGAAGCGGCCGCCGGGTTCTCCGCCTGTCTTCAAGGCTCGTTACGTTGCACGAGGCTTCAGTCAGAGACATGGAGTTGACTTCTTCCACACCTTCTCCCCTACCCCGAAGATGACCACTCTCCGGGTTCTGCTGCACGATGTTGCTCAGCGTGACTACGAGCTTCACTCTCTTGACTTCAGCATAGCTTTCTTGTAGGGCAGCCTGCAGGAGGAGATCTGGCTGCGCCGCCCACCTGGCTTCACTGGGTCGTTTCCTGCAGGTACCAAGTGGAGCCTCCGGTGGCCAGTCTACGGTCTCCGCCAGGCGCCTCGTGAGTGGCACAACACACTGAGGACGACACTTGCGGCTCTTGGGTTTGCTCCTTCGACTGCTGACCCGTCGCTCTTTCTGCGCACCGACACTTTGCTGCCTCCGTCCTACATCCTTGTGTACGTCGACGACTTGGTCTTTGCCGCTGCTGACACTGAGGGACTCGCCCACGTGAAGTCGGAGCTGCAAAAGAGACACACGTGCACAGACTTGGGAGAGCTGCGCAACTATCTTGGCTTGCAGATCACCCGGGACAGAGCACGGCGCATCATTACTCTGACTCAGTCACACATGGTGCACCAGGTCCTTCAGCGCTTCCGCTTCACGTACTCCTCGCCACAGTCCACTCCTCTGCCTACCGGTCACTCGCTTTCAGCACTGCCTTTGGATGAGTCCGTAGAGCTGCGTGGCCTGTATCCAGAGCTTGTGGGCTGCCTCATGTACCTGATGACCTGCACTTGACCTGACCTTGCTTACCCTCTTAGCATCATGGCACGCTACGTTGCGCCCGGGAGACACTGACCAGAGCAGTGGGAGGCCGCTAAGAGAGTGTTGCGCTACTTGTGCAATACGTCGAGCATGGGAATCATGCTTGGAGGACGGGCTCGAGTTGTCCTCACTGGCCACGCAGACGCTTCTTGGGTTGACGACTTAGCTACGCAGCGGTCGTCACAGGGTTACACCTTCAGTCTTGGCTCCGGCTCTGTTTCTTGGCGGTCTACCCGCTTGTCTTCTGTTCTCAGTTCCAGTTGTGAGGTTGAGATCTACGCAGGGGCCATGGCTGCACAGGAGTTACGCTGGCTCACCTACTTGCTGACTGACTTGGGAGAGCCGCCTCATTCTCCTCCAGTTCTGTACGTCGACAACAAGGCCATGATTGCCTTATGTTAGGAGCACAGAACGAAGCACATCGCTGTGCGTTACTTCCTTGCTCAAGAGTTGCAACAGTGTGGACAGCTTCGTCTTGTTTACGCGGCCTCTCGGGCCAACACTGCTAATATCTTCACCAAGGCACTTCAGCCTTGTGATCATCAGCGGTTCTGTACTGTTCTAGGACTTGTGCCCACTTGGCCTCTCTTGCTCACCTCTTGACTTTGCTTGTACTGTGATCTATATACATATACCTGCATGCTTACACTTGCTAGACTTTGATCACTATACTTCTTGTTTTCCATTATATAACTCTACATGTGAAATGGCCTTGTGGCCATTTGCTTGTGCTCAAAGTGTGTGGTGACGTTGTGATGCACCCTGAGCTTGCTTTGCTTTTCTTGACTGGTCTTGTGACCCCTTGTTCTCCCCCACTTTGCCTATGGGGGTGTGTGAAAATATATCTGTGCTAGTTCTGTGTAGGCTATAGTGGGGTAGCCCATATGGGGTACAACCCAATGTTAGGGTTAGTACTTGTACCCACAATTCATTCAATGCAGTCATTCTAGCTTCTCATCTTGACAGTTGTACGAGAGCTCAGCGAAGTTGCCGTATCCACGATAAGACCGGATGTTCTGGTTCTTGTTCAGCGTTTCGTTTCGCGGAAGAATTGTATATTCCATCAGCGACTGATACATGTGCTGTACTGTTGCTTGTCGTACTGCGTCCCGCGTGTTGGATTTGGCAGAGATCCATCGAAGCATCCGAGAATCTGCGTGCCTTCCATCATCAGCTCAAACTCGAATGACCAGGTATAAAAATCCCTTCCGTCAAAGGGTGTCGATGTCTGCAGTTTCAAAACGTTTGCGAACTGTGATTCAACTTGAAGTGCGTCCAGTGTCTTCTCTTGTCCAGGTGATAACTGTTGGTGTGGCATGAAGCTGATGGAGCCACGTTTAGGCTCGTACGGGGCAAAGGTAGGTTGCTGCTGGTTTCTGCGCGCATAGGATGAGCCGTCAAGGCTCATTGGAGTAACGCCATTGTTGTTGTCGCTGTTGTTTGATTGCGCAGGTGCTGCTTGCTGGTGCTATTTGTAGAAGGACATGAAGGAGAAGAATTTCTCCATCATGCTTGGGTCGAAGCCTGTTACCTGGTTCGCAATGTTTCAGTAGACTCAGCTGCTTGTCTTGTCGCTGTGCCTCCTTCCGTCTGTAGGCCAGAGGCTAGAGGTGGAATAGGAGTGGTACTGGGAGAGCTGTTAGAAGAGCTTCTCTCCTTCTGTGTTGCCATGCCTTCTGTTGTTGTAGGAGTGTTGATGAAGTTGGATCTTGCCTTGTGATCTCTCATACCATGTTGGGTTGAGAAAAAACCCTTTGGATCTTTTCAAGGCTAAGACCCTGAGTAGGAATGTTGTAGTTGCGGAAGCGTTTTAAAGAACTATTGAACCAACTTGCATTGGTGTGTGAGAGCAAGAGATTGATTATAGCAAAGTAATACAAACGATTTTATAAGATTACAAGGAATATGAAAAGGTACAACTAACTGTTTTGCTGTTGTTGTTGCGGTTCGATACAGTGACGACTCAAGCAACTGCTCAATACCGAGTCAGTTGTTTGTCCTTGCTGTCGCGCTGTATTTCGTCGAGTCAAAGGTCGCTGACCATTGACCTTCCCGTAACCTCCAGGCTCCAGCTGTTACTTTCAACCTCCTCGGTTGACTCGCCGTTGCGTCGCTGTGATTCGCCTCGTTTGCATTCTATTGTTTCGACACAACAGGAGCGTTAAAATATTTGTTTCCAACAAGTTCAACCATGCGAATCTACCGGTATTCAAGAGGTGCCCTTTGTTGACAGAACACGGCTTTTAGCCGTGGTTGTCAAATTATATATGTGTTACATATGTGTAGGCTGTAGTGGGGTAGCTAATATGGGGTATAGCCCCTTTAGGGATTCATACTTGTACCAAACTTTGACCTAGTTCATCCATTCCTGCTAGTTGTTTCTGACCTGGTATTCAGAGCAGTAGGGCCCACCTACCGTTGCGGTTACTGAGCTACCCCACGTCTGCGCTGCGCCGCCCGCGCGCGCCCTGCCTTGCCTGTGCTGCGCTGCCCGCGCGCGCCTCTGCCTTGCCTGCGCTGCGCTGCTTGCGCGCGCTGCCCTAGTTCCGCGCACGCCGCCTCAACAGCTTGCACGCCCTGCCCTGCACTGCCCTGCAGCTCGCGCGTCGCCCGCCTGCTGCCCGCGCGTCGCCCGCTAGCAGCCCGCTCGGCCCGCGCTCTACCTCTCTGCCCGCGCGTTGCCCGCCTGCAGCTCGTGCGTCGCCTGCTTCCTGCCCGCGCGTTGCCCGCTAGCAGCCCGCCCGGCCCGTGCTTTGCCTCTGCGTGCCCGCGCGCTGCCCCTGCAGGCCTGTCAAGCCCCCGCGCCGCCCTCGCCGCCCGCGCTCAGCTGTCGCCTGCTCGCTCGCGGCCCCTGCTGGCCAGCGCGCCACCTTCGCCGCCCATTCGCGGCCTCTGCCCGCCCGCGCGCCGCCCCTTACCCGCGCGCGCGCTGCTCTTCACCCTCGCGCTGCCCCTTACCTGCGCGCGCACTGCCTCTGCCGGCCAGCGCACCGCCCACCTGCAGCCCACGCCTTGCCTTTGCTGATCCGTGCGCCGCCACTGCAGCCCTGCGCGCAGCTTCTCCTGGCCTGCTCTCTGCCCTGTAGTCCGTGCTCTGCTTTGCCACCTGCGCGCTACTCTCACCTGCGCTGCACTCATGGCGACTCTCAATGTCCTCGCTTTCGATCCTGACGGTCGCCCGATAGAGTTTGCCACTTGGCTCGACGACCTGCAACTGTTTCTTATAACTGATGCCAAAGACGGAGTTTCACTGTTCGATCACGTGTCTGGCACTTCCGTTGCTCCTGCTAACACTGCTACCGCTCTCGACCGCTCACAGTGGCCGACTCGTGATGCTGCTGCGCGCCTCGCTATTCGCAACCATCTGCCGATCACTGAGCGCGCGCACTTTAGTCAGCACAAGACTGCTAAGGCACTGTATGAGGCTGTAGTTGCCCGCTACCCTTCCCCAGCCACTGCAGCCCTAGGTCGTCTTATGCTACCCTACCTGTTCCCCGACCTGTCCTTGTTTACCACCGCTAGGGACCTCATCTCTCACCTGCGCGCTAGTGACGCTCGCTTTCGTGCCGCCCTTTCAGACGAGTTCCTCGCCGAGAATCACCCCCGGATGTACTTTACTCTCTACTTCCTCGTCACCCGCCTCCCTGACACTCTTCGCTCAGTCAGGGACCACTTTCTAGCCCTAGACCCTACCACTCTCACTGTCGCCGACTTCGAGAAGCACCTCCTAGCAGCTGAACAGAACATTCTCGCTGTAGGTGCTGCTCGTGGCACTCCTCGCACTCCCCTCTTTGAGGGGTGCTCCCCCTCCCCTCTTGCCCCCTCCTACGCCTCTGCTGCTGCTGCTCTCGACTACCTTGGTGCTGAGGAGGTCGGGGCTGCTTCCGCTCTTAGTGGGAAGTGCTGCAGCGCCAGGGGCAACAAGGGTGGTAGGGGAGGTGGAGGTGGTGGTGGAGGGGGCGGTGGTGGAGGCGGCGGGGGAGGTGGAGGTGGTGGGGGTGGTCGTGGGGGTGGAGGTGGTGGTGGGGGTGGCGGTGGTACTGGGAGCGGTGGAGGAGGCAGCGGCGGTAGTAGGGGAGGAGGGAGCGGTAGTGGCAGCGGTGGTGGGGGCTGGAGTGGAACCGGCCAGAAGGGGAGCTCCAGTGGTGGCCAGGGACAGCAGCAGCAGCAGCAGTAGCCGCAGCAGCAGTAGCAACAGCAGCGTCAGCAGCAGACCCTCTCCCCTCAGCAGCTTCATGACTGGTATGCTCAGCGTGGGGCGTCTGGGGGTCCTATTCGCTGCCCGTATATCATTCGCACAGGCCCTCGCACTGGTCGGCCGTGCAGCGGGTATCACACTCAACACCGCTGCTTCTCACGGCTTAGCAACGCCTGGCGCGCCAAGTTTCCTGAGGCTACTGAGTTCCCCCTTGGGCAGACCTGCTTAGGCGTGGTGTTCCTATCTTTGATCTTGACTATGATGTAATTCTTGCTGCCATGTATGCATTGGCTGTTAGTGCTGAGGGTGACTGCTACTTGTGTATGCCGCCTGACCCAGGTATCGAGTCCGCAGCCCTAGATGCTAGTAAGTCTGTTCTCCCTAGTACTGCGTCCGCTCAGGCCTTGCACACCTTTACACTTGACTCTAGTGCTTCCCGCTGTTTCTTTCGCGACAGTAACACAGTCACTCCCCTCCCTGCACCTGTCCCTGTCTCACTGGCTGACCCTTCTGGGGGCCCAGTGCTAGCACGGTCCGCTACTGTGCTTCCGTGTCCGGCGGTCCCGTCTGGTGAGCTGTCTGGTCTCCACCTCCCCTCGTTCTCTACAAACCCGGTGAGCAACCCTGTCCTTCAGGATCATTGGGTTGACACCTTTACTCCTGGAGGACAGCGTGTGGCGATCTGCACGTGCTCTCGGACTGGCCGCCACCTGGCCACGTTCACACGTGCGTCTGGGTCCAGTCTGTACACCCTCACCACTGCGTCGTGCTACGCCCCTTTGTCTCCTCAGTTGTACGTGTCCGCTCAGGTAGCTACCCAGTGTGAGTGTCGTGTCAAAGTATATATATGCTATATATGTTTAGGCTGTAGTGGGGTAGCCAATATGGGGTACAGCCCCTTTTAGGGTTTCATACTTGTACCCAACCCTTTCATAGTTCATTCATTCTTGCTGCTAGATTCTGACATGGTTTCAGAGCACTAGGTCCGTAGGACCATTTTTTTTCGGGCCCACCTACCGTTGCGCTTACCGCGCTACCCCACGTGTTGTCCTGCGCCTGCCTGCCTGCCCTGCCTTGTGACGTGCTGCGCTGCGCGCGCCGCCCTGCAGCCCTCGCGCTGCCTCCTGCTGCCCTAGGCCAGCGCGCCGCCCCTGCAGGCCCGTACGGCCCGCGCGCCGCCCCTGCATGCTCGTAAGGCCCACACACTGCCTCTACAGGCCCGTCAGGCCCACGAGCCGCCCCTGCAGGCCCGTCAGGCCCACGAGCCGCCCCTGCACGCCCGTCAGGCCAGAACGCGGCCCCGCCCTGCCTCTGACGCGGCCGCGCCCAGCCTCTGACGCGGCCGCGCCCTGCCTTCGACGCGGCCGCGCCCTGCCTTCGACGCGGCCGCGCCCTGCCTTCGACGCGGCCGCGCCCTGCAGCCGTCGCGGCCGCGCCCAGCCTCTGACGCGGCCGCGCCCTGCCTTCGAAGCGGCCGCGCCCTGCCTTCGAAGCGGCCGCGCCCTGCCTTCGAAGCGGCCGCGCCCTGCCTTCGACGCGGCCGCGCCCTGCGTGCTGCAGCCCCGCGCGTCGCGCTGCAGCCTCACGCGTCGCGCTGCAGCCCCGCGCGTCGCGTCACCTGCCCGTACGTCGCGCTGCAGCCCCGCGCGCCGCGGCTGCCGTCCTCGCGCAGCCCGCGCGCCGCGGCTGCCACTGTACCAGCTACGCCGCCCCTGGTGCAGCCGCCCCTGGACCCTCGAGCAGCCGCCCCTGGACCCAGAGCAGCCGCCCCTGGCCCCTGAAGCAGCCGCCCCTGGTGCAGCCGCCCCCGGACCTTCGAGCAGCTGCCACTGGACCCAGAGCAGCCACCCCTGGCCCGTGCAGCAGCCGCCCCTGGTGCAGCCGCCCCTGGACCCTCGGGCATGCCGCCCCTGGACCCACGACGCCGCCTCTGGACCCCGTGCAGCCGCCCACCGAGCGCCGGCCCTGCTCACCCGGCAAGCGCCTGCTCTTCCCGCCACTGGTGAGCACCTGCCTTGTTAGCGCGCTGCCGTGCCATCTGCCTGCCTGCCTGCCGGCCAGCCTGCCTGCCTGCCTGCCTGTCTGCCTGCCTGCCGGCCTGTCTGCCTGCCTGCCGCGCCTGCCCTGCCCGTGCTGCTACTTCTTTTACTACTGCTAGGCTACTGGTACTGCTACTGCTACTGCTACTACAAGCGGTGGCCAGATGCAGCTCCAGCGACGTCCGCGCGAGTCTCTCACGCCCCAGCAGCTTCGTGAGTGGTACGCTAGTTGGGGTTGTGGTGGTAGCCGTCGTAGCTATCGCCCTGGAGCTGGTCAGTTGGGAGCGTCTGGCGGTGGCCAGCTGCAGCTGCAGGGCGTCCACGCGAGACACTTATGTCCCAACAGCTTCACGAGTGGTACGCTCAAAGTAGAGGGTCTTTGAGTACCGTTCGCTGCCCGTACGTCATTCGCACAGGTGATCGGACGGGTCACGCTTGCGGGACGCTTAGTCACACCCAGTCCCGCTGCTTCGCCCGTCTGAGCGACGCCTGGCGTACCGAGATTGGCGACGAGGCTGAGCTCCCCGACTAGGTGGAGCTGCTAGGGCAGAGGGTAGATATATTTGCTCTTGACTATGATGCTATTCTCACTGCCATGTATGCATTGCCTACTAGTGCTGACCGTGCCTGTTACCTGTGCGTACCGCCTGACCCAGGTATAGAGCCTGCTGCTCTTGGTGCTGGTGAGGTTGCTGCTCTAGGTGCTAGTGCGTCTCCTGCTCTGGGTACTGGTGAGGCTACTGCTCCAGGTGCTGGTGAGTCTGCTCTCTCTGGTACTGCGCCTGCTGAGGCCTTGTACACCTTCACAGTTGACTCAGGTGCTTCCCGCTCCTTCTTTCGCGACAGCACCACCCTCATGCCGCTCAGCCGGCCGGTTCCAGTCTCCCTGGCCGACCCCTCTGGGGGTACAGTCCTTGCGCACTCCTCCACGGTCCTGCCGTGTCCGGCAGTCCCGTCTGGCTCCCTGTCAGGTCTTCACCTCCCCTCGTTCTCTACGAACTTGGTGAGTGGTGCTGACCTCCAGGACCAGTGGGTTGACCAGTTCACTCCTGGAGGTCAGCGCGTGACCCACTGTACGTGCTCCCGGACTGGCCGGCACTTGGCCACGTTTACCCGTGCGCCTGGCTCAAGTTTGTACATACTGACTACTATGTCCCCTCAGGTCGCTGCGTCTGCGTCTGTGTCAGGTCAGCTAGCGGCCCCCTGCTCGTGTCGCGCTTTGTCGCACCAGACCCTCCTTTGGCACCACCGCCTTGGTCACCCCTCGGTGCAGCGCCTTTGTAGCATGCAACGCCGTGTCCTTGTCTCTGGTCTTCCCAGGGTTCTCCCTCCCCTCCCACCCTCGCCTGCTCCTCCCTGTCTTCCCTGTGTCGAGGGGCGGCAGCGCGCCGCTCCTCACTCCTCCTCGTTCCCTCCCACAGAGGCTCCCCTGCAGACTCTCCACCTGGACGTGTGGGGCCCAGCCCGCGTCTGTGGACAGGGCCACGAGCGGTACTTCCTGCTGGTCGTCGACGACTACACGCGTTACACCACGGTCTTCCCCTTACGCACCAAGGGGGATGTCCCTTATATTTTGATCCCCTGGATCCGCGCTGTTCGTCTCCAGCTCCGCGAGCGGTTCGGGACGGAATTCCCGTCCTGCGTCTGCACTCTGACAGAGGTGGTGAGTTCTCCTTCGACCTCTTGGCAGCCTTCTGTGCGGAGCACGGCATCCGCCAGACGTTCACGCTTCCGGCCTCTCCGCAGCAGAATGGGGTTGCTGAGCGCCGCATTGGCTTAGTCATGGAGGTCGCTCGTACCTCCATGGTCCGTGCGGCTGCCCCCCATTTTCTGTGGTCGTTTGCGGTCCGGTACGCCGCGCATCAGCTCAACCTCTGGCCCCGTGTCTCCTTGCCGGAGACCTCGCCCACACTGCTGTGGACGGGGAAGGTTGGCGATGCGTCGCGTTTCCGGGTCTGGGGTGCTCGTGCCTTTGTCCGCGATACCACCGCGGACAAGCTCTCCACCCGCGTTGTTCCCTGTGTCTCCCTTGGCTTTGTCCTTGACGCGCCTGGTTGGCAGTTTTACCACCCCACCTCGCGCCGTGTCTTCCCCTCTCAGGACGTCACGTTCGACGAGTCGGTTCCCTTTTACCGTCCTTCCCCTACCGCACTGCCCCTCTCCCCCCCCCTCGCCGCTCTTCCTCGCTCCAGGTGCTCCCCAGGTAGACCCCCTCCCCGCTCCCGGTCCTGCTCCTTCAGGTGTGTCTCAGATAGACCCTCCCCCCTTGACTGCGCCGGTTGAGGTCACTGGTGACTCAGGTCCTGCTGAGGGTGGTCCTGCTCGGGGTGCTGCTTCAAGGGGTGCGGAGCCTGGGGGTGCTGAGCCTTGGGGTGCGGAGCTTGGAGGTGCTGAGCCTAGGGGTGCGGAGACTGGAGGTGCTGAGATTGGGTGTGGGGAGTCTGGGGGTGCTGTGCCTGGGCGTACTGAGTCTGGGGGTGCTGCACCTGGAGACGCTGAGGCGTCTGGTGAGCAGTCTCCCTGGAGCGGGCGTCTGCGTAGTCGCTCCGCTGGTGCCTCGCCGCTGCGCTCTCGTCGTCGACTCCCTCTCTCCCCACAGCAGCTGAGTGAGTGGTACGCTAGCCGTCTGGGTAGCGCTGCTGGAGCTAGGGGCCCTGCTGCGGGAGGCACTGGTGCAGGTGACTCTGCTACGTGAGTTGTTTCTGCTGGAGGTTCTGGAGCCGCTGAGGGTGCTGGAGCTGGAGGTTCGGGAGCTGCTGGTGGTGCTGGAGCTGGAGGTTCGGGAGCTGGTGGTGGTGCTGGAGCTGGAGGTTTGGGAGCTGCTAGGGGTGCTGGCACTGGAGGTTCTTGAGCTACTGCGGGTGCTGACGCTGAGGGTTCTGAGTCTGCTGTTGCGCGGTCTCCTTGGAGTAGCCGCCTTCGTGCGCGTGTGCCTCTCACCTCACAGCAGCTGCACGACTGGTACGGTCGCCGTCAGGGTCGTGCTTCTGGAGCTCGGGGCTCCGCCGCTGGAGGTACTTCTGCTGACGTTGCTGGAGCTGGGAGTGGTGCTGGTCCCGGAGGTGCTCGTACTGGAGGTACTGGAGCTGCTGGGGCTAGAGGTGCTGAGCCTGGGGGTGCTGCTACTGGTGGAGCTGGTCCTGGAGGAGCTGGCGCTGAGGGTTCTGGAGCTGCTGGAGGTGCTGGAGCTGCTGGGGGTGCTGGAGCTGCTGGTGCTGGTGGCACTGCTCCACCGTCTCCGTCGTCTCAGCCACCGTCTGCCTCTGTTCGTCGCCTGGTTCTTAGTCTCCCTTCGTCTACTGGTCTTCCGTTACAGCCTGGCTCACCGCTGCCTACTCCTTCTCCTTACAATGAGCAGACGGGAGGTCTTACTGAGCGTCGTGAGCCTACGTCGCGTCCTGTCTCGCCTGTTCGTCGTGGTCGTTCCGGTAGTCGTGTTCCTTGTTTGCGTCAGCCGGCTGTCACCGGCACCCACCTCGTAGTCCGTCGTCCTTCCTCCCCTCCGCAGCATGTTCCCCTGCCGTCCCCTCTTGCGTCTTCTCTGCCTACCGTTCTTGAGCCTGAGTCTGACCGCACCCGTGCCGCTCACCCTACTGTCACGCGCCTGCTCGCCACAGTTGTCACTGACCCGTCGTTTGAGTCTGCTGCTGCGTCTGCCTTACACACTGATCTTGTTGACTTTGCTGCTGCCTGTCGTCTAGACTACGCCGCTGGTCTGGTTGCTGAGTCTGAGACTGTCTGTCCTCCGTCCGTCGGGGGTGAGTGTGCTCTTGGCATGGACGTCCTTGAGGACAGGCAGGAGGACCTTGAGTGTCTTGCAGCCGCTGCGCCTTATCTCCTGTCCATGTTGCTTGCCCCTGAGGGAGACCCGGATGCTCCAGACATCCCGACCCCGCGCTCTTACGCTGAGGCGATCGTGGGTGAGTACTCCTCTCAGTGGCAGACAGCCATGAACGCAGAGATGGCATCCTGGAATTCCACAGGCACCTACGTCGACGAGGTTCCCCCTCCTGGGGCGAACATCGTCACTGGCATGTGGATTTTCAGGGTGAAGCGGCCGCCAGGTTCTCCGCCTGTCTTCAAGGCTCGTTACGTTGCTCGAGGCTTCAGTCAGCGGGAGGGAGTCGACTTCTTCCAGACCTTCTCCCCCACCCCGAAGATGACCACTCTTCGGGTACTGCTGCACATTGCCGCTCAGCGTGACTACGAGCTTCACTCTCTTGACTTCAGCACAGCCTTCTTACAGGGCAGCCTGCACGAGGAGATCTGGCTGCACCGCCCACCTGGCTTCACTGGTTCGTTCCCTCCTGGTACCCAGTGGAGCCTCCGGCGGCCAGTCTACAGTCTCCGCCAGGCGCCGCGTGAGTGGCACGACACACTGAGGACGACACTTGCGGCTCTTGGGTTTGCTCCGTCGACTGCTGACCCGTCGCTGTTTCTGCGCACTGACACTTCGCTGCCGTCGTTCTACATCCTCATGTACGTCGACGACTTGGTCTTTGCCACTGCTGACACTGAGGCTCTCGCTCTGGTGAAGTCGGAGCTGCAGAAGAGACACACGTGCACAGACCTGGATGAGCTGCGCAGCTACCTTGGCTTGCAGATCACCCGGGACAGAGCACGCCGCACCATCACACTGACTTAGTCACACATGGTGCAGCAGGTCCTTCAGCGCTTCGGCTTCACCTGGTCCTCAGCACAGGCCACTCCTCTGGCGACAGGTCACTCGCTCTCAGCTCCACCTTCGAACGAGTCCGTAGAGCCGAGTGGTCCTTACCTAGAGCTAGTGGGCTGCCTCATGTACCTGATGACCTGCACTCGTCCTGACCTTGCGTACCCTCTTGGCCTTCTGGCTCGCTACGTGGCTCCTGGTCGGCACCGAAAGGTGCACATGGATGCTGCTAAGAGGGTACTACGCTACTTGTGCAGTACATTGGGCATGGGTCTCGTGCTTGGAGGACGGAGCTCAGTTGTCCTCACTGGGCACTCAGACGCTTCTTGGGTTGACGACCAGGCTACGCAGCGGTCGTCATGGGGTTACACCTTCAGCCTTGGCTTTGGTTCAGTTTCTTGGCGTTCTACACGCTCGTCTTCAGTTCTCAGCTCCAGTTGTGAGGCTGAGATCTACGCCACAGCCATGGCTGCACATGAGTTACGCTGGCTTACCTACCTGCTGACCGACCTGGGAGAGCGGCCTCGTTCTCCTCCAGTGCTCTACGTTGACAACAAGGCCGCCATTGCCTTGTGTTAGGAGCACAGATTGGAGCACAGAACGAAGCACATCGCTCTGCGTTACTTCCTGGCTCGAGAGTTGCAGCAGCATGGTCAGCTTCGTCTTGCTCACGTGGCCACTCGGGCCAACACTGCTGATATATTCACCAAGGCACTTCCGTCTGGTGATCATCAGCGTTTCTGCACTTTGTTAGGCCTTGTGCCCACTTTTCCTCACTTGCTGTAGACTTTGCTTGTACTGTGATCTATATATATATACCTGCATACTTGTTCTGCTAGGTAGAGATCACTGTACTGCTGTTGTTGCATATATACCTCTGCATGTGAACTGGCCTTGTGGCCCTTTGCTTTTGATCAGTGTGTGTGGTGACGTTGTGATCCACCTTGAGCTTGCTTTGCCTTTCTTGACTGGTCTTGCGACCCCTTGCTCTCCCCCACTTTGCCTATGGGGGTGTGTCAAATTATGTATGTGTTACCTTTGTGTAGGCTGTAGTGGGGTAGCTAATGTGGGGTATAGCCCCTTTAGGGTTTCATACTTGTACCCAACCCTTTCATAGTTCATTCATTCCTGCTGCTAGATTTTGACATGTCGCCGCTTGTCGCACCAGACTCTCCTTTGGCACCATCGCCTTGGTCAACCCTCCTTGCCTCGCCTTTGTGGCATGTACTCTCGCTCCCTGGTCTCTGGTCTTCCCAGGTCTCTGCCCTCCCTCCCTCCCTCGCTTGCGCCGCACTGCATTCCTTGCGTGGAGGGGCGGCAGCGCGCCGCTCCTCACTCCTCGTTCCCTCCCACAGAGGCTCCACTGCAGACTCTCCACCTGGACGTGTGGGGCCCGCCCGCGTCCGTGGACAGGGCCACGAGCGGTACTTCCTGCTGGTTGTTGACGACTACACGCGTTACACCACGGTCTTCCCCTTGCAGTGCAAGGGGGAGGTCCCTGATGTTTTGATCCCTTGGATCCGCGCTGTTCGTCTCCAGCTCCGCGAGCGGTTCCAGTCGGACTTTCCTGTCCTGCGTCTGCACTCTGACAGAGGTGGTGAGTTCACCTCTGACCTCTTGCGAGCCTACTGTGAGGAGCACGGCATCCGCCAGACGTTCACGCTTCCTGCCTCTCCGCAGCAGAATGGGATTGCTGAGCGCCGTATTGGCTTAGTCATGGAGGTCGCACGTACCTCCATGATCCATGCGGCTGCCCCCCATTTTCTGTGGCCGTTTGCGGTCCAATACGCCACGCATCAGCTCAACCTCTGGCCCCGTGTCTCCGTTTTGGAGACTTCGCCCACACTACGTTGGACGGGGGAGGTTGGCGATGCGTCACGGTTCCAGCTCTGGGGTGCTCGTGCCTTTGTCCGCGATACTACTGCGGACAAGCTCTCCCCTCGCGCCATTACCTGCGTCTTCCTTTGTTTTCCCCCTGACGCGCCTGGCTGGCAGTTTTACGACCCCGCCTCGTGCCGTGTCTTTGCGTCTCAGGACGTCACCTTTGACGAGTCGGTCCCCTTTTATCGTCTTTTTCCCTACCGCACTGCCCCTCTCCCCCCCCACCCCCCCCCCCCCGCTCTTTCTCGCTCCAGGGCCTCCCCAGGTAGACCCCCTCCCCGCTCCAGGTCCTGCTCCTTCAGGTGTGTCTCAGGTAGACCCTCCCTCCTTGACTGAGCCGGTTGAGTTCACTGGGGACTCAAGTCCTGCTGGGGGTGGTCCTGCTCGGGGTGCTGCTTTCGGGGGTGCTGAGCTTGGGGGTGCGAAGCCTGGGGGTGCTGAGCCTGAGGGTGTGGAGTCTGGAGGTGCTGAGCCTGGGCGTGAGGAGTCTGGGGGTGCTGCGCCAGGGGGTACTGAGGCGTCTGGTGAGCAGTCTCCTTGGAGTGGCCATCTCCGTAGTCGCTCTGCTAGTGCCTCGCCGCAGCACTCTCGTCAACGTCTCCCTCTCTCCCCACAGCAGCTGCATGAGTGGTACGTTAGCCGTCAGGGTCGCGCTGCTTGAGCTGGGGGCCCTACTGCGAGAGGCGCTGGCGTTGGGGGCACTGGAGCTGGTGCCTCTGCTACTGGAGGCGCTTCTACTGGAGTTACTGGAGCCGCTGGTCCCGGAGGTGCTCGTACTGGAGGTACTGGAGCTGCTGGGGCTGGAGGTACTGCTGGACCTGGAGGTGCTGCTGTCGACACTGAAGCTTGAGACCCTGGGGCTGGCGGTGCCGGTTCTGGGGGTGCTGCTGCTGGTGGTGCTGGTTGTGGAGGTGCTGGCGCTGGAGGTTCTGGAGCTGCTGGAGGTTCTGGAGCTGGTGGAGGTGCTGGCGCTGGAGGCGCTGGAGCTGGAGGTTCTGGAGCTGCTGGAGGTGCTGGTTCTGGAGGTGTTGGTGCTGGAGGTTCTGGAGCTGCTGGAGGTGCTAGCGCTGGAGGCACTGGAGCTGGAGGTTCTGGAGCTACTGGTGCTGGTGGTACTGCACAGCCGCGACTGTTCTTTGCTCCGCCGTCACCTTCGTCTCTGCCACCACCAGACTCCGTCCTTCGCCAGGTTCGTAGCCTCCCGTCTTCTACTGGTCTTCCGTTACATCCTGGCTCCCCGCTGCCTGCTCCTTCTCCTTACACTGAGCAGACAAGAGGTCTTGCTGAGCGTCGTGAGCCTGCGTCCCGTCCTGTCTCGCCTGTTCGCACTGTTCGCACTAGTTGTCGTGTTCCTCCTGAGCGTCCGCCGGCTATCCCCGGCACGCACCTCATGGCCCTGCGTCCTTCCTCTGCTCCGCAGCGTGTTCCCCTGCCGTCCCCTCCGGCGTCTTCTCTGTCTGACGTTCTAGACCCTGAGTCTGACCCGCTTGTGCTGCTCACCCTACGGTCACGCGTCTGCTTGCCACTGTTGTCACTGACCCTTCATTTGAGTCCACTACTGCGTCTGCCTTAGTCACCCAGCTTGTTGCTGCCTATCGTCTAGACTTCGCTGCTAGTCTTGTTGCTGAGTCTGAGTCTGTCTGTCCTCCATCCGTCGGGGGTGAGTATGCTCTTGGCACGGACGTCCTTGAGGACAGGCACGAGGACTTTGAGTGTCTTGCGGCTGCTGTACCTCATCTCGTGCCCATGCTGCTTGCCCTTGAGGGAGACCCGGATGCTCCAGACATCCCGACCCCGCGCTCTTACGCTGAGGCGATCGCGGGTGAGTACTCCTCTCAGTGGCAGAACAGCCATGGACGCAGAGATGGCATCCTGGAAGTCCACAGGCATTTACGTCGATGAGGTTCCCCCTCCTGGGGCGAACATCGTCGATCGCATATGGATTTTCAGGGTGAAGCGGCCGCCGGGTTCTTCGCCTGTCTTCAAGGCTCGTTACGTTGCACGAGGCTTCAGTCAGCGACAAGGAGATGACTTCTTCCAGACCTTCTCCCCTACCCCGAAGATGGCGACTCTTCGGGTGTTGCTTCACGTCGCCGCTCAGCGTGACTACGAGCATCACTCTCTTGACTTTAGCATAGCGTTCTTACAGGGCAGTCTGCACGAGGAGATCTGGCTGCGCCGCCCTCCTGGCTTCACTGGGTCGTTCCCTCCTGGTACCCAGTGGAGCCTCTGGCGGCCAGTCTACGGTCTCCGCCAGGCGCCTCGTGAGTGGCACGACACACGGAGGACGTCGCTTGCGGCTCTTGGGTTTGCCCCTTCCACTGCTAACCCGTCGCTGTTTCTGCGCACCGACACTTCGCTGCCGCCGTTCTACATCCTCGTGTACGTCGACGACTTGGTCTTTGCCACTGCTGACACTAAGGTTCTCGCTCTGGTGAAGTCGGAGCTGCAGAAGAGACACACGTGCACAGACCTGGGTGAGCTGCGCAGTTACCTTGGCTTGCAGATCACCCGGGGCAGAGCACGCCGCACCATCACACTGACTTAGTCACACATGGTGCAGCAGGTCCTTCAGCGCTTCGGCTTCACCTGGTCCTCGCCACAGCCCACTCCTCTGGCTACAGGTCACTCGCTCTCAGCTCCACCTTCGGACGAGTCCGTAGAGCCGAGTGGTTCGTACCCAGAGCTAGTGGGCTGCCTCATGTACCTGATGACCTGCACTCGACCTGACCTTGCGTACCCTCTTGGCCTTCTGGCTCGCTACGTGGCTCCTGGTAGGCACCGAAAGGTGCACATGGATGCTGCGAAGAGGGTACTGCGCTACTTGTGCAGTACATTGGGCATGGGGCTCGTGCTTGGGGGGCGGAGCCCAGTTGTCCTCACTGGGCACTCAGACGCATCTTGGGTTGACGACCAGGCTACGCAGCGGTCGTCACAGGGTTACACGTTCAGCCTTGGCTCGGGCTCTGTTTCGTGGCGGTCTACACTTTCGTCTTCTGTTCTCAGCTCCAGTTGTGAGGCTGAGATCTACGCCAGAGCCATGGCTGCACAGGAGCTACGCTGGCTCACCTACCTGCTGACCGACTTGGGAGAGCGGCCTCATTCTCCTCCTGTTCTGTACGTAGACAAGAAGGCCGCCATTGCCTTGTGTCAGGAGCACAGACTGGAGCACAGAACGAAGCACATCGCTCTGCGTTACTTCCTTGCTCGAGAGTTGCAGCAGCGTGGTCAGCTTCGTCTTGCTTACATGGCCACTCAGGCCAACACTGCTGATATATGCACCAAGGCACTTCCTTCTGTTGATCATCAGCACTTTTGTACTTTGTTAGGCCTTGTGCCTACGTTTCCTCACTTGCTGTAGACTTTGCGTGTAGTGTGACCTATATATATTTATACCTGCATGCTTGCTTTTGCTAGGTAGTGATCACTGTGCTGTTGTTGGTATACATATACCTCTGCATGGGGATTGGCCTTGTGGCCCTTTGCTTTTGCTCAGTGTGTATGGTGACGTTGTGATCCACCTTGAGCTTGCTTTGCCTTTCTTGACTGGTCTTGTGACCCCTTGCTCTCCCCCACTTTGCCTATGGGGGTGTGTCAAATTATGTATGTGTTACCTTTGTGTAGGCTGTAGTGGGGTAGCTAATGTGGGGTATAGCCCCTTTAGGGTTTCATACTTGTACCATTCCTGCTAGTTGTTTCTGACAGTGGTTAGGTTGCAAATACGTACCATTGTTTATAACAGATGGCGTATGGCATGTGCATATCACAAAGGCTTCAGTTTTAGTCCACACCATGTTGAACATTGTTTGGTTGTCCCTTCCTTGCTTTAAGCACCAGGGTTGGCTATGGCTACCGGTAGTGCATTTGCCATGCATAGCACAGCACTAAAGATTCTTGATTCAGAACCAGGTCTGCGCACCTTAGTTCGTAGGTAAGTTGGGCTCCAGTGTGAGAGTAAGCTTTGAGTCAAGGCATTTTCTTGGTATGGGAAAGGTTCGGGAAATGAAACCAGGTGACGCCTAAACGCGATAAAGTTCTGTTAAGGTATTTGATAATGCAAGTATCGTAAAGGGTTGCAATCAACCTGTCATATGACCTACCGGTAATGCAAGTACGCTTTCAACCTGTAACATAGAAACAAGCATGAGCATGTGTGGTCGTTGTTCAAGTGCGCTGCATGCCTGATGGCAGCTAGCAGCAGATGAGAGCGTCGTGCAGATGGTGGGGCAGCTTGGTAGATGGGCATGGCATCGGATGAGAACAGGTGCAGATGGGTGGGTGGGTCAGGGCCGGCCAGACTTCACTTATGTCTAGGAGCTTGATGCTCCATCCCTGCTTCCAGCTGGAAGGAGGGAGGTCCAGTAAGGACGAACGAAAGAGATGGGTTGTGAGGGGTGAGTGATTCAGGTGAGAGTCATTTAGAGTCCTGGGACAGAATGTTGCTGGAACAAGGGGGAAAAAAAAGAAGAGAAGTGACGGTTTCCCAACAGATGTTGAAATGAGTTGATACATGCATTGAGGTGAGGGACTCTCATGCACCGAGGCATAAAAATCTGTGTGGCTCAAGGGCATAAGAGGACACCCTCTCATTTCCTTAACTTCCTCATGCCTATTCTTACATGCTTCTCAGCATTGTCTTGCTATTAGTGTGGAAATGCTGATGCATGGATGGTATAGGCGATGGTGCTGCTTGTGCGGGCAGCAATGGTGCTGTTGGTGCGGGCGGTAAAAGTGTTAGTGATCCGCGAGGCGGGGGTGCCAGTGGTGCGGGAGGCAGGCAGTGGTGGTGGTAGTGAAGGCGGGAATGGTGGGGGTGGTGCGGGCGGCGGTGGCGCCAACCACTCTCTCTTCCAACCAGTCACCACCTCACTCTGCCAACCCCGTTCCCCCGCCCCCCCACCTACCCTCATGCCTTACCAAGCATTTCCTATCCTCTCTGCAAGCCTTCCCCCTCTCTCAGGCAAACTTCTCTCCCCTCTTTGTCAAACCCCACCCACCATCTCCCCCCCTCCCCCCCCCCCCCTCCCCTCCTCCGCCAACCTTTTCCCCGGTGCTAGCAACCTTTCCCAATTCAGTCACTGCGAAACTTCCCCAGCCCTCTCTGCCAACACCTTTCCCTCGCTTCTAACCTCTACCTCTCTCTATGTGCCAACGTTTCCCTCTCTATCACAACCCCCTCTCTGCTTGCAAGCCCTCCCCCGTCCCTGCCAAGCTTCCCCCTTTCCCCCAAGCCCCAATTGGGAACGCAGGCTACCTGGGGAGGTGTTGACATGCTGGGCAGTTGGTGCAGCAGATCGACAGGTACGGGAGGACGACGCAGGTCCACCAACGGCTGTAGCACGAACAGCTGTAGCAGCTGTGGTCCGAATGGCTGTAGCAGCAGGAGGAGCAGCATGACTGCTTGCAGCGGATGGCGCCTCCCTGGATGGCGCCTCCCTGGATGGCGTTGCAGATGCAGGCTGACATCCAGGAGAAATCGGTGAACAGGGAGACAAGAGAACAAGGAGGAAGAGAAAAATAGAATCAACCAGGCTAGCAAGGATTGAAAAAAGAAAAAAAAGAACTAATCGCAGCGGTAAGAGCGGTGTGCGTGACTTGCATTCCTTGAAAGGGCAAATGCGGCTGATAGTACTACCACCGCGCATTTACCATGAAAGCATCTAAGTCAATGAATCTCGACACCAGGTATGTACCAGCAGCTCCCAGCATTGGGCAGAAATGGCGAGTCTCAGAGCTTCTCACTGAAAGCCTCTGTGAGAATTCTGGCAACCAATCATAATGTGAAAACAGCACTTGCAGAAAGCCAGTAGATGGGCTCACATGGTTGGCATGGTAGCTGGTGGCAGCTTCCTCGTTGTGATCCCCATTCTCCATCTGTTGCAGTGTCCCTTGCTCCATCCCCTCCCCCTCCTCCTCAATGGCCCTTCCCTCCTCTGCCACCTGCGGTCTGAGTGCAACTGCTCTCATTCTATTGATGTAAGCTCCGTTTTCAGCTGAGTAGAAATGTCCCTACAAAAGGCATAACGATCAAAAGCAAGAGATGTGGTTCTAAGTCGATCAGAGGTTAATCAAAGGTTCAAAACAAATCAAAACAAGTCAAAAAACAAAAAGCAACAACAACAACATTTTCACGCTACCAATGAAGAAAGAAGCCATGTTACCGGGGCTGGTGGTTGGACGCACCTGGGTGCAAGTATATTGAACGGCGATGGACCTATTGTTCACATACGAAGTGTCATACCAATCCTCACTGGTGTCCCAGACCTGCCAAACGATTCAGGTAGGGTTCTCACTTGTTCAAAAGGCGAGATTGAAACAACATAGTCGGGAAAGTTTCAGGTTCTTCTCTTCTCATAAAATCAGCTGAAGTTTGTGTATTCACAGAATACAACAATAAACTAGACGCACCTTAGAGGAGCAGAAAGGGCATGACTCATTTTGCAAAAAGGGGCGCTTATTATGCAAGTTGACTAACCTGAGGGGCAAGGAGAAAGGAAGCATTATCATAAGAATATGAAATCATCAATATTAATTGAATGAAACTCATGTTTGGACAGCATTGCTAAATGACATGCGACCAAAGACATGTTGCATACGAACCATAGCTGATAATAGGGGCAGGTTGTGCGAGAAACTGAGAAAAGAAGCACAATTCTGGAGAGTGCCTACCAAACGCATTCCAAAGGTGTGGCTTACTATGGATCACTGGGCTGGGCGAGGAGTGGAGGAGAGAGAAGTCGTACACACAGTGCCTCTTGTAAAATCCAGATGGCAGCCAGCCTATCGCCTTGAAGACCCATTGGTTCAAGTGACCCGAGACCCGTAGGTCACAAGCCCACCCCCGACCCGACACCACCCAGGGCGGCTTAAGGGCATGATATTTGACTGACAGACTGTTTGGCTACTGCACAAGCCTTGCTTGCCATCTCCATACCCCAATCCTCTCGCACCTCTCCCTCCCTTGCCATTACCCGCCAGTCAGCCCATCCTTGTAAGTAGCCTATAGACCATGATCACCGCACTGCTTACCTTCTTTGCTGTACCTAGCAGAGTATCCATTGAAGAGGACCGTTGAAAGCAGCGAGCACTTGAAGTAGGAGCGTTAACACGAGACACGAGTGGAAGAGAAGGCCTTACACAAGGTTATCACGATCAGTGTCAACATGAAGCCCTTGTTGAAGTTGCATATGTTCAGCTCTATCCAGTCCGTCTCGGTGACACAAACACCCAATGCTTAGGGCTGAGCTGTCAAAAGAGATGGTACCATAATGCCCATGCGAGCGCGTGTGCGGCTTATCGCTGTCACGCTCCTGCTCGCCGTTTGCAACTCGCCACCCCCTTATCACGCCCGGGCACCAGTGGATAAGCTGTGCAAGGGCTCGAAAGTCGACGCCATTCATGATCCCCTTCAACATGTGCTGACATGCCTCATTCACGCTCGAAGTCATAAATAATTTTGTTCTCAAGGATTTCGGAGAATCTTTCCCGGCAGTGCAACTGCCAGAGGGACTCCTTAGCCATGCAATTAAAAGAGCTCGAGACGCACGCCATCCGCGCTAAGACGCGAAACCCCGCTGGCTCGGCGCGGCGAAGAATGGCGTAGAGGAGGTCGGCGGAAAGAGACTCCATTGCGGATGAGAGCTAGCGACACCGTAGCGATGGGGAAAGGATAGCCGCGACGAACGCAGAGGAAATAAACACGGAAATGGCGAATTCAAGGCTGATGGCTGTGATTCTGCGTTCGTATGGAAGGTGAATTGCTGGAGGGAAGCGGTGCAAGGGGTGTAGCAGAGTGAGCAGGAGGCCGTGGAAGCGACGATAAGGTGACTGCGGTTTAACGGATCCTACAGCCAGCCTGGGGACGTTGGCAAATGCATCGTGCCTAACCGCGCTGATGTGGCTCGGGACTTCCCCGAGGCGACGATGGAATGACAATGCGCTGGCAGCTTCTAGGGCCATAGAGAGCTGCGAGACGGGGAACCTAACCTCGATCTTGTTCCCGTTATGGGTGTGTGGTGTGGTGTGGTGTGGTGGAATGAGGATCATGGTAAGTAGGCCTTGGGAATATCTTTGGGGTTAAGGTTAAGGTTATATAAGGTCGTAACCATGTACAGCAAAGCATAGAGAAACTAGAAATATGGTATACACAACCAGCGGCCCAAAGGCGCACGTAGGAAACACATTGTTTCTATATCCCGCGGATAACCACCAGCACGGCTGGGGAGCTCTCTATGCTGAAAAAAGGAAGGACTAGGGGGGGCGGAAAGAGTCCCCTAGCAACCAGGAGGCTCGGAGGTCTGGGTGAATAGAAGGGGTTCCGTCATGGTCGAAAACGAGGAAGCGAAATCGAGTGGCTAGCTTGATGCGAGCAGCTGAGCGTCGTTGTTTTTTTGTTGATTGTTTCTTGCTACGCCATAGGAGGATTTTGAAAGCGATGAGGAATTGTGCCAAGATGAGCTGGAGAATCTCAAACCGGGAGGAGGGTGAATCTTGAAACTTGTGTTCACAGCGCGCGTTCCATTTAGCTTTTGCAGATGCTCCAACCAGAAGGCTCCAGGGGGCCACCTGTCCAGCTCTGGAGGCGAGCGGAAAGAGCAAGAGCTCAGGAGGAGGAGAACAGTGAAGGTGGCGACGAGCGACAGAGGAGAGAGTGGAAATCACTGCGGGGGCCACCCCACACTTGTAGAAGATGTGAGAGATAGTCTCTGTAGGTGCTTCAGTGCAAAGTGAACAGATCCCTTGGTCCATGGCAAAATTGAAACGCGAGCCCGAAGGGAGAGCGCGAATGTAGAATCGGTACAAGACGTCGCGCTGGAGACTGGGTTGCTCGCGTAAAAAGTCATGGGAGAAGTCAGGGACGAGAGGAGGAGGAGCTGGGAGGATGTGAGTCCAACGGGCGGCGTGGTCAAGGGGAAGCTTTGTGTAGAGGCGGCGACGAATTTCGGCTACACTGGGGCATCCGTCCTGTAAGATGTCGAGCCGTGCGCCGAGCCCTGCACCTGTATAGTAGGGGCCTGCAAGCCAGGACCCGACGACATGCACCGCGTAGAGGTCACCTATGTTGAATGTGCCGTCTCCGATTGACGCGCGGACGATGAGGCGGTTGGGAAGGACACTGTGGAGGGAGGCTGAAAGCGACGACAGAGGGGAAAAAGAGGTGACCTGGAGAGCAAGAGTGGGGGAGGACTCTGAGTCCTCTTTGGGGGCGAACCACTCCCCGCAAGCTGCCAAGGGGGGAGGGGGGGAGCAAAGGGCTGACCACCAGAGTGTGGGGATGGCACGGACGAGGTCTCTCCAGACTCTACGTCCGGAGGAGGAGTTGGCCACGGGGAATGTTGAGGTGAAATGTTTAAAGGAGACCACGCCAAGGGAGTGAAAGATAAGTGAGATAAGTGACCGACACGAATCTGCATGGATAGGAGGAAGCGTTCACGCGTAAGAATCCCGAATGGCTTCCCATTTGGTTTGAGTATGAATCGGTTGAAGGCGGTGGGCTCAGCCATAATACACATAGGGACAAGGCGAGGCGGGGAAATAACCGGGGAGATTTCTATCAATGCGTGTAGTTCGGCAAGCGCTCGACTCGGAGTTGCCTCTGGAAGGATGCCTGATTGGAGAATGGCAGGGTGTGCTAAGAGACAGTGTGTGCCAAAAGGGAGGCAAACGGCGGCTCTCGCCACCTCTTCTGATGGTGAGGCGCCGAAACGGCGAAGTGCGCGGTGGCTGGCAAGAGCGCGGATTTGGGTGGAAGGGGCGATCGCCCCGAGACCTCCATGGCGGGTGGAGTTATACAGGAGACGATTGGGGATGAGGCGGACCGCAAGGCCGTGTTCCTTGAATCGAGAGGAGGAGAGGAAGTTCCCAACCAAAACGTCGAGGCGTTTGATAATGTCGGGGGAGGGGGGTTGAAAACGGCCGGGGAAGGAGAGAACGGAGTTTAAGAAAACCGACGCAAGTGATTTGCGGCAGGAAGCAGTGGCACGGAGGGCGGCAAGGAATTTAGCCGTGCGCTGAACGCGAGAGAGTGTCGTAGACCAGGTGGTGGCGCCTGGTTGTGCCCGTTCTACATAGATGCCAAGAATACGGTCTGCTTCTTGAGGAGTGCGAATGGGGATGGGGCCAGCAAGGAGGATGAGTTCTGGTGCAATGTGAAATGGGATAATTGAGCATTTATTCCAGTTGGGGTGCTCTCCAGAGACGGCGGCGAAGGTTCGGAGATGTATAAGGGTGGTCCCAAGCTCTCTGGCGGAAGAGAGGAAGATGGTGACATCGTCAGCATAGCAAGCCATCTGACGGCGTTGGGTCGTAGAGAGGGGGAACCCTGGGAGGA
This sequence comes from Closterium sp. Naga37s-1, assembly GCA_947471745.1. Taxonomy (NCBI): domain Eukaryota; kingdom Viridiplantae; phylum Streptophyta; class Zygnematophyceae; order Desmidiales; family Closteriaceae; genus Closterium; species Closterium sp. Naga37s-1. The sequence goes on along the minus strand of CANJKZ010000777.1, from coordinate 2,673,310 downwards.
AAAGGGAGAGGTAGCGTTGAAGGATTTCGATGACACACACAAAAAGGAGGGGGGCCAGAGGGCAACCTTGTCGGACCCCCGTTCGAACGAAGAAGGTGGGCCCAGCAAGGTTGTTAACAGAGATGCGGGTGGAGGTATTGGTGTGCATAAGGCGGACCCAGGCGATGAACTGCACAGGAAGTCCAAGCGTAGTGAGTGCCCGGAAAAGGAAGGCACAGTCAACCAGATCGTAGGCTTTGCGAAAGTCAACAGTTAAGGCAAGCAGGGGGGTCTTAGTGATTGTGCTCCAGTCAAAGATGTCGAGTGTATCGTTGATCGTATCGCCTATTTTCCTATTCTTGGGAATATCTTTGGGGACTGGCAGCAACTGGGAACTACGAGTGAGCATGGAGCAGATCCAGTTCCGAGAGGACAAGCGCGACAGAAAGAACCCCAGCCCAAGGCATCCGCTCTACTGCCGAACTTCGTATACTGCTTGAAGCGAACCTTCAGTTCAGTAAACACAGTCACCTAATGTTACAGGAAGCAATGTTTTTCTTCAACAATGACCACTACATGGTTCAACAGCTTACTGCATGTTTAGCATATTGCAGTTTGTTTTTGTAGCTAACTATGAAATAACCTTACTTCGAGGCTCAAAAATAACAAAATATGTGTTCTTGAAGTTCACATGTTAACCACATGGATTAACAAAACGTAAGGGTGGTGGGGTGAATCAAATGGTTTTAAAGCCCATTGCTCATCATTGGCTGGGCGGGTCGAAAGTGTTGGGGTCAACCCAGTGCTTCTATCTTTTCCAGCTTCAAGAGAGCCACATCCAATCAAACCAACCGCAGCTAATCCATGGGTGGATCCTAAGAAGAAAGCGCATGCTGGGAGTGGAAGTTCTAGGAGTGGGAGGCTTAGGGGGAGTGGGAGGCGACCCAGTGGTAGAGCAGGCTGGCACCGAAGCCAGTGCCTCTGCCCTTCTTCTCACTCCACACCGGCCCTGCAATGTCCAAATGCGCCCATGGCAGCCCCTCCGCCACAAACTGGCGCCCACGAACGGGGCAGAAAGCAGAGGGGCAGGAGACGAGAGGAGAGGCAGGAGGGAGAGTAAGTTCTCCTCGCATCGCAATCCACACAAATCCGCCACAAACTGGTGCCAGGGAGTTGTGGTAGGGAATGTTGGCAGGCAGGGAATGGTGGCAGGGGATGGTGGCAGGGAATGGTTGTCAGAACATTATAGCTCATGCATATTGTGTAGGCTATAGTGGGGTAGCCTATAAGGGGTACAACCCAATTAGGGTTAGTACTTGTACCCAATTCATTCATAGTTCATTCATTCTCGTTTCGATTCTCACATGGTATCAAGCAGGTTCCCTCGTGGGAACTGTTCCTAGGGCCCACCAATTCGACATTTTTTTTCTTTTCCTGCCCGGAGCGCGCTCAGCCCTACCCGAGTCGCGCTCCCCCTTTTTCTCGCCCCGTCGCGCCGCCCTAGCGGCCCTGTCGCCTGCCTTGCGGCCCTCGCGCCGCCCTTCCTGGCCCCGACCCGCCGCCCTGCGGCCTCGACGCCTACCTGTGCGGCCCCGGCGCCTACCTGCTGGCCCCGCCACCTACCTGCGGCCCCGCCACCTACCAGTGGCCCCGCCACCTACCCGCGGCCCCGCCACCTACCTATGCGGCCCCGCCACCTACCTGCGGCCCCGCCACCTACCAGCGGCCCCGCCACCTACCCGCGGCCCCGCCACCTACCTGTGCGGCCCCGCCACCTACCTGCGGCCCCGCCACCTACCAGCGGCCCCGCCACCTACCCGCGGCCCCGCCACCTACCTGTGCGGCCCCGCCACCTACCTGCTGGCCCCGCCACCTACCTGCTGGCCCCGCCACCTACCTGCGGCCCCGCCACCTACCAGCGGCCCCGCCACCTGTGCGGCCCCGGCGCCTACCTGCGGCCCCGCCACCTACCTGCGGCCCCGCCACCTACCTGCGGCCCCGCCACCTACTAGCGGCCCCGCCACCTACCTGCGGCCCCGCCACCTACCTTTGCGGCCCCGCCGCCTCCTCTCAGCGGCCCCGCCGCCTCCTCCCAGCGGCCCCGGACCCTCACCTGCACGCCCTGAGGCTCACCTGCACGCCCTGATGCTGGATGGCAGCGATGGCATTGGCAGCGCCCAGCACAGCAGCAGCACCGCCCATGTCAAACTTCATGAGGTGAATCGTTGAGCCCGGGCCCGCCTTGAGGTTGTACCCGCCACTGGTGGGTGCGATGGGTGGGAATCGGTGGGGAAGGGTGGGCACAAAGAAGAACTCGATGAGATGAATCGTGGAGCCCTTTGCTGCCTGGCGCCTCTCATGGCCACCGGATGAGTTGATAGGTGCGATGAAAGGGGAAGGTGAGGAGGGGAAGGTGAGGAGGGGAAGGTGAGGGACGGTGGAGGGAACGATAAGGGGCATGGGTGACAGGCAACGCAGGAAGAGGGATGCATGCACAGGCGATTTGGCGGCAGTTTGACCAGCTGCCTCGTGAGAACACACAGGGGAAGTAGCATGAAATAAGCTGAGAATGAAGAACTATGCGCACCTGTCGAAGGTGAGTCCCTTGCCGATCAGCGCCAGCTTCTTCAGCGGCTTCTCCTCCGCCCTTGACCATCCGCAGCAGCAGGCGGCGTGTACGTGACGTGGATGAACTTGGGCGGGTTGTCCGCCGCTGATGCCTCCGCCACTGCCAGGTACGACCCCATGCCCAGGGCGGCACACTCGTCCTTTTCCAAAATGCGCGCATTCAGCACGTCCGCGTGGGCGGCAGTCAGATTCACCGCCACGTCAGCAAGGACAGCTGGCGTGAGCACATTGGGCGGCGCGTTGACGAGCTGCTTGGTGAGGATAATTCCCGCCGCCAGCCTCTCCGCCTCGAACACGTCCCTCTGGAGGGACTCCGCGTCACCCAGCCCCACCACTTGCAACTCCTTCACACCCCTCTCCGCCTTCGCATTCTCCTTCTCCTTTTCTTCCGATTTGAACCGCACATCCTCGAAGCTGCCTACTATGGCGCCCGTCACTATCCCCCGAACCGCGCTCCCGTCTTTAATCTCCTGCCCATCCGCCGCCTCCGGTTTGCCCAGGAACGCGCCAGGTTTTGCTATAAAATCCGGGTCGAATGCCAGCTCAGCGGGCGCGCCTGACAGCGTGGCATCGACAAATGCCAGCTCAGCACCGCCTGGGGCTTCGGCAGCAAAGCCGGTGAAGTTGGCTGCTGATGTGTCGTTACGGGAGAGGGCAGAGTCAAAGACAACGAGGAGGAGGAGATCGGAGGGGAGGGAGGCGGTGAGGCCGGGAGCGTGCTGCCATTCCTCTCTCACCTCCCCATCCTTGCCGCCCTCGTCCTCCTCACCTGGATCCTTGCTTCACTCCCCTCCCCTTCCCTCACCTCTCCTTCCTCCCCTTCACTCTCCTCCCATTCGCTCACATCTCTTTCCTCCCTTTCGCTCCCCTCCCCTTCACTCCTTTCTTCCTCCCCTTCGTTCCCCTCGGCCTCCCCCTCCATATCCGTCCCCCCCCCATCCTCTTGCTCTGAACCACCCACCACACGCTCTCCCTCATTCTCTTCCCCGTTCTCCTCTGAGCCACCCACTGCACGCTCTCCTTCGTCCAGGTTGGCTGTACCGCAAATCACCACCTTCTGCCGTGCAGAGAGAAGAGGGCAGTCAAAGATGACGCATGCCAGCAGCTTCGCCATCTGCCGCAGGCCCGTGGGTAAGTGAGCCAGCCGCTTGCAACTCTCCAGGTCCAAATCCTCCAGTTTGGCTAGCTGTGAGAAATTTCTGGGCAGGCTGCAAAGATTGGGCGCTTTTGTAAGAGTGAGGGCCGAAAGAGAAGAGAGCTTCCAGAAGTCGTCTGGAAAGCACGAGACTCCGATGTTTTCCAGAAAGCACAGCTGCAGTCTGCAGAGATCGGGAAAGGACTTGGGTAGCCTGGTTAGGCTCGGAATGTCATCACAAACCAGAGTCAGAAGTTCTTTCAGCTGCCCCAACGACTCGGGCAGCTGAGTCAAGCTCTAGAGACCGTCAAGATGGAGGGCTGTGAGAGCCGAAAGCCTCCCAAGAGTTTCTGGAAGAGCCAGCAGGCTTTTGGCATGGCAAACTGAGAGAGTTTGCAGGCGTGAGAGACAAGTGATGGAATCCGGAAGCGAGCGGAGTCGATGCATGTGCTGGATTTCGAGTCTGGTAAGCAACGAGAAGGAGCCCACGGATGGAGTGAGCAGCTGGAGCGGAAGGGCATCAAACGTGAGGCCCTGAAGTAAAGGAAATAGCACACACTTGTCACCTTCCTCGGATCCGCCACCCAAGTTGAGGCAAGCGCTTCCCTCCCCAAGGTCATGCCCGGCGGCTCCCGGGTGTTCATCTCCAAACACAGAATCCAGCGTGCTGCAGTTACTGACTTGCAGAAACTCCAACCGCTGCAGCTGAAGCAGCGAGCGAGGAAGCGACTTCAGCTTGGGTAGTTCTGATAGTCCTAGCTTCTTAAGCGATCCCAGCCGTCCGATCTGCTCTGGCAGTGTCTTGATTCGCTTGCACTTGGACACCCAGAGGCTGGTGAGAGTGTGGTCGATGGAAGGGAGGGAGGCAGGCAGGGCGGGCAGGTGTGGTAAGAAGTAGAGAGAGAGCTCCTTGAGGCTTTTCAGGTTGCCAGGTAGAGGGCCTCGTAAGCTGGTTGCTTGCGCGGTGAATATCCAGGGTTTCGAGGGAGGAGAGGTTAGAGAGGGACGGATGGAGGTGGGTGAGAGCCAGGCATCGAAACAGAATCAGTTTGCGCAGGCTATGCAGGCCTTTTCCCGTGTCCTGCGGTAGCGCCGTCAGGTTCCAGCAGTCATTGATCTCCAGCAGCTCGAGGGAGGAAAGCCGACTGATAGAGTCGGGAAGCTGCGCCAGCAGGCTGCAGTCCTCAATTTTCAGCTCCTTGAGGCTCGTCAGGTTGCCAAGCGATGCGGGCAGGCTGCCGAGCTGTGATAGCTTAACCAGACATAGATTCTCCAAGGCAGTCAGCTGCCCGAACTCCTCGGGCAGTGAAACTCTCGCATTCTCAAGCGTTAGCTCTTTGAGCGCGGTGGCAAGGTATGTGGAGGGAGGCATGCGGAAGATATCTCCAACGTCTAGCTTGAGCGTCTGTAAGTGTGGCAGTCGACCTACGCCGTGTGGCAGACTGCGGAGTGTCAGGCGGAGCAGGCTCAAGTCCGTGAGGGACGGCAGGTGCGAGAGGGAGTCGGGCAACGAAATTAAGTCGGGGCACTTGATCACGGAGAGGATTCGCAGCCGCTGCAGATGTCCGAGACTCACAGGCAGGTTGGTAATTCCTCCCACCTCCTCCAGTTTTAGGGTTTCAAGCGCTGGCAGGTTCCCGAGACTCTCGGGCAGCGGTGACAGGTCTTCGCAGTGCGACAATTCGAGGGTGAGCAGGAACAAGAGGTTGGAGATAGATCGGGGCAGCTGAAACCTTGTCCTGCAACCAATGATGGAAAGACGCGTCAAGTTGCTAAGCTGGCCGAGAGAATCAGGAAAGGATCTGAGACGAAACCAGCCCTTGAGTTGCAGCGTGTTGAGCAGCTTCAGATTGCCGAAGTTCTGAGGCAGTTGATCCAGGCCGTACATCTCAATACGAGATGTGCGAGTGACTGTAACGAGGTGAGCGCGTCTGGAAGAAGAGCATTTTTCCCGCAGTGGATGTGTAGGCTCTTGAGTGACGCAAGGCAGCTGATTGACGCCAGAATGGCGGTCAGATTCGACTGACAATCCAGATGAAGTCCCTCCAGCCGTGTGCACTTCTCAAGGAGATACGATGCCCCTTTCTCAGTGAACCCTCCGCGTCTGTACTCTCGTTCCATCGAATCGACATGGAGGTCCGTCAGATCTGGACACGTGTCGGCTATCCGCAAGAGGAGGGAGTCAGGAACGGACGTGATGCTACCAGCGGCCAGGACGAGCTTTCGGAGCCATGGGATTGACGAGAGGTGCAGCTCGCGAGGACGCATGCGACACCTTTCGCGAATCTGGATATGGTCGTGCACGCGACACGCGACGCGGTGCCATCCCTTGCACACAAGCGCGTGCTGGAACTGACCGTCGGATTGTACGACAAGATGGAAGATAGTGGCGAGGATATCGTCTGACAGCCGTCCAATCGGCGATCTAGCAGGCATCGTAACGGATTGATAAGAGACAAAACGATTAACGTAAGCGCTTGAAGACTAGGCAGCTCTGTGAGAATGAGAATAAAAAGCTTGATGGGAAGTGCAGCGGAACGTAACTGGCTTGAAATTTGCGCGCGTCTACAAGAGTAAATTAGGGCGTGGAACATTTTTACGACCATGCCGATTTGTCGACCATATGGTTGGATCTGGCGAAAACGAAGAGTGTAACTGAGATGGTGTGGTGTGGGATGCTGTACCCGTCACAGCCGTACGACTCGTTTCTGGCTTTAGGGGGTAAAAATTACTAGCACAAGCCAACTCCTAGAAATTCATAACAGCAGACATACCCGAAACAGCATACCCATATGACTCGTTTCTATTTCTAACGTCGCAACATACCCGTATTCGCCCGGATAGCGGATCCCTCGAAATTGAGGGGGGTTCTTAACCTAGGTAAATAGTTGTTTGTTTCGTTAAAATGTTGTTTCTAACACACCCTGTCATTCCTAACAATTTACGTCGAAGCCATGCGACACATTATTAACGTAAGATGTCAGTTCAGCACGCGTGGATTGGTTATGAGTGGCTACCAATGAGCAAGCAAATATTGAAGAATATTCAACTCCCACATCTGTCAACACGAGTTGGGTGTTGGCTCGTCCTCACTTGGGCGAAGCGTGCGGCCGACCAGCTGTAGTGGGCGACGTTGACTTGGGCGCCAGGCCACTGTAACACCGCCGTCAGTAGGGAGCTGGCGGCCGACTTGACCCGGAGGTCGACGAGGGAAGGGGCGCCGGCCTTGGGAGACGCCGTCGTCGACCTGGGAAGGGGCACCTTGGTGGGCGCCGACGCCAAGCCGGAGGGCGCCGGGCGTCGAACAGCAGTGCAGGGCGTCGTGCTGCAGGGCGTCGAGCTGGAGCGGCGCCAGGTTCAGGTGGTCGGCCCGGCGAGACTGGCCTGGGAGGCACCGACTTCGGGGGACGTCAGTCTTGTTCAGCCGGCGACCGATGAGCTGGGTCGACCAGGCGAGGTCGCTCGGACGACCGAGTTACTTGGGCGACGTGCGCGATGGTCGCGAGGGTGGTTTCTGCGAGGCCGACCTCGGAAGTGGTATCTCGAGGTCGACGTGGCTGGTGGGCGCAGTCGCTGGCGGAGTGTCTGCGCTGTGTGCGTGACGGGGCTTTGCACGCCAACCAGCTGTGCGCGCCTAGGAAGCAGGTGCAACGCTGTCTTGCGGGTGCAACGCTGTCTTGCGCTTGCAACGCTGTGCAGCCGCCTTGCTGCACCGTTGGCACGCCGTAGACTTGCAACATTGCCGCGCCGCCTCTCTACGGTGCTGGAGCGGTAGCAGTGCAGCGCTGGAACGCGGTCGACCATGCTACGCTGGAGGTTGACCTGCATGCTTGCTAGCTGTGATGTAGTCTTGCTTGCCAATGTTGTCACCATCATTGTTGTTGTGAACTTTTGCTAGTGAAACTCTTGCCAACTTTCCCCGTGAATGTGCATGCAGAGAAAAAACAAGCAAACGACTAAGGAAAAAACACAGAGATCACTCCCAACCCATGCCTAGCCCGTAGACTAGCTCCCATTGCTAGAGTTATCTCCATATGGTGCAGTGAGCGTGGATGGCACCGCGACTTACCTTCAGTCTAGCCGACTTAGGCATGCGCTACCTAGTTTGTTCATAGGCCAGCAGCCGTGTTCGTCACCATGGCGGGCGAAGGTGACCCAGGCGTAGTGGATATCCTGGAGACGTGACTGGCAGATGAGAGGAAACGCCACGAGGATGGCGAGTATGGGCAGACCCTCCCCTTGGAGGTCGTCGAGCTGGGCATCCACGTACTGTGGGCCGCAGAGCATCCTTCTCGACCTGCCTCTCCTCGACCGGTGAACAACGAAGGCGGCGTTGACCAGGGCGTTAACGGCGGTGACCAACTCGGCAGCAGCGTTGGAGGTACGTCGAGGCGGAGAGGAGTGATTCACGCCGATGAAATCGGCGGAGTTCATGTGCGAGGGCTGCAGTCGTCGGCGGCAGCAGGCACCTCGCAGGGCGACGTTTGAGGACGTCAAAGCGATGTGATGCCGCTTCGGCGACCCACGTGACGACGTGTGGTATTGCGCCGACCTACGGCTACTTCAAATTCACGCCAGACAGGATTTCCGTCACCCCCCTGTTGGTCGGCCGCCACGACCTTGTCACATGATAGGAGGCCATCGAGCCCCAGTTGGAGATGGCCGGCTTGATGTGTTTTGCCGGCGGCTCAATGGAGATGCCACCGGAGAGCAACGCCAAGCTGAGCGCGGAGTTTCGCGCCATGCAGCTACTGACCTTCACGGTCATCTTGCGGTGCTGCTCACCGATGGTGCAGATTGCTTTGAATTCTTGTCAACGTCACCTTGACACGGGGCATCAGCCGTGGCGGTTCGTCACGATGATGTACCAGGTCACGGGCGACCTGTACATCGACCAGTTGGAGGCGCAGATGACGCACCTGCGGATGGGCGAGCAGGAGATGGCGACTACTGCAACCGAGCTCGGCGTCTCCTTGCCTGCATGCGGATGGCCGGCGTCGAGTACTCAATGGCGTCCTACGTCACGCACGTCATCAAGGGGCTCCCGACCAGCTACAGCCTGATGAAGAGGGCACCAGGGATTCGCTCAACGAGGACTCGATGGCCTCGTTCATCCTCCGGGACGAGGCGATGCAGGAGGCTGAGCGGTCCGTGGAGCTCTTGCCGCAGGCGAACTATGCCACCCCAACGAAGCCATGAGGTCGACCGGGGCAGCGCAGAAAGCCTGGTGGCGGTGGTAGCGGAGGTTGGAAGCTGGCAAAGGATGATGACAAGAAGAAGTTGGCCAAGGATGGCGGTCGTGGCGGACGAGGGCGACGCCGGGAATGCTGGCTGTGCGGCGACACCGATCACCTTTCCTTCGAATGCCCCAATCGCAGTGACTCCGATGACGACGACACCGAGGGAGGCCGATGGAGGTCGGCCAGTCGTCGCCCGCATCGGGAGAACAACGGGAGAAGCAGTTGACCAAGTCAACTTCGGCGAAGGACGCCGATTCCTCTTTCGACGGCAAGGGGCGAGGCGAGAGGGAGGCGTCGTGCTCGTTGGTTGGCGTCGTGGAGCCGACCAACTCGCTGGCGCCGGAGGCTGGCAAGGATTTCCAAGCGGTGGGAGCCGCCGTGCAGGCAAACCCGGCAGTGGTCCTGCTCGACAGCGGCTGTTCACACCACCTGATGGGGACAAAGGAGGCCTTCGTCGACTTGGGGCCGAGCGGAGACGTCAAGCACGTGCGCGGCTTCAATAGGGCGCTGCAAGACGTCCAAGGCCGCAACATCGTCGCCCTGCATGAAGAGGCCAGGAAGCGGGTGCTCATCCCCGACGTGCTCTACGTCCCGGATGTGCAGGCGAACGTGCTGCCAGCCGGCCAGCTGAAGGAGAACGGCGTGAAGCTGCTAGACGATGGCAATAGGATGCTGCTCGTCTCGGCGGCGAGGGACGTGCTTGGTCAGGCGACGTACACCGACCGAGTTCTCTGCACTGACCTTCGTCCATGCTCGGTGAGGTCGTCGACGGCCACGACGGAGGTAGTGGCTCTGCGGGCGATCGTCTCGGGCGATCAGCCCAGTGGCATGCTCGGCTTGCACACGTCGGCGTCGACACCATCACAAGCTCGGCGAAGCATGAGGTCACCACCGGTTTGGACATCAAGATGTCGGCTGGCACTGACACTCCGTATGTTTCATGCGTTGGTGGAAAGCCGGCATGGCACACCTTCCCCAACAAGGGCTCGGACGCCGACGATGCCCTGCCATCGTGCACATCGATATGTGCGGGCCGTTTCGGGTGGCTGCAAAGGATGGTAGTTTGCACTTGCTGCTGAAGGACCGCAAGACTTGCTACGTGTGGGTGAGGCCGGTCGCCAAGAAGTCTAACGTGCTGCAGGATATCGAGAAATGGCTAGTGGTGGCAGAGCGGCAGACGAAGAAGTCGGTGTTGATGCTGCTCTCTGACTGAGGAGGGGAGTTTCTCGGGAAGCAGTTCACCGTCTTTGTGGACCGTAAGGGGATCGAACACGAATTGACCTACCCCTACATTCTGCAACAAATGGCATGGCGGAGCGGGAGATGCGCATGGTGGTGGAGTCCATTCGGACGATGCTGCTGCACATGGGCGTGCAGCACCACTGGTGGCACCTCGCCCCGCGCTAGGCTGTCTGGGTCCACAACTGCCTTGAGCAGTCGTCGCTGCCGCCGGGGACGACGCCGTACCAGCTGTTCACTAGGAAGAAGCGCGACCTGTCGCTGGCGCGCGTGTGGGGCTGCATGGAACAGTTCCTGGTCCCGAGCAGCAGCGTGGTGGAAAGTTGCAGCCGAAGGCCCGGTGAGGCCTGCACCTCGGTGTGTCGGAGGAGAGCAAGGGCTGGGAGCTCTTCGACATCATCGACAACAAGGTGGTCACCACGTTAGACGTGATATTGTACGAGACGCTGTCGCTTGGGAAGTGGAAGTCGCAACATGGGCCGGTGTCGGGGCGGACGCCGGCCAACTCGCCGACGGACACGTCCATGGCGACCCTCCCTCTGCTCGCCGAAGTTGGTGAGCTTGCTGATGCCGACGCATAGGACGTCCGCCCTCTGTCCCCTTCCCCTGCCCCTCCCTCCCCTCCCTACGTCGCCGATCTACATATGCTGCCTCTGCCGTCAGCCTGCAGCGATAAGGGGACTAGCGGGGCGTCACCTGCGGCGCCGGCCAAGAGCATCGCCGTTGGCTGACGTGACGTCAAGCTAGTCGGCGTGGGAGAGAAGTTGACGCCGCCAGGGGAGCAGCAGGTAGTGGAGGTGCGGCCGACTATGGTGGCGTCGACGAAGGAGGCATCGGCAGGGACGCCGCCGACAGAGGAGCAGCCGGCAGTGAAGCCGACCAAGGAGCAGTCAGCGACCGGGCAGTCATCAGGGGAGCCGACGATAGGGGAGGGGTCGGCAGCGACGCCGATTTCAGTGTAGCAGGACGTCGAGAGCAGTGACGCCGGTGAAGGTGGAGGGGAGCAGTCGAGCACCGAGGAGTCCACCGACAGCGATATGGTGGAAGTCCAGCCTGGACCACGTCGTTCTGATCGAGTTCGGAGACCGCCTAGTTTCCCGCTCTACTATGCATGCCTGTCGCCGGCTGCCTACACCACGATGTACCACGAGGTCGATTATGACCTGCTGTATGACGACGCCGAGGAGGACATTGACCTGTCTGAGCTCGACCTTAACATGCACGCTGACCCTGAGCACCGTTGGGACATCGCAACGATGATGGTGAAAGAGGCGTTGGCAGGTTGGAAGGGCAAGGCGGTGAAGGCCGCCATGGACGAGAAGATCCACAGCCTCATCGGCATGGGCACCTGGGAGCTGGTCGAACGCCCACGCGGGGTGAACATCATGAAGAACCCGGTGGGTGATGATGACCAAGTACCACGTCGACGACATGGTCGCTCGGGAGAAGGCGAGGCTGGTCGTGAAAGGCTTCATGCAGGTGTATGGCGCTGACTATGACGAGACGTACACGCCGGTGAGCAGCTACGTCACGCTGAGGATCTTCCTCAGCATCGTCGCCATCCTCGACCTCAGCCTGATGCAGCTGGACATGAAGAATGCGTTCCTGCAGAGTAAGCTCGACCGCGTGCTGTACATGTACCAGCCGGATTGCTATAACGACGGGACCGGCGGGGTGTGCAAGCAGCCGAACATCCAGTACGGGCTGAAGCAGTCGCCGATGCTGTGGTACAAGGCGCTCAACGACATGCTGATCGGCGCTGGCCAGAGGAAGGGCCAGGTCGACAAGGCCCTTTATTTCAACGTCGGCGGCGACGGAGTGGCCTGCTGGGTGCTAGTCTCCGTCGACGACCTGCTCGCGGGCAGCAGCAACACCGAGATACTGAAGGAACTGAAGGAGTTGCAGGAGGGCGCATGCGAGCTGCGCTAGATATCGCCGGTGGAGAAGTACCTCACGCTGGAGATAGTGCGCGACAGGTCGGCGAGGAAGCTGTGGCTGCACCAGCAGGGCTGCGCCGACAAGCTGCGCGGGCGGTTCACCGACGAGGACCAGACCGGGTGCACCTCAAAGACGCCGGTCTCCGTCAATGCCTACGCCGAGCTGACGTTCGACTACGAAGAGGCACAGGAGCGTCAGGAGGAGGAATATTGGCAGAAGGTCGGCTCATTGCAGTTCGCGGTGACGACAATAAGGCAGGACATTTCGTTCGCTTGCAGCAAGCTGGGCAGCGGCCTCACGGTAAGAAGCGACCAGCACTTGCGTGAGGTCGACCGCTGCCTTGCCTACCTCGCCAACACTCGAGACACCGCCCTAGAGTTGGGCGGTGGACCAGAGACGCTGGAGCTGGTCGGCTATGTGGACGCCAACAACGCCGGCGACAAGCGGGACCGGATGAGCACGGGCAGCTATGTGTTCGTCTATGGACAACCCACCAAAGCCGGGAAGGACGGATGCCAACTTCACTTCCTCGTGGCACAGTTCCGGCTGCTGGACGCCGGGACGCCGACCGTCCTTCGGGTGGACAACAAGTCGGCCATCACGGTCGCAGAGGGCATGAGGTTGACGGACAACCTCAAGCACATGGAGCGACACTACGCTTGGCTGCAGCACATGGCGAAGCGCAGGAGGTTTTCGCTGAAGTACATCACGACCACCGAGCAGCTGGCTGACTTTCTGACGAAGGCGTTGCACTATCCGGCCTTCAACCGGTGCTCCGTCGCAATCGGCCAAGTGTGCTTGGCCGACTTTGGCGATCATGACGACGATGTGCAGGTGTAGGTGCTATGCCGTTTTGTACGGATGGTGCGGTGACCGGCATGCTGTGCGTCGTGTGCACGCCGACGGACTATTCTCCAAGTAGTGCTGCCGTGTGGGCTGGGGGCCCAAGCGTGAACGCGGTAGGGGAGTGTCAACAGGAGATGGGTGTTGGCCCCGTCCTCTCTTGGGCGGAGCCGACTTTGCTGCCGGATGTGTGGGGAGTGCAGCAGACCAGCTGTAGTGGGCGACGTCGACTTGGGCGCCAGGCCAGTGCAACGCCGCCGTCAGTAGGGAGCTGGCAGCCGACTTGACCCGGAGGTCGACGAGGGAAG